>OZ025264.1:18857616-19442678 GCA_964019135.1 Arenicola marina
GCTTCATGCCTATTGGACATTGTGGACAGCGCCGAATATAGGGCTTCCAGGCTGTCAATAATATATGTGCCTTGGAGTCGGAGATGCTCATATTGGTTGCATGCCCCCCCCCCCCACCGCCTCCCGGGTCTTAAGAGTTTTTTTTTAAATGGACCCCTCCCACCCTAGTTTTTTGTTTTACTCCTACGATCGCGCTCGCTGCCCATAAACAATCGGTCCTCGCCGAAATGTTATGCACGAGATCAGACGAAGGCGTGGGATTTCTGATTCCCCAATTGTATTATCCGACATTAATTCAGATAGAACCAAATGTCTCAGAATAAGGAGGTTATATATAGTTTCCAGTGCGTAAACGCCTCTGATAACCCTCTGCAAAATGGCATGCTTGGCTATCTGCTTCGTTAAGCCGAATCGAAGAACAAATTAGTAGATATGAGATAAAACTATCGAAGTAATATTATCAAAATGAGCGCCACATGAGCCTGACAATATAGATAGGTTTTCTCATAGCCCCACCATCGGCCAGGATGGCAGTGAGGAATGGTGTAGACAATCTATACATGGAGTTGAAATTATGGCGTTTCAGGCCACTATTCTGCACGCGAAATCAATGAAAGTGGGTCCAGAATCCTCCCTGGACTACGTTTTGACAGATATAGGTATACACCATGAGAAATGACAACTCGTAGGGTTTGACAGATATAGGTATACACCATGAGAAGTGACAACTCGTTCGGTTCGACAGATATAGGTATACACCATGAGAAGTGACAACTCGTTGGGTTTGACAGATATAGGTATACACCCTGAGAAGTGAAAACTCGTTGGGTTTGACAGATATAGGTATACACCATGAGAAGTGACAACTCGTAGGGTTTGACAGATATAGGTATACACCATGAAAAATGACAACTCGTAGGGTTTGACAGATATAGGTATACACCATGAGAAGTGACAAGTCGTAGGGATTGACAGATATAGGTATACACCATGAGAAGTGACAAGTCGTAGGGATTGACAGATATAGGTATACACCATGAGAAGTGACAACTCGTAGGGTTTGACAGATATAGGTATACACCATGAGAAGTGACAAGTCATAGGGATTGACAGATATAGGTATACACCATGAGAAGTGACAAGTCGTAGGATTTGACAGATATAGGTATACACCATGAGAAGTGACAACTCGTAGGGTTTGACAGATATAGGTATACACCATGAGAAGTGACAACTCGTAGGGTTTGACAGATATAGGTATACACCATGAGAAATGACAACTCGTAGGGTTTGACAGATATAGGTATACACCATGAGAAGTGACAAGTCGTAGGGATTGACAGATATAGGTATACACCATGAGAAGTGACAACTCGTAGGGTTTGACAGATATAGGTATACACCATGAGAAGTGACAACTCGTTGGGTTTGACAGGTATCCAGTCGCGGAGTGTGGAATGGTGTGAAATGGTGTCACAATGGGCTACAGCGAAGTGAGTGCGAGAATAAACAGAATGATACGTACATGGGCGGATTATACCGGCCTTGTTCGTACAGTAGCCCGTTGTGGTTCGCCAAGTCGGACGTGGGGTGGCACAAAACATTATACAAGTGTGACGACTAAGGACACTGACAGCTTCTGGTTGTCGGTGAGAGGGTGGGGAGAAGGGGGGAGCGTTAAGATGGGGATGAGGGTAGAGCGGTTAGGGGGCGCTGGTATGAGGGGGGTTGTGGTAAGAGGGGGGTGTGGAGCGGCGAGAGGAGGGTGTGGAGCGGCGAGAGGGGGTGTGGAGCGGCGAGAGAGGGTGTGGAGCGGCGAGAGGAGGGTGTGGAGCGGCGAGAGGGGGTGTGGAGCGGCGAGAGGGGGTGTGGAGCGGCGAGAGGGGGTGTGGAGCGGCGAGAGGGGTGGGGGAGCGGCGAGAGGGGTGGGGGAGGGGGAACCGCTTTGTATTGGACACGTCGGCAATGCAGAAAACCCTGTTCTGACACAAATCCCATTAGCCAAGGAATAATCATTTAGCCGTCACCGGGGCCAGACTTTGACCAAGTGAAGCTTACCAAGCGGCGAACCCATCTGGCGCAGGGACATGCGGCCAGGGAGAGGACAAGCCGAGTGACAGGACCCCACTGGTGTACCAGACGGTGGTGGTGGGGGGGTGGGGGGGGGGGGGGTCCTTAGGGGAGCCGCCCTGAAGGACAAGCGCGTGGGGCCCAATAGCCACGTGCGGCAGGTGCAGCAGGGTTCCGCCCGCCCGCCCGCTAAGGTTGGCTGGTCGGCTGAATAGCTGAATGGCAACCTGGCTGGACGCCTGAATAGCTGGATGGCTAAATAGCTGGATGGTTATCTGGCTGGACGCCTGAATAGCTGGATGGTTACCCGCCTGATTAGCTGGATGACAACCTGGCTGGTCGGCTGAATAGCTGGATGGCAACCTGGCTGGACGCTTGAATAGCTGGATGGCTACCTGGCTAAATAGCTGGATGGTAAATAGCTGGATGGCTAAATAGCTGGATGGCTAAATAGCCGGATGGCTAAATAGCTGGATGGCGACCTGGCTGGACGACGGAATAGCTGGATGACAACCCGGCTGGCCGTCTGAATAGCTGGATAGCTAAACAGCTGGATGGCTAAATAGCTGAATGGATACCTGGCTCGAGGCCTGAATAGCTGGATGGCTACCTGGCTGAAAGCCTGAATAGCTGGATTGCTAAATAGCTGGGTGGCTAAATAGCTGGATGGCTACCCGGCTTGAAGGCTAAATAGCTGGATGACAACTTGGCTGTACGCCTTAATAGCTGGGTGGCTAAATAGCTGGATGGCTACCCGGCTTGACGGCTAAATAGCTGGATGACAACCTGGCTGTACGCCTTAATAGCTGGATGGCTAAATAGCTGGATGGCTACCCGGCTGGAAGCCTGAATAGCTGGGTGGCTAACTGGCTGGACGACCGGATAGTTGACTGTACCGCCTGTCATCTGACCACCATTCCCCTCGTTACCATGGGAGCCCTGACTGGACCGCAGCGGAGCGGCTCCCCGAGCGCCACCCCCACCCCCCCCCCTCCCCCCGTCCCCCCACCGCCCCACGGAACAGAGCGGACATCTCGCATTCGAGTCACGCCGCTGGTTATGATGAACACCGACGCGAATTAGACGAATGAAGGCGGGCTAAATCCTGATAAACCCCCAGCGATACGGACCAACCAGATTTATGGCCAAACCAGGTTAGGTCCAGAGCCAGCGTGGCCCGGACGGACGGACGGACGCTGAGAGGGAGAGAGAGAGACAGAGAGAGGTGGGGGGTGGGGTGGGGGGTTGGGGAGATAGACCGACTGACTGACGTGCCATCATCCGCTGATAACACGGGCATAAAGTACACGAGCTCCTGATCTCACCCAAACAGGCCCATTTATTTCTAAACATTTATTGTCTTGGCGGATAAAGTGACCAGCCGCCCCCACCCCCCCCCCCACTTCCCTCCCTCCCTCCTCCCTCTCCTTCACACATCCCCCTCCCTGCCCTCCATTCCCCCGCCACTTGGCCAGAACTACCAACCCGCCGTCTTTAGTACAATGTTTCCCTCACGACGGGTCACATCAAGAAGGCAGGATCTTTCCCAACAATGACATTGTATATGTTTAATAAATGAAACGTTGGGTGTTTTTTGGAGGGGGCACTTTTTTGGGGGCACGATGAATTAAAAATGGGCCAAGAAGCCTCCCCTCCCGGGAGAATGAAATGGAGCCGGGGGGGGGGGGAATATACCCCTGACGCATGCTGCCGCATGTGCCCGGGCGCGAACCGACGACCTCTGCAACCTCATTACCAACTGAGCTATGGGGAGGTGTCCGACTCGTGTTGAGCAAAAATTAAATACATTATCATCCACCGCTGCGCTTTCTGATGAAGAATCCGGGCAGTGTATGTATGGCTGGCCCCTTGTCCATTATCTGCTGGAGGGGTGGGGTGGGGGACGGAGAGGGTGGGGGTTGGGGGGGGGGGGGGGGAGGGGGTGAGGAGGAGGATGTGATGCTTCCCTGGGATGACAGGGACCGCGTGGCACCCCAACCTCTTCAACTGCCTCCTCTCCTCTCCTCTCCTCTCCTCTCCTCTCCTCTCCTCTCCTCTCCTCTCCTCTCCGCTCCTCTCCTCTCCTCTCCTCTCCTCTCCTCCCACTCAGTCAGTCATGTTGTTGGGAGTGCAACCTTTGACGGGGAATGGAGATGGGGCCTAGGTATAGGCGTTGCGGGGGATGGGGTCGGGGAGAGGCGGGTGGCGAGTGCATGGGGTTGGTTGGTGAAGTGTCGGGTTGGTCGGTGGTTAGGTCAAAGGGGTAGGATGGTGTCTAGAAAATAAGGGCGGGGGAGGAGGCTCCGAATGAAGAGCGGGGCGGGGGGGGGGGGAGGCGCGAGGGCGAAGGCGGACTTCCGACGGGGACAGGGAGGGCGGGGGCAGAGGTACCCCCCGTCACCCCAGAGCGGCACCGTCCCCGTCGGCCCCCTATCGGTAATAAGCGGCGACGCTGTAATGGCATGCCGCGCCAGTGTCACACCCACTGCTCGTTACCCGGTGAAGTCATTTCCGGTTTTGTATGTGACGTCACAGGGCCACCTCCCAGGCACATCGTCATCACAGCTTCTTCTCCAAGCCGAACGGTGGGCCCGAATGTTTGCAATTGTGCTCGTTTCTCGTTTTGCATAATCACATCCATCTTTGGTTCGTTTCACTACCGGTTTGCTCCTCCGAACTGGAGAAAGAGCCACCCTCCATTCTCCTGCTCTCTTCCTTGGCACCCCCCCCCACCCCCTCCCCCTCGGGGCCCTCCTTTCTCACTCCCAACCTGGGGGTACAACACGCGAAACGACCCATTCGCCCAGGCCACGGGGCCCAAATCGACAGGCAATCCATGCAGAGCATTGCAGGACATCGGTCGACAGCTTCACTGTGTGTGTCACAAGCGTGACCACGTCACAAACACTCGCCAATCACGTCTCTGACTCGATAATCGCCGTCACAGCAGTTTACAGGACCTCAGGACCGGTATTTACATCTCGCTGTCTTACCCCCATCACGCCCCAAAGTCACGCCCCCACCCCCCAACCCCTCTCCTGCCGGGGTGAGTGACCTAGCACCCGGACGCGGCATATCCCCGGCCAGTATATAGTCACGGCGTCCCCACCCCAGGCGACGCGAAGCCACGCAATCTCGCAGCCAATCAGAGAGGCAAATTGAATTGTGTGCGGGCCTGGGACGCCGCTCGGAAAGAGATGGCCGATGCTGTGATTGGTTGGTGGGTTGGCTGGTTGGATTGCTGTGACTGAGCACCTGTCCCGTGTAATATATACGTGGCGGCATTGTGAAAGATTGGTACGCGATAGGATAGAATTTAACAACGATAACAAATAAAGCAATAATGACAAAGAAGTTACGAACGACGCGCAAGAATCAAATGAAAAGGAGAAAGAAGTTATGAACGGAAAGGAAAAAGCAACGATGAAATAGATGTAAGCAAGGATGAGAAAGAAGAAAGCAACGTTGAGAAATAAAGTTACGAACGATGGGAAAAGAATTTACGAACGATGGGGAAGAAGTTACGAACGACGAGGGAGAAGTTCAGCCCAGTTCAATCTTTCTAATTAACAAGGCTTGTTCTAGTCGTTTGCATGTCATTTGTGTGTTCTGTCTTTGTACGATAGGCCTGGTGCTTGAAGTTAGCGATAAACTATATATATATATAGTTTTATATAGCAAGCAATTACGAACGACGAGGAAGAAACAGTGACGAGGACGATGACGTAAGCAACTCAGATGTAAGCAACGAGAAAGAAGTAAAGATGAGAGCGAAGCAAGCACTGATGAGAAATAAGTTACGAATTATGAGAAAGAAGTTACGAACGATGAGGAAAAAGTTACTAACGATGAGGAAGAAACAGCGAGGAGTAAGCAACGAGCAGGAATAATTATCTAATGATGGAAAGGAAGAAAACCACCATGACGAAGAATGAGCAACGAACAGAAAGATTTGTAATCCATCATGAATATAGCCGTAGGTCGGCAGTCAACCCTAGGCCAACACAGGCTTGCGATTAATCATAGGCCTACGATAAAAGCTTGCAGTCAAGCGTACATTATGAAAAATAAGATTCCTCGAAAGAGGATTAGACAGCATGAGCTTATTGGATGTGGCGTAATGATTTTTAATAATCTTGTCGATGTGAAAGGAGGGGAATATTTGTGCGGATAAAATGGCTTCTCTCATGGCGTATAGAATTCGTATTTTAGGCCGATTTTGTGCAAACAAGGGCTGAACTGGACGAAGAAAGTTCCTGGGATGATAAAAGATAAAACATGCCCAAGATAAGGCCCGGGTCCGGATTCGAACCCAGGACCTATTGATCTGCGGTCTAGTGCGCTAACCACTACACCAGGGAGGCTCCCAGGACCTATTGATCTGCGGTCTAGTGCGCATACCACTACACCAGGGAGGCTCCCAGGACCTATTGATCTGCGGTCTTGTGGGCTAACCACTACACCAGCGAGACCCTCTCATGGTGAACGCCGAACGCAAACCACTGAAGGTCCCTTGTAGACGTACAGAGACAATAGATCATTTGTTGTTAAGCTGTCGGCATGTACAACATTCTCAGTACTGTGGTGATATGAAGTGTAATTTATCATTAGCTGCCAACTCTCGAAAGTCATGTATATTAGGCGAACATAACATTATATATAGCCAGCTAATCATGTGTTTAATAACAAAGAAATATATATGTCCATCTAAATGGACGAATACTGCTCCGAGTTTTATCGATGCCAGCGATCAAATACGAATACGAAAAGTACACATCAAAAGGCAAATTACATCGCGAATGTCCTCTTTCGCAAAGTGATGATACGTTCTCTGCAACGTTAACGATATAGCGAATTGACGAACGTGTTTTGCATTTGTTAGGAAAATATGCCAAAACCTTCAAATCCACAACCAATATTCTTTTCGTAATATCAAAAGATGTCATCCCATGCAACTTGACAAAAAAAGAGCAAAGAGAGAGGAGCAGCAAAAAACGGATTTCCGAAAAAAGTGCGACCGCAAGGAGACCCTCAGAAAGATGGAGTTGACAGAGACGATCCATCACCCATGTGATGTATTAGGACTGCGAGCAGCAGAAAACTGTTCAAACCACAATGTCTGCCTACTTTATATTAATGATATTGAAACACGAGGCGCATGGAACATAATTTCGTCGCGAGCGTCTATTAAAAAGCTTTCAAGTCGCTTTCTTTCAATTAACACGAACGCGATAGTTTTCAGTTTGTAAGGAGATGTGGCGCACCCTGGCATACTGAGAGAAGCCGTAACTTACGATTTCCATATGGCTTTGGTTCAGTGACGAGATGGGTGTGTCTCAGCACACGAATCCTATATCCTGCCCTAGCCTTTTGGCGAGGATGCCGGGATAGGAGATTTGCGCTAAGATGAACCTATCTCGCGCGAGAAGCTATGTCATAGGCATTTTCTCGCACGAACCTCGGAAATTTTTACCCTGAGGGGTGACAAGGCGAGAGTTTTCGGAAGCACCCAGTCTAAGTAGAGTGCGAGATGGGTTTATCCCGGGCCTGGCGTCCTATTGTATTGCCGAAGACCATTGCGAGTGCGAAACATGATATCACTTAAACCTATAGATACCTTTAGTCTTGATTCTAAAATGAAAAAAATCTAAGATGGCGCATGTAAGTATATTGATTTAATATTATTGTCCTGTTAGTCCATAATGCCGCGGAGATAAAGTTTACACAAATCTGCTGTAGGCCAGGACCTACACGCAGATAAGTATGAGATCTCCGTCCAAATTTAAATGAAAGCCGTTTGTACTTGTGACATGTCATTATTCTTTATCGATATAGCATTGATGTCCATTAGTATGTCGCGAACAGCATAAAAAACGCCGGTTAAGCTGAAGTAGTTTTCTACGGCATGGAAGCGACCATGCCGATGAGGACAGGCGGGAGAGTCTGGATGGGTGGGGCGGGGAGGTCGGAAGGAAGGGGTGATCTGATGAGGGGGCTGACGAGGTGGGCGGGGGGGTGAGGGGGTGGGTCTGCAGGCGCAGGAGGGTAGGGGGAGAGGGGGAGGGGGGATGGGGAGTAAGCCGTCAATTCGAGTCCCGTCTAGTTTAAAGCTGCCCGCGACAGGGCAGACGAGGCGTGAGCCTGTCGGGGTCGGAGGGTAGGGGTGGGGGGGAGGGCGGCGTCTGCCTCCGTCTGGGGACTGGCGCAGGGGGAGGCGAGGGGGGGGGGGGGGTCGTCTGCCTCCGTCGCCCTCCACAGGTCAAGCTGGCATTCGAGAAGTACAAGGGGTGGGATGTGGGGGGAGACGAGGGAAGGTGGGGAGGGAAGGGGGGGTGGAGCTGGGGAGGGGAAGGGGGATGGGGGTGGAGTGGAGAGGCAATGGTGGGGGAGAGCATTTTAAGGGTGCAGCCGTCGCTTCTTGCGGCGACATCGCGATGGAACCGCCACCTAGCGGCCAAATGCAGTCGCGGAAGATAGGAAGGGAGTCAAGTCTCCTGATGAGGGAGAGACACAGTTCGGGTTAGCGATGGCGGTGGGGGAAGGGGTGGTGGGGGGGGGGGGTGATATGTGTTACTGTTGGCCTAGGATAGGGGGCGTGGTGGGACAAGTGGGGCTTGGATTGTGAGTGTTGTTGTTGGGTTAGGGCAGGGTAGTGTGGGATGGAGGTGGGGTGGGGGTGTGGTTGCTGACCCCTGACCCGGGGGTTACCCGGATGAATAATGCAGTCCGGGGGACAGGAGAGGTCTCGGGCGTGGTCCGGGCAGCTACCACAGTACATCAGGCGGCACGTTCATCTTATCCGGGGTCCGGGGGTGGAATATCAACCGACGCCCTCCTCTACCCCAACCTCCCCAACCCAATTCCATCCCTTCCTCACCCCCACGACCCCTCCCCTCCCTCCCCTCGCCCACCACCCCCATTAGACATCTGAAACAGGCGAGAAATCCACCACTCCCCCCACCGAGCTCCCAGGCCCGCACTCCCACCCACCAGTTAGGTCAGTCAGCCCCCCCCCCCCCCCGAACCCCCCCCCCCCCACTCCCCTCCCTCACCCCCCCCCCCCCCCCCCCCCCCGCTCCCACCCATACCCACCCTCGGCGACCCGGGCCATCCATCCGAATGGGAGTCAGCATTGTACTTTAGTTGGTGGGGACTTCGATCGATACCATTAAGGCTCCGAGGTCAAACCTTTTGGCGGCAGGGGGCAGGCCGGTTTGGCGAAATCAATTTAGCCAATCAAATGACACGGAAACATTCCATGCATAGAGTAAAGCGGCCGTTGCCAAAAGCCGTACATCACTCCGTAAACCCTAATTGATCACCCTTGATACACGCGGATTAACCAATCGCTATATTAGACTGGCTGACGCCTCGGCCACTTTCTCGGGTGGACTTAAGTAATTATCTCCCCACATCGCGAGTTTAATAGCGAACATGGCGGGACTTTAAATAACTTTCTAGAGGCCCATGCTGTAGAGGATGTGCTATCACTCACCCATACTGAATAGCGTGTTCTATCACTCACCCATACTGAATAGCGTGTTCTATCACTCACCCATACTGAATAGCGTGTTCTATCACTCACCCATACTGTATAGCGTGTTCTATCACTCACCCATACTGAATAGCGTGTTCTATCATTCACCCATACTGAATAGCGTGTTCTATCATTCACCCATACTGAATAGCGTGTTCTATCACTCACCCATACTGAATGGCGTGTTCTATCACTCACCCATACTGTATAGCGTGTTCTATCACTCACCCATACTGTATAGCGTGTTCTATCACTCACCCATACTGTATAGCGTGTTCTATCACTCACCCATACTGAATAGCGTGTTCTGTAACTCACCCAATCTGTATAGCGTGTTCTATCACTCACCCATACTGTATAGCGTGTTCTATCACTCACCCATACTGAATAGCGTGTTCTATCACTCACCCATATTGCATAGCGTGTTTTATCACCCATACCGTATAGCGTGTTCTATCATTCACCCATACTGAATAGCTTGTTCTATCACTCACCCATACTGAATAGCGTGTTCTATCACGCACCTCTACTGTATAGCGTGTTCTATCACTCACTCATGCTGTATAGCGTGTTCTATCACTCACCCATACTGTATAGCGTGTTCTATCACTCACCCATACCGTATAGCGAGTTCTATCACTTATCCATACTGTATAGCGTGTTCTATCATTCACCCATACTGTATAGCGTGCTCTGTCATTCACCCATACTGTATAGCGTGTTCTATCATTCACCCATACTGTATAACGTGTTATATCATTCACCCATACTGTATAGCGTGTCCTATCATTCACCCATACTGTATAGCGCGTTCTATCATTCACCCATACTGTATAGCGTGTTCTAGCATTCACCCATACTGTATAGCGTGTTCTAGCATTCACCCATACTGTATAGCGTGTTCTATCATTCACCCATACTGTATAGCGTGTTCTAGCATTCACCCATACTGTATAGCGTGTTCTATCATTCACCCATACTGTATAGCGTGTTCTAGCATTCACCCATACTGTATAGCGTGTTCTATCATTCACCCATACTGTATAGCGCGTTCTATCATTCACCCATACTGTATAGCGTGTTCTAGCATTCACCCATACTGTATAGTAATAATGTTCAATAAGTCCTCAGCTTAAGAATATTTCTAGTCCCCACTGTAAAAGTCTACAGTCCCCACTTTAATAATGCTCAAGTCCCCACTTTAAGCATGTTCTACAGTCCCCACTTTAATAATGTTTTAGTCTCCACTTTAATCATGTTTCGGTCTCCTCTTTAATAATGTTCTACAGTCCCTACTTTAATAATGTTACAGTCCCCACTTTAAGCATGTCTTAGTCTCCACTTTAATAATGTTTCGGTCTCCACTTTAATAATGTTTCGGTCTTCTCTTTAATAATGTTCTACAGTCCCCACTTTAATAATGTTACAGTCCCCATTTTAAGCATGTTCTAGTCCCCATTTTAAGCATGTTCTAGTCCCGGCTTAAATAATGTCCTACAGTCCCACTTTAAGAATGTTCCTCATATTAAGAACGTTCTGGTCCCCACTCTAAGCATGCTCTAGAATCCCGAGTTCGTTTCACGTTAATAGCGTTCTACGTGTCCTAACCAAATAACGTTCCATAAACCCCATAAAGTTAACCAGATTACGTACCGCGTAGATTCCATCATTACATTACTGGTGCCGCCCCCCCCCCCACTCCCCTCCACTCCGCCCCCCCCCCCCAATCCCCACCCAAAAAAAACGGCCGTGTCAGAGCTAAGTAAGCCTATCACGTCTTTTAAATCATCCCTTCCCTGCCAGAACCAGGGCCCTGGAGCTGGGAAGAAGGGGAGGGGAAGGGGACAGTGGGGGACATGACGGTGCGTGGATCACCCGAGGATCAGCCAAACTTAATGGGCTGCCAGAGCGGCCTCCACAGCCGACTGACCGCTGACCACGTGGCGTCACCCGTTGCCCTGATCGATCACCAGACACTGGTGGACATGATAGTCACCCCGCCATATTTTTACCCCGGGATGCCCAAAGATGTGTAGTCGCCAAATAATGCAGTAGTTCACGGTAAGTATGGATGGAGAGATTACATATATTGATTCGGATATTTCATCTTAGATTACCTGCATTATAAGTAATAGTATAAGTAGTCCTTTATGTACATTATAAGTAGTACTTCATGTACATGATAAGTAGTGTAAGTAGTACTTTATGTACATTATAAGTAGCGTAAGTAGTACTTCATGTACATGATAAGTAGTGTAAGTAGTACTTTATGTACATTATAAGTAGTGTAAGTAGTACTTCATGTACATGATAAGTAGTGTAAGTAGTACTTTATGTACATGATAAGTAGTGTAAGTAGTACTTTATGTACATGATAAGTAGTGTAAGTAGTACTTCATGTACATGATAAGTAGTGTAAGTAGTACTTTATGTACATGATAAGTAGTGTAAGTAGTACTTCATGTACATGATAAGTAGTGTAAGTAGTACATTATGTACATTATAAGTAGTACTTCATGTACATGATAAGTAGTGTAAGTAGTACATTATGTACATTATAAGTAGCGTAAGTAGTACTTCATGTACATGATAAGTAGTGTAAGTAGTACTTTATGTACATGATAAGTAGTGTAAGTAGTACTTCATGTACATGATAAGTAGTGTAAGTAGTACTTTATGTACATTATAAGTAGTGTAAGTAGTACTTCATGTACATGATAAGTAGTGTAAGTAGTACTTTATGTACATGATAAGTAGTGTAAGTAGTACTTCATGTACATGATAAGTAGTGTAAGTAGTACTTTATGTACATGATAAGTAGTGTAAGTAGTACTTCATGTACATGATAAGTAGTGTAAGTAGTACTTCATGTACATGATAAGTAGTGTAAGTAGTACTTCATGTACATGATAAGTAGTGTAAGTAGTACTTTATGTACATGATAAGTAGTGTAAGTAGTACTTCATGTACATGATAAGTAGTGTAAGTAGTACATTATGTACATTATAAGTAGTACTTCATGTACATGATAAGTAGTGTAAGTAGTACATTATGTACATTATAAGTAGCGTAAGTAGTACTTCATGTACATGATAAGTAGTGTAAGTAGTACTTTATGTACATGATAAGTAGTGTAAGTAGTACTTCATGTACATGATAAGTAGTGTAAGTAGTACTTTATGTACATTATAAGTAGTGTAAGTAGTACTTCATGTACATGATAAGTAGTATAAGTAGTACTTTATGTACATGATAAGTAGTGTAAGTAGTACTTCATGTACATGATAAGTAGTGTAAGTAGTACATTATGTACATTATAAGTAGTACTTCATGTACATGATAAGTAGTGTAAGTAGTACATTATGTACATTATAAGTAGCGTAAGTAGTACTCCATGTACATGATAAGTAGTGTAAGTAGTACTTTATGTACATGATAAGTAGTGTAAGTAGTACTTCATGTACATTATAAGTAGTGTAAGTAGTACTTCATGTACATTATAAGTAGTATAAGTAAGGCAAAGTGGGCTAATCTCGACCCCTTAAGACAAAAAAACGTCTATTTTTGTTAATAATGTGAAATGAACTAATTTTTTGTTCAAACAGTAAACCATGGTATTCAAATAATATGATTTTATAGAAAAACCGAAAACCTAGGCAGATTGTGGGGAGTGCTCATTTTCTGAAAGGCAGTAGGGGCCATGGTCGAACGTCGACCCCCGGGGTCTAACCTCGACCCCCTGGGATAGGTGGGTGATTTAATCTGCATATCGTGATTTTTGGTGTGCGAAAGCAGCATTCTTAATTCATATAACTGTGCCTCTTATGCCCAACGATAGATAAGGCAATCCCTTGAAACTATATTTATTAGTCTTATTACACGGGTGGTCATAACGCAAAGTTAGAATACTTCATGGGCCATCATACCAAGGGAATGCCATTTGGAACAGCTGCGTTACGAAGCCAAAATAACTCATTTATGTTACAACACATTTAAATATTAGTCAACGTCAGAATATGCGGAAGCAGGGCCGGACAGTTATTGCTGCATGTAATTGTGACCATCCAATGCTAAAACATGATATCTTTGTATAACATATTGTTAGAAAATTACGTTAAATTAAAGAGGGGATCGAGGTTAGACCACGGTCGTGAAAAAGGTGGGGTAACCTCGATCTCTCACAAGGTCAAGGTCGATCTGGGGAAGAACTGTCATGATGTCACACATGTTGTAAACATCGTCTGCTGTCACTTTTTTATTTAATAAATTATCATCCTCAGTGTTAATCAGGCATATTGCTTGCTTTTGAAACTCATGTATCTTAACTTTTGAGATAAGCTGCAAAAGCACGTGTTAATGTAGGGTTGCATGACTTATTTAATTCAAATTGGATAAAAAATTACATATCTATAATCCAGCTTCTCTGTGTCTAGTTACCAGGGGCATCTCTAAGATTGTTATCGAAAAATCAAATCGGCGAAAAAATATGGATTGGTGACATCATCAATAAAAAAAGCACATGGGGGTCGAGGTTACCCAAGGACTTTGCCTTACCTTATATACATTTATTTATTTGGGGTTCAATTTTTGTGTTAATTTCTTTTTATTGTGATGAGAGTACTTCATGTGGAAGAAAAGCTAGTTTCACAAATATCAACTTCTATCAAGTGCAGGTTTCTGAAACTCGACTGCCTTCCATAAGAGAAGTATGTTATTAAAACATATCTAATTCATACTGCAAATATATCCATGTATATTAACCACAACTTATAGCATAAGTAAACTAGCAAGAAATAGTTGAATACATGAAAACACAATTTCTTTACAGCCATCTTGCTATCTTGGTTTTGGACGTCCCTTCCCCTTAAATCATTATTGACAACAAAAATTCCTGGAGCAAAACCTCGTTTTACCGACATGGATAGAACCTGGGAATGTTTTTCGTTCTATAACGGATATCGATAGGACAGGCGAACGCTCTAAATTCAGACGCCAGTCAGACCACGTGACGACTAGCAGAGGTCATCAGGTCATTATACGTGATAACAATCAATAACACAAGCGTTGATTGCCAAACACGACAAAAAATAACACAAGCGTTGATTGCCTAACAAGACAAACAATGACAAAAGCATTGATTGCGTTTTATCCATAGTCAATATCGAATTCTGCGTTGACTCTCTGCCATTCACCCTTATAACATGACTGATAATGAAGCGTATTATCAAGGGACCGGAGGTTGCACAATCCAAGAGCTCAGGCCACGCAGACAATCTGTTAATCATCGGCGACTGTTTCGCCATTACCACAGCGGGTTACCTGATAGGCTTCCCATCGCCAGGCAGAGAGACAGCGAGAGACAGAGAGAGACAGGGGAGCTATATATCGTGTCATCAACTGACGGGTTTCTGCGCAGTACGGTGGGAAGGTCAGACCGATGGGGACAATGTGTTCATCATTGGTTTGTTCCACTAGGGGGCGAGGGAGTGAAACTTAGGGGATGAGGGGGAGTGGGGAGGTAGATATTGTATCGTTATACGTCATTGAGCGCTAATTTCGAACAATGGGGATGGAATCGGGTAGAGTATGATGGGGGGAGCGAAACCGCCCCCGGTCAGCCGAGAGGCTTCAGTGATCTGGTTATCGGGGTGGTGGGGGTCTGGGGGTCTGAGGGTCTGAAGGTCTGAGGGTCTGGGTCTGGGAGCGACCATCTGGGCAGCATATCAAGGTATTAGATAAACGTTGAGTCATTTTTGCATAGCGTTATTGCCTACAAATTCTCCGGCAGACAGAAGCTAGATCAGAACTTGAGTTTGTATGAGCATGTCGACTGCAGGTCTGGTACAGAAAGGTTTTACTGTAGCCACCACCATTCATTTATTTCATGGGAGGTTTAACCGTAAAATCTTGTCTTTCGCGCAAGAACGACATGCGCGGGATGAAATACCTCTGTTTATACGACTCCGTCGCCAAGGTAACCAACCACTAGCACGTGGTTTCTGGTGCATTAAATGGCGTCCATTGTGCGGCTGCCATCTATTCACCCGCTTCGGGATATTGCCTCTTCATGGCGCGTCACCAAACACACATACTTAGGGGACTTCACGCCATCACAAAGCCGCCTCGTCGGCAGCGATGTACACGATCAAATGGAAAAGGTATATATACAGTATAGCACAGAGCACGGACAGTTCGGCGCCAGACATTTCGGCACCTTTCGGCACAATTTGGCGCCAGGCATTTCGGCACCTTTCGGCACAATTTGGCGCCAGGCATTTCGGCACCTTTCGGCACAATTTGGTGCCAGGCATTTTGGCACCGTTCGGCACAATTTGGCGCCAGACATTTCGACACCTTTCGGCACAATTTGGCGCCAGGCATTTCGGCACCTTTCGGCACCATTTGGTGCCAGGCATTTCGGCACCTTTCGGCACCATTTGGTGCCAGACATTTTGGCACCTTTCGGCACAATTTGGCGCCAGGCATTTCGGCACCTTTCGGCACAATTTGGTGCCAGGCATTTCGGCACCTTTCGGCACAATTTGGTGCCAGACATTTCGGCACCTTTCGGGTCCGGTTAGAGCGACTCCGCAGTGAACGCGGGTCAACAATTTTTTTCTGTGCATCACAATTCCATCTGTTCAGAAAAGGTACTGTACATTTATTGTACGTTATGTACATAATCTTTGGCTTGGCTTGATCGGTTTATAGCAATGTTGGATACATGGAAGTTACCCATTGCCGGCCAGATCATCACATGGTCTGATCAGCACCACAATAAACTGGATGGCTATAGTAAATATAGTATCAAGTACGGTTGCAACTAAAACGCCAACACGGCCATGTCGACTGCATATTGTCCCAAGAAGAGTTATTTTGAGATATATAATACTGAGACAAACTACAAACAGAGAACGCTATTCACACGAAGGCTTCCAGCGATAATGTTCATCGGAGATCCAAACATTGGAGGATAAGCAGATTAGGCTGAAACGAATGGTTTGGTGTTTTATGCCACCTTTGTGCACACATGAGCTAACCCCTGGGACAATAAGACGAAAAGCACGACGCTGGCTGTTTTTTTTTAATCCCCGAACCTGTTGGCAGGGTCACCTTTGGGTACACATTGGCTGGACCGGAATCCCTGGGATAATGTGAAAACATGGAACGTCCCTAGACACAGATGGAGATTGAGCGCGTGGGTCTGTAGTCTAGTGCGCCCGGCGGTCCCCTGTGACGCCATTAAAAAGCAGTTTAATCTCCAACGTGGAGAGAGAGAGTGCTTCTATTTGTAAGGGGATTAATATTTGATTATTCTTCAGTGCCGTAAGGGATCGTCATTTTTCAGCGTGAAAAGTACGGCCGCTGCAGATACTAAAACATATTATCATAATTCAAGAACCCCTTAGGACAGGAGGTGTGGACTACATCGCGTCAACAGCGCACGGGACTTTTTTTTAACATGGACTATCAGAAATATCCACGTGATATAGTATTCTTGCGGCTTCAGCGCATCTCTCTTTGTGGATACAATATAGACAAGGCAGTGTTCGGCATCGAAGCTTCCTATTTATGCTATCTTGGATCAATAATATTTCTTTATTTTGCGTCAAAACGTGTATTGCAAATACACGCTCAATTGCTGCAGCAGACGGCATTGTACACTAAGCGGCGTGATGTTTACGTGCCCTAAGGATGGTGTTAGTAAGCCATATTGTAATGGTAGCATATCGTTTCATCGGTGCAGTTTTTACTCTTTTTTTGCATTATTTCTAACCAGGTAAGATCAAGGAAGATCTTGGGCCATGTGCCCAGTGAGCGAAGACATAATCTTTACGAGGAAGGACACAGGACCATTTTCATCATGCGCGCACATAGATAGATGATATTCAAGGCCACTTTTCTGTACAAAGGGGCTAAACCGGACCAAGAAAGCACGCACATAGAGAACGAAGCCCAGTGAGGGGCGAACCTCCAACTCAATGGCTGGCCTGGCAGAACTCAATCGACACAGCCGATCGCGCAACTCGCTCGGTAGCACGGTCTTACTCAATTACGTCGAAATATATAAAAACTCGAGAAGCTAGACGCAAAGAACATGGGCAGCCGGCTGACTGGCTGGCGGACTCGCTGGCGGACTCGCTGGCTGGCTGGCTGACTGGCTGGCTGGCTGGCTAACTGGCTTCACTAAGGACGTTAGAAGGAGACAACGTCTCCGGGAAACCCCTTACTGTGCTCAAGCCAGACGAAGACAAAGAAGAGCCTCTTTATCCCACACCAATATACACGTATGTCCCTCGCCACCCCCCCCCCCCCCTCCCCACCCCCCTATCTCCCAGATCTCCAGCCAGCAACCTGGTCGGCTGGAGGAATCACCCCAGTTTCAGGCCGGGAGGACTGGTCTGATTTACAGTTACATATATAAATATATCTGCACAAGTGGGGTTCGAACCTATGCCCGGACCAATGGATCCACCCGGCAGAGCACAGGATATAACATCTATAAGGGCACGGGGTAATCCCTGAAACGTGGGCAACATCCGTGGATAGGAACATACCATTTTGATGGATTGGCCCCACAGAAGTATTCCGTAAACAGAAGAAGTTCTACATGTCAAACGTGGAAGTAGAAGTTCCACATGTAACACGTGGAAGTAGAAGTTCCACATGTAAAACGTGGAAGTAGAAGTTCCACATGTAACACGTGGAAGTAGAAGTTCTACATGTAACACGTGGAAGAAGAAGTTCTACATGTAACACGTGGAAGTAGAAGTTCTACGTGTAAAACGTGGAAGTAGAAGTTCTACGTGTAAACGTGGAAGTAGAAGTTCCACGTGTAAAACGTGGAAGTAGAATTTCCACGTGTAAAACGTGGAAGTAGAAGTTCTACGTGTAAAACGTGGAAGTAGAAGTTCTACGTGTAAACGTGGAAGTATAAGTTCTACATGTAACACGTGGAAGTAGAAGTTCTACGTGTAAACGTGGAAGTAGAAATTCTACGTGTAAAACGTTGAAGTAGAAGTTCCACGTGTAAAACTGGGAAGTAGAAGTTCTACATGTAACACGTGGAAGTAGAAGTTCTACGTGTAAACGTGGAAGTAGAA
Organism: Arenicola marina; assembly: GCA_964019135.1. Lineage (NCBI taxonomy): Eukaryota > Metazoa > Annelida > Polychaeta > Arenicolidae > Arenicola > Arenicola marina. The sequence continues at coordinate 18,876,328 of OZ025264.1, forward strand.
GTTCTACGTGTAAAACCTGGAAGTAGAAGTTCCACGTGTAAAACGTGGAGTTAGAAGTTCTACGTGTAAAACATGGAAGTAGAAGTTCTACGTGTAAAACGTGGAAGTAGAAGTTCTACGTGTAAAACGTTGAAGTAGAAGTTCTACATGTAAAACGAGGAAGTAGAAGTTCAACATATAGATAAATCATTAATAAAAAGTAACTCACTTGCATAGCTGGTCAGCATTGTTCAAGTTCATGTAGTTCTTTATCGTCAGAAGTACCAGTGATTCTGCAGGATAATAAAAGTAAAAATCCAGTTCTCTTCATTTTTTTAAACAACCCAATTAAACAATCAATTATGAATTATGACAAGAGGTGGCTAACGGCTAATTCAGCTCTTTCGGTTATTTCGGATGACGAATAAGGTGGATCAGATGGGTAGTCTCTATGTAATTTACTTTACATTACTTTATTGCCCTGAAAACGCAATTTTTCATTCCAAAATCTGGAAAACAACATTTATTCCTTGCTTGAGTGAACCCCATTCGACCTAATTTGATACGCAGTGAATATCTGTGGGTAACTATAGTAAGGTTCAACCCATGATATAAGCTCATATTGCTTTCTGATGTAAGAATACTTTTGTAAACAAAAACAACGAAGCGCAAAGGTACGAGACAAATTTGTAAACAAAACCATATCAGACAATTGCAGGCTGGCCAGCAGGTGCTTGTAGAAGCAATTCACAATTCACGGCATCTTGAAATTAAGCCTGGTAAAATCAAATACCAAAAAGTAAGAACAAGTATAAAACATGGAATAGGACAAAGGACACAGGACAAAGTAGGATCACTGGACAGCCGGTAATTGCCGCATTTCGATGTAAACAAAACCAAATCATATATTGCTGCCTTGTTGTAGTCATCGGATGAAAGCGGGAACCAGCCTGACACGCTACGCAGACCCAGGGAACGCGCTTAATAGTTAGAATCCTGTGCAAAGCGACTCTCACGAACTTCCGTTGAATGTCCGGAACATTAATATAGTAAATAGCTTCGACATCCCGAGAAAAACAATTTTTGAAAATATAGCGCATCAAATAATCCGCCATTCATCAGCTGACCCCGGTACTCTTATTTGTTAGAACTTATCGCGATCATGGTAAAACCAAGACAGGAAGCGGCCAGGGACGGTATTCATAAACCATACTTGGGCTACACCAGAAGACTTAGCGGCGCTAAGTGGAACATTTGTCGAGCGATTATCTGGTTCAAAATACTAGTAGTCATCCAAGAGGTGTATTTTCTAAATACAAAATTTGTGATACATTTATATTGAACATGATTTCTTGATTATGGGCACCACCACAAGGAGCTGTTTAGGCTACGACGAAAATGCAATTTTCGTGCGGAAGCTACGTGTGGTTTGTAAACACGGCACAAGATTATCGGAAAAAAATGGCACAGCATTATTTCTAAGCGTCCGACCTGCCATATATATAAATAAATTGTATCGTATTTCACAGAACCATCCCTCTCACCGACAAAACTTTCTCAATTTGGTTCGAATGCAGACAATACCAGATACAGACCTCCTTGCTTGCCCTTTTTGTTGTGAAACAGTGTGTAACATTCAGTGCCAGTTTATAATTTACTGCCCAGTACTAACGTTACACGTTTCAAAATGTGGGCGGACATACTTAGAGTAATCTGCGTACCAGAATTTACTTCATTGTTGTCATACGCAGAAACTAAACTTTGTGCGTTCTTATTGGGAGCACCATCTCAACTTGTTTGCGATCTAGAGCAAGAAAGCATTATACTGTTTGTTTCGGAACATTTCGGTCCTTTACTAAGAAATATTAGACAAATGGCATATCATCAGTAACTTAAATTTAAATTTCAATACCTTGATATGTATATATGTGCTCGCTTGTTCGCTTCAGTTGAAGCTCTTGAGTCTTAATTTATTTAAGTGACCTGTTTGTATACTCCTCACTTTGATGGGAAATAAAGATCAAATCAAAGACACAAGTGGAGCTCGAAACCGCATGATTGGTAGAAGGGCTGAGTACAATGGAACAGAATCCTGAAGGCACTACCCACTGAGTTTTGGGGAGATCCCTTAACTCAGAGCTGGAGATGATCGGGTTGCCTTGGTGACAGCGGAGACATGCGATACTTACTCAAACTCTGAGGCATCCTAGCAGTTGCGATGGGTGAGAGATCATCAAACGTGGCGTCCAGGATCTGAAACAGTGCAATCAAACGGTTAACTACCACAATCCTGACATTAATCATTTAATGAACATGTACAATCAATAAAATCAAATGAAACGTGAACTTTAAAAAGCCCAAAGCGCCAGCGCTTCTGGGTCAGTATTCTTTAGGGTGACAGTACTCCAGGGTTCATACAGGCAAGATTCCATCAAATGCAAGCCTTTTTAAGGCAAGCACTAAAAAAATTCAAGGACTTTTCAAGGACAATTTTTACCATCTCTGGTCTATTTTAAGCATACAAATTGCAAAACTTGGGACTAAATTTTATGCATAAAATCTTTGATATGCGGACATAAGGAATGACAACAAGAAGGCAGTGTCCACGTTTATTTATTACCAACCAACAGCACTTATTGGAGTTAATCACTTTTCTTTTATTAATTGCTACTTTTTCAATTCAGCCAGCTTTTGTTCGATTGTTTCTTGGGTCTTTGCCAGTGCCCGGTCCAGTTTGAAATCAAGCACTTTTCATTGTAACTGCCCTATTTTCAAGCAAATTCAAGTACATTGGATCGACCTCAAGGCCCATTTCTGTTTTTATGACCTTTTCCAGGCATCAGTCAAAATTCAAGCATATTTCAAGCCTGTGCGCACCCTGTACTCGCTCAGAAACTATCGACCAACCTCTCGGGGCACACTGGCTACGCACGCAACGGCGGTGCAGCTCGTTCCCGACGACTACAAATCATTACGCACCACAAGGCAACGGTGACAAATTTACAGGACTGGTTGGAATGGCGGTGCACTGACCACGTGGTGTATATCCGGGTAGTTCATGGCCGCCCAGGTGGCCGTGTAGCCGCCTATAGACCAGGCGAAGAGCGCGATGTTCTCCGGCGGGAAGCCGAGTTTAAAGATGGCGTACTGCATGACCACGTCCATCGCGTTCTCCTCATTCTCCGGGAACGGCACGCCCTGGAAACGAAACGAAATGAAAATTATATAATCGCATAGCGGTTTATGCAAATCCTGAAATCCTAAAACTGGGTCAAGAAGCCTCGCGGGAACATAGCATGGGGTTGCAAGCTACCAGAATCAGATTCCGGGCTCGAACCTATTACTAATTGGACTGGGGAGGCTCCCCCTATAGCGCTCTGGAAGGCAGTGGGGGTGGGTGACCGTTGGGGGATACGGCGGACAAAACTTCAATTTCGTTTAAGTTACTGTGGTATATCACGAATGTAGTAAACAACCATATATTTGAAAAAAAATTGAAGATTAAAGGTTGATAAAAGATAGGGCGGATGACGGTTCCTCAGAGCAAAAATGTCTAGCATCCACTTGCGTCAAGATCCACTAAAATTGCATTACATTTCCTTGACAAGACACCGATGCTTCTTGATAACAGATCAAGCTATTATCAAAGGTTCACATGGATCAAATATATGGCTATTCATGCATATATATATCTGCATCGGACAGTATAGCAGGCAAATGATACTACATTAAGCGTTAGAAAAGCATGCCTGCTACGTTGCCAGGGACACATTCAAGAAGTAAATGTCTCAAATAAAATGTCGCAAACATTCTACTAAATGTATCTGTAGCAAGAACCTCAGGCTTGTGGATTCCCTTACCGTACTACCCCAGAAGCCGGGGTGGTTCCATCCGAATACTGAGTACCCTGCTTCCAGTGGCGTCACCATAGCACCCAATTCGTAAAACCCTGAGTTGCCTTCACTGCAGATGACCTGTCAAGAAGTCGTCACAGGCTACAGAGTAATTTCACTTGGCATCCATGCAATAAAAAGGAATATTTACGTAACTTACTTACGTCTCGTTACTAAAACAGTCTCAGGTCACTTTTCGTGGTATTCAGTTTCCGATATAGTTAACAGAGTTATTAAATATGTTCAAGCTGTTTGGAATTAACTACCCTGCGTAAATGAGTTCCATAATATTCGCTTTCACCTGCAGAAGACATAACGACAAGTTTTAGATACAAGATAAAAAATATTAAGATATACGCTTTCCAAGAAACGCTTGAGAAAATTATTTAACAATCGATGATTCAACATTCCTATCGATAGGCGTAGCTTAAAGTGTTCGTGCCACGATTTTGTCTTGCTCAGAGGTAACTTGGTTTAGGGAATATAAACAAATAACAATTTGTTTTAATGGGAGTTTACAGTTTTTATTCCACGATCTCACTATAAACGGGTTCGTTAAAGTAGCAAAAGGGAAGTCCGGCGGGTTTATTTCTGGGAGCATTGCATCTGAGCGTTATTTGAAAATTCTCCAATGATGTCACAAGATTGACAGGTGACCCTTGATGCAGTGCGTAGACATCTGTGGTCGAGGGCGTGTATTGTTTTCATGGTTGAGTGCGTGTCGTTGAGTTTAAGCCAATGAGCAGACAGAATCTGAGTCGCAATATAAAAGCACGTGCGTTTGTATTCCCCTTTGACGTCACTTCCTCGCTCGCAGAAGTTAAATTGGTAAGTGCGAAAACAAGTGGAAAAAGTATGCCCTTCTACTATGTGGGGCCTTACAGCTCGATAATATAAGCGTGGAAACACAGAAGATTAATATGAGCTAAAGTTGTTTTGGCGCGGCACGAACACTTTAACAGGTAACGTAAATCCTACTAGTGTGTTTCCATTGGGAAATTGAGAGTTGTTTCTCCTATCGACAAACATGGTGTCAATCTCGTTGCCATCGGAAGCTTGTAACTTGCTCCTTATGCCGTTTTTCTGCAGCGACAACAATTATATACCCTTAGAACATGCAGTTTCAACGCCCACCATTACTCCCAACACACACACATACTGACACACAAATGTAGTTCGGTAATTATATACCATATGCATCAAAGGATGAGATAGTTACTCTAATGCGTAATTAGCTATATATAAGTCACCATAGTGGCGAGAAGCTCTGTCGGTCACAGATAGGCTTATTCAGTCATAAGCGCAAATGCCGCGACGCAAATCGTATTTATCACTTGAAATCTAACAAAGCGGCAAAATCCATCGTTTTTCGCAGACGGACGGATGCTAACCAACGAGGGGCAGTATAATGTTGTCCAGTAAAATTGAATGGCTACCTCTTCCACCAGCTTTGTTCTTCCTTGCGTTAGCATCGGGCCTGGAAGTGAAGGAAACAAACAGTTATTTCAACAATTATGACGATGGCAAAAAAACGCCGACTTCTACAATGTATTGCTTACACCTACGATAAGATCCGATTAAAAAAAGCTTTAAGTATAGCTATAATTTACCTCGGGATATCGTTCTAACAAGACTCTGCAAGCGGGTGAACACACTTCCCTCTACCCCCCTACAAGTGCTGGGATCAAGGCTGTTTTACCTCGGGATAACATTCTAACAAAATTTGACACCAGGGTGAACACACTTCCTTCTACCTACCTACAAGTGCCTGGATCAAAGCCGTGGTACCCGGGTAAATCATCCGACGACCGAAGGAATGGACAGCCAAATAACTAAAATTTGATTAAATACAACAGATTCAAGCGGTAGCTGCATATAAATAAGCACAATCGACATGTGACTTTTAAATTTGTTTGAACGTCAATTTTAATTAGTCACTGAGAGGTTCGCTCGAAATAAGGGATGCTAATACAATGCACGTTTACTTTAAACTAGTAAAACTATACAGCCACGAAGCACTAAGGATGGCGCTGGAATAGATGGAAAATATGTGTCTTGCGCAACCCCACTATAAGTGCGAATGCAACACCCAAAAATCAAATCTAAACCCACGCTATGTCGATAACTATGAAATAAACGAGATGATAATCTTTCGAGACGTTGAGCGTTTGGTGGTAACAAGAGATAGACACGTAATCAAAAGGAACGGATTGCGACATAATTATATAATAATGCTAACTTCTGTTAATATGTATCATGAAACTTTCCGACATCGTGTATCTTTCTCCGCCTGTCATCAATGAGATCAGGTTATTACACTCACCCTAAGATATGACACGGAAGTCCCTTTATCTTGTCGGCCAATCCTCGAGGTTTAACCTGATAGAGATCCTCGAGGCGAACTTTCTTACTGCCACTGTAGACGCACAAGCAGGTAAACACATATCAAGTCCTTGTACAACCAAAATGAGGTAAAACATAGCACATCACTGTACTACTACCACCAGGCAAACACGTCAAACCACAACTAAAGCTATCTATCTTCGACCATGCAATAGAATTGCGTAAGTCATTGATATGATGCAATTTCCCCCAAAATATATGTTAATGACATGATACAATTTCCCCCCAAATATATGTTACTGACATGATAACATGTAAAAAAAAATACATGATAAAATTCCCCCCAAAGCAGTTTTCTGACCATATGGAGACAGTTTCCTGTATAGCTTAGGATACCAAAACTGAACTGAACTAATTGTATGAGGCTAAAGTGTACGAGAGCGACATCTTAATGTACAATAAAAGACGTACGAAAAACAAACGATTTATCTTACCTCGAGCTGTTGGGGTTCAGCGAAAACTCCACCGGCCATGACGCAAAGTTGAAGTCATAATGAGACAGCACAGCCTACAAAACAGTTGACATTACCAATTGAAGGAGAACCAAACACACAGGCCATGTGTCCCGAGTTAAACAACCCTAAACGTACTAAATAGGCGTACAAACGAGACCAATGGACCAAATGTTATTGTTTGAAGCCCCGATGGTCAACACTCTTCTGTAACAATAATCCTTCCAAAATGAGCGCTTTGCTCTTGTGTATCGGACTTAGATGTTTCCGGTGGAAATGTTATTCCTAATACGACGTCCAATCAGATATCGCCGCAGTTCTCTCCATCAACCGCGATTTTAAATCTTGACGTAATCAATCGATTTGAAACTTCTCGCGCTTCTCTCGCACAAACTGTCACCTACGGGTGGACCGTGCTTACATCATGGTCGACTGATAACAATAATTACAACCCCAAGAAGGCCAAAACTGTAGAGCATAAAACGATGAAGATTATTACTGTTATGAAACGAATAATCCCTTCATCCATAACTGTGGCTAAAATCATACTTCCAGCCGTTTTTCCAGCCAATCAGTAGCTACCTATTAATAGATTAGTTTTTTTCAGATCAATATTGGGGAACGATGACTCGTATGACCACTTACCTTGTGTTCTGCAGTTAAAGAGTTTTGGGCGAGTTCTAAATCTTTGACAAACGGGACGTAAAGTGGATTCATGTATCGGCCGATAGCTGAAAACAGAAACAATACGACCCACGGTGACTGACTTGCTAGGATGGTCCAACATCTCATATTACGCCATAACAGAGCCCAGGCATTAAAAGCACAAGGAAGTACAAAAAGCTTGCATGATCATTTACGCGTATGTCGATGGACAGTAATTCCTGTGAGGTGGCACCACCACCGTGAGAAGCAATAGCGGCTCTGTCTTTGAACGCTTAAATTATATGTAAAAAAACTCACTTTTTTTATCAAACGGAAACTCTTTTGTAACTGTTTTGTACAACAGTTATGAACATTCTAATCACCTTTTCAACATTTACTTCAAAGGCTTGATAAGAGCAATTCGAAATAATTTAACGCATCATCATAACGGCTGGGATAGGATCGATGAGATAGATCCAGTCTAACCCATCGCACCAATCCAACCCATCGCACCAATGCATTAGTTATGTCTTCATTTCAAGGCTAAAGTCACAACATAAGTTGGCATATTATTCTGTTACATAGGGAGATGGCTTTGTGCTATAGGACGAATGCTGCACGAACATAGACAATTGCAACATGTGGGATTCGAACCTCCGACCCGCCGCTTGGGCTGGCCTAGCAAAGCACATTTCGACAATAGCCGAATGCGCTACCTATTAGACCACGTTAGACACATTCCCAATGCTGCAGGGGTAGAGGAACTCAGTTCTAAATACCGAAATGTCCATGTGTAATCGACTGCGTCACGCAGACAGAATCTGACCTCGAATCCAAATGGCGGCCACGAGGATGATGCCGACTCCAGTGGCGTAGCTTGTCAGGGACGCCACTCCCGCCATGCTGAAGGATCCTGGGGGAAGCAAGCAGACGAACACAGCAGCGCTAGAAAGGTTGGCGGCATTTGTCTTTATTTATTTCTATGTTATATAACGTAAGGTAATAATGTAATAATAATTTATTCGTATATGAGGCCTACAGACCTAAAGTACGGAAAGAAAACATACATACCATCAATCAGTTACATTATCTAGTTCAGGGATGATACTGCGGCTAATGGTATCTCCAGCGTTGAGATTGGTGGTTTAACTCAATGTTACACGATGCAAACCACCAGATTAGCATGATAACTTCAGCGAGTAATATGTGTATATCGTTAGTATATGTCATGGTTTACACCCATTTTGAAACCAGAAATTACTGCTATCTGCATCATTGAAATAAGGAAAGAAAGGCGCCTTTTGTGTCGATGATTGTGGTTCTTTGGCAAGGCAAGGCTACTGGATAATTATAAGTAACTTTATTATACTGAAAGGCCATCAGCCCATGGTACATATAATATGAAAGAAAACACCTGTAGTGACATAGGTGTATGCCCACTTTTGTGAGATGATACTGTAGCTTATGGTACCCCCACATCGTCGAGATTGGTGGCACTTGTCTTCAATCAATGAAATCGTACAGGACGTCAAACAACATCGAGTTTGGGGATGATAATATGGTCAAATCAAGATTTTCATCTGTCCAAATATTGGTATATTATGCAGAAGTGCCCTTTGGGTATTTTGTATACAGTGATGCTTATGGTGTAAGGACAACACAATGGCCATTGTTGTGGCATTAATAATTAACTACAAAAAAAAACAGTATTTAGATATGATGCTCAGACTATGATTTTATGGCTTTGTTACCTTTAAATAAACCTGACAAAGTGTCCCAATCACTGCAGATAAACTTACCCCTTCGATACAAGAAGTACAGGATCACTGGAGATGTCCAACATGAGAAAGACCAACAGAATTTGATCTGAAAATGAACAGGCAGTCATTTTAATAAATTATTTTGAATATACCAACCATCTTCCAGTTTTACTTATCCATTGCTCTTGGTAATAACAGGACAGCCATACAAGAAACACATGTAACATCAGGTTGAAATATTTCAAAGTTTGAAGCCTATGTTTATTTAATTGCTTGAAACATTATAGACAGCAAACCTTGTTTAAAACATACTAGTATAATGGTATCTATACTATCATGATATCCATTGGAAGTCAAATTTCCTCAATAAGATTATTCTATTAACACACATTGGGACACCAAGCAAGTTGGTGGGTATGGCAGACCGAACTTGACAAACTCAAATGCACAACCGGCCATGTGGCTCTATGATGATAGGTCCTAATCATTTCAATATAACAGTATTTTACAGTATGTTGAACATTTATCATGATTTAGACTAGGTTAAATTTCTTAACAAGAAAGTAGCTGTATATGGTGTAGCTAAATACCGGTAGATACTAAAATGAGACAATCGTATAGCTTTAATTTGTATTTCATATGTTTGTTACTGATAATGTGATATACTTACCCATTTAACCACTCCATCTCCAACAGTTTCAAGAGTGTTTGGGGCATAGTCTTGACCCTGTAGGACAAAGATTGTAAGGCATTAAGCATGATAGATGTACTCCCTTCAAACCACTTAGTCAGCTGAGTACCTTTCTTGCCAACCAACCCTTTAAATCAGCGGTCACTCTATGGCCTAGTAGATAGCCATTGTCAAAATATTGCCTCAGAGCTTGAAATTAATACTTGTCCGCTTGTCTGGGACAAGTGATGTTACCTTTGGACAAGTGAAACCCTCCCTGTACTTGTCTGACAGGACACTTGTCACTTGTCAGCCATACGTTAGAAATGCAGATTCTTCCTTGATATAAGTGGAAGTGTTGGGAGATGAGATTCGCATTCATTCAGGCAAGATGACTGCATAAGTCAATATTTTCACTGACGAAATACAGCTGACAAGTGAGAGTTTTCATCAAGATGGGAAAATACGTTCAATGAACAGCAAACAAGTGCAATGTCATCCATTACCAACTGTTTAACGACAGTAACATATTATTTTCAGGCTATAGTCAAGACTGAAATCAGTGAAGGCAATTAACTATGGGTAACTATGTTATATAATATTGCTTCCCCCCTACCAGCTGCAGCAGTTCTTTCATCACAAGAAAACAGGGTGTGATAGGATAACTGACTTAAAGTGTGTGACAAGTCAATTGAACTGGCTACCTCTAATATCAATGGCTGTGAATAGCAACATGTAACTTTACCAGAACCGTCTTATAAATGGCAGATATGCTATTAAAGCCAAGCACCATTTGCTATTGGCGCAAGTGCCCCCAGGCAAGCCCGCTTCTCTAGGGGCACAACGGTAACAATGTTAAAATCCTTCGACGTTAGTAGGGAATCGACTGTAGCTTTTATTATAATGCGGGCGCGTACAATAATAGTGCTAACGTATTATATATACCTTGTTCTATCATCTGAGATCAAAAAAGTGTGTCGACACTAGGTTGTTTCGATTATATTTTCGCGAAGAAATGTTGGAGCACACAACTGTTCCCGACCAGCCATCCGCCATATTTGTTTTTGGCGGATGTCGGTACCTGTGAATGCGAGTTGGTTCCTCCTCTCTGTTAGCATATGACTCTCCGCTAGAGGGCCTTGTCAGTCGCTCACTTTGAACTTAACGACAACAGCAGCGCCCTCTTTCACAGGTCATTGACTGTTACAAAGTTTGGGACCCAGGCTACATATGGTTCAAATGGTGGCGGGATTCGCCAGGTGGCGCTGCATATACATGGCGGTTGGTAGGGAAAAGTCGCATGCTCCAACATTTGTTCGCGAAAATATGACTGGAACAATCTAGTGTTGACACACTTTCTTGATGTCAGAAGATAGAACAAGGTATATAGAATACGTAAGCACTATTATTGTACGCGCCCGCATTATAATAAAAGCTACAGTCGATTCCCTACTAACGTCGAAGGATTTTAACATTGTTACCGTTGTGCCCCTAGAGAAGCGGGCTTGCCTGGGGGCACTTGCGCCAACATTTGCTATATTTGCTGCATTGCATCGCATATTATTACATATAATATATAAAGCATATATTGTTGTTACTTTTTCTGTTAAAATATATACCTTTCCCGAATCCTTACTTAATTTACTAAAATGGAGGAAAATATATTAAATTATAGTTTTAACTTGAAACTGTCAGGGCTATTTTTTAGCGTTATTCAAAGAGCTCTATATACAATAAAATAAAGCTAGGGATCTTAGAGACAGGCCTAGTAATTGAGTAACTAACATGTCAGTAAACAAGTTAGCCTGAAAAAAAGACGTTACAGTAGGCAATGGGACAACAAGTAACATCTGAAGACTGAACTCCTCGCACTTGCCTGACTTGGTCACTGTAATTTCAGGCTATTAACAAGTGAGATTTTAGCTAAATCCCCCGGGTCTTTGTGCCGAATTCTTGAGCCCCATAGTTTTGCATAAGTCTAAAGCGAAAGAAATCTAGTCTGATTGTCTCGAAGTGTCACTGACACTGACACTGACACTGTCACTGAAACTGAAAGTTCCAGGTCCCAACCCTTAATCTCCCTATTATCACCCAGTAAGCCGCTTTGACTTCAGTGACGCCTAGATCAGAAACCACCACATACAGAAGTATGCTTTTCAAGATGAAACCAAGTGGGAACTAAGTTACCCAATGGCATACGTACCGGAACAGATCCATGTTTGTGAATTCTATAGAGTTGTGGAGAGAAGAAACATTTTAGCAAAGTTGCCATTTTGCACGGATATAATTAGCCGAGTTCGTATATCCGAGGTAGGACTTTTACCATCTCACGGCGATTCTTAATTAACTCTAGGAAACATCATTATCCAGCTTGAGAGGGGCCCATGTGCGGGGGAGGGGGGGGGGGTGTATGGACAGTTACCCAACACTAAATTTGTTGAGGGCGACTAGGAAGTTCTGGTGCCATCCTGGGGGCACCTATGCATTGCAACTATATGTAACAGTGTAAAAAAAAAAGCGGGGGAAAAATGATAGCGGGTCACTGGTAAAAAACTAAGCCCTCCGAAAGAGTGTTGAAGGTGAAAAAAACCCCAGAACGCTCCCAAACCCCGCAATGTATGGGTGTAGCACCCCATCCCCCAGCGCTCCACGTACGTTGTCGTTCCATATCCGAAATTTGAGAGCCTAACCGCACGCGGATCGACGGTTCCAGCCCCGCTGTGGTCAAGTATGTGTGGTCGCAGTAAAAAGATCCCAGGTCCTTCTTCGCAAAGAGTAGGGGGTTATCCTGTCGACATGGCTCCGCTCTTCCCTTTCTCAGTTTAGTTTATTATAACAATGTAGATCCAATTTGTATTATTCACTACACATTGCAAATGTTTTAGTTGCATGGAATATAGGCCTGAAAATATTAATTCAATGTTTGCGACAAACGTTGTAACATCGTTGTCCCGATGTTAACTTTGAGATGACGTGATTACAACGCTTTCCTTGATGCCACATATTTTCAAATACTTATTTGTTGCAGTGATTCTTTGCAATATCTTATATCAGAAGCTTCGGCACTTATTCTCAGTTGTAGAATTAAACGGTTGAGAAAAGATATCTATCCATTTTTTGTCATCTATTCTAGTTCCTAGGTTTTTTTCCCATCGTATCTTCCTGCTTGCTACTAAGCTTGTATCTTTAATCATTTTCCAATGAACAAATTTGCAGCATCTCTCTGCCCGTGTGACCTCAGACAAAACTGGGTCAGTTCGATCACTTGGTGGATTATCTATGTTTCCAGCTTTGAAAAACCACGTGTAGTAGAGCAGATAAGTGACAAAATCGTTCAGTTTGTGAGACAAGCACCAAATTTGGCAAGGACGTTCCCCTGGGTCTAGTTTAAAAAAAAAGCCCGTTAGCCACTTAAAAATGCAAAATGGCGGCCATTTTTCAAGATGGCCGCCATTTTCATCATAAAAATACGATTTACGCCGTTAAAATTGACTGAGTAGTCCGACTTTAAAGATTTTTATGTCGATTTATATGTTTTAGACCACGCCAAAACCGAATTTCTAGATCTTAAAATCAAAATGGCTGCCATTTTTCAAGATGGCCGCCATTTTACCATAAAAATACGATTTTCGCCGTTAAAGTTGACTGAGTAGTCCCACTTTAATGATTTTGATGTCGATTTATATGTTTTAGACCACGCCAAAACCGAATTTCCAGATCTTATCCATTTTTCAAGATGGCCGCCAATTTCAGCATGAAAAATTAATTTCGCCATTAAAGTTGACAAGACGTCAAGAACAGGCTTCTGGCGATCCAAAGAAAAAAGGTTCTGAAAGGGGACTATCATCTCTTCCCCAAGTTGTTCATATCCTGCCAGTCCAAAGAGTGTGACCTGCGGGAGTTCTTTCGACATGAGAACCAATCTTACCCCGCTGCATTAAGTGACAATGGAAAATTCCACAAATGTCAGAACTACCAGCTTGCTGTCATTCTTCAGGCTCATGCTACACTTCCACACGCGGAACCAGATGATGATGTCATCATCATTGACGGTTCAGCCTTGGTGAACTCCTTGCCACCCCGCACCTCAAGGACGTTTGAAGAATATGCAACCTTAGGCGTGTTCCCTACAGTAAAAGCATATTCTGCCAAGTACAAATAGACAGATGTTGTGTTTGATCTCTACCGAGCATCCCGTCTGAAGGCGGACTATGGCAAATCGTGGTTTCGTGCCAGACGCGGGTGACAGACAACGGAAAACTTCCCCCAAACTGGCGAATTTTCTTGAGGGACAACAACAAGACCGATCTTGCATCTTGCATCAGAGGGTAACAAAGTTATCACGATCAAAGCAAATGCCACAGATGTTCTAGTTATAGCAGTCAGTGTTCTGTCAGCCTTGCAGGACATTAGTCTGGAGAAGCTGTGGATTGCGTTTGGTCGGGGACAGAACCTGCGGTGGAGTCCCATTCATGATCTCACCCTCTCCGTTGGAACAGAGAAGACAAAGGGCATTCTCTTCTTTCATGCCTTCACTGGTTGTGATGTTGTGTCGGCCTTTCGTGGAAAAAGAAAGAAGACTGCATGGCAAACCTGGGATGTCTTCAGAAAACTCAGTAAAGTCAGACGAAGACCTGAAGGTTCTCGAGAAGTTTGTAATCACACTGCATGACAGGTCCAGTGCATGTTTGCACGAAAGCAGAGACCTTACGAAGCCATTCCACCAATTCGAGCAGCCCTCTTTCAGCACGCCAAGCGGTCCGCCTACCAGGCAGGGTGCATATGGGGCCAGGCAACAGCGTGCGAGATTGATACACGAAGTCCTGCTGACTAGGGATGGACGAAACAAGGTGAAACGTGGCAGACTTTCTGGAAAACGCTTCCACCAATTGCACAGAGTTGCCAACAGGTGACAAAATGTGGCTGCAAAACAGAATGCTGTAGCAGGTGCAAGTGTTATCGTTTTGGTTTTACCCTGCACAGCTTTGTGCAGTTGCAGATGTGAGAACTAGCCCGCATTGTCGTGGATAGTTCCAGTGGATCATATTAACTACCAAGAATGACACGTGGGCAAGGCATGCAATATATAATAGTTATCTTATCGGGCATATGGCCTCATATGGACAGAATAAATGATAATTGAGTGCATTTTGGCATTCTGTTAGCGCCAAAACTGGCATTCTGTTAGCGCCAAAACGTGGACACGGTTTCTGTGCAGATCAAGGGCACTTTACTTGGTATCCTTCAAATAGTGCAGGACATTTGTACACTTTGGTTGAAACTGGTATTCATCTTGTAATATTGTATGACTCTATATACGTACGTTTTGGAAATAAGCGATATTGAAATGGTATAACAGTTCTCTGATGATCTTAAGATCTGCTATTTCTTTTTTGGCGTGGTCTAAAACATATAAATCGACATCAAATAATTAAAGTCGGACTATACTCAGTCAACTTTAATGGCGAAAATCGTATTTTTATTGTAAAATTGGCGGCCATTTTGAAAAATGGCAGCCATTTCGATTTTAAGATCTGCAATTCGGTTTTAGCGTGGTCTAAAACATATTAATCGACATCAAAATCATTAAAGTGGGACTACTCAGTCAACTTTAACGGCGAAAATCGTATTTTTATGATGAAATTGGCGGCCATCTTAAAAAATGGCAGCCATTTTGATTTTAAGATCTGCAAATTCGGTTTTGGCGTGGTCTAAAACATATAAATCGACATCAAAATCATTAAAGTCGGACTACTCAGTCAACTTTAACGGCAAAAATCGTATTTTTATGGCGAAAATGGCGGCCATCTTGAAAAATGGCCGCCATTTTGGAATTTTAAGTGGCTAACGGGCTTTTTTGGAAAACTAGTCCCAGGGGAACGTCTATGCCAAATTTGGTGCTTGTCTCATAATGTGAACGATTCCGATAAAAAAACACCCTTGTCTGCTGCACTAGTGTGAAGTACTTCGTTTCACTGCCTGCGTCTTATCCATATTTATTCTTAAACCAGAACACAAATAGAATAGTCTAAAGATCTTCAACGCCGCTGTTATCGACCTCTTATCGTCCTTAAGCAGCAAAAACGTATCATCTGCATATTGACCAAGCAGTATACTCTTGTTCCCTATTTGAATACCTTTGACATCTCGACTCCTTTTTAGTTCTTGAGCAAGTGGCTCTATGGCAAGAATAAATATGTATGGGGACAAGGGGTCCCCCTGTCGGCAGCCCCTTCCCAATTTAAAAAATCTGGAGAAATGGCCATTATTGATCACACAACTTTCGGCAAACCTAATTAGCGAGTGGTCCTATCTGTATTTTATATTTATATCTATATCCACCAGATTTGCCAGTAGATTTGGGGTTACCAGAAAGAAATCGAACCTTACATATTTTTTGGGTCTGCCCCCACTCTTCCAAGTAAAACGTCTTGCGCTAGAATTTTGTGATCTCCACCAAGTCAAATTCCTCACACATAGAATTTACAACTTTGCTAGCTTTTACATTGTTTTGTCTGAAGTATCCCTTCGTATCCAATTCAAAATTCTGAACAAGATTCCAGTCACCACATAGTTATATAGACAAATTTTGTCAATTTTTGATTCGATTTGATATGTGCTTAAAAAAGGCAGCGGTATCTGTGTTTGGCCCATACACTGGTACGACTGTTATCGATTGACCCATCAAATCTAAATCAATGGCGACATAGTTTCCTTTCGTATCAGTTAAATTATCACTTCCTTAACATTAAACTCAAAGTTGTTATTGAACAGTATGGCCGCCCCCCTAGCATTGCTTTTATATGAACTGAAAAACACTTTATACCCTCACTCTCTTTCAAATTGAGCAATATTGCCTTTTGCACAGTGGACCTCCTGCAAGCAATATATTGAACATTGTTTTTCTTTTAGCCAATTGAAAATATCTGCACGTTTGCTTTTGTCAATTAAACCTCTAACATTCATACTGGCAAAAGTAATGCTACCTGCCATGTACAATACTGGTGATGCAAACAATGGTCTAGACCGATGAGATTACAAAACACCATTTCATTATCTCATACGATAACTTATACACCATATATATATATGTTTTTTTGGCAAAATGACATAGACTGGATTTTATCAGAGGGAGTTTTTTCTTACAACCGGGGGTGGTGTCCTGAGCCTGATGTGGGTTTGTCTCCAACTCTGTCTTCGTGGTGTGTCCTTTACCTCTGCAGATGTCTGACGTTGTTGTTTTGACGGGGGGGGAGGGGACGGTTCGCCTCTATTTGTTACTGCTTCTTCTGGGCTCCTCATTCTTGTAGGCGTTGCCTGCCGGGAGATCCCCTGTGGCCTCTTTTTGGACCCTCCTGGGACCCTCCGCGGCCCCGCGATGGGGGCTGCCGTCCATCTGGGCGTCCCAGTGTGTGGGGTCCCGTGCATGGGTTTCCACAGCCGCTGGTGGAGGAGGGCCCTCTGCTGTCGGTGAAAGGGGGTCCCCCGCATGGGTCCTCCCCAGACGCTGCTGGAGGGGGGCCCTCTGCTGTCGGTGGAGGGGGACCCACGCATGGGTTTCCCCAGCCGCTGTTGGAGGGGGGGGGGGGGGGAGGCCTCTGCTGGCGATGGATCTTGTTACAATTTCCAAATAGGCGCATCCGCGAAATTGAAACTAAAAATATCGTTCGTCGAAATATTAACAGCATATAACATTTGTAAAATTCAGGGCGCTTCATAGCGATGGATCGATAGAGTTGGCGGGGGGGTTTGTTTGTAAATGGAAGGACTTAATTGTGCCCTGGCAAGAAGTGGAATGTCAGAACGCAGGTTTTTTTTTTACAAATAGGGGGTCGTTTGGAACGCAGTTTTTCACAAAATAGGGGTCTATTGCAAGTTAAAGGACGGAGCTATGGATCTGAGCCCGCTTGAATTTCAAGTATGCCTAAGAAAATTTCCGATAGGAGAGGATCGATTTCACGCAGACGAAAACAGTGCAGGGCTGCAAAGGGCGTGGGGGGCGGGTTTGGAGCGAGTAATCTGATAAAAAGGCCGGGTCTTTTGGACCTAGCTAGTACGCCTTTTAAGAAACGGTTCTATTGGAGACAATACATCTGAAAGGCAGAGAGGCTTTTACAAGGATATTGTATCTGAAAAAAAAGAGTGTTTTGGAGCGAATGTATGCATCTAAGAACCGGAAATCGAACCCATGGCAGGACTTAATTGTTGAATGGCCGAAATCCGAAATCCCGCATGTGTGTGGCCAAATCAAATATTTTCAGCAGCCGCCCAATGGCACATAGCACAGTAGCGCCACACAGCGGCAGGTTCTTGCGATTTGATTTTGCGACAATGTGCGACTCATTTGTGATTAATGGATCGTACAGCTGGCAGATTTATCAATTTTCTTCCCGTATAATCTCAATTTTCTGGTCTTCTGCATAAGCCTAACTGCCCCACCATGATACATAGCCTGTTTATAATAAATAACGCTGGGTAGGTATCGTACAGTTCTGTTATTGACTAGATATATGTCGCAATGACTCGTTTGACAGTCGGTAAACTGGTAAATTTTTCGTTTCGTCCCCGCCCACGGCCCGGGGCCGGGCGAGACACGGCACACACTGTCCCTGACACAGCCTCTCACGGGTGAGGTGTAGCACAGGAGCTTCAGTCGTGGGTGGGTGGAGCGGGCGGCTACACTCATATGTCATATAAAGAGAGAAGGAGGGAAAAGCATTTTGCAGCCAGAAAACACAGCCCGAACAATATCAGACGGCCCATCAGACTAGATTCTATTTCATCCAAAAATTGCCACGACTGCACAGTTTCCTCGCTTCTTTCAGTATTTCAACACTTTACTCACAAAATTATAATGTAATCGACTTCAAACACACTTTCAAATCACTGCATCAAGACGTTGTAGCCTAGTATAATACCTCTAGCCTAGCCCTGGTACATACCTCTTTAACTACACCCGTAAACAGAGCATGGGTGAGAGCCATGCTGCTCACCAGGCTTAAAAGTAGAAATCGCGGACTGGTGGCTCAAGTTGAAGGTATTAATAGAATAAATATCCAGTGTCTATCCGTTAAGTTATTCCATTAGGTTCCTGAAGCTTGCATTGACTTTCGTCTGACAATCATTTCTTTGGTCTGTAGTATATTTTCTTGTAATCCGGGCGATTTGTGTCCTCTCTCACTTCGTTTTCCATGCTCCGCCACTCCCCGGAAGTAAATAAACTTAGCCTGAGCACTCGCTGCCAGGCGGCGTTTGCTGACATCTGGCGCATGGCAGAGCATTGAAAACGAAGCGAGAGGTGACAAACATCGCCCGGATTACAAGAAAATATACTACTGACCAAAGAAATGAGTGTGACGAAAGTCATAAAAGCTTCAGCAATATAGTGGAGCACATTGACGGGTAGGCACATCATATTTATTCTGTAAGAACTTTCAAAGTGAGCCACCGGTCAGCGATTTCTAATTTTATGCCTGGTGAGCGGCATGGCTCTCACCCTTGCTCCGTTTACGGGCGTGGTCAGAGAGGCATGTACCAGGGCTACCTCTAGCCCTGTTTGATGGCATTTATGGCTATGGCAGACTGATAGGCTGTCCATACCACCATCGCGCTGGTTGCCATTTCTCCACAGGAAGAATTCCTCTTTATAAGTTGTTAAAGGTTTCGATACAAAACACTTACCTCTAATTTTTAGTGATTTAAGTTTCAGAACCTTATCTTCTAAGAGTGGCTGAGTGAAATAACTTTGCAGAGGTTAATACCAGCTCAACTTTCATGTTATCCATTGACAAGTTTTGTTGGCTTATGTGGCTGTCATGTTTTTATTGTATTCATTCTAATTAAGTTACTACCAGGTGTCGTCTATGCATTTAGATAAATGCCCTCCAGCAAGGTGACTGCCTAAGCTTTGATTGAAATATGTAGCCAATGCGATGGAGGGCATTTAACAGAATAGACTAGTGACACCTGGTGGCCTTGTATGACAAGAGAACATAACAAGACAGCAATACAAGTGACAAAAATGAAGATTTGAGCTAGTACACTCACAGTGTTTGGGACCAAATATGGTTCTGGATCTATGCCAACTGACAGATAATTAGACAGCCAGTAAAATTGGTGGAGGCGGGGGGGGGGGTGTTAAATTTATATATTTACACAAATATTCCTCATACTTATTCGTCAGCCTCTGCTCAAATGACTGTCTCAGTCTCTGGAAATGTTAAGCCTTACCCCCAAGATGAAAAGTCTATTTATCGGTAATCATGATTAATTAAATTTTTTCGGGTAATCATAAATAAAAATAAATAAAAAATGATTACATTTTCTTAGATTTAAATATGTGTTTAAAAATCAATATCAGACAATATACTGGTGTGTAAAATGCAGTACTGAAGAGAAGGGGCACCTATAAAATATGGAATCCAGTCCTGTAGGTATTCATGTGACATGTTCAGATATATTGAGGCCTCTTCCTAAACTGACCTGCTGGCTCTCAGTGAAAGGGCAAAATATTTATTTACACCTCTAGAGAAATATTATGCCATCATACTGATCCTATTTTACATATTTCGCCATTTTCCACCATTCCACATTTTATATATACCAGAACAAGAAGCACCTGTTCCATTTCTATTAAGTAGGCTACTTTTAATTGATTCCTTTTTTAAAGTAATTTTGTTTGCATTTTTATCTTGTTAACTTCTATTTTGATAGCTTGTTCTAGTTCAAACTCGATTTACCCTGATTTCATTATTTAATTTAAGAGGCAGTCATTGGACAAAATGTCTTCAGTCCCTGTAACCAGACTCAATGAATATTGTCTTCTAGTTAGACTCTTATGACAATAGCGCAAGTTTGTGGGCGTTAGGCAATATTATTGGCCCAACATCAAGCTGTAGCAGCCCGCCAATTTTCATTATCGGCCTGAGGCTGCAAGGCCGAGGGCAGATAATGGAAATGAAGGGCCAATAAAATGCTTAATGCCATGCAAAACTCGCGCTATTACTATTATTATAAGTTGAATCTATATTTAAGGCGTTGATTGTCTCTGCTTCTTCAGTTTAATTTCCGCATGCAACGACCAAAGTAATGCATTTTGGTACTGACTCCGCAAATCGCAAGCCTTTCCACTTATACTTGGCCAGTCACCTTTTTATGCCATATATATCATTGCTAAGAAACATGGCATGTGCAACTAGGCATGTAAGCAGGCCATTTAAAGCTATAACTATAGTTCTTTTGTGTGTGATGTCATGTTTCATTGTTTTATGCAATGTCGTTATGGCAACAATTGTTAATTGCATGGGCAGCAGGGTGGTTCAGGTCAGAATACAGCATTTAGCAGCCTTCAGATGTAATCCTATTGGACTAGTTAACATGACCACCAACTCGTAATAATTATAATTTATGTCAATCTTGTATTGTTTTGCATATACTATACTTTCAGAGATGTGTTTATGGAGAAACACTGGAAAAGTGTTATTCACCGGTCAATATGTGACTATTTTTTTGAAGCACAAGGAAAGGTAAGAAATACAAAATCATAATGCTTTTAGAATAGTGTACTTTCTTGCTGAGAACTGTCAGTAAACATCTTCCAGAGCCCTCATCATTCCATGGATATTGTTTAATTCCTATGACTAATAGAAAACTATAGCCCATCTTCATAAACCTCACTTACCACTATGCAAACCTTCTGAGCACTAATTAGCGCATTAGAAACATGTCCCAATGAATAGCTTGAATAGTGTGTAAAGAAGATCATTGTTCGCGTATGAACACCATCAGTTCTAAAAACTTGCGTTATTCTTATAAATTGTAGCCTTGAGCTGTCCATGTAACTTATTTATATTATGTTATATTGTTTATATTATATTGTTGTTAGTCACATAATTGTTTAAGTATAGGGATACAAGTGTTATACATGTATCACCAACCCTTTAATTTTTTATAGAATTATAAGTATTTTGTATACACATCCCTTCAATATATTGAAATAAGTTACAACTACCATTATTAACTTTATTGTAACTTCTGACGCACCATGTATATACATGTACCAATGCCTAAATATAAAATCTGTGGTGTAGAGATCTAATCAAGATATTTTTTACAGGCCTCCTTACCAGATGATGTCCCCCCAGTCATTGCAACGCCCCATCACTACCTTATCAACACATACAGGAATCAACTATATTTTGTTGCGGTAGTAACAACGGAAGGTATTATATATATTGTTCAGGTACACCAGTACTGGTACATTATGTATACCAGTACTATAAAATACACTGTTTTAGCTGCTTATATATCAGAAACCGCACCCCAACTCTGTCATGTTAAAATCCGCACCTGCACTTCAGCCTCTCTCCCAACTTCTCACTTTATATGCTACTAAAATATGATGTTCAATAGAAAATGCGCTATCAGCTATCCAGCAGGATAGTTGTGCTATATGACAATTTGGCATTAGTATGCTGAGTAAGATTTTACGTAGCTGGCGTAAGTTTTGACAGAAATTTTTTATGCAGCAGCGTATAGTAACCGTTATTTTTTATTTCTGCAGTGCCACCTCTTTTTGTCATCGAATTTCTCCATCGAGTGATGGACACCTTTGAAGACTACTTCGGTGAATGCAACGAGTCCAACATAAAGGAAAACTATGTCGTTGTCTATGAGGTTTGTGTCACTTTTCTTTTCTGATTATCATACTGTTATCATACCTTTATATAGGGGTATGAAAAAAAGAATCAACTCCATTTTTCCTGCGGGGATATGCATGTAAACATTATTATCTATCGTGTTTACAATTTGAGACTTAATGTAGAATGAAAGTTATATTTATGTAACAACACGTAAAGACGGTGCTACAAGGTGGGTTATGGTTTGGCGCTGCATTACTGCAGATAGATGCCAGCAACTTGTAGTCATAATGGAGGTCTCCTCGACCAGGCACCAATTCAGCATATATAGACATGATATTGTATGTATTATTATTCTGGTCTAGTCAAAATATTCCCGTATTCTCTCTGTAAAGAACGCAGCCAAGTAACTATCACGACACACTCTTCAATGTAATGGGATACAGACAGAGGAATGAAAATAAATAAAGTTGTCATACTTGTATATCGTTAAGAGTTTTTCGCAATACATGCCATAAGAAACGACGGGTCGCCGCGGTAAAATATAAAGCCCATAAAGGTGAATACATTGCATTTATTTTCTGATGTTCTTAGACATGGCGGTAAGCTTGTCTTCTTCTTTCTTTCCTTCCAGCGGATTTTTGTCGTTCTATTATGATTTAATAGTTTTATCTAATCCTATTTTAGTTATTGGACTGGGAGCGGACCAGCATCTTTGATTTTGAAGCGTGTATGTTTGTGGGCCGATATTTTTGGACACTTGTCAGGGGGGACGTTATTTCACGCGAGTTTTATGTTACATTGCAGGCGGCTTCATCTGAATGGATTGAGACTTGGTGGCCTACGATTTGTGGTGCTTTCTTCTGATTTTATATATTGTCTCAACAGGAAAGACAGCTATGATTCTAGCTGAATGCGCCGGTGGTGAATGCTTGCTAAGCACAACACGAGATTTGAATAATGATGTTTTTCTTTTCATCTAACCCTGTCATTGTTTCTTACAATGCGTTGTTGCTCACTATTTCCACTTCATTCGTAATGTAAAAATCTGTGTTATATAAACGTTAAGTAAGGGTTCTGGTTCCTATAAGGCATAGAAATTAAGTGCCAGCTGTGTTATATGAAAGTTAAGGACGGGCTCTGGTTCCCATAAAGCACATAAATTACGTGCCATCTGTGTTCTGTGTTCAAAATGTGATATGCTTTATTTTTGCATTCTTTTATATTGCGTTTTGATGTCTAGAAACTAGTTTATTTTTAGTGTTAAACGTCGTTTACGTTATCTTTATTTTGACCTGTGGCCACATGATACATGTATTAAGTATCAAGCGATCACATATGAAGGATCTTTGCCATTGTCGAGATGCCTGCTTTATTTGATGCATGATTCGTATCATTTTGTATCATGTATGTCGTAAATTACGATGTCTACAGGCATAACCACGAACTGTCTACGCTCAGTAGCCCATCCGCTAAACCGTCGGACGTAACCATCCCCACCTGTAAAAGTTGATCCACGTACGACTGTTAAAAAATATAGCACAACAATCGTCTAATGCGTACACGTTTTGCCAGCTGTTGGATGAAATGGTTGACAATGGCTTCCCGCTGGTTATGGAGAAGAATGTCCTTATCGATCTAGTCCGGCCACCCACTCTCATGAACAAAATCAAGCATCAGATTGCCGGTCCCAAGCATAAGATGTAAGTGGGTAGGAGGCCAGGACTGTCTCCCAACATGCATGTTAATGCCTGCATGTGACCCTTTTGTTATAAAATCTCTTTAAGTATATATCATTTTTGCAGTGTGCATCTTGTGTTTTGGTGATCGGATTCCCGCCTGTTCTTTCTTATTGTTTCAACGTCGGCAATTGGCTAGCTTTAGAGCAACTGGGCAATAACACTGGTTATCGGTAATCGGCGCATATCATTTCTTGTTTCGCGAATCGACTGCGTAAATTGCTGTCTGCGTTTTGGGGTAAATTTGCAGTGTTTTTTCATGGTCATTTTCTGTCTTGGTTTCTCTTTATCTTGATTTAATGATGTATATGTAGTTATACATGTACAACTATATGTTACAACCTGTAATTATATATGTCCCAATTATATTTTCTATGGTGATCTGGAAAAAGACTGCATCTGTTATGCCAATCGTATAATCTCAGTGGCATTCTGTTGCACCCGAAGTCTGTATTACGTCCCTATTCACGGTTATAGGGCTTGGCTTCGTGTGGGAGGTTAGGGCAGAGGCGTGTGTGGGTTTCGCATTATATAATAGTGCAATTATTAGGTTAATTTTCTCACAGATACTCCCACATTTGACACAGTCATTTACTTAAGGGTACAAGCATGTTGCCAGTGCGGCCTGTGGCCATTATGGACGTGTCGCACGGCGTTGCCAAGGTTACACGACTCGTTACCAACGTTACACAATGCGTACTAACGATGCACGTGCGTTGCTATTATAATGTAGGGCTACGTGCTATGCGGAGCTATGTGGATATACATTCCTACGTCGAAGGATATGTTTGGCTGTGAGGACAACTGTTTCCACTTTTCTTGCCTTGTATCATTATATTCTATAGCCATACGTCTTTGAACTACCTGCATGCCCCCTGTACCGGTCTAATAGCACGCAGGAAATTTGATATACTGGAGGAAAGTACTTTCTAAAAGCTAGAATTATCCCTGGTTAATGGCATAGTTTCATACCATTCGGATACTATTCTATCTTAATGGAAGGATATAACCCTCCAGGCTGATAATATAATCTTCAGAGATCCAACGTTTTTGACAATTGCGTCTACATTTTATTGAAGAAATGAGATTATTAGTGCTATGAACCTTTTCCTCAGCATATCAACCGGTTTCGCACTTTACCTGTAGTTTTGTCTTTCAGTACGTAGGCTCCAGAACCGACCTCAACCACGTTTTGTACATTTCCTGACCTTTTCAATGCATTTTTGACTTTGCATTTTGTATACACATGTAACCTTAGTGGTGGTGTGAGGATTGTATTATTTATACACTGTACCATGTTTTTTTTGTCTATTTTCTTACCCCCTTGGCTGCACAATGCGCGTAAAACAGTTGTTGGATGAAATGCTTGACAATGGCTTCCCTCTTGCTATGGAGTCGAATATCTTGAAGGAGCTTATCAAACCGCCAAATATCTTGCGAACAATTACAGATACTGTGACAGGGAAGTCTACAACGTAAGTGGGAACTGTATAATGGAACGGATAAAAAGTCTTTTTTTTAGGGAAAACCATGACTATATATTGTCCCTTTAATGCAATTCGTCTATATTTGTATGTCATCTATTTAAATTTTCCGGCGATCTTCAACCGTTGAACACCAAGCGTAAAATGTAAAAGTAAGACGAAATGAATAAATTCTTTGGTAACTATAATTTTAAATACACTCGTGGTTAAAATGTAGTAAACAATATTCCATGTAGATTATAGGGCATATGAACCGTTTATTACTATAATTATTATTACAAAAGTTGGACGCTATTTGACAAGCCAAGGTAATGTGGCCTGTACAAAAAATATCAAGATTATTATTTGGTACTGAAGGCCAAAAGGATCCTAGGAATACATGATACAACAAAACATAATGGTTGGAGCTTCATATTGGAGGTGACTTTTGCAGGGTGAGTGAGACGTTGCCGACGGGACAGCTGTCTAACGTGCCCTGGAGGAGAACAGGCGTCAAGTACACCAACAACGAGGCGTACTTTGACGTCATAGAGGAAATAGACGCCATTGTGGATAGGTCTGGATCCACTGTGTGCGCCGAGATCCAGGGCTACGTAAGTCCTGTCGGTGTGGTTTCATGCCCTTTAGGTCACTTCTGTTTATCACGACCGCCGTGGTCGTGAGGTAACGGGCTCGAGTACAGAGCAATAGTTTGCTGGTTCAAACCCGACCTGTGTGTGCCCGCCTGCGTCCTGTCCTCTGCCCTATTGCCCGAGCGGTTTCATTGGTTTAGCCCATGTCCCGCACAAATGTGGCATAGAACACCCATGTATCCGCGAGCTACGTTTTAATACCTGAAGTAAACGCCAAACAAGGGCAGTATCTCTTCCGATGCTCCGTCATAATGTGTCTCTTCTTCTGATTGTGTGATAGCCCTGAAAAAAAGAGTCTTTGTTTTTTTAATACGTTGGTATGGAAATTTACTGAGGTGCAAAACGATACATCATGGTTTCGAGCCACGGAACGCACCTAAGGCATGCTGGTCATAGCCCCATTGTGTTGTCCTGGAAATCTGTATTGGCCCTATTTAGCCATCAAAGGCGACCTAAAACATCATTGTTTTGACTATTTATGCAATACGGCTTAATAAATACGGATTTTATTATACACGGCCTACCATAGATTGACTGCCTGGTGAAGCTGACTGGAATGCCGGATCTGACGCTGTCCTTCATCAACCCGCGTCTCTTGGATGACGTCAGTTTTCACCCCTGTGTGCGCTTCAAACGCTGGGAGGTAGGTCATAGCCGCCATCTTGTGCAGGCGACTGAAGGTCAACCGGTTGCGGGTTTCAACCCCAATGTAACTGGCGGCAATGTCACCCTTGTATCTCATTAACCTAGTGGTCCCGTGGCCTCGTTTAGGCCATATGTGCACAAGGATGGCCTATACCACCAATCTTTATCAGTTCTTTCAGTTATAATTCACTGTATCACTCAGTATATCTATCCATTAATGTAAAACATAGATCCTTCAGAAGTAATGTCTGTCCAGAACTCTGCATGTATTAATCCCGGAAGATATCTCACTTAGCAGTAAATATACTTATTTCTCTGTCATGGCTTCAAATACAATATATCGGTAATAAAACATATATTGTAGCACATAAACAGAAATTTCTTCAAACCGAACGTGTCACTTCCCATTCCTTATTATAATCAATGGACACTTGCGCTTTCAATCAAGTAGGGAGTAATCTAGACCAAAACTTGACAGTAACAGATTTCAAGGAAGAGTCTTATGGAGTCATCCGTTTACACTCTCCTGGACAGATCAATTTGTGGGACCATATAGTGCTATGTACGCGTCTTTATGCATCTTCATTCACCGTCTGTCTTCAGCTTATGTTTTTTATGTGTCGGTTACAGAGCGAGAGGATATTGTCGTTCGTTCCCCCCGACGGCAGCTTCAGGGTGATCTCCTACCACATTGGGTCGCAGAAGTAAGTATCCGTACCGGGAGTGGATGTCCGGGTATACCAAGCCACACTTGGCCGCTGAAGCCCGTTTAATGGGGATGTTCATTTCAATGACGAATTTCCTATATATCAGAGTACAATGCTGCCATTCGCTGGTCGAGGCATTTCAATGTCACCCATGCGTCGGTGGCCGGCTTGGTTTGGTTGTTACGCATGGGTGATTCCTTCACCACTGTGCCACGTCGTTTCTACGGAATTCGGCACCGAAATGAAAATCCCGGTAACCCACTAAGATCCATTTAGCAATTTTTGGTTTATTTGGTGCAGACAGTAATTTTGATAGATTCGATTATAAGGTATCGGTTATCATTACGCAAGTGTAATATTTGCCAAAACGCTGTCAATTTAAATGGTTTGCGATAAATATGTACTATTCCATGATTAAGCAATTCTGTCAATTATTTCAGCACTGTAGCTTTAAAACTCATCACTATTATAATTTCGTCAAGAATTTATTATGTTAGTGAATAACTAGCATAATGTTTTTTTTTACATTTTCACTAGCATGGTGGCCATTCCGGTGTACGTACGGCACAACATTTCCTTCAAGGAAGGCAGTGGAGGTCGTCTGGACATCACTGTGGGGCCCAAACAAACGATGGGCAAGCCGGTGAGTCACGTGACTGATCACTGGACAAGCCACGTGTCACTGTTATATTTTGGTGACGATCCGCCTTCAAATGTCTGACAGACATGGCATGTGCAATAGATCTATTCATGTTATCAGTGATACCGAGGAAATTAAAATACGATGTAACTGGAACACGCGTTGAATAAATAGTGAAGGATTGTGCTTCGATCATTGTAAATCCTCAGAAAGACACATTTCAAGACATGTTTTATTACCTTTTTTCGTTGTTTTTTTCAGATTGAAAATGTTTCGCTGGAGATCCCTTTCTCCAAATCCGTATTGAATGTGACGCTGACACCTACGCAAGGGAAATATTCGTTTGACCCGGTAACCAAGGTGATGACCTGGGACGTGGGAAAGATCGACCCGTCAAAGCTGCCAAACATCAAAGGCAATGTAAGGCTTAGTCTAATCCTTTACTTGTGTGCTTTGTTTTAGAAGGTTCACGACTTCTTTATTCGTTTCATTCAAAATCAAATAAAAGTTGCTTTTTTGTTTGCTTTTGTACAAATGAAGCCTACATTAGGCCAAGAAACTTCCGTAACTATGAAATGGGGTTGGATGAAACTTGCCCCATAGACGGGGGCCAGGGTTCGAACCAACGACCTGTGGATTTTCAGCTCAGCCTGTTTACCAACAGAGCTAAGGAGGCTCTCTCTTTAGTTTGAATTTCAATTTGAAGCATTGTGTGTGTGCGGATATTTTCCAACTACTTTTTAACTACAAGTCAGATAGTCCAGAAATATTCCTTGATTATGATAGGCATTTGACTGAGCTTGAAGATTTTTGTTGTTTCCAGATTAACCTTCAAACAGGCGTTCCTCCTCCAGAGTCCAACCCCACGATTGGCGTAAGTAATCCGCTGGCCTGGCCTTCCGAGTCGCAACTACGGTAGTGTGTAGAGGCCGATTCTCCGTCGAGCCCCATTTATATACAACTCCTCCCGTCCAGCCCCATTTACATCCAACTCCTTCCGGCAAGACCCATTTATATCCAACTCCTCCCGTCGAGCCCTATTTATATCCAACTCCTCCCGTCGAGCCCAATTTATATCCAACTCCTCCCGTCCAGCCCCATTTACATTCAACTCCTTCTGGCAAGACCCATTTATATCCAACTCCTCCCGTCCAGCCCCATTTATATCCAACTCCTCCCGTCCAGCCCCATTTACATCCAACTCCTTCCGGCAAGACCCATTTATATCCAACTCCTCCCGTCGAGCCCCATTTATATCCAACTCCTCCCGTCGAGCCCCATTTTTATCCAACTCCTCCCCGTCGGGCCCAATTTATATCCAACTCCTCCCCGTCGAGCCCCATTTATATCCAACTCCTCCCGTCGAGCCCCATTTATATCCAACTCCTCCCGTCGAGCCCCATTTATATCCAACTCCTCCCGTCGAGCCCCATTTATATCAACTCCTCCCGTTGAGCCCCATTTATATCCAACTCCTCCCGTCCAGCCCCATTTACATTCAACTCCTCCCGTCCAGCCCCATTTATATCCAACTCTTCCCGTCCAGCCCCATTTACATCCAACTCCTTCCGGCAAGACCCATTTATATCCAACTCCTCCCGTCGAGCCCCATTTATATCCAACTCCTCCCGTCGAGCCCTTTTTTTATCCAACTCCTCCCCGTCGGGCCCAATTTATATCCAACTCCTCCCCGTCGAGCCCCATTTATATCCCACTCCTCCCGTCGAGCCTCATTTATATCCAACTCCTCCCCGTCAAGCCCCATTTATATCCAACTCCTCCCGTCGAGCCCCATTTATATCCAACTCCTCCCGTCGAGCCCCATTTATATCTAACTCCTCCCGTCGAGCCCCATTTATATCCAACTCCTCCCGTCGAGCCCAATTTATATCCAACTCCTCCCGTCGAGCCCCATTTATATCCAACTCCTCCCGTCGAGCCCCATTTATATCCAACTCCTCCCCGTCGGGCCCAATTTATATCCAACTCCTCCCGTCGAGCCCCATGTATATCCAACTCCTCCCCGTCGAGCCCCATTTATATCCAACTCCTCCCGTCGAGCCCCATTTATATCCAACTCCTCCCGTCGAGCCCCATTTATATCCAACTCCTCCCGTCGAGCCCCATTTATATCCAACTCCTCCCCGTCGGGCCCAATTTATATCCAACTCCTCCCCGTCGAGCCCCATTTATATCCAACTCCTCCCGTCGAGCCCCACTTATATCCAACTCCTCCCCGTCGGGCCCAATTTATATCCAACTCCTCCCCGTCGGGCCCAATTTATATCCAACTCCTCCCCGTCGAGCCCCATTTATATCCAACTCCTCCCGTCGAGCCCCACTTATATCCAACTCCTCCCCGTCGAGCCCCATTTATATCCAACTCCTCCCCGTCGAGCCCCATTTATATCCAACTCCTCCCGTCGAGCCCCATTTATATCCAACTCCTCCCCGTCGAGCCCCATGTATATCCAACTCCTCCCGTCGAGCCCCATTTATATCCAACCCCATCCCGTCGAGCCCCATTTATATCCACCTCCTCCCGTCGAGCCCCATTTATATCCCACTCCTCCCGTCGAGCCCCATTTATATCCAACTCCTCCCGTCGAGCCCCATTTATATCCAACTCATCCCGTCGAGCCCCGTTTATATCCAACTCCTCCCCGTCGAGCCCCATTTATATCCAACTCCTCCCGTCGAGCCCCATTTATATCCAACTCCTCCCCGTCGGGCCCAATTTATATCCAACTCATCCCGTCGAGCCCCATTTATATCCAACTCCTCCCGTCGAGCCCCATTTATATCCAACTCCTCCCGTCGAGCCCCATTTATATCCAACTCGTCCCCGTCGGGCCCAATTTATATCCAACTCCTCCCCGTCGAGCCCCATTTATATCCAACTCCTCCCGTCGAGCCCCATTTATATCCAACTCCTCCCGTCGAGCCCCATGTATATCCAACTCCTCCCCGTCGAGCCCCATTGATATCCAACTCCTCCCCGTCGAGCCCCATTTATATTCACCTCCTCCCGTCGAGCCCCATTTATATCCAACTCCTCCCGTCGAGCCCCATTTATATCCAACTCCTCCCGTCGAGCCCTAATAATATCCAACTCCTCAGTCGAGCTATAGCGCATCGTCAATCTCGCTCGTATAACCTATAGCTATATGTCAACCTATCATGTTCTGAGAAGCCATATATATATACCGGTCGGTGTCAAATGCGGAAATGCCTCCCTCATATACAAAAATGCATGATACTTAGACCCTTGCCATATGTTCGTACGGTACCATTATGGTAGATACATGGGGACATCTCCGCATGGACAATAGCAGGAGACTGCTCTCTACATGCCGCTCATGCGCCTTCTTGGTATGTTACAGTGAAAGGAGATGCTAGAGAGGAGGTCGGCGATATATCATGTCTTTTATTTCCCACACAGGTTCAGTTTACCATCTCTCAGTTGGCAGTTTCTGGAATCAAGGTTAACAGATTGGACATGTATGGCGAGGTGAGGCCGAGTTTCCATGTTACATGTAATAGTGGTCCGGTGAGCTTCGTGTCCAAGGCAACGCTAAATTCTGTGTGGCCAGGCGGAAAAAAAACACGATATGTGAACTTTGGTCACTTTATAAGGTTTGAGACCTGTATACATTGTGTATCAGTCTGTACCACAGTTATTTCGCAGGGCGTATTCCGATTATGTATAATAATATAGATGTTGCAATTAAACGGAGTGCACTGTACATATATATCGCAGGATGTACCCCAACATAGCACAGCGCATACCCCCCTTATATATCTCTGGGTGTACTCCAATAATAATATTATACCGCGTACTCTACGTTATATCACAGGGCGAACGTACCCAATGATACTCTATTGTCATTAACCATTTAATGTGTACAGTTTATGTTCAACAAGAGTTTTTTTTCCAGAAGTATAAACCTTTCAAAGGTGTGAAGTACGTGACGAAGGCTGGCAAGTTCCAAGTGCGCACGTGATCAGAAGGCTCAAGATACACCCGAAGACCGGGAGCAGGACGGAAGGGGGTGGGGGGAGGGTGTAGGGGGCAAGAGCCGGATCTCTGCTCCCATTTGCCTCGTGGAAATCAGTTTTTGTTCAACGAGGCTTTATCAAAAATAACACAGGGCTAGGACGCAACACTTTGTTATCGCGCTGAGTCAAAGACTGTCCAATCTGAAGATTCGATGTAATGAGAATCCAGGAATTGAGCCTCAAACCTAAACTCGGATGTTGTCGGAACCACTCTAAGGTTTATAAATCACGTCATAGTTTCAGTTTAGGCGGATGATTATTTTGAAGGGGTCCAATTTGTTATTGATGTTGTTGCACAAAAAATGAACTTTAATGTCACTAGGGAAAGGATTGTTGAATCTGAAGAGCCTTATACATTCCGAGATAAGAACGGGAGAATCTCCCCGTATGGCAGCCTCATGAAACAGTGCCTGAATTCAGGTAGGGGGGGGGTCACGTTGAGCGTCGGATGCAGAGATGGCAGCCCTATGAATCAGTGTTCAGGGCCCGTAGGTTCGAAACGGCCGGAGCAAATTATTTCGCCCTAGAATAAGACTTTAGCATGGAGTGGAGCGAAATATTTGGCCCCGGCCGTTTCGAACTTACGGGCCCAGGTCGGAGTGCGAAAAGGGAAAGGGACCGGGGGAGGGACACCTGAAGCGTCGGATGGGGAGAGGCAGACGTGGATTTTTCTGTAATGTTATCTCTTTACCCTGTATTAGCTCTGCAGAATAAACTATGTACATAAAGAAGAAGGCTGTGGGTTTCTTTTATTGGATGTACAACACATATAACAACATACATTTAGCCGCAATGTAAACAGCAGTGAAATAATTTGCACCCAAAACAGTCACTCTGATCAAAACCCGACCAATCCTTGAATACGCTTATAAACTCACCAAGCTTATTCTACCTAAGCCGCTTATACACACCCTAAGCTGCTTCTATCTACGCCGCTTTTATTGAGGCACAAAATGGCGGTTTGTCTCAAAGACTAGTTGAAATGAGCAAAGTCAATAAATAATAGGAGATCTCAATTCCCGTATCGATACCCAGGACTGACATGTGACTCCATTCAGCGAGGCAGACTGAGTACATGTCCCTTGCAGCAGGAAACCAACTATGGAGATCTGTGGCGCGAAAGAGAGAAGTCGATCATAACCGTCCGGGGAAGTAACAGGACCAGGAATTTATTGATCGCCAGGCAACTATAGGTTCCAACCATGACGTATCTTTCACACAAAAGTTGAAAATAGTAGGACATAAAACTGGTTAAATTACAATGAAATTATTTTTTGCTTGTCTTTATACAGTCGCACGTTAAACAAATATGGCTACGTCGTAAAAAAAATCATCATCAGGGGACATCAGCTTTGGAAGCACGCGCAAAGTTTGTTTCCAAATCAGGCGTTACTAAAGACTACTAATAACCTTTATATTCTATGCTTATCACACAGTATTGTCAATGCGGCACGGCTTAACAATTACCTCTAAATAATTGTATATAGTCTGAAATTCTATTACTTAATATTTTATATGAAATTAAAGCTACGTTTCATTCAATTGCTTACCATTAATTCCATGATTTGTTAGGACTTCTTAGGGACAATTTGCCCAATCCAGTCCAGGTATGGTGCATTGCCTTGATCAATCTGAACGAAAACAAAACAAAACAAACACAATAAGTACGAAACTAAAGCAGTTCCAATAGTTACTGGCGCCTCCGAGGTGGAATGTCCTCTCTTTTTTTCCAAGTGAAGCACTTTTATAATATGCGTGTTTAAGAACCAAGAAACTCCATAAAAAAGTTAAGCTTTTATATATTTAATCATGTTCCAAGCTTTTAATGTGTTTAATCCTAACGTCGAGAGAGATTCACTGACATAAC
Organism: Arenicola marina; assembly: GCA_964019135.1. NCBI lineage: Eukaryota > Metazoa > Annelida > Polychaeta > Arenicolidae > Arenicola > Arenicola marina. Next base: position 18,910,541 of record OZ025264.1, read on the forward strand.
AGTTGCACCTCGTTTGTAGTATCTACGTGTACACATGGGTAGCCCATGAACACTGGATAGCTCTTTATATCCCTACTTTTTGTTTTTACCTTTCAACTGAAATGATTAACTGGAGTTAAAATCCGCTGGTCTGTCTCCACCTACCAGTGAACTGATAACCTCCGCTACATCATACGGGTGGTTCTCCCTGAAATATCCATCATGACTGGTTATTAGGCCACATGGTCGTTAGTAAAGTAAAGCATAGTAAAGCACTGTAAGAACAATTGATACTACGCGGAGACATTTATCTGCAGAGATCAATGATGGATGATTCTAGGCATTCTGTGCCCACCCTGCCTTACACCGAAAGGGTTGGTAGGTTGGTTGAAGTAAGACGATTTGACCTCTGTGGGTCATATCGTGATAATGGGAAGGGTCAAGTTGCAGAGGAGCAAGGTCTCCGGGAGTAACCACCCTACACTGTATAGAGAAAGACGTGAGGCGGTATTCACAATACATGGACATAACCGAAAACGTTACGCACCCCAAGTGCCCTTCCGCCACAACTTCGCCCGATCGTAGCAGTGGCGTTAAGAATAATTCCATTTACAGATCTGTTTTGCTGAGCGCGGTTTATTTTTAATACCGACCGAGACTTATCTGACGCGCACATAGGCATTTGCACAGGTGCGTCTCGAATCATGAATCGGGCCAATATGGAACCTCGAGGACCAATGCGACAAAAGTGCTTTAGGTATTAATTAAAGGGGGTTTTACACCAGCAATCGATGGGTTTGCAGTAGAGTACGCTACCTCTCGACCCCTGTAGAGATCAAACGAGAACAAAGAAAGCGACTTGCTTTTCACGGTTATCAATTATGTGGTAACTGCATAACAGCACGGGGAGAAGAGAAAAACGGAAGCGTCGATTACCTCACAAATTTGGACACTTCTGGTATAGTTGACGTTCTGGTCTTCATCATCTGAGGAGCAATATTTAGACATGCAATATCAACAAGGAAACAAAAACAGCAGTAGGTTTCCTACTTTAATTGCATGCGTGCGGAAAACATGACATTTCATGGATTGCTTCATTTGTAGTTTGGCAAATGACAGGAATGATAACAGTTAGGGCATTTCCAGGGTTTACCAGAAGGAGTTCTGAATCCTCTTCGATCGCTCCCTTCCATTCGTATCTGTAACCATAGCAACAAATATATAATTTCTTGAACTTTTATTTCGCAGTTTCTGACAGTATAGTGACTAATAATTAGCAACCTTATTTCAGTTTACTGATGAACTGTTATCGTTTGTCTAGTGTCAGCAGTGCTACAGTTTTAGGAACCATTTCTCAGCGACTTTGCTTTCATATCATACAAAACATAAAAAATCACGGCTTTCCGCTACTAACAATACGGATACATGATCCTACGTCCGTCTGCGTAAAATGATGTATTTGCAGCTTCTGTTGGAATTTGGGTTTATGGGTCCAACATGCCAATTTGGGCGGAGCTTGTCACGGTCATCACCTGCACATCCCTTCTTTTGAGCTGGACCATTGCTAGGGGTTTGGAAAGCAGGGTCCACTGTCAAATGTCCAGGTTTCAAAACTCGCAGTGCCCAGTGCTGATTTGTTCTAATGTCGGTGTCGGTGGCGCTGTTGGGTTTTCTAGAAACACCCATAAACATGTGTCGGTGTCGAATTTAGAAATTCTCGGTGTCGGAATTTGGATACAAATGTCGGGTGTCAATATATCAACAAAGGGCAATGTCGCCTGTCGCCACTTACCCCTTCTAGAACCCTATTACTAATATTAGACCCACATTTCAACCGTCCGACGAAGCTCCCATGTGACTACTTACACAGAGGTAACTTTCGGTATGATGTTGACGCAAGCTACAAGCTTCTCTTTCACCAAACCGCTGCGGAAGTAATTGTATGAATATGTTATAGCTATGCTTGGGAATTCTGTTTTCTGATATTACGGTAGAAACTAATTTCTTAATAGCCTAGAAGTCACATTGCGGTTGAAACATTATTATTATTCCGCCCAAGTAATCTATAACACATTCTATATGAGATTTAATGAACACAAATAAATAGCCGTTGGTGATTATGCGATGTGCAGTTGCAGGCCCCGGAGTGCCGTAGAACCGCCGGTGCGTGGTATTAACAATTCATGGCATCGTTTTATCACGTTCTGGCTGTTCTACTGTACTCTGGCGGCCGAAACAACCGATATTTTCACTTTACCCAGAAGACTGAAATCCACATTATAATAAAAAAAAAAACTTGACACCGTATTTTAATACTAACTGGGCCAGTTTTTTCGCCACCTCTTCATTTGGAACGGTGACGAACGCCATAGAATACGTCCCTGATGTGTATTCTGTTGCCATGGTACTGAGGAGGCGGCGGCCAACACCAAGATGCAGCAGTCTCATGCAGAGTGCTCCCGCCGCCAAAACCTGTCGGGTATAAAAAAAAACAGAATATTTAACTGACATAAACCTAAAGTTAATTAATAATAACTTACTAGCATCGTTTTAAAATGGGGGCCACTTGAATGGCACAGTGGCTTTGTCGAGTGAGCTCTGCCAGGCCTGGCATCATGCAGGAGGGAGGGGGTTCAAGCCCCACTCTGTCCATGTCTACCGATATATGTTGCATGCAGGATAGAGCTACCATATATCCTTCTTCCAAAGGAGTACAGTGCTACTTTATTCATAGCATTTCTGTACACTGCTGTACACATTGAGGGCATTTAAAAAGCTCTGTACTAATACTAATAAATCAATGCCAATGATTTATTATCGGATAGCTACAGTTTAATGATTCTTGATGACTCAATCAGATGGCAGCCCACTTTAGAATATAAATTATCTGTCCTGAAAACCAGCTTATTGGGGAGTACTGCAGTGATTTGCTCACCATAACAGCAATTGCAGCATGAAACTTCGACATATTTCTCACTAGACTGGTGCTAACCTGCAATCAGCCATGTTAACCAGAGAGTTTTAATACTGGTATATATGCATATATGCATAATAAAAGAGCTAGGGCAGATGTAAATATTTTATGTTAAAACAGGTACTGGATAGAAATTGGGATCAAATTGCACTTTACATCTACTATTGTCATCGATATTAGATTTAAAAGAATTTGGATTAAAACCATTTGTTAGTTGCATTTCTTCAATGTTATATAATAGTAAAGACTATTTTAATGACAATATTTCAGGGCCTACAGATTATATATATACAATTAATAGTTAAAATACAAATGTAATATAACAACTCTTAGAGCTCAAAACAATATGACAAGCCTGTATTTAGCAAAACCAAAAGATCACCAAATCCACTTAAATCATTATAGCAGTCTAACCATAATGACTGACTGTTGCATCCAGAATTGATCAGTGACATATATCTAAATTGGAAGCTGACCATATTTAATTGTTCCACAGGCACAGATCAGTTGATCACCTTCTGCCTAAATAAAGGAGCAGTTGGCAACAGTTGTCATATGAACTGATCTACCATCTGAGCACCAGTACATGATCTGTTCATAGATAATATATATCATTTATTTGTTGAAGCAGTGCAACACCTTTAATCTATTGTCTGGAAGGGAATACCTATCATTTTTTGGGATAGCCAAATTCCTCCCACCCCCATTAGAAGTGTACTTTCATAGATGTAATGCAGTCTTCTAATATATGTCTAGGTGTTTTCCTTAGAAAAACGTCAAACAGCACCAACCATGAATTTATAGCTATGTTTAGCCTACACTCACTCACTCAGCCTAAGGTTCTGGGCTAGGTCCAGAGCACAGGCACAGTAGATCGACTGATACAGGGTGGGGGGGGAGGGGGAGGGATCTGCACCACCTACTAATAAATAGGCAGTGTAGACCCCTCCACCCCCTCCCCTGTCAATCGATTTAATGTGTCTGCACATGTGAGTATTACAGCCCAACTAATATATATTTTTAGTTAACTTGTAATTATGAAACATTTACATATCCGTTTTGCTTATAAAGTTACGAGTAATCATAATAGCGAGCTCTAGCGAGCTATTATGGTAACGTATACGAAGGGAAAAAATAAATAAATAAATAAATTAATTAATTAAAAATAAATAAATTAATTAATTAAAAATAAATAAAATATGTTTGGCTTGCCATACATTGCCATACTATACGATTCAAAAAACGTCGGCCGCGCGTCATGGCCGAGAATGAAGGCGATAATAGGAGCCATTTCAGAAAGTTCCAGACTATATAACAGAATATACGCCTAAAATTATAATTTTATTGCTTTATTTGTCTGAATAATGAAGGATTATGATTATGAAAACTATAAAACATTGATTACATTTTTATTCACCATTTCTCCCGGCTACTAGCGGAACGCCCTCTGTTGGGACATTGATGCTAACATCCGGAAAATGCGAACCCTGGCGAACGCGATCGAAACTCGACTCAAACTTTTGTTTGTTTTTGCTGTTTGGCATAGATCTAAGTCATAAGAAATTTAGACAAGGTATGTATTATTTTTGAAAGTCATCTGTTTATTTCAACTGATTGCTATGACAGTTTTCATGAATATTTCAGCCCCTGGTTGTCAATTTTTTAAGTCAGACAAGTGACCAAGTCGAGTGTCGTCTTCGCGTCGGTCTGTCAAACTGCCCCTGGTCAAATTAGACAAATAACTGACTCAGTCTTTGATTTGTTGACGTCTACTTGTCACTGTCAGTACGTTTTGTTGAGATTGAAGGTTGGTATTTTGATATAAAACCATCTAACTTGACAGCTTTGGCTAATTTTGATCTTGAACTAAAGTTTTAATCCAAGCTAAAACAAGTCAGATAGTCATAGATTAGCCTGAATGTTCAGACGGTACAGTCTTGACACTTGTTCTTGTGACAACAGTAAGCATCAGACTGTCAAACTGTAACGTCTGAACATTCAGGCTAGCCATAGATATCATATGGATATGGTCAGGGAGACAGGAATGTCTGTAGCCTCGGGAGACCCACTCTGTTCCGCCAGAGTGGGTCTCCCGAGGCTAGAATGTCTGATGAAATTAATCTGGACTGGTTGAAAGAACAAGCATAGCTGTGGTCAACACCAGTGTCAGTGACCCTGACAGAAGTAGGCCTATTGCTATTTGGAATGCAGATTTTACTTTGATGTTTTTGGAATCATGTTTAGACCGAGTTATTTTGGGCCAATTGGGGCCTTTGGCTTTAAACCACTGTCTGTGACTGTAAAACTAAAAAGTAGGTAGGGTAAATACTAAATTTTCCATATGACATCAAATTTCAGCTGCCTTTTTAAATATAACAATTTAATTCTGGTCTCTATTATGATTCCAAACCTATATTTTAGATGCCTCCACCCATGAAATATATATAGCTCTAATTTGAAGAGTTTATTTGAGACAGATTAAATAGGATTTTAAACAAAAACTGTAAATATTTTATTACCGATATATATTGTTCATATATCTATACTATTTCCTAACATTTGACACCTTTTGCCTAATTCTGACACATATATCTAGGACATCAAAATTTCAGCTGCAGTTTTGGCCTTTTTAAATATAACAATTTAATTCTGGTTTCTAGACTCCAAACCTATATTTCAAATGCCTCCACCCCTGAAATATATAATTTGAAGAGTTTAATTGAGAAAAATTAAACAGGAGTTTAAACCAAAACTGTAAATATTTTAAGAATATTTTATTATATATTGTTCACATGACTTACTATTTCCTTTTTTTGACACATTTTGCCTACTTTTGACACCCCAGAATAATTCAGATTTATTCACAACCATATCACTCATCTAGGATTTGAAAAAATTGCTGTTTTTCAGTGCTATTTTTGTTAATTTTCAAATGATTTTAATCTATATAACTTATTTAAATTAATGCCATTATTACGATTTTTAATCAAATGCAGAATTATATATTGTATTCCTCTTAAAGCAACATTTTAAGTTTAAAATTGTCCCAATACAATCATTTTCAATGTCAAATGTCAAAAACTGGTTTCCCTGCCAGACAAATATAGATCTAGATAACCATCACAAAACAATATAGGACATACAAATATTTTCATATCCAGTCTATTTGGGCATGAAATTTAAACATATCACTGGCAAAAATATAGCTATAGGGTATCAACAGTTTAACAAATATTGAATGAAATCCCTTTTCCCGAAACTAAACAGCCCCTCTTAAAATGTCAAGCTTTGAGTATATTCACACAAAAAATGGTTGAACTTTGTATTGTCAACATCCCCTTGCTGACAAATAATTAAAATATTAATCAAAAAGGCAACAATTATTTAATAAAAAGTTTAATAAAAAAGGCAACAATTATTGAATTAAAAGTTTACTAAAAAAGGAAACAATTATTGGATTTAAAGTTTAATAAAAAAACAAAACAATTATTGAATTAAAAGTTTAATAAAAAAGGCAACAATTACTGAAACAACGGTTTTAGTAGTTCATATTGATAAGCAACACAAATGTGTACCATTTTGAGGATCAGAAAACTGTCTGGACTACTCCTACTCAAGCAGTATTACTTTCAAATAGAGATACCAAGTATACATAATAAACAGGGTTTAGCATGTAAAAGTGTCTACCGGTAAATAGGCAATAGGCAACATATCTGGTCAGTTTACTTCATTTTACTTATACACTGGTGCGACTTATCTATGGCTCAAGTCTAATAATTTCTCAAAATCGGTGGGTGTGACTTATACACTGGAAATTTGGTAACATATGCCCAGTTTAGTTATCTTTTTTTATCTTTACTTTGTAAAAACATTTTTTGTGAGAGATACCAATATTACATTGGTAGCAAATTGTATAGATCTAGGATGATAGAAGAAGATGGATGATGATAAAACATACATTGTACTTCTGACATGTGGTGAGTGTTCAAGAAACTTACTCGTGGTGTATTTAGCAACAGTTCAGTATATGTTCTCATGGACAGGTCACAACCGCATAAAGCATGCTATAAAACATGTTATAGATTGCTAGAATGGTAGAAGAAGGATGATGATAAAACATACTTCTGACATGGTGTGAGTGTTCAAGAAGCTTACTCATGGTGTATTTAGCAATTGTTCAGTATCTGTTCTCATGGATAGGTCACAACAGGCAATGAAAATATGTTTTTCATGAAGGAGTTACTTCCGAAAATAGTTTTAATAGAAATGATATAGATCTATTAAAGTCCTTCTAATATAAATAGAAATATTTATGGACATGTTGTCATCAATTTTTTTTTGCCATATTGGGGCACTTTCTGTGAAAGGGTGTAGCTATTTTATGAACGTATACCTGGTACATAGATAGGTATAGATTGCTATAAATCTATGACCAGCTATAAACTTGATTTAAAAATATCTCATCAACCTATATATAATTTTAGCAAAAGGAAAAAAGGATAAAAAATGAATAAGATATTAATTATCATAAAATAGATCTAATATGATTAATTATAGACTCAAGCAACTAATTCTTACTTATTTTTGTATTTCTCTGCATATATGACTTTAAGCCCAAATATTACCGTTAAACAACTAAGCCATCCATCTTATTTTTAATTAAAAGAAATAGATAAAAACATCATTTCTATAACTTAAATAAGATATTTCAGTACCGGCAGCTTTAAGAATATAAACTACTTCAGCTAATACAGCAGATATCAGACGTATCTAGTCAACTCGACCCACGACACGCCCGACCCATCACCTACTCAACCCCAAGCCAACTCGACCCCAAGCTAACTCAACCTCAAACCAACTATACCCATGTTGGTTTTGGGTCTAGTTGTCTAGAAACCTATAAGATTAGGACAGCTGGCTGCTGCAGTTGATACAGCAGCTTTAAGAGCTAAGCCTTTATTATTTTCTAATTTGGGTGAGCTCGCAACTTAGGCAATGCCTATTCATATTATGGGAAAGATAGGGTGGTTACGAGCTTGTAACCTAGGAACTCTTAAGCTAGTCTATGTGAAACGAAACCCAGTGACCGAACTACGTTACCGCCACAGTAGTTCCATAGATGTAACATAGTCCGCTCCGATATGGGTCCAGTCGCGGAACTGTTGGCGGTAGCCACAGGCACAGCGGCTTGCTTGCAGGACTACCCTCCCAAATCCCGGATTCCCCTTTGTATAAATCCCAACCACTCAGATCCCCAGCAGAGACATGCAGATTCAAATCCATTTAGGGTATCTACATTGTGCATATAAAACAATGAATTCTACGTATCTAAAATGCAAAAATCGTTTATCCACAATAATTGTAATCTTACAAGCAACAAAATCGAAACCGTCACCAAACTGACTTTCCGAACTTAGCGTATTATCGACCGTACACTCGAGCCGACTGCGGCCGAAAAGAGCCGACTCCCTGCTCTATCCGATGATTAATTTTAAACAGAGACACTCCTCAAGTTAAGGGGGGGGGGGGCGGGGGGGGTTACGCCTGAGATATGGCCTAAATTTTGCATTGAAAAGCGGCATTCTTCCTCAAAAATGGGGGCGGGAATCCGGACCTCCCCCCACATTTTGGAGACACTGAGTATGTCGATACATTCAAGTTATATTAAGTTTACGACTTGCTAAATATATATCAAAGGCGTGATAAAAAATAATTTGTTTGAAACGTAAAGAAACGAACAAAGAAAGGCGGATCGAGGATTTTCTTTTGGGGGGGGGGGGCGGAGGGGACGCAACATTTTGCTACACATGGGAGCTCTTATTGGGCGGGCGGGGGGGTTAGGATTTATGTAAGGGGGTAAGGATTTAGGTAAGGGGTAAACATTTATGAACGGGCCCGGCGCGGCTCGGTTTTGGCGTAAGCGTAATGCCCTCTACCGGGAGATCGGAGAGAGTGCATTGTGTGTGTGTGTGGGGGGCGGGAAGCTTCAGAGGCGGAGCCGGAACTGAGAATTTGCGGGCGCTCGCGCCAGCTTAGCGAAAATCTTGTAAAAAGCCATTTTGGTCACCCCCCCCCCCCCACCCACCCATACGCCACTGGACATCGAAATTGGTTCCATCACCATTTTAATTCCACCCACGCCTAAACTTGCCGGCCGTAGCGTGATAGCGTACCGCATAGGCAGGATGGAACATAGGTTATACGTACGTAGCGTGTGTCACATCGCAAACGACGCAACCCAAAAATGCACAGATCTACACTACAAGGCAAAAGTGTGGCACTACATATGCCGAATTATATGCAAGTCGGATATGGGGTAGCGTACACTCTAGGCTTTAGTAACCACTACACCATGTGATACCCCCTTAGGTTAGGAGAGCTAGGCGAGTGAATGAACGAAATTGTGTTCGGTGCATACATGAGCATACCTTTATCTTTTCCGCCGGCTACCTAGTTGACAAGGTTAAAAAAAATGGCAAGGCGGTTGCCGACTTGGGCTTCAGATATAACGATGCTATAAATAAGAAGTGTTTTTGAAAGCATCGCGATAAATATTGACCGGCCAACACTTTTGACTAGAAGGATATAATCTAGATGTACGTTTTGACTACACCCTAAACGACTACCCGTTCACGACATTTGAATCAACGGCGACAGATGCTTTCGAGCTTGGACTTGGTGGGAGCCATATTGTTACCTTACCATCACTCATATAGCAGTGTGTCAAATTGTGTCGTTTACTGAGATGGCTGTGACATTTAGCCTCGAGGATCCAGTGTTCGCTGACTTCGCCTTCTATGCTGTGATTGTTGTTCTCAAGCTCTTCTTTATGGGATTTCTGACGTCCTTCTGTCGGGCCAGGAGAGGGGTAAGTATAAGCTTTACAGCGACGCAGGCATGCCATATATATATGGGCCTATTAGTGAAATCTCGTACGTGCACCCTTTATATAAAGAAGTGAAAGTTACCTAGCTGCATAGATATACATGTACATGCATGTACATGCATGTCATCCAATATATTTTGGGATGGGGTTCACTTTGTGTGGGATAAAAGTTCCCATATTGCGTGATATAAATGTGCAGTATAGCGGAAATATTGCGTGATATAACTGTGCAGTGTAGCGGAAATATTGCGTGATATAACTGTGCAGTGTAGCGGAAATACTGCCTGATATGACTGTGCAGTGTAGCGGAAATATTGCATCATATGACTGCAGTGCAGCGAAAATATTGCGTAACATGACTGCAGTGTAGCCCGCATATTACGTAATATAACTGTTGTGTAGCCCCATATTGCGTGATACAATTTAACTGCAGTATTAAGACAATATTGCGTGATATAACATGCAGTGTAGGTCCCATATTGCGTGATATAATTGCAGTGTAGCCCCCATATAACGCTATCTAGCTGCAGTGTAGCCCCCATGTTGTGTCATATGACTGCAGTGTAGCTCTTATATTGTTTGATATTACTGTGCAGCGTAGCTCCCATATTGCGTGATATAACTGCAGTGTAGTCCACATATTGCGTGATATAACTGCAGTGCGGCCCCCATATGGCGTGATATAACTGCAGTGTAGTCCACATATTGCGTGATATAATTGCAGTGTAGCCCCCACATTGCGCTATCTAGCTGCAGTGTAACCCCCATGTTGTATGATATAACTGCAGTGTAGCTCTTATATTGTTTGATATATCTGTGCGGCGTAGCCCCCATATTGCGTGATATAACTGTAGTGTAGAGCCCATACTGCGTGATATTACTGTGCAGCGTAGCTCCCATATACCCAATTCTCAATATTGCTACAAACAGCCTCTGATTTACCGCCCAGGTGTTTGCCAACAAGGAGGATGTGAGAACAGCTCGGGGAAAAGAAGCGGCCGAAAAACTGAAACCCATCTACAACGATGAACAAATCGAACGGATCCGAAGGTATATACGACGGTATTTGTATTTGTATTTGTCTTACAAAGGTTATGGGGACCAGCCAAAAAATGAGCTTAAGAAACTGACGGAGTGCAAATGGCTGAGTGTTAGTGATTAGTGTGTTTAAGGAAGGATAGGGGTGGGGGTCGCAATCGTACGCTGGTCTTTTTTACGGATAGGAGAAATATAGGATATATGATATTGTTAATAAAAAAAATTGTATGAAATATGTCCGATGTACGCAGATAAAGGGGCGCATTGGAAACCTTTCCTTGACAAATTTACCATTTAGCATTTGACCTTAATTTGCATTGTTATTTCGTTGGTTATGTAGGAACCACCTGAATGACCTTGAAAACATCCCTGCGTTCCTGTTCATCGGAATGATCTACCTGCTGACAGATCCCACCCCAAAGGTGGCGCTGTGGCACTTCCGGGGGTTTGCAATCTCCCGCATCATGCACACGTTGGCGTACCAGACGGCGATGCAGCCCTGGCGAGGAATATTCTACACTGTTGGCCTCTTCGCCACCGTCTCCATGTGTGTACAAATCCTCCAGAAAGTTGTCCGATAGTCCCCAGGTATAATTGTGTTTGCCGCTGTCATTTTTGCGGATTTATAACCATACTTGGTTTGTCTTCAAATGCACATGATACTTCTAATGTGTCCAACGTGTTTTGTTTTGTGGAGAGTAAATTTCAACATTCGGGTATTGGATTCTAAATTGTTATTCGGATCATTCTGTCAACCATGGTTGATCCTGGGTGATATTATAATGGTTGAGTCCAGAGTATCGCTATTGGTGTCAAACATTGTTTACAACATACTTAAAGCGGGTGTAACACTTAATCTAATCGCTATCTGCACCGAAAGCTCACATCCTAAAATGAAATTGGCGGGTGTTAGCGCTTCGCCTTGTTTCGGCCGACTGGCATGCCGGGCAGCATGCCATTTTTCCGGGAGGAAGTGACGTATATTATGACCCTTCATATATTGCCGTCTTGCGTTATAAGTGGAAGTTATCTCGCGGAAGGAACACTTTACAGGCGAAGGGGATAGAGGGAGCATTCAGGGGAATCGCGTGAAACGAGAGATCAGGAACGCGATTTGCGGATGAATTGCGGGAGTTCCAAGCCGCGCAGTAGACCATAATCTTAGCGTTTTTGTGATGAACACGCGCTCTTGTTTTGTTGTCACTGTAGGCATGACTTCCGGTTTGAACATAATTAGAGTATCGCCTCCTGATTGGTAAATGGGGTATACACCAAAATGGCTGCCGCCTGGTTAAGCGGCGAAATCGTGGCTGGCGGTCACTTCTAACTTTTATTGTGAGTTTCAGACAGCACGGAAAATGTAACTTTGCGGGTAGACACGTGGGTATTATTTGAATCGGTATGGCAGTGTACGTTAGATGCCAGGCTGGCAGCCCCCTTTAATTAGTTGTGATAACGTTAACGTGCTTCAAACAACGTGTAATTTTAAAGCAATATATTCCGTTATTTGTTGTGTTACCAACCTCTTCTCCATGTCAAATAAGTACAATCTGTCTTGAATTTAAATCCTGAGAGCCTGCGGGCTATCCGGAGGGAAGCATTTTATTTGCAATTTCCATGCGAAAAGGGCCAACGTTTTAATCATTGCATGAATTAATAACAGCATCTCTTGGACACAGGAGAGTCCGAAGCGTTTCTTTACAAAGAACAGAAGTCAGCCAAGTTGGTACGTACCACCAACAAATCCGTGTTCGATACATGACAATGATATCATTATGAGCCTCGGGATAATTTGTACCACGTTGATTCCAAAAGGTTCCATGGCTGGGTTTCAACCAAGGGTGACATCTCTATGTCTCTTCGTTCCTAGGTATCGCTCCTCCCCACCGCTAAATTAACCGCTCGTCCTACTGTGACTTCGAATAGATTGTCAAACCAAATACGCTTATCAATGGGATAGAGAATAGCTCCGTTCTGTACATGAATTTCTATTTCAGGCCTTAATATTGATATCAAAAAATAAATGTTTCAAACGTATACACTTTTAGACAACGATCGAGCACGTCAAAGCCGGGCCCGTGTCCCAGTTTTCCTCCATTATCGCTCGGTTAAACTGAAATGTACCAGGTTTTCAAAAATCAAGTTGAAGTTGAAAGTTCGCGTTTCCTCTATGAATGTATTAATTGGCCTTATGGCACGATTCAAGACATACACGACGTTAAAAAGACGCAAGTGTAAGGCCAGTGAGTATCAGTTCGAATGTATTCATCATGTTTATTAACTATCACAGGCGAGGATCTTTTGCAAAGGGAGGGGGTGGGGGGCGGGGGGCAAGATCGAGGGGACGACTTTGGAAAATCTTACGACCGCGGGGGTGCAGTATCGGAGGTCCAGTACAATAAATGGGGTGGGGGGGGGTGCGGGTGGGGAGGGGGGGGCGCAACTTATATGGAATACAGTTGCCGGGGGGGGGGCGGGTCCTGGATCCACTTAATACGGTTCTTCATACAAAGCGCTTCGCATATATTGCTCCCAATGACTTTATGGATGCCATTCTCCACGTTAATCCAACCCCGCCAGGGGGCTACGTGAGCAGAGTTTGCGCGCCACCATACGATGAACTCTGCTTATCATCGAATAAGTAGGGAAGTTATTGAAGTTGCTTTAAACACGCGGAGTGGATTTCGCTCTTTAGTCATTGTGCTTAAATCTTTCCGTCCCTGTTGCCACAGAGACCATCCAGCAAATCGTCGTAGCTGGAACTGGTCTCCACCGTGACCCATGCATGGGGGGACAAGTTGCTCCCGGCACCTGGCTCCTCATAGGTCACGAGATACGAGCAGCCGTACAGGGGAACGGTCCCCACCACGTGCATAACTCCTGGGTCTGGCTGGGTCAGACAGAAGGTCCAGTACGTCGGAGACCAGTCGGTATGGTAACAGCCCTGTACCACTTCCACAGGCCTCTGCAAAAGTTCACAGAATGGGACAAATTTAATCAAAATATCTGTATTCATGTTTACTGGCGGGAACTTGCATCGCTGTCTAATTTGTTCAAGACCAGTTGATGGACATTTTGTTACACGCTGGTTTTTACCCTCTCGAACAGGCAGTGTTCGTGGTAATATATTGGGTCACATTAAAGATGTCAATCACCTGGCCAGGCCTCTCTTCATCATCATATATCTTCTTATCACATATATAACCCCATCAATGCCGTGACCCACCCTCACCGACCCTGTGGCCAAATTATAGTTTTGCCGCTTTTTTCGCCGTACACATTTTTGATTCGGTCTGAACGACATGCCCCATATATATATGCGTGATTGATGCTACCTTATCGTAGGCATAGCGTGAGCCACGCATGGACTGAGTGGGTTGGTGGGAGGGGGGGCGCGGCATTAATTAAGTTGCGAGCGCACATACATACCCAAGAAGAACATCCCCAACAAACATGACGGTAACGGGCCAGTACTGGCAGCGTTGCGGCTTATTACGGAGATGCTGGTATCATGGCCGGCCAGTAACGACCCATTGCTGGGCCAGTGAAGGCTAATTTAATACCGCGTTGCCGCTATACCACCGTTATACGCCGGCATCGGCAGGCAGCAATTGGCCCGATTGGCAAATGCCAGTGCAGGCCCGATATCGACATATCGGCGCAGTAGCGGCAGAAAAGACACAGTAGAGGGCAGTACTTTCATTCCATTTGAGGCTGTATCTCTCGCCACTTAGCGAAAAAGACTTGTTTATTATGGGATGCACGACTGTTGGAACGGCGGCGGTTTTTTCTCGGACTAGCTTCTTGAAATTTTTGGTTTAGCACTGTATATTCTAATTATTTAGAGATCTAGCTAGAAAGGAGCTAGACAATCGGTGATCCTGCAATTGCTGGCCTCATCCCTATTATCGTTCAAACCTTCATGATAGGGATATTTACCAAATATAATCTTATGTGGGCGATAATAGGGATCAGGTGATTGCCATGCTGAGACGTCTTCGCTGTGAATCTCTGAGCGCTGCTGCTTACGGTTGAAATAAATAATGAAATGTTTCTTTTTATCATGTATATTACTACAATAAGACGATGTGGGATAACCCTAATCCAAGCTACGTGCATAGAGGCCTACTACTGGAGAGCCGCAATCGGGCCAGCGTTGGTCGCTTGCCGGCTCAGTACCGGTCCGATTCCGTCATGTTTGTTAGGTCAGCTCCATGCAACTTTAATCATTTATATCACATCCGCTTTCCATATATACACCACATATCGACCAGTTGGTATTCACAGTAAAGCACTCACGTTAAAGCCACGTCCTCTGATCTCGGCCATGCCATCTGTACGTGAGATCCGGAACCTGCGGTCGAACTTGTCGGAGTTTGCGCCATGGACTCCCTGACTGACAGTGATCCAGGATACTTGCCGGCCGTACGAACTATCGGGTTCCATGTCCAGTGTCACCTCAAACTGCAGCGATAGCAATAAACCGATCCAGGCTGCCAATCATTCACTGACGTCACTGTTGCTTTTATCCAACTATGCGGCGAAAAAAGGGCTGCGACGTGCGTTATGTCCGACAAACAAGTCCGACAAATAAGGCAGTATGTCGCTTTCTTGTCAGTTTCAAACATGTGTACCATCTCATTTTACCACTATGATCAGGAATTGGGTGAAATAAAATAAAAACAATCGTTACCAAAGCTATTTTTAAAGCCCATAACGCCCGGAAGCCGTTCATTATCCCAAATTACGAGGGGTAGATGGAGCCGCATGTCAGGCAGGCCTACTGTCAAGGATTCTGAAGGATCTAATCAATCCTTGGTACAGGGAGGAACGAGCGACCTCTAGCGTCGGGAGAATGATACCGACCTTGCACTGGCTGTCAGGCAGAGCAGTAAAGGCAGCCAGACGGTATCTCGGGGTCTCCCCCTCCAGGGTGTGAACTGTACCGTCAAAGGCTGTGACCTGGTTTGGTGCCGTCATACCCACAGTGCATGGTGAGCCAAATACCACTGGAAGAATGAATCAAATAGAAATAATGGAGGCTTGTTGTCACTTGTGGCACATGACCTCCCCCCCCCCCCCCCCGCCCCCCTCGAAGCGTCACTTGAAGCGCGGATCGACGATGGCGTTAGAAAAATATAGGCATTGTCTTTAGCAAAAGTGGCTGTAAATGGTACAGAATAAACCTTGCATGATGATCATAGAATTATAAAGTTAATCACAAGTGAGTAATTTCTAAAATGTTTTTGATACTCAATGAAATCAGTTCAGGATCCCGCCAGGATCAAATGAAGGGAACGAGAGCTAAGCGTCTTTCTTATACGGATGTAGCCTTGTATATAATCTCGTAAGTTATGCATTACTTGCTAAAATGAAATATTAAGACTCACATTTGGACTATGAATATTTGATTTCAATGTACTGGTAAATATGCCAGAAACAATTTTGGCTGTACAGCTGATCTAAGCACAAAGCGCATGTACAACGTCACACATTGTTGTGTGTAGATCTAGTTATCTACTTTATATACATGATATAGTCTTATTACACACTACAGTGTTCTGAAGCCTATTCAAGGCATGATTTTGGCGGGAATAATTAAGCTGTTTCAATGGCTTTACGGATGTATCCAGAATATCGCAAGAGGTTCTCGGTTTAGTCGCCTCTCCTCAGCATGAATGTATAAATATCTATATCGTGTCACAAAGTACTCACCGTAAGATTGGCAAATCATTACCATAACGTAGAAATACAACAAATTCATTGCAAATAGCGCACGTGGTGATGGTCGATAATAGGAAATAATCGACCCAAATAACGCCTCCAGTTGTCCTTGTGTTCAATCCGGAGCGTTGCTTTTATATTGGCGATGCTCGTTCACTACAGTAATATATATGGAAGAGTGTAACACTGTAAGATCAACAGGACCAGTGTGGTGCTTCTGCTTGCATGACAAACACTGAATCCAGAGGTTTTCAAAACATCTGCATCCTTTTTGAATGTTTTCCTATCTTGCCACAATTTTAACCCGGACACGCATTTTTTGACAAATAATTACCCCCGTTCACCGATCATATAGTCACTGGCCATAATATTTACGTTGAGTACCACGGTGTCAGTACAGTCACCAGGCGGTAAATGCAGTTTAATGAAAGACATGTTTAACCCTGGAACAAAACTGCATCATTTTGGGACTATTTTGCACGCTGCGTAATGCACTTAGCCCTAGTTCTATGGGTGATGGCGGCACATATGCGAGAAGAACTAGGCTGTCGGTGCACCCTGAACCATACAGATGTTCACAACGAGTGCGCCGCCCGGCTACATCACGCGATGTTCATTAAACGATCCGACAAGGCGAATTTTAGGACGTGTTTCTACAAAATCGTAGTAACTTTCCACAATGGGGTGGTGCCCAACACAATCAAAGCACAATGCCCCACTCCTGTGCGCCAGCGCAACAAAGGGGGGGGGGGGGGTCCTTATCCCATGCATGGAGTAAAACCGCTACGAAAATAAAACAAAGAAATTGTTTCAGAATCGTTATATATATAAAACGAAATATTAGTTCTATCTCAAATGAAATATTATTTCTATCTAAAATGAAATCTTATCAAACTCCGAGTCAAGTAAAACGATGCACCTCACCCCAAGTAGCCCCCCGTAGGGTCGCATGCGCCCCCACCCTCCCCTAGAGCCTCCTCCATTGGACCATATACTAATCTCTGATCCTATGGCTCCGCATAGCTGAAAAAGTGTTGTTTGCCAACCACGGCTAACATAATACATGTATTAACAATACGTGAACATTCAATATATCGATACATACAGTGACATAATAAGTACATATGGATGTCGGTGAAGTAGTACGAAAACAACTGTAGTCTCTGGCATTTACGTTTATTACAACCAAAAGAACATCAATCTTATTGTTATACTCCAGCAGTTTACCTGACATCATGGCTTATGAAGGTATTCCGGCATTCGCTTCTGGGCGGAATGATTATGAGTCAAGATGGCAGTGTTCTGGAATTTGTCCTCCGCCCCCGAACACATGTTGACAATCTCGGGAAGTGATAACTCATTTCGCGGTCGTTTACGAGGATTACCAGCCATGGTAGCGATATCAACACTAGGGAACACGCTGCATATATGAGAACCTTCAACATTTCACATCCTTTTATACACATTTTCTGGTATTGAACTGTTAACACCTTCAGAATCAAGTAGAATCAAGCCAGGTATAAATCACTGAACCCGAACGGCTTGGCCAGTTTACAAGCAGTTGATTACTATTACCATGCCTGTTAAGCGCAATTAGTGTTAAATCTGTAAAATGAACATGTTAGTAACAAAGACAGAGCCCCCGGCGGTGTCTCTGATATACTTGTAACAGATCAAGTAAGGATGTGTGTTACGATGAAGCCTTTGTACGCATCAATGTTCACACACACAAAAACAGCAATACTGTACATTAGTCGAGAAGAGGTTAATCCGCATCCTTTAAGCCGTAACATAAACATGTCACTAACAACAAAGACAGAACCCGCGACCGCGTCGTAAGCTGTTACTCTTTGTTTCCAAAAAAATCGCCGAAACTTTGGTGGTCGCATTAGCGGGGTTGAGTTCCATTAAAATTGGTTGGTTGGGTCTGGCCTTGGTGGTCTTAATTAATACCGGATTAGCGGGGTGGTCACATTAGCGGGGTTCAGGCCAATGTTGAAGTATAGGCAAAAATTCCGGACTGGGAAAAAGTGGTCTTAGTAGCGGGGTGGTCACATTACCGGTGTGGTCTTAAAGCGGGGTTACACTGTATCTGATAATAAGCAAGGCATTCTAGGCATAGGTGATATTATATGACAATATCATGGAGCCACCAAAAAAAAAAATGCGTTTAAAGCCGTTGGCCTGCTTTTCGTTATATGTTTATGGGATCCAATGGATTTCGGGAATCTCTCATGCTGGGTCAAACGCCCGGACGCCTTGATTGGAGCAAAGAACTTACTATGATTGGAGTAAACGCAAAAGATCATAACGTAATCGTTAACTTAGTAGCATCTGATATTAATGACGTTATGTGGCAGCAATTAAAGTTGGTTGTATATTCAGGACGCTTTAACCACTTTTGGTCGTAGTAGCAATTAAAGGCCAGCTTCTGGCCCACAGAAGAGAAAGTATGGAATCAATCTGGGTAGGTGCGCAAATTATGTGGCGCATTATTTGTTAAGTGTGGCACGCTTCGGTCATGAAATATGTTCAAACTCTATCATCAACTCCAAACGATCAAATCCGTAAGTTTCGCGCCAAGTGACGTAGATGCAAGTTCCGGTTTAATTGCTAAATATAGGCAGGTGGAGGATTTAAGCGGCGAAATCGTGGCTGGCGGATACTTATAAATTTTATTGTGAGTTTCAGACAGGACGAAAAATGTAACTTGGCGGGTAGACACTTCACAGTCCATGCGAAAAGGGTCCAACGTTTTAATCAGTGCATGAATTAATAACAGCATCTCTTGGACACTCTTGGAGAGTACGAAGTGTTCCTTTAAAAAGAACATAAGTCAGCCCAGTTGGTATCACCGACAAATCCGTGTTCGATACGTTGATTCCAAAAGTTCGTCCTTCGGTAACTTCGAATACATTGCCGAGCAAAACACGCTTATCGGTTGGATAGAAAATGGCTCCGTTCTGTACATGTACAACGCGAACGTCAAAGCTGAGCCCGTGTCCCAGTTTTCCCTCCATTATCGCTCGGTTAAACTGAAATGTACCAGGTTATCAAAAATCAAGTTGAAGTTGAAAGTTCGCGTTTTCTCTATGAATGTATTAATTGGCTTTATGGCACGATTCAAGACATACACGACGTTGAAGACGCAAGTGTAAGGCCATTGTTTATCAGATCGAATTTATTGATCATGTTTATAACCTATCACAGACGAGGATCTTTTGCAAAGGGAGGGGTGGGGGGGGCAGGATCGAGGGGACGACTTTGGAAAATCTTACCACCGCGGAGGTGCAGTATCGGAGGTCCAGTACAATAAATGGGGCGGGGGGGGGCGCAACTTATATGGAATACAGTTGCCGGGGGGGGGGGGGGGGGTCCTGGATCCACTTAATACGGTTCTTAAGTTTCATACAAAGCGCTTCGCATATATTGCTCCCAATGACTTTATGGATGCCATTCTCCACGTTCATCCAACCCCGCCAGGGGGCTACGTGAGCAGAGTTTGCGCGCCACCATACGATGAACTCTGCTTATCATCGAATAAGTAGGGAAGTTATTGAAGTTGCTTTAAACACGCGGAGTGGATTTCGCTCTTTAGTCATTGTGCTTAAATCCTTCCGTCCCTGTTGCCACAGAGACCATCCAGCAAATCGTCGTAGATGAAACTGGTCTCCACCGTGACCCAGGCATAGGGGGACAGGTTGTTCCCGGCACCTGGCTCCTCATAGGTCACGAGATACGAGCAGCCGTAGAGGGGAACCGTCCCCACCACTTGCATAACTCCTGGGTCTGGCTGGGTCAGACAGAAGGTCCAGTACGTGGGAGACGAGTCGGTATGGTAACAGCCCTGTACCACTTGCACAGGCCTCTGCAAAAGTTCGCAGAATGGGACAAATTTAATGAAAAATATCTGTATTCATGTTTACTGGCGGGAACTTGCATCGCTGTCTAATTTGTTCAAGACCAGTTGATGGACATTTTGTTACACGATGGTTTTTACCCTCTCGAACAGGCAGTGTTCGTGGTAATATATTGGGTCTATTAAAGATGTCAATCACCTGGCCAGGCCTCTCTTCATCATCATATATCTTCTTATTACATATATAACCCCATCAATGCCGTGACCCACCCTCGCTGACCCTGTGGCCAAATTATAGTTTTGCCGCTTTTTTAGCCGTACACATTTTTAATTCGGTCTGAAAGACATGCCCCATATATATATGCGTGATTGATGCTACCTTATCGTAGGCATAGCGTGAGCCACGCATGGACTGAGTGGGTTGGTGGGAGGGGGGAAGCGGCATTAATTAAGCTGCGATACCCAAGAAAAACCTCAATCAGCTCCATGCAAATTTAATCCTTTATATCACATCCGCTTTCCATATACACCACATATCGACCAGCTGGTATTCGCAGTAAAGCACTCACGTTAAAGCCACGTCCTCTGATGTCGGCCTTGCCATCTCTACGTGAGATCCGAAACCTGCGGTCGAACTTGTCGGAGTTTGCGCCATGGGCTCCCTGGCTGACAGTGATCCAGGATACTTGCCGGCCGTACGAACTATCGGGTTCCATGTCCAGTGTCACCTCAAACTGCAGCGATAGCAATAAACCGATCCAGGCTGCCAATCATTCACTGACGTCACTGTTGCTTTTATCCAATTATGCGGCGAAAAAAGGGCTGCGACGTGCGTTATGTCCGACAAACAAGTCCGACAAATAAGGCAGTATGTCGCTTTCTTGTCAGTTTCAAACATGTGTACCATCTCATTTTACCACTATGATCAGGAATTGGGTGAAATAAAATAAAAACAATCGTTACCAAAGCTATTTTTAAAGCCCATAACGCCCGGAAGCCGTTCATTATCCCAAATTACGAGGGGTAGATGGAGCCGCATGTCAGGCAGGCCTACTGTCAAGGATTCTGAAGGATCTTATCAATCCTTGGTACAGGGAGGAACGAGCGACCTCTAGCGTCGGGAGAATGATACCGACCTTGCACTGGCTGTCAGGCAGAGCAGTGAAGGCAGCCAGAAGGTATGTCGGGGTCTCCCCCTCCAGGGTGTGAACTGTACCATCAAAGGCTGTGACCTGGTTTGGTGCCGTCATACCCACAGTGCATGGTGAGCCAAATACCACTGGAAGAAGGAATCAACTGGTAGTCGGGCGCGGATCCTAATCCCTAATCTCTGACCCTTAATCCTCAATCCCTGACACCTAATGGAGGCTTGTTGTCACTTGTGGCACATGACCTCCCCCCCCCTCCCGCAATATAGGCATTGCCTTTAGTAAAAGTGGCAGTAAATGGTACAGAATAAACCTCGCATGATGATCGTAGAATTATAAAGTTAATCGCAAATGAGTAATTTCTAAAACGTTTTTGATACTCAATGAAATCAGTTCAGTATCCCGCCAGGATCAAATGAAGGGAACGAGAGCTAAGCGTCTTTCTTATACGGATGTAGCCTTGTATATAATCTCGTAAGTTATGCATTACTTGCTAAAATGAAATATTAAGACTCACATTTGGACTATGAATATTTGATTTCAATGTACTGGTAAATATGCCAGAAACAATTTTGGCTGTACAGCTGATCTAAGCACAAAGCGCATGTACAACGTCACACATTGTTGTGTGTAGATCTAGTTATCTACTTTATATACATGATATAGTCTTATTACACACTACAGTGTTCAGAAGCCTATTCAAGGCATGATTTTGGCGGGAATAATTAAGCTGTTTCAATGGCTTTACGGACGTATCCAGAATATCGCAAGAGGTTCTCGGTTTAGTCGCCTCTCCTCAGCATGAATGTATAAATATCTATATCGTGTCACAAAGTACTCACCGTAAGATTGGCAAATCATTACCATAACGTAGAAATACAACAAATTCATTGCAAATAGCGCACGTGGTGATGGTCGATAATAGGAAATAATCGACCCAAATAACGCCTCCAGTTGTCGTTGTGTTCAATCCGGAGAGTTGCTTTTATATTGGCGATGCTCGTTCACTACAGTAATATATATGGAAGAGTGTAACACTGTAAGATCAACAGGACCAGTGTGGTGCTTCTGCTTGCATGACAAACACTGAATCCAGAGTTTTAAAACATCTGCATCCTTTTTGAATTGTCACGGGGCCAACATCCGTAGTGCTTTGCCATCCCCCGTTCCTGGGCTTTGGGGGTGATTAACTCACCCAGCGAGCTGCTCTCGCACCTTGGCGCGCGAGGGGCCCCGATAATTAGTTGGCAGTGACACGGGTTTACCTGGCACTCCCTTACCCGGCACTCCCTTACACGGGGGGGTTAAAAAGAAGACACGACAGGGAAAGACAGATGGTGACCGGAGACGAAGCCTGCGTCGTTCTGCTCCGCGCTGTGTGCTGTGTGCTGCCAGCGCGTCCTGCTCCGTGCTGTATGCTGTGTGCTGTCAGCGCGTCCTGCTCCGTGCTGTATGCTGTGTGCTGTCAGCGCGTCCTGCTCCATGCTGTGTGGCGCGTCCTGCTCCGTGCTGTATGCTGTGTGCTGTCAGCGCGTTCTGCTCCGTGCTGTATGCTGTGTGCTGTCAGCGCGTCCTGCTCCGTGCTGTGTGCTGTGTGCTGTCAGCGTGTCCCGGTCCCGTGCTGTATGCTGTATGCTGTGCCGATCTGGGCTGTGTGACAAGGAAATGGGGGCTCGTCCGGGATTTGATGAGTCGGTGGAAGTGACCTGATAGTGAAATCTTTCTGTTTCGTAGAAGACATGTTTCGTTTTCGTAGATTAGATTTTTGTGACTGTGATATTGTGTTCAATCTGAAAGCTATTTCCTGGGTGTTAGAATGTGTCTATTGTTGAGTTAAAGTTTGGTCTTTGGCAGGATTGCATATCTCGTTTAGTTGTTGGCGATTAATTTCAGAGCGGTGTTGATCATAGACTAAGAATTGCTCAAATTAGTGGTATATTTCGGTAGTGTGGCTAATTGTTAGGCGAAGTTACTATTGGCAAGTGTAGGTCAAAGTTGTATTACTCTCTCTCGCAAGAGACTAGTCAGTCGTTTACCTTCTTGAACAGTGATACATTTCGGGGTGTCGTTAATAGCTCAGGTCTATCGGTTCTTGAGGTTACCATAGATTGTCAGTTTCACTAAATTTCTTGATTATTGCTCTCAACGAATGGTTTCGCTTGTTTGCATGTGTCCATATCGTATTATTGCTTGGTAGGCGACTTGGCGTCGAAGTATCTGTATTGCTTATTTCCTCTTTTACGTAGATATTTTAGTATACTATCGAGGCCATAGGTGGTTCTTTTATAAGTGGTCTGTGATCTATCCCCTGCCTTTGAAGGGTATTAGATTCGGAGCTTGGATATTCGTTGGTGTAAATTGGTCTCCGAGAATTTTCTTTTCCTAGGAAATAGACAAAGTTTGTGTAGCTATTCCTTTTGGCGGTTGACATAGAACATTCCAACAGTTGTGATAGATATATTGCTGTGATTTTAAGTATTTCTCGAGCATTCGGTCTGAATTAGGTATTTTTACGATGTCAATATGAGCGACATGACTGCTTTGATCGCGATGGGCGAGAAGTTAGGTTACGTAGGCGATGTCTTTCAAGAGTTTGTCAGAGAAGAGCTGAAATGCACTAGGGAAGAGAAGAAACGCCAGGATGACCTCGAGAGAGAGAAGAGAGAGAGACTAGCGTGTGGTATTGTTGGCGTAGTTTTGTGAAGTTTGGTGTATTTAATGAGTTCCTTGGTGTAGTCGGATTTAATATTGTCGATTTTTTAGAGCTCGTTTGTTTTCTTCGCAGCTTGATGTTTCGGATGATATCCTGAGGTTATTTCTTTGGGTAATTGAGGAGTGGATGATGAATGTTGGATGTAGGTGATGGTTGTTCCAATCAGTATTTTTAGTTGGCCCCAGTTCGTGATAAAATTCTGAGTATTTTCTTGAGATGGGGGCCATTGTCACGGGGCCAACATCCGTAGTGCTTTGCCATCCCCCGTTCCTGGGCTTTGGGGGTGATTAACTCACCCAGCGAGCTGCTCTCGCACCTTGGAGCGCGAGGGGCCCCGATAATTAGTTGGCAGTGACACGGGTTTACCTGGCACTCCCTTACCCGGCACTCCCTTACCCGGGGGGGTTAAATAGAAGACGCGACAGGGAAAGACAGATGGTGACCGGAGACGAAGCCTGCGTCGTTCTGCTCCGCGCTGTGTGCTGTATGCTGCCAGCGCGTCCTGCTGTGAGCTGTGTGCTGTCTGCGTTGTCCTGCTGCGTGCTGTATGCTGCGAGCTGGCTACTGGCCCGCGTCCTTCTGCGTGCTGTTTGCTGTGAAGCGGCCCGCGTCCTTCTGCGTGCTGGCCCGCATCCCTGCGTGAACTCTTGAACTCTCATCGTGTTGACTGAAGGAACAGACCGGATCCAAGCTGGCCCTTGGAATATGTAAATATCTTGGTATATAAATTGTCTGCAGAGTTCATAATCTGATGCGTTAGTTGTCATTCCACCTACTCTGATCCCGATCTTGTCTGTGTGACATGAATGTTTTCCTATCTTGCCACAATTTTAACCCGGACACGCATTTTTTGACAAATAATTACCCCCGTTCACCGATCATATAGTCACTGGCCATAATATTTACGTTGAGTACCACGGTGTCAGTACAGTCACCAGGCGGTAAATGCAGGTTAATGAAAGACATGTTTAACCCTGGAACAAAATTGCATCATTTTGGGGCTATTTTGCACGCTGCGTAATGCACTTAGCCCTAGTTCTATGGCTGATGGCGGCACATCTGCGAGAAGAACTAGGCCTTCGGTGCACCCTGATCCATACAGATGTTCACAGGAGTGCGCAGCCCCGCTACATCACGCGCTGATCTTCATTAAACGATCCAGGCGAAGGAACTGTTTCTACAAAATCGTAGTACTTTCCACAATGGGGTGGAGCCCAGCACAATCCAAGCAAAATAGGTATAAATCACTGAACCCGAACGGCTTGGCCAGTTTACAAGCAGTTGATTACTATTACCATGCCTGTTGAGCGCAATCAGTGTTAAATCTGTAGAATAAACATGTTACTAACAAAGACAGAGCCCCCGGCGGTGTCTCTGATATACATGTAACAGATCAAGTAAGGATGTGTGTTACGATGATGCCTTTGTACGCATCAATGTTCACACATACAAAAACAGCAATACTGTATACATTAGTCGAAAAGAGGTTAATCCGCATCCTTTAAGCCGTAACATGAACATGTCACTAACAACAAAGACAGAGCCCGCGGCCGCGTCGTAAGCTGTTACTCTTTATTTCCAAAAAAATCTCCGAAACTTTGGTGGTCTCATTAGCGGGGTTAAGTTCCATTGAAATTGGTTGGTTGGGTCTCGCCTTGGTGGTCTTAATACCGGATTAGCGGGGTGGTCACATTAGCGGGGTTCAGGCCAATGTTAAAATATAGGCAAAAATTCCGGACTGGGAAAAAGTGGTCTTAATGGCGGGGTGGTCACATTACCGGTGTGGTCTTAAAGCGGGGTTCAGGCCAATGTTAAAGTATAGGCAACGATTCAGGACTGGGAAAAAGTGGTCTTAATGGCGGGGTGGTCACATTACCGGTTTGGTCTTAAAGCAGGGTTCCACTGTATCTGATTATAAGCAAGGCATTCTAGGCATAGGTGATATTATATGACAATATCATAGAGCCACCAACGACAAAAAATGCGTTTAAAGCCGTTGGCCTGCTTTTCGTTATGTTTATGGGATCCAATGGATTTCGGGAATCTCTCATGCTGGGTCAAACGCCCGGACGCCTTGATTGGAGCAAAGAACTTACTATGATTGGAGTAAACGCAAAAGATCATGACGTAATCGTTAACTTAGTGGCATCTGATATTAATGACGTTATGTGGCAGCAATTAAGGTTGGTTGTATATTCAGAACGCTTTAACCACTTTTGGTCGTGGTAGCAATTAAAGGCCAGCTTCTGGCCCACAGAAGAGAAAATATGGAATCAATCTGGGTAAGTGCGCAAATTATATGACGCATTATTTGGTAAGTGTGGCACGCTTCGGTCATGAAATCTGTTCAAACTCTATCATCAACTCCAAACGATAAAGCCTTAATTTTCGCGCCAAGTGACGTAGATTGCAAGTTCCGGTTTAATTGCCAAATATAGGCAGGTGGAGGATTTAAGCGGCGAAATCGTGGCTGGCGGATACTTATAAATTTTATTTTGAGTTTCAAACAGGACGAACAATGTAACTTGGCGGGTAGACACGTGGGTATTATGTGAATCGGTATAGCAGTGTTCGTTAGATGCCAGGCTGGCGGCCCCCTTTAATTAGTTGTGATAACGTTAACGTGCTTCAAACAACGTGTAATTTTAAGCTCAATTTACGTGGAATAAGTTACTTTCGGTTACAGTTTTGGACATTGCCAAATATATTTTTATTTGCAATTTCCATGCGAAAAGGGTCCAACGTTTTAATCAGTGCATGAATTAATAACAGCATCTCTTGGACACTCTTGGAGAGTCCGAAGTGTTCCTTTAAAAAGAACATAAGTCAGCCCAGTTGGTATCACCGACATATCCGTGTTCGATACGTTGATTCCAAAAGCCCCTCCTTCGGTAACTTCGAATACATTGCCGAGCAAAACACGCTTATCGGTTGGATAGAAAATGGCTCCGTTCTGTACATGTACAACGCGAACGTCAAAGCTGGGCCCGTGTCCCAGTTTTCCTCCATTATCGCTCGGTTAAACTGTGAAATGTACCAGGTTTTCAAAAATCAATTGAAGTTGAAAGTTCGCGTTTTCTCTATGAATGTATTAACTGGCCTTATGGCACGATTCAAGACATACACGACGTTGAAGATGCAAGTGTAAGGCCAGTGAGTATCAGTTCGAATTTATTGATCATGTTTATTAACTATCACAGGCGAGGATCTTTTGCAAAGGGGGCCGGGGGGGGGGGGGGGGGGTGGGGGGGATCGAGGGGACGTCTTTGGAAAATCTTACGACCGCGGGGGTGCAGTATCGGAGGTCCAGTACAATAAATGGGGTGGGGGCGGTGCGGGGGTGCGCATCTTATATGGAATACAGTTGCCGTTCAAAAGGGCATCTTCGCTCAAAATGGGGGGAGGGGGGGGGGGGGGGGTTCCTGGATCCACTTAATACGGTTCATCATACAAAGCGCTTCGCACATATTGCTCCCGCAATGACCCTATGGATGCCATTCTCCACGTTCATCCAACCCCGCCAGGGGGCTACGTGAGCAGGGTTTGCGCGCCACCATACGGTGAACTTGCTGATCATCGAATAAGTAGGGAAGTTATTGAAGTTGCTTTAAACACGCGGAGTGGATTTCGCTCTTTAGTCATTGTGCTTAAATCTTTCCGTCCCTGTTGCCACAGAGACCATCCAGCAAATCGTCGTAGCTGGAACTTGTCTCCACCGTGACCCAGGCATGAGGGGGACAGGCTGCTCCCGGCACCTGGCTCTTCATAGGTCACGAGATACGAGCAGCCGTAGAGGGGAACCGTCCCCACCACGTGCATAACTCCTGGGTCTGGCTGGGTCAGACAGAAGGTCCAGTACGTGGGAGACGAGTCGGTATGGTAACAGCCCTGTACCACTTGCACAGGCCTCTGCAAAAATTGGCAGAATGGGACAAATTTAATAAAAAATATTTATATTCATGTTTACTGGCGGGAACTTGCATCGCTGTCTAATTTGTTCAAGACCAGGTGATGGAAATTTTGTTACACGATGGTTTTACCCGCGGTCGATCTTTAATTACAATTATGATCGAAGCCCATTGTGTGGACCAATTTCGTGTTCAATTTAGTTTCAGTTTCAGTCTGAACCATTCTAGGGTTTTCATTCTAGAAATAACGAGAAAGGCAAAAAAATCGGAACACTGAGAAATGGGGCGTCATCATATTATTCGTTTTTCGACTTTCGTTTTCGCTCTTAAATTGGCTTTCGTTTTTCAGCAGAACCAGGACTTGCGCTTAGAGGCGAGTTGGACGCATTTATCAGAAACATCCCCCCCCCCACTCCCCCTTATCTCTCAATCGCCTTAATTATAGCTGATTCGTCCAGTGTTGAGCATCAACAGCGGGGAATTGCCACAATATATTAACTGTGAGATTTAATCTTCTGACACCAGTCGTTATATCAGTGATGAGGGTGTTCACTCACAACAAGACTAATATAGCGACGCAACGATGCATTTTATTTTACGACTTTATTAAAAGTGTATCTTTAATTCCAATGGATCTCCATCGATTTTAGCAGCGTATATCTTTCCATCGGATCTCGATTGTAACAGCGTACGTATCTTTCTGACGGATCTCGATCGACTAGCTTTAAAGTGTTCGTGCCACGATTTTGTTTAGCTCAGAGTTAACTTTGTTTACGGAAGACAAACAAATAAGGATCTGTTTCAATGGGAGTTTGCAGTTTTTATTCCATGATATCACTATAAACGCGTTCGTCAAAGTAGCAAAAATGAGGTCCGGCGGGTTCAATTCTAGGAGCATTGCATCTGAGCATTATCTAGAAATTCCCCAATGATGTCACAAGATTGACAGGTGAGCTTTGATGCAGTGCGTAGACATCTGTGGTCGAGGGCGTGTATTGTTTTTATGGTTAAGTGAGTTTTGTTGAGTTCACGCCAATCAGCAGCGAGAATCTGAGTCTCAATGTAAAAGCACATGAGTGTGTATACCCCTTTGACGTCACTTTTATCGCTCGCAGAAGTTGAATTGGTAGGTGCCAAAACAAGTGGAAAAAATATACCCTTCTACTATTTGGGGCGTTGCAATTCAATAATATAAGCGTGGAAACACAGAAGATTAATATGAGCTAAAGTTGTTTTGGCGTGACACGAACACTTTAACAAAGGGGTGGGGGGTTGGGCGCAAGGGCGGGTCGTGTTCCCAGATCACGAAGAACAAATGTCTTTATTCCCAGGTCACGATGAATTAAAAAGGATAACTCCCAGTGTACATAGAAGGGCGGACACATGATCTGAACTAGCGATTTCTCGATTCACGGTTCACGAAGAATTATTTGCCTCATTCCCAGTTCACGGTGAAATGAAAACCCCATTCCCGACGAACGGAAATACCAGTTGCCCTCCCCCCCCCCCGAACAAAGTATCTTTCTGGCGGATCTCGACTTTAACAGTGTATTTTTTGTAACGGATATCGACTTGAACAATGTATCGTTCTGATGGATCTCGACTGCAAAGACGTATGGATTTAGCTGTTCATCGGACCTAGACTTTAACAGTACAGCTTCAAAGGGAACAAGGGTGGGGGGGGGGGGCTCCCTTCTAGAACTAAACAGTTGATAGTTAACAAACAGAGTTTAAAGACCTTTAATTAATAGATTCGAAAAGGAAACCGGCTCCGGACAAAACGTGGGAGCAGGACCACGTAGGATGAAAGCACACTGGCATGTTAAAACTGCTTAAACACCAATTTTATAATTTTCAAAATATTTTGAAGAATATGGCGGACATATTGTCTGACTGTGTGAATGTTAATTTGTTCTGAATTAGATGTGTTCTCATACGGCAATGTCCGAATTTTGATGACTGATTACACAAATTAAGATGAAACATTTTTGAGCCAAAACGGGCGTTAAACATATGCCCAGCTGTTATTTATTGCATATGAAGGCCTACACAATATATGGGACACTGTATCTTCACACTTAGAAAATGTAAAAACATGTATTTCCTTTCAAAGCATTTTCGAAGGGAAAAAATAGCTGTATAAGTAACTTTGCAGGAATATTACTGGGCTTTGTGTTGATGTTTAGGCGTACACTAAATTAAGGGCCTATAAAGATTAGCCTATAATTATTAACCTATTGATTAGGCTCACCTTTGGTGATCTTGTTTGGTTTATCGGGCTGCCACTCGACAGATGATAACTTTTTGCGACTTTTATATTTATAGTTGTTTAGATATATATTTAGACATATTTTTGTAATTCCGACATATATTTCTATAATTTAGATACATATTTCTAGTTTCGATATATATTTCTAGTTTCGATATATTTCTATTGCGCTCAATCAAGGTTGCACAGGTCCACTTGAGACTGACATGGCTTGTCACAAGCCTCGCATCCATGTCATATGTTGTTTGGTCCGAACCATATTGCCAAGACTGACATGGTTTGTCACTATATATCGTCGCATCGGGGTCATATATAATTGTCGTTTGGTCCGGACTGTTGCCAGATTTTTTTATCTGAATTCCTGGTTACGATCTTGGTTATTTGTCGATCAGTACATAACCTTGGGTTAATTAAATTATACCAAGGATAGTGTATTAATTAATTATACGCGGGTATGCACTCGAACCGCCCTATAAGTCGGTGAGACCGGCCTATATCAATACGTCTAGGTCCAACTTACTTCCTGCTTGAGCCCGGGTGTCCAATGCAAAGCATGGCAGCTAGCCAGGTGTATTATAAGACACGATAAGTTAAGAAAAGATAAGATAGGATAACACTTGTCGAACGTCCGTATAATGTCAGTGGAATAAAACGGATAAACAATTCATAATAATGATTAACATTGTGTCAAATAGACAGCGGAAACATGTCAACTAGGTATATATATATATATATATATATTATACGTATATGTATCAATATAAATCTGTTACTTTTGTAATATACATCCTAAAGAATGTATGCAACTCAAAGAACCATATACCATATACAAATATAGAGCTATATTAATCACATTGATCACCTCCCTCACTGGTCACATTCCTCACCGATCACCCCCCTCACCGATCACCTCACTCACAGATCACCCCCTCACAGATTACCTCCCTCACTGATCACCTCCCTCACTGATCACATCCCTCACCGATCACATCCCTCACCGATCACCTCTCTCACCGATCACCTCACTCACAGATCACCTCCCTCACGGATCACCTCTCTCACCGATCACATTCCTCACCGATCATCTCCCTCACAGATCACCTACCTCACCGATCACCTCACTCACAGATCCCCCCCCCCCTCACAGATCACCCCCCTCACAGCTAGATCACCTCCCTCACCGATCATATTCCTCACCGATCACCCCCCTCACCGATCACCTCACTCACAGATCACCCCCTCACAGATTACCTCCCTCACTGATCACCTCCCTCACTGATCACATCCCTCACCGATCACATCCCTCACCGATCACCTCTCTCACCGATCACCTCACTCACAGATCACCTCCCTCACGGATCACCTCTCTCACCGATCACATTCCTCACCGATCACCTCCCTCACAGATCACCTACCTCACCGATCACCTCACTCACAGATCCCCCCCCCCTCACAGATCACCCCCCTCACAGCTAGATCACCTCCCTCACCGATCACTTTCCTCACAGATCACCTCCCTCACAGATCACCTCCCTCACAGATCACATTCCTCACCGATCACCTCCCTCACAGATCACCTCCCTCACAGATCACCTCCCTCACAGATCACCCTTTCACAGATCACCTGCCTCACAGATCACCTCCTCACCGAACACCTTCCTCACCGATCACGCCCCCAACAGATCACCTCTCTCACCGAATATCTCCCTCACCGATCACCTCCCTCACAGATCACCTCCCTCACCGATCATATCTCTCACAGATCGCCTCCCTCATCGATCACCACCTTCACAGATCATATAACTCACAGATCACCTCCCTTAGCGATCACCACCCTCACAGCTAGATCACCTCCCTCACCGATCACCTCCCTCACAGATTACCTCGCTCACAGATCACATCCCTCACCAATCACCTCCCTCACCGATCACCTCCCTCACAAATCACCACCCTCACAGATCACCTCCCTCACCGATGACCCTCTCACAGATCACCCCGTCACAGATCACCTCCCTCACCGATCACCTCCCTCACCGATTACCCTCTCACAGATCACATCCCTCACAGATCACCTCCCTCACCGATCACTTCCCTCACAGATCACCCCCCTCACAGATCACCTCCCTCACAGATCACCTCCCTCACAGATCACATTCCTCACCGATCACCTATCTCACAGATCACCTCCCTCACCGATGACCCTCTCACAGATCACCCCGTCACAGATCACCTCCCTCACCGATCACCTCCCTCACCGATTACCCTCTCACAGATCACATCCCTCACAGATCACCTCCCTCACCGATCACTTCCCTCACAGATCACCCCCCTCACAGATCACCTCCCTCACAGATCACCTCCCTCACAGATCACATTCCTCACCGATCACCCCCCTCACAGATCACCTCCCTCACAGATCACCCCCCTCACAGATCACCCCCTCACAGATCACCTCCCTCACAGATCACCTCCCTCACAGATCACCCTTTCACAGATCACCTGCCTCACAGATCACCTCCTCACCGAACACCTTCCTCACCGATCACGCCCCCAACAGATCACCTCTCTCACCGAATATCTCCCTCACCGATCACCTCCCTCACAGATCACCTCCCTCACCGATCATATCTCTCACAGATCGCCTCCCTCATCGATCACCACCTTCACAGATCACATCCCTCACAGATCACCTCTCTCACCGATCATATCTCTCACAGATCGCCTCCCTCATCGATCACCACCTTCACAGATCATATAACTCACAGATCACCTCCCTTAGCGATCACCACCCTCACAGCTAGATCACCTCCCTCACCGATCACCTCCCTCACAGATTACCTCCCTCACAGATCACATCCCTCACCAATCACCTCCCTCACCGATCACCTCCCTCACAAATCACCACCCTCACAGATCACCTCCCTCACCGATGACCCTCTCACAGATCACCCGTCACAGATCACCTCCCTCACCGATCACCTCTCTCACCGATCACCCCCTCACAGATCACCAGCTTCACCGATCACCTCACTCACAGATCACCACCCTCAGATCACCTCCCTCACTGATAACCACCCTCAGATCACCCCCCTCACAGATCACCTCCCTCACTGATCACCACCCTCAGATCAGCCCCCTCACAGATCACCCCCCTCACCGATCACCCCCCTCACATATCTCCTCCCTTACAGATAACCTCCCTCACAGATCACCCCCTCAGATCACCTCCCTCACTGATCACCCCCCTCACAGATCACCCGCCTCACAGATCACCCCCCTCACCGACCACCCCCCTCACCGATCACCCCCCTCACAGATCACCTCCCTCACCGATCACCCCCCTCACAGATCACCTCCCTCACCGATCACCCCCCTCACAGATCACCTCCCTCACAGATCACCCCCCTCACAGATCACCCCCTCACAGATCAGCTCCCTCACAGATCACCCCCCTCACAGATCACCCCCTTCACAGATCACCTCCCTCACAGATCACCCCCCTCACAGATCACCTCCCTCACCGATGACCCTCTCACAGATCACCTCCCTCACCGATCACCTTCCTCGCTGATAACCTTCCCCACCAATAACCTCCCTCTCCCACTAAAGCATTGTCCATATAAGCTGGTAGGCCTATATATTCGTTGTCCATATTTGTCCGTCGGATTTTCGAGATGAGACGCTCAAGTTGCAAGCGAGTTTTGGAGGTGAAAAAAGAGGGGGGGGAGGGGCTTTACCACGGACCCCCCCCCCCACCCTCCCAAACCCAGCAATGTGCAAAGTACCCACCCCGGGACTGAAAAACTAATATGATTCGTCATAACGTGAAAGAACGAGAAGATTTGGTAGATCCGCTTTTGCATATATTTCCATATATTTACATCTGACAGACCGTCATCTATAGCTGCGCGTCGCTGATGTTTCATCTTTTGTGAATAACGAAAGGTTTGTCGGCCGGGATTTCCCGCGGCGTATTTCGATCCTGCGATGTCCCGGATGTAAATCGTCCAGAGCCGTGGTGTATTATCATACAGCTATAACTGTTTACTCTAACAGTTCTAACGTTAACTCTCGAGATCGCTCGGCCGACGGGCCAACTAATGGCTATATATAGAGGACCCTGCTGGTGCATTTGCATCGTTTCATGACAGTGGAATGTTGATCAAGCAGTCTACACAAACTTCCTGGGGTGTTTTCGATCATCCCGTTCGCGTGCCCCGAGCGGATATTTTGCGCATGCGCATTTACATTTACGCACTCACTAAACCAAACGGGAAATCCTAGAAACCAACAAAAACTTCGTAAATCTAATATTGGTTCTTCTTTATAATACAATATTGTGGCTAGAACATCAAAATAGTGATTAATAGTGTTATAATAGGCACATAAAGTTTTCTTTCGACTTGTCGGCGCCAGCTAGCTCCCGCCATCTTGGATATCCTTGTGCCCCTGCCCTCGACCGGAAGTACGCGACGCGGTGAAATAGGTCATGTGACACACCGCTCGGAGCGGATTTACAAATCCTTGTGGCCGGAGTACTGCGCGCGCATAATCGAAAACGTCCCTGGTTGACTGTGAGGCGGCATAGTGAGCGCGGTGCCATCAACCACACACGATCGCCTGCTCTGCATCGACACAGAACTACACCTCTAGTGGTGAGTACATAGAGCCATAGTGTAGTGGTCAGAGCATATCCCAAACGTCAATGTAGACATCGGCGCGTTAACTAAAGGTTTAGAGAGAATATTTCGATACTATCCATGATTTTATTTTTATTAACGCCTCTCTGGTCACTAGAATGAATCATTGGACTGCGCGCGCATAATCGAAAACGTCCCTGGTTGACTGTGAGGCGGCATAGTGAGCGCGGTGCCATCAACCACACACGATCGCCTGCTCTGCATCGACACAGAACTACACCTCTAGTGGTGAGTACATAGAGCCATAGTGTAGTGGTCAGAGCATATCCCAAACGTCAATGTAGACATCGGCGCGTTAACTAAAGGTTTAGAGAGAATATTTCGATACTATCCATGATTTTATTTTTATTAACGCCTCTCTGGTCACTAGAATGAATCATTGGGGTTTAAAATACGGCATTTCATTGGAGGTTAATTGGTATGACAGAAGATGTATGTACACTGTATGTACACCAGTCCTGTATTTCAACAGTATATATTCCTGGTGAGCGTCAACACAAGTGTTGTGCATAGTATGTGTGCATATTGCCCTTGTTTGACTTTCCTGGTCTTGATCTCCGTGAATGACGTAGGTCTTTAGATATATCCGACAACAGCAAGGAGATGTAGCTGCGAATTAACGTCCCTTTCACGGACTGTCAATGTAGACGGCAGTGCGTACAGACGTATTCAGTCTCTCCTCGCTTGGGTGTTCCCACAAGTAGTCTGCAGACTACGGTACATGCAAACGGTGGGGGTACTTTGCCCATACCGGCTTGATGAATAGATTTATGTGGAGGGCTGGGTAGACTGATAGGAGAGACGTGGGGGGTGGGGGGGGGGGCAGGATGAATTGATAGGAGAGACTTGGAGGGCGAGATGGACTGAGAGGAGAGACATGGAGGGCGGGATGGACTGAGAGGAGAGACGTGGAGGGCGAGATGGGCTGATAGGAGAGACGTGGAGGGTGAGATGGACTGAGAGGAGAGACATGGAGGGCGGGATGGACTGAGAGGAGAGACGTGGAGGGCGGGATGGACTGAGAGGAGAGACGTGGAGGGCGGGATGGACTGAGAGGAGAGACGTGGAGGGCGAGATGGACTGATAGGAGAGACGTGGAGGGTGAGATGGACTGAGATGAGAGACGTGGAGGGCGAGATGGACTGAGAGGTGAGACGTGGAGGGCGGAATGGACTGAGAGGAGAGACGTGGAGGGCGAGATGGGCTGAGAGGAGAGACGTGGAGGGCGAGATGAACTGATAGGAGAGACGTTGAGGGCGGGATGGACTGACATGCGAGACGTGGAGGGCGGGATGGACTGAGAGGAGAGACGTAGAGGGCGGGATGGGCTGAGAGGTGAGACGTGGAGGGCGAAATAGACTGAGAGGAGAGACGTGGAGGGCGGGATGGACTGAGAGGAAAGACTTTAAGGGCGAGATGGACTGAGAGGAGAGACGTGGAGGGCGGGATGGACTGAGAGGGGAGACGTGGAGGGCGGGGTGGGCTGAGAGGTGAGACGTGGGGGGGCAGAATGGACTGAGAGGAGAGACGTGGAGGGCGGGATGGACTGCGAGGAAAGACTTTAAGGGCGAGATGGACTGAGAGGAGAGACGTGGAGGGCAGGATGGACTGAGAGGTGAGACGTGGAGAGCGGAATGGACTGAGAGGAGAGACGTGGAGGGCGGGATGGGCTGAGAGGTGAGACGTGGAGGGCGGGATGGACTGAGAGGTGAGACGTGGAGGGCGGGATGGACTGAGAGGCGAGACGTGGAGGGCGGGATGGGCTGAGAGGAGAGACGTGGAGGGAGGAATGGACTGAGAGGAGAGACGTGGAGGGCGGGATGGACTGAGAGGAAAGACGTGGGGGGCGGGATGGACTGAGAGGAGAGACGTGGATGGCGGGATGGACTGATAGGAGATACTTTAAGGGCGGGATGGACTGAGATGAGAGACGTGGAGGGCGGGATGGGCTGAGAGGAGAGACGTGGAGGGCGGGATGGACTGGAATGTTGTCCGTTTCCTGCTTTCATCGATGGGAGTGCAACATTCGTTCACGCCTGTCGCTCCAGGGGACAACTATTGGGACAGCCAGCCAGCCAGCCAGCCAGAATGACCCGCTCTTTGATCCTGACGATTGCCCTGGTAGCCATCTCGATCAACCCGGCGCACCAAACAAACCCCGGGCTACAGCTCCAGATATCGCAAGCCGGATTCAACTATGGTAAGTAATGCTGACTCATATCTAATATGCTAACTAATCACTTGGCAGTCACACACTGACATTGGTGGTTTCTATATGGACTTCTTCTAGTTACCGCTTAACCCGGCTCTATGTAAATCGACACGTCCTCTAGTTAACGCTTAACCCGGCTCTATGTACATCGACACGTCCTCTAGTTAACACTTAACCCGGCTCTATGTACATCGACACGTCCTCTAGTTAACACTTAACCCGGCTCTATGTACATCGACACGTCCTCTAGTTAACACTTAACCCGGCTCTATATACATCGACACGTCCTCTAGTTAACGCTTAACCCGGCTCTATGTACATCGACACGTCCTCTAGTTAACACTTAACCCGGCTCTATGTACATCGACACGTCCTCTAGTTAACACTTAACCCGGCTCTATGTACATCGACACGTCCTCTAGTTAACACTTAACCCGGTTCTATGTACATCGACACGTCCTCTAGTTAACACTTAACCCGGCTCTATGTACATCGACACGTCCTCTAGTTAACACTTAACCCGGCTCTATATACATCAACACGTCCTCTAGTTAACACTTAACCCGGCTCTATGTACATCGACACGTCCTCTAGTTAACGCTTAACCCGGCTTTATGTACATCGACACGTCCTCTAGTTAACGCTTAACCCGGCTCTATGTACATCGACACGTCCTCTAGTTACCACTTAACCCGGCTTTATGTACATCGACACGTCCTCTAGTTAACACTTAACCCGGCTTTATGTACATCGACACGTCCTCTAGTTGCCACTTAACCCGGCTCTATGTACATCGACACGTCCTCTAGTTAACGCTTAACCCGGCTCTATGTACATCGACACGTCCTCTAGTTAACACTTAACCCGGCTCTATGTACATCGACACGTCCTCTAGTTAACACTTAACCCGGCTCTATGTACATCGACACGTTCTCTAGTTAACACTTAACCCGGCTCTATATACATCGACACGTCCTCTAGTTAACACTTAACCCGGCTCTATGTACATCGACACGTCCTCTAGTTAACACTTAACCCGGGTCTATGTACATCGACACGTCCTCTAGTTAACGCTTAACCCGGCTCTATGTACATCGACACGTCCTCTAGTTAACACTTAACCCGGCTTTATGTACATCGACACGTCCTCTAGTTGCCACTTAACCCGACTCTATGTACATCAACACGTCCTCTGGTTAACACTTAACCCGGCTCTATGTACATCGACACGTCCTCTAGTTAACACTTAACCCGGCTCTATATACAGCGACACGTCCTCTAGTTGCCACTTAATCCGGCTCCATGTACATCGACACGTCCTCTAGTTAACATTTAACCCGGCTCTATGTACATCGACACGTCCTCTAGTTGCCACTTAACTCGGCTCTATGTACATCGACACGTCCTCTAGTTACCACTTAACCCGGCCTTATGTACAGCGACACGTCCTCTAGTTACCACTTAACCCGACTCTATGTACATCGACACGTCCTCCAGTTACCACTTAACCCGGCTCTATGTACATCGACACGTCCTCCAGTTACCACTTAACCCGGCTCTATGTACATCGACACGTCCTCTAGTTACCACTTAACCCCGTTCTATGTACATCGACACGTCCTCCAGTTACCACTTAACCCGGCTCTATGTACATCGACACGTCCTCTAGTTACCACTTAACCCGGCTCTATGTACATCGACACGTCCTCTAGTTACCACTTAACCCGGCTCTATGTAAATCGACACGTCCTCTAGTTAACGCTTAACTCGGCTCTATGTACATCTACACGTCCTCTAGTTGCCACAACCCGGCTCTATATACATCGACACGTCCTCTAGTTACCACTTAACCCGGCTCTATGTACATCGACACGTCCTCTAGTTACCACTTAACCCGGCTCTATGTACATCGACACGTCCTCTAGTTACCACTTAACCCGGCTCTATGTAAATCGACACGTCCTCTAGTTAACGCTTAACTCGGCTCTATATACATCGACACGTCCTCTAGTTACCACTTAACCCGGCTCTATGTACATCGACACGTCCTCTAGTTACCACTTAACCCGGCTCTATGTACATCGACACGTCCTCTAGTTACCACTTAACCCGGCTCTATGTACATCGACACGTCCTCTAGTTACCACTTAACCCGGCTCTATGTAAATTGACACGTCCTCTAGTTAACACTTAACCCGGCTCTATGTAAATCGACACGTCTTCTAGTTACCACTTAACCCGGCTCTATGTACATCGACACGTCCTCTAGTTACCACTTCACCCGGCTCTATGTACATCGACACGTCCTCTAGTTAACACTTAACCCGGCTCTATGTACATCGACACGTCCTCTGGTTGCCACTTAATCCGGCTCTATGTACATCGACACGTCCTCTAGTTACCACTTAACCCGGTTCTATGTACATCGACACGTCCTCTAGTTGCCAATTAACCCGGCTCTATATACATCAGAATGTCTTAGTTACCACTTAACCCGGCTCTATGTACATCGACACGTCCTCTAGTTGCCACTTAAGCCGGCTCTATGTACATCGGCATGTCTTAGTTACCACTTAATCCGGCTCTATGTACATCGACACGTCTTAGTTACCACTGAACC
Organism: Arenicola marina; assembly: GCA_964019135.1. Classification (NCBI taxonomy): domain Eukaryota; kingdom Metazoa; phylum Annelida; class Polychaeta; family Arenicolidae; genus Arenicola; species Arenicola marina. The sequence goes on from OZ025264.1 coordinate 18,950,571, forward strand.
CGGCTCTATGTACATCGACACGTCTTAGTTACCACTTAACCCCGTTCTATGTACATCGACACGTCCTCTAGTTGCCAATTAACCCGGCTCTATATACATCAGAATGTCTTAGTTACCACTTAACCCGGCTCTATGTACATCGACACGTCCTCTAGTTGCCACTTAAGCCGGCTCTATGTACATCGGCATGTCTTAGTTACCACTTAACCCGGCTCTATGCACATCGACACGTCTTAGTTACCACTTAACCCGGCTCTATGCACATCGACACGTTCTCTAGTTCCGATTATGCACATTGAGCAGGGTTATTTAAGTTTTAACTAGAAGACGTGGCGATGTATAACCACGTGGAACATGAAGGGCTCCTATCTCCTGCTAAGTGCTGGTAAGAAAATCACACAGATTGGTGCATCTCGCGCGAGGAAGCGTGGCTTTCTTGTGTACTACGTCATCAAAATTAGGGCATTTTTGTTTGTAGATAAGATATCACATAGAGCAGTTAACACGCCCACAGTCAATGACAATATGTCCGGGACGTTTGTTCAAAAGATCTTGAAATCATTATGTATATGGCAAAGTGTGAGCAACTTTAATATGGATAGGTGCTACCTAAAAAATGCGAGCGTATATATATTAATTCAGATATTCCGAGGGGATACATCTCGATTAATGTTCAAGATTAATCTCACTTCGGCTTGCCATAAAGAATATCTTTTGGCGGGATGACGTATACCATGCACGTGCTTGTGCCATATCATTCGGTTGCTTAGGAAATCCCATTGTGACGTCATGTGTATAACATTTTGACGTCACAAATACTCACTATGACAGCAGCCCATGGGCGGTCACCAAGAGCTCTCTGCTTGGCAACAGACATTTAGCGCGTCGCTTATAAATTAACTTTAATTTGAAATATAGATCTACATCCAGTGTCAGCATTGAATAATTTACTCATTAATTTTGTGGGGCAGCTGATTTTATTATTAAAGACATGACATAAAAGGTTTCGACCTCTCTTCGCTTAAATATATTTATGTACAGCTAATATTTACTCCGAATCGGAAAACGTCTCATGGGGGTTGTTACGCAAAACGAAAGTCCTAAGCCTATGCTTGAAATTGACTTTGAATATGCATGCATGTTACCTTAAAGTCCATCTCTTATGTCCTATGTTACTTTGCATATATTTGATCCATTTGCACTATATTCACGAAATTCCATACGCACTGAATTTATTCGCCATGAATATTAACAATATTAGCCATTTTATCACATACCTACGCAAAAAAGTAGAAGATGGACAGGGGCAATTTTTTCATTGATTCGTGACGTCACAAGATGAACCGGTTTTGTTGCGCAATATGGTAAACGCGTCTTTGAGCATGGCGTCTATAGGATGGTCAGCGTCCTTCCGCATCGATCGGGATGAAGCGATACGCGCACGATTATTTGGAATTAATGATAGTGAGGGTGAGAAAGAAGAAGTAGAGGATTCAGGCAACCGGAGCATGTATTCTGCCGCCATACGTATCGCTTCGAGCCACCTCGAATGAAGACAGATTGCTAAGCCTAAGGGACTGTAAACGTTGAAAACCTCGAAACGCCCTACGCAAAACAGTATTTTCGGAAGAAGTGCGAACGCTTAATTCATAAAAAGTGAGGCTTATTATATCATGAGATCTTGATCAAAAACCTGCAAATATGCCTTGTAATCATATAAAGTGTTAATTCGGCGACCAACAGACACATTAGTGAAAAGCTACTTAGTTGTTTGGCCCAACCGGACACCATAACGTTCGGGTGTCCACAAGTATTACTATAAAAAGTACGCGATGAAGAGTATGGTGAGATGTGCGTGGGTGTGTTTTTTTATGCTAGGCCGATAAATGTCGCCCTCCCTCCGTTCTGTCAAGTTCTGATGTGCATGAACAACTTCTTTTAGTACATACATTTCATTTAACCCTGGATCTAGATTCTATGTCTACGATTCGATGATGGACATCCCCGCGACGGCCTGTCCATTACTGTAGCCTAGCCCACCCTTTTCATTTTGGGGAAGAAACGTAGGCTGGCAACACGCTGGCAGGCAGTGGCCACTGCATCTGTTTGTTTTCTGTCAGTGTCAGTGTCACGAATGTTGCGCTAACCAACAAGAACACACCTCTAATGTAATTGGTCTAGGTCTATCTACATCTACATGTGGCAAATATTCATCATGAGTTAATGTTAACCGAAATAACGTCGGAGCTTCCCCGCCGCACGTAGGCTACATTCAAACACCGCGGGCAGTCGAAGCGAGCGAGGCGCACTCAAACCGGTTCATCTTGTGACGTCACAAATCTCTACTCTGGGCGGGGGGTTGGAAATGGATCGTTCGCTGCTAGAGTTTATTTTGGTGACTTTAGATATTAATATTTATGGCATAAGAGACATTGTAAAAGAATTGTATCTGATAAATGGCTTTAGTAACCACTGAGAAATGTATGTTTGAAAGTGGTTTAGAAACAAATACCCCCCCACGAGATGGACTTTAAGAGCTCGCTTGCGCTCGCTATTAACATGTTATATAGAATACGTGAACTGTACGCGAGGGTCTGTCTTACCAGTTGCACAGGTCGCCATCGACAAGATGACGGCGGACATCAAAGGAAAACACATCGACGACCAGTCCGGCTCAGCGCGCTTCGCGATTGGCAAGGTGGATTACTCTCTCACCGGGTGAGTACAGCGCGGAGGAGTATACCTTATTGACTTCATCACCATCACCATCACCATCCCCCTTTAAAGGAAAATGCCGGGCCCATATCATTTACATTTCCAGTTAAACTATAGGGAATGAACTCAACATTACACAGAATATTTTCTTACATTAGTGAAGTTTCAAGCACTTTCGCACGACCACCAGCTTGCCATGGGCACCCGCCTCAGTGCACTGATGATGACGTCACCGGCGATGAAGCGACCAGTAGGTTTAGACGACTACTACCACTGAAAGCTATAATAATTAATGGCGAGTCATGCGAAGAACTTGCGAAGTAAACACGGAAGTTACACCAACTGCTGATGTAATCGGGGACCAGTTTGAACCTGTAGGGTGGACGATGGTGCATCAGGCATTGTTTATACAGGTCGTTGACAACGCATCGCGTGGTCAGTGAAGCCGTGTTGCATTCGAAGGGTGAGGGTGGGGGCGGTTGGGGGCCGGGTGGAGGTGGAGTCATGGGTTCATCGTCATTGTTGGCAGGGCGCCCAATTTTGACTCGTAGAGTGGCGGGCCATGGTTCAGGAAGCGGCCACTGGGGTGGGGGGGGGGGGGGCACTACATTACTACAGTGGTGGGGGTGTGCCGCCGATGCCGTAGAGAAAATTTGTAGAGTGAGAGTAAAGTGCCCGATTTTGTGGTCACTGAGAGGGAATTTTTTGGTTAAAAATGACATCTAAAATAGATACTGACAACATTGTGCTTAAAAGGGCATATAAAATAGACACAGACATTCATGACAAAGTGTCGGGAGGATAATAATTTGAACACTTTCGATATCAGTTAGACTAACTAGTCCAGAACGGCAAGTTTGAAAAAAAAGTCAAGTCTCAGATAGGCATATCAAGAGAAATTTTTGATTTCTGCTTCGGGGATTGAGAGAAAAAAAGGCGAAAGAAGGGGTTATTTGGGCGGCACATATGTATATACCTAACTATATGTAGTGCCCCCCCCCCCACCGGGAGTGGCAGTGTGTAATTCGATACAGCTCCTGTCTTAGAAACACACTGTCACTGAAGAGTGTATGGACAGGACTGCCGTACTACAGAACGGCCGTATGGGTTGGGGTGGGTGGGGTGGCGGTCTATCGGGGTGGTGGGGAGGGGTGGAGGGAGGAGTGGTGCGTGAAGCTAGCAGCCGGGTCGACTCAAAGCAATTGTTCTCATAGTGGTCGGAACATACTGGGCGCATTTCTTTGGTAACCCGGGTGTATCCCTGCGGTGGACCGAATACGCACATTACGCATCGGTCCACCGCCCGACACTTCTTTCACCCGGGCATGGGTGCGCGCGCATCCATTCGGTATGCCGATGTGCCCCGTTCAAAACAGCACGGGACATTCGGGAGAAGATGGCGGCTGATTGAAAGGTGATGAGATTAGATTGGTTCCAGTGCCCCCTACGTGCACCGGATGTGAACGGTGTGTGCATTTCATTGGAATAGGCATATCTCCGTCGGCACACCCGGACGTTCCCTGTCACGTGTTGCGGGTCCCGGGCGGGATACCGAACCTGGCCCAAAGAAATGCGCCCACTCTTGAATGTTTGGTGGTTTGAAAACTCACACGAGCGGTCTTGCGTAGCTATTGCCTCGAAAGCTGCGGGTCGCCTAGTGGACAGCGGTAGAAAGATATCCTGGTTTTGCTGTCCTTTTTTGCACTTGAATTGTTACAGTCAACAGCTGAACAGTACATCATTTTGTTCTAAATGCATTGATGTTTATGAGTCAAATTCGCTTGTCACTATTCATGATAGGTGTTAAGCCGACAGCTTGTTCCAAAGACGCACCGCTCGCATGTAAACAAAGTGTTGGTTCAGCGGAAGGTAGTCGTCAGTGACGTCAACGCTATGCGTGTGATTGGCTAACTCTGGACACGTGTTGAAAACATGTCGACACCCGCTTGATGGGCAAAAATGTGTATTTTATCCTGTTGATGTGCGATTTTCTCGATAATGCTTTCTTTTTAAACAGAACGATTAACGGCAAATAGATTTTATAACAACAGAGTTTTATTTTTGGATCACATTGCAGCCCGCCGGTATTTTCTTGTAATGACCGTTGTTGTTTCCCCTTTAATGATCGTTGTGGTTTCCCCTTTAATGATCGTTGTGGTTTCCCCTTTAATGACCGTTGTTTCCCATCATAGGATGACGGTGACTGAGTTCGGACGCCCCCAGAGCGCGGTGACCGTCACCCCGGGGTCGAGCCTGACTTGGTCACTGTCGGCCGTGTCGGCCGCCATCCACGGCGACTGGCGCTACAAGTACCGGAAGTTCTTGTGAGTAACCGGAAGTCACCGTGACACGTGCCGCGGGCCTTATAGGTGGTTCCTTTCTCGTGACGTCAGTCAGTTAGCCATGGGTCTCCCCGCGATCACGGCGGTCCGTTGCGTAGTGGGCAACTTTCGGATACTGAATAGAGCCAACGAAACTTTGTCTCGCCCTTTCAGGATCTAAAATTGTAACGATCTACTGGCCTGCTTAATGCAAGAATCATCTATTCTTGTCACTGACATTTATTACCAGGAGCCTGTTCAACATTCCAAAAGTATGCAATAAAAAGTAAGCTTCTAACTTACTATCAGCTGTCAGATAACAAATATCATTGTTATATGCCATATTTATATATTTGACGTTACAGTCCTGTTGAGTGTAAATGTTAATTTAAATTCTGTTAGTGTCGAAATTGTCTTTGAATCATGGCAACATCACACACGTTATCTTTATTCCTTCCTTTAGCATAAAGATAAGTGACCACGGGTCATTTGATGTGTCCGTCTCAGGAGCCTCGCTTTCAGTCAGCGTCACCATGGGTACGTCTTGGTGGACCGTCTGTCCCAAATATTGCTGTATATCTCAGTTTAATAGAAGGATATTATAAACGTAATACATGTAAAGGGTTAGAAGATAGATACCACGACCAAACTAATACCCAGAATGCACAGCACATGTAAAGGCGCCTCACAGTGGACATAACTTAAATACAATATGCAGAGTCGTTTATTCGCTCACACTCAGCCTTAAAGTCGGACGAGGTCCATTTCTTATACTAGAGGCCGTCATCAAGGTCAAGGTCGGCTGAGCTAATGAGTAGAATTGCGAAGAAATGGCAGCTGCTGTATGCGTCATATTTGACTTTGACCCTGTTCTCGTCAGGGGTGGATGGGAATGGCCGCCCCACCATTAGGACCACCGCGTGCTCCAGCAATGGCGGAAGCGTCAAGGTCAAGTTCCATGGGGGCGCTAGTTGGCTCTACAACTTGTTTTCTCACGAGGTGGAAAAACCACTGAAGAAGAAAATTCAGGAGATGGTAAATTTTCGTATTGACATATATTACCGAGCATGCTATTTGTAGGTTATATAATATTAAATGACCCACCCATAGCGCCAATAGTAAAATAATTGTTCACACTCGTAGTTCACATATAGTGGGCAAAATACACAAGAAAACAAACATAACAACATGGAAAACTAAATGACTGGTATTATAGCATACAGTCCGAATAAGTTAATATATATAGCTCCAAAACGCTCTGGACATTGTACACTTTCGTACAGTCTTATCAGTACACCATTTCTGGAATGTTCACAATGCAGGTTGCCATGCAGACACTTAGCTATACTCAATGCTATATGTATAATTAATTTAAGAATATAGTATGAAGACTATGCAAAGCTTTGGAGTTAATAATAATGTCAAACTCATGTTGAAACTATAATTTCCCCTGTCGTACGATTTCTCTAGTACGACTTGGAGCACATTTGTATTTTATCTTGCTTTGGCCTATATTTCTGATGTGCTGGCTATTTGTCTGTCCCACTTAGCTGTGCACCGCATCCAAAAAGGCCATCAATGAGAAGGGACAGGCTCAGCTGGCCAAGATGAAAGGTGTGCATCAGTTATCGGGTGAAAAAGAAATCGAATGTTGCATAAGAGGCCTTTAATGGGTTTACCCTGTTTTAGTTAGGGTATTAACTATTAATTATGTTGAAGAAATATTTTTTCATGAAACAGTTTCTTTTTCTTTAGTTCTTCAGTCTTAGACTCTCATAAAGTTATTATAGAAATTGCCTTTCCTTGACCAGGTTAATTTATTTTACTTTGCAGTCCAAACCGCTATAAAAAATCTCGGCACTCTGGATTACCGCTTGGTGGCAGCACCAGTATTCGGATCTCAGTTTGTGGCAACACACCACAAGGTTTGTCTTGTCCTTGTCCACATCATCGCTGCCTTGGCAGCATTTATTTTAATATAAACATTTATATAAAATATCAATGCCTTGTCCCCTGAATTTTCCGTTTAGTTAATTTATTGTGACTGAGCTTCGCCTAAATGGTGACCTTATTGAACCGAGCTTATCGCGCAGCATGTTAGATGATGTTCGTTAGACGGCAGCGAATCACGCTTCAACCACTGATCACTTTTGACCCCCCCATTAGGGGGAGTTTTTCTGGACGGGAACCACGACAGAAGCTCCGTTCCCACCCCTGCCGATGCCAGCGCCGCCTGTCGCCTCGAGAATGATCAGCATCGGCTTGTCGCAGTACGTGATGGACACGCTGGGCTACGTGACGCATACACACGGCCTCCTCAAGAAGCACCTCACCGCAAAAGACGTAAGACACTGTCCACGTCTAGAAATGTCTTTGTCACAGGTGCCTCAAGTTCTAAAGCTGCAATTACAACCAATTCTCGCGTGGGTGGTGGGGGGGGGGGGGGACGCTGACGCTGACGGACGGATGCCAACCAACCGATATGTATTGCGTATCAGGGCTCTTGCTGACATGCCCTGGCAGACTGGCAGTGTCTAATTGTATCCGTCATTCTCCGTGAAATCCTCTTCTGTCCGCTCCACAGTTGCCGCCGGATGCCGCCGGTGTTCTGAACGTCACGTGTACTTCCGGTCTGTGTATCGGGTCAGTCCTGCCGCAGGTGAGTCGTCTGCTTCCGGCCACACGATGGTGGGAGTCGTTCCCACGGGGACCGATGCAGCCGCATGGCCATGACTGGTGCAGTGCCCCGTGTCGTCTCTGACGTGTACACAAAATAATAGCCATTTGAAGGAAAAGAACTGAACATTAAAAACAATAATATTAATTATCACTCATTACTTAATACAAGTAGAAAGAAACGAAGAACTAAACAGTACGCGCGATAGCCTTAAGTAAAGCCTAAATTAAAATCTTAAGTAAAAAAAGTAGTTTGGCCCCATTTAGCTTTGCACACAAAATAGGCCTATAACACCAACCTTTCTTTTGCCATCAGCTAAAGAAGTTGTACCCGCACGGAGTGCTGGAGATGGCGATAGCTACCACCGCCTACCCCCGCCTCGTCATCACACCCAAAACCATCCAAGGCGTCTTCGTCGCACAAATCGGCTTCTCTGTGAGACTGCCCTCTGGAGAACTGAAATTCGTCTTCCGAGCTGATATGGTGAGTTTTATATAGATTTGTCATTCATGTATTGTATGGACTTTATATAGACGTATTTTTCATAATTTATATTGACTACTCAAGTTGGCTTTTTTTGCATATATGTATATGTTGCCGAGAAATTCTGAGCTTAATAGCGACTTAAGTCTTGTGTCCTAGAAACACAGGATTGTTATTGTTTACCGAGGGCCTTATCGAAATACCCTCTTAATTACAATTATAGGGAGCCAACATGACCCTGACCGCTGCAATGCAAGGCACACGGATAACTGCCAGTGTGATCTCCTGGACGTAAGTCAAGTCATTGTGGCATTCCAGTGCGTCGTTCTGGTAAATTGCGTCAATACATTAAGTATTGTTACACTATGACGACATTCCATTGATAGATCTGTAGAGTATCAATAGATGTCATGAAAGCCTGAGAACTCGACTCCATTGCCGGGGAACGTCATGGAGGAAGGACGAGAATCGTAGAACCTAAGGCGCGTACGTAGTGTCGAGGATTATCAGGTCCACAACCCTACTGTCATTTCTCCATCACGTGGGGTTAATATAGGAATATGTCTAACGTCGCACGCGCGATTCGACGGCTCTCGTGGCAGTTGCAATCAGTTTTTAACAATTGCATGTGTAATGCGATTATTTTGTTTTAGAACTACCGTGGAGGTTAAGGACTCACAGATCGGCCCAGTAAGCGTAAGTACGCCTTCAAAATGTCACCATCATAAATGTAGTGTTCCGCTAGACACAGCAGGTGGTTCAACGGCCACAAGGAGAGATTGCGCCACATCTACATTTTTTGCTAAACAACCATTAAGTAAGAACACCTGCATGAAATATTATGTTAAAGTTATTCCATATGAGATTGATAAGCGATAGTCCTTGCCGAATTTCCTTTTATATCCTGCTATCGATCGGCCTAATAGACTGTTCAATGGGAAATTCTGGCAGGGACGTGTTTCGGGTGAACTCTAGCTCGCTCTGCGCTGCATAGCATGTAAAAGGCGAGTTCTATTTCATAACTGCATCATTTTCAAAAGTGTATCATAGGTTAACAGGGTGTTTACTAAAATCAAAAACCCCCTTTGTACAGATCAATATCAAATAATACCATTTTAAGAACGATATGGAGGCATAAAAGCCGAGAAAACAGGTGATATAAATGCCAACCGGCGAGTGTAAAGACTGTCGCTAAGCTGGAAAAGTGGTCGTATTCCCGGTTTACTGATAATCTTCAGTGTAGCGTAGCAACCAGGACTGTCGAACGGGAAACCTAACAGGCCTGTTAAACTGTATCTGGAACGGTCTATTTCTTATTGCATGCGTGCGATACAGTTGGCCTTTGTAAATTATAATGCGTCCTTAGGTTCATTCTAGTTGACTCTGTTACAAGTGTCCTAATTAGGTAGTCACCCAAAACACATGGTAATCCGTTTTTCTTACTTTGTATCCTTTGGTTTTCAGGGCAGGAGCTTAGACTTGGTGCTGAACGTGGCGTTCCACCGTTTCATCAAACCTCAACTGGACGGTAAGTGATGAATATAGCTGAGATATGACGTCGTTGAAATAATCGTGATCATATATCTTTACCTCTAAAATAAATCATATTGAATCAGTGGACATTGCGTTCTGTTTTTAAACAGATGGATGCAATGTTTTTAACACTCCCTTGTCAGATATAGATTGACGCAATGTTTTAACACTCCCTTGTCAGATATAGATTGACGCAATGTTTTAACACTCCCTTGTCAGATATAGATTGACGCAAGGTGTCTACTCCTTCATAGTCAATGTAGATAGGCGCAAGGTTTCTATACTCCTTCATTGTAGATGGACGCTTGATCGCAGGTAAAATCAAACCAGTAATACAGATATTTCAATAATAAAACGGTTTTTGTTTTTTTCAGCCTTGGGCAAGAAGGGTCTCGACGTGCCTTCCATTGATGACATCGACTACGTGAATCCATCGCTCACCTTGATGGCTGTAAGATCCTTTGGTCGTCCAGAAATTCTGACGATATTCAGTAGTAATCGATAAATACTACTTTTATAATAATAGTCTTCATGTTGTTGAGTGTTTGTATAACGAAAGCTTATTATTAGACAATGAACTATTATGATCAAATGAACGTATTGGGAATACATTGACGCTATATTTTCTATATTTATGTAAGCAATGAAAGTCTTATATAAACATAACAATTAGGGTTAATCTGGTGCTGCATTAGGTGTTAAAACTTATTTGATTTAGCGTTTGACAGTTTCCCCGTCACTCTGGATTTAATATCCCAAAAGTTTTCTTGATAATACTGTAAAAGCATTTTTCTTGTGTTTGAATCTTCGCTTCAACACATGCGTCAATTTTAGGGCGCCCTCTATCTGGAGACGGACGTGAAGTACACGCCACAGACCACGCTGTTCTTCCAAGGTTAATGATCCCAAGAGACCCCAAGACCCCATTGATGAAGACACCCGCAAGGACACGACTCTCGACATGATAACATCTCTGCAATGTGTTGCTACAAACTATCTACAGATCTAGAATAAAGATTTTACCAAAAAAGGCACTTAACACGTTACTGATCCTGGAACTATAATTAATAGTTCTATTGACTACAAATCGCAGCACAACTAGTTTCATTCGTGGTAGATCTGGCCTGGTTAGTATGTCATGGTTTGTGTACATATCCTAATGAGAAAGTAGAAATGCCTTCCTTTATACCACATTTATAGGCTTCTAGCTTTGCACTTTTATAATAAATACGTTACTTTTGCAAGAGTCTAGTCTCCTTGTAATCTCACACTGTGTCAGTCTCTCACACTGTGTCAGTCTCTGATACTGTGTCAGTCTCTGATACTGTGTCAGTCTCTCACACTGTCAGTCTCTCACACTGTGTCAGTCTCTCACACTGTGTCAGTCTCTTGCACTGTGTCAGTCTCTTGCACTGTGTCAGTCTCTGGCACTGTGTCAGTCACTCACACTGTGTCAGTCACTCACACTGTGTTAGCCTCTGGCACTGCGTCAGTCTCTGGCACTGTGTCAGTCACTCACACTGTGTCAGTCTCACAATGTGTCAGTCTCTCACACTGTGTCAGTCTCTCAAACTGTGCCAGTCTCTCACACTGTGTCAGTCTCTCACACTGTGTCAGTCTCTCACACTGTGTCAGTCTCTTACACTGTGCCAGTCGCTCACACTGTGTCAGTCTCTGATACTGTGTCAGTCTCTGATACTGTGTCAGTCTCTCACACTGTGTCAGTCTCTCACACTGTGTCAGTCTCTCACACTGTGTCAGTCTCTTGCACTGTGTCAGTCTCTGGCACTGTGTCAGTCTCTGGCACTGTGTCAGTCACTCACACTGTGTCAGTCTCTGGCACTGTGTCAGTCTCTCACACTGTGTTAGCCTCTGGCACTGTGTCTGTCTCTGGCACTGTGTCAGTCTCTGGCACTGTGTCAGTCACTCACACTGTGTTAGCCTCTGGCACTGTGTCGTTCTCTGGCACTGTGTCAGTCACTCACACTGTGTTAGCCTCTGGCACTGTGTTTGTCTCTGGCACTGTGTCAGTCTCTGGCACTGTGTCAGTTTCTGGCACTGTGTCAGTCTCACGCTGTGTCAGTCTCTCACACTGTGTCAGTCTCTCACACTGTGTCAGTCTCTGACACTGTGCCAGTCTCTCACACTGTGTCAGTCTCTCACACTGTGTCAGTCTCTCACACTGTGTTAGCCTCTGACACTGTGTCAGTCTCTCACACTGTGCCAGTCTCTGACACTGTGTCAGTCTCTGATACTGTGTTAGTCTCTGATACTGTGTCAGTCTCTCACACTGTGTTAGCCTCTGACACTGTGTCAGTCTCTCACACTGTGTCAGTCTCTGGCACTGTGTCTGTCACTCACACTGTGTCAGTCTCTGGCACTGTGTCAGTCTCTCACACTGTGTCAGTCTCTGGCACTGTGTCAGTCTCTCACACTGTGTCAGTCTCTGGCGCTGTGTCAGTCTCTCACACTGTGTCAGTCTCTTGCACTGTGTCAGTCTCTTGCACTGTGTCAGTCTCTGATACTGTGTCAGTCTCTTGCACTGTGTCAGTCTCTGATACTGTGTCAGTCACTCACACTGTGTTAGCCTCTGGCACTGTGTCTGTCTCTGGCACTGTGTCAGTCTCTGGCACTGTGTCAGTCTCTGGCCACTTGTCAGTCACTCACACTGTGTTAGCCTCTGGCACTGTGTCAGTCTCTGGCACTGTGTCAGTCACTCACACTGTGTTAGCCTCTGGCACTGTGTCTGTCTCTCGCACTGTGTCAGTCTCTGGCACTGTGTCAGTCTCTCACACTGTGTCAGTCTCTCACACTGTGTCAGTCACTCACACTGTGTTAGCCTCTGACACTGTGTCAGTCGCTCACACTGTGCCAGTCTCTGACACTGTGTCAGTCTCTGATACTGTGTTAGTCTCTGATACTGTGTCAGTCTCTCACACAGTGTTAGCCTCTGACACTGTGTTAGTCTCTGGCACTGTGTCAGTCTCTGGCACTGTGTCAGTCTCTCACACTGTGTCAGTCTCTGGCACTGTGTCAGTCTCACAATGTGTCAGTCTCTCACACTGTGTCAGTCTCTGATATTGTGTTAGTCTCTGGCACTGTGTCAGTCTCTGGCATTGTGTCAGTCTCTGGCACTGTGTCAGTCTCACAATGTGTCAGTCTCTCACACTGTGTCAGTCTCTCAAACTGTGCCAGTCTCTCACACTGTGTCAGTCTCTCACACTGTGTCAGTCTCTCACACTGTGTCAGTCTCTTACATTGTGCCAGTCGCTCACACTGTGTCAGTCTCTGGCACTGTGTCAGTCTCTGATACTGTGTCAGTCTCTCACACTGTTCCAGTCTCTCACACTGTGTCAGTCTCTCACACTGTGCCAGTCTCTCACACTGCGTCAGTCTCTCACACTGTGTCAGTCTCTCACACTGTGTCAATCTCTGATACTGTGTCAGTCTCTGGCATTGTGTCAGTCTCTGGCACTGTGTCAGTCTCACAATGTGTGAGTCTCTCACACTGTGTCAGTCTCTCTCACTGTGCCAGTCTCTTACACTGTGTCAGTCTCTCACACTGTGTCAGTCTCTCACACTGTATCAGTCTCTCACACTGTGTCAGTCTCTCACATTGTGTTAGCCTCTGGCACTCTGTCAGTCTCTCACACTGTGTCAGTCTCTCACACTGTGTCAGTCTCTGATACTATTTTAATCTCTGATACTGTGTTAGTCTCTGGCACTGTGTCAGTCTCTCACACTGTGTCAGTCTCTCACACTGTGTCAGTCTGATACTATGTCAGTTTCTGGCACTGTGTCAGTCTCTGGCACTGTGTCAATCTCTCACACTGTGTCAGTCTCTCACACTGTGTCAGTCTCTGATACTATTTTAGTCTCTGATACTGTGTTAGTCTCTGGCACTGTGTCAGTCTCTCACACAGTGTCAGTTTCTGGCACTGTGTAAATCTCTCACACTGTGTCAGTCTCTCACACTGTGTCAGTCTCTGGCACTGTGTCAATCTCTCACACTGTGTCAGTCTATCACACTGTGTCAGACTCTGGCACTGTGTCAGTCTCTCACACTGTGTCAGTCTCTGGCACTGTGTCAGTCTCTCACACTGTGTCAGTCTCTCACACTGTGTCAGTCTCTGATACTGTGTCAGTCTCTGATACTGTGTCAGTCTCTCACACTGTGTCAGTCTCTCACACTGTGTCAGTCTCTCACACTGTGTCAGTCTCTTGCACTGTGTCAGACTCTTGCACTGTGTCAGTCTCTGGCACTGTGTCAGTCTCTGGCACTGTGTCAGTCACTCACACTGTGTCAGTCTCTGGCACTGTGTCAGTCTCTCACACTGTGTTAGCCTCTGGCACTGTGTCTGTCTCTGGCACTGTGTCAGTCTCTGGCACTGTGTCAGTCACTCACACTGTGTTAGCCTCTGGCACTGTGTCAGTCTCTGGCACTGTGTCAGTCACTCACACTGTGTTAGCCTCTGGCACTGTGTCTGTCTCTGGCACTGTGTCAGTCTCTGGCACTGTGTCAGTCTCTCACACTGTGTCAGTTTCTGGCACTGTGTCAGTCTCTCACGCTGTGTCAGTCTCTCACACTGTGTCAGTCTCTCACACTGTGTCAGTCTCTCACACTGTGTTAGCCTCTGACACTGTGTCAGTCTCTCACACTGTGCCAGTCTCTGACACTGTGTCAGTCTCTGATACTGTGTTAGTCTCTGATACTGTGTCAGTCTCTCACACTGTGTTAGCCTCTGACACTGTGTTAGTCTCTGGCACTGTGTCAGTCTCTGGCACTGTGTCTGTCTCTCACACTGTGTTAGCCTCTGGCACTGTGTGCTGTCTCTGGCACTGTGTCAGTCTGGCACTGTGTCAGTCTCTGGCACTGTGTCAGTCTCTGGCACTGTGTCAGTCTCTGGCACCTTGTCAGTCACTCACACTGTGTTAGCCTCTGGCACTGTGTCAGTTTCTGGCACTGTGTCAGTCTCTGGCACTGTGTCAGTCACTCACACTGTGTTAGCCTCTGGCACTGTGTCTGTCTCTGGCACTGTGTCAGTCTCTGGCATTGTGTCAGTCTCTCACACTGTGTCAGTCTCTGGCACTGTGTCAGTCTCTCACACTGTGTCAGTCTCTCACACTGTGTCAGTCACTCACACTGTGTTGGCCTCTGACACTGTGTCAGTCGCTCACACTGTGTCAGTCTCTGACACTGTGTCAGTCTCTGATACTGTGTTAGTCTCTGATACTGCGTCAGTCTCTCACACAGTGTTAGCCTCTGACACTGTGTTAGTCTCTGGCACTGTGTCAGTCTCTGGCACTGTGTCAGTCTCTCACACTGTGTCAGTCTCTGGCACTGTGTCAGTCTCACAATGTGTCAGTCTCTCACACTGTGTCAGTCTCTGATATTGTGTTAGTCTCTGGCACTGTGTCAGTCTCTGGCATTGTGTCAGTCTCTGGCACTGTGTCAGTCTCACAATGTCTCAGTCTCTCACACTGTGTCAGTCTCTCAAACTGTGCCAGTCTCTCACACTATGTCAGTCTCTCACACTGTGTCAGTCTCTCACACTGTGTCAGTCTCTCACACTGTGTCAGTCTCTGGCACTGTGTCATTCTCTCACACTGTGTTAGCCTCTGGCACTGTGTCTGTCTCTGGCACTGTGTCAGTCTCTGGCCCTGTGTCAGTCACTCACACTGTGTTAGCCTCTGGCACTGTGTCAGTCTCTGGCACTGTGTCAGTCTCACAATGTATCAGTCTCTCACACTGTGTCAGTCTCTCAAACTGTACCAGTCTCTCACACTGTGTCAGTCTCTCACACTGTGTCAGTCTCTTGCACTGTGTCAGTCTCTTGCACTGTGTCAGTCTCTGGCACTGTGTCAGTCACTCACACTGTGTCAGTCTCTGGCACTGTGTCAGTCTCTCACACTGTGTTAGCCTCTGGCACTGTGTCTGTCTCTGGCACTGTGTCAGTCTCTGGCACTGTGTCAGTCACTCACACTGTGTTAGCCTCTGGTACTGTGTCAGTCTCTGGCACTGTGTCAGTCACTCACACTGTGTTAGCCTCTGGCACTGTGTCTGTCTCTGGCACTGTGTCAGTCTCTGGCACTGTGTCAGTCTCTCACACTGTGTCAGTTTCTGGCACTGTGTCAGTCTCTCACGCTGTGTCAGTCTCTCACACTGTGTCAGTCTCTCACACTGTGTCAGTCTCTCACACTGTGTTAGCCTCTGACACTGTGTCAGTCTCTCACACTGTGCCAGTCTCTGACACTGTGTCAGTCTCTGATACTGTGTTAGTCTCTGATATGGTGTCAGTCTCTCACACTGTGTTAGCCTCTGACACTGTGTTAGTTTCTGGCACTGTGTCAGTCTCTGGCACTGTGTCTGTCTCTCACACTGTGTTAGCCTCTGGCACTGTGTCAGTCTCTCACACTGTGTCAGTCTCTCACACTGTGTCAGTCTCTCACACTGCGTCAGTCTCTGGCACTGTGTCAGTCACTCACACTGTGTCAGTCTCTGATACTGTATCAGTCTCTGATACTGTGTCAGTCTCTCACACTGTGTCAGTCTCTCACACTGTGTCAGTCTGTGGCACTGTGTCAGTCACTCACACTGTGTCAGTCTCTGGCACTGTGTCAGTCTCTCACACTGTGTCAGTCTCTAGTACTGTGTCAGTCACTCACACTGTGTCAGTCTCTGGCACTGTGTCAGTCTCTCACACTGTGTCAGTCTCTTGCACTGTGTCAGTCTCTTGCACTGTGTCAATCTCTGATACTGTGTCAGTCACTCACACTGTGTTAGCCTCTGGCACTGTGTCAGTCTCTGGCACTGTGTGCTGTCTCTGGCACTGTGTCAGTCTGCCACTGTGTCAGTCTCTGGCACTGTGTCAGTCTCTGGCACTGTGTCAGTCTCTGGCACCTTGTCAGTCACTCACACTGTGTTAGCCTCTGGCACTGTGTCAGTCTCTGGCACTGTGTCAGTCTCTGGCACTGTGTCAGTCACTCACACAGTGTTAGCCTCTGGCACTGTGTCTGTCTCTGGCACTGTGTCAGTCTCTGGCGTTGTGTCAGTCTCTCACACTGTGTCAGTCTCTGGCACTGTGTCAGTCTCTCACACTGTGTCAGTCTCTCACACTGTGTCAGTCACTCACACTGTGTTAGCCTCTGACACTGTGTCAGTCGCTCACACTGTGCCAGTCTCTGACACTGTGTCAGTCTCTGATACTGTGTTAGTCTCTGATACTGCGTCAGTCTCTCACACAGTGTTAGCCTCTGACACTGTGTTAGTCTCTGGCACTGTGTCAGTCTCTGGCACTGTGTCAGACTCTCACACTGTGTCAGTCTCTGGCACTGTGTCAGTCTCACAATGTGTCAGTCTCTCACACTGTGTCAGTCTCTGATATTGTGTTAGTCTCTGGCACTGTGTCAGTCTCTGGCATTGTGTCAGTCTCTGACACTGTGTCAGTCTCACAATGTGTCAGTCTCTCACACTGTGTCAGTCTCTCAAACTGTGCCAGTCTCTCACACTGTGTCAGTCTCTCACACTGTGTCAGTCTCTCACACTGTGTCAGTCTCTCACACTATGCCAGTCGCTCACACTGTGTCAGTCTCTGGCACTGTGTCAGTCTCTGATACTGTGTCAGTCTCTCACACTGTTCCAGTCTCTCACACTGTGTCAGTCTCTCACACTGTGCCAGTCTCTCACACTGTGTCAGTCTCGCACACTGTGTCAGTCTCTCACACTGTGTCAATCTCTGATACTGTGTCAGTCTCTGGCACTGTGTCAGTCTCTGGCATTGTGTCAGTCTCTGGGACTGTGTCAGTCTCACAATGTGTCAGTCTCTCACACTGTGTCAGTCTCTCTCACTGTGCCAGTCTCTTACACTGTGTCAGTCTCTCACACTGTGTCAGTCTCTCACACAGTATCAGTCTCTCACACTGTGTCAGTCTCTCACACTGTGTCAGTCTCTCGCACTTTGTCAGTCACTCACACTGTGTTAGCCTCTGGCACTGTGTCAGTCTCTCACACTGTGTCAGTCTCTCACACTGTGTCAGTCTCTGATACTATTTTAGTCTCTGATACTGTGTTAGTCTCTGGCACTGTGTCAGTCTCTCACACAGTGTCAGTCTCTGGCACTGTGTCAGTCTCTCACACTGTGTCAGTCTGATACTATGTCAGTTTCTGGCACTGTGTAAATCTCTCACACTGTGTCAGTCTCTCACACTGTGTCAGTCTCTGGCACTGTGTCAATCTCTCACACTGTGTCAGTCTATCACACTGTGTCAGAATCTGGCACTGTGTCAGTCACTCACACTGTGTTAGCCTCTGACACTGTGTCAGTCTCTCACACTGTGTCAGTCTCTGGCACTGTGTCAGTTTCTAATACTGTGTTAGTCTCTGATACTGTGTCAGTCTCTCACACTGTGCCAGTCTCTCACACTGTGTCAGTCTCTCACACTGTGTGAGTCTCTGATACTGTGTCAATCTCTCACACTGTGTCAGTCTCTCACAATGTGTCAGTCTCTCACACTGTGTCAGTCTCTGATACTGTGTGAGTCTCTGATACTGTGTCAATCTCTCACACTGTGTCAGTCTCTCACAATGTGTCAGTCTCTCACACTGTGTCAGTCTCTGGCACTGTGTCAGTCTCTGGCACCTTGTCAGTCACTCACACTGTGTTAGCCTCTGGCACTGTGTCAGTCTCTGGCACTGTGTCAGTCTCTGGCACTGTGTCAGTCACTCACACAGTGTTAGCCTCTGGCACTGTGTCTGTCTCTGGCACTGTGTCAGTCTCTGGCATTGTGTCAGTCTCTCACACTGTGTCAGTCTCTGGCACTGTGTCAGTCTCTCACACTGTGTCAGTCTCTCACACTGTGTCAGTCACTCACACTGTGTTAGCCTCTGACACTGTGTCAGTCGCTCACACTGTGCCAGTCTCTGACACTGTGTCAGTCTCTGATACTGTGTTAGTCTCTGATACTGCGTCAGTCTCTCACACAGTGTTAGCCTCTGACACTGTGTTAGTCTCTGGCACTGTGTCAGTCTCTGGCACTGTGTCAGACTCTCACACTGTGTCAGTCTCTGGCACTGTGTCAGTCTCACAATGTGTCAGTCTCTCACACTGTGTCAGTCTCTGATATTGTGTTAGTCTCTGGCACTGTGTCAGTCTCTGGCATTGTGTCAGTCTCTGACACTGTGTCAGTCTCACAATGTGTCAGTCTCTCACACTGTGTCAGTCTCTCAAACTGTGCCAGTCTCTCACACTGTGTCAGTCTCTCACACTGTGTCAGTCTCTCACACTGTGTCAGTCTCTCACACTGTGCCAGTCGCTCACACTGTGTCAGTCTCTGGCACTGTGTCAGTCTCTGATACTGTGTCAGTCTCTCACACTGTTCCAGTCTCTCACACTGTGTCAGTCTCTCACACTGTGCCAGTCTCTCACACTGTGTCAGTCTCTCACACTGTGTCAGTCTCTCACACTGTGTCAATCTCTGATACTGTGTCAGTCTCTGGCACTGTGTCAGTCTCTGGCATTGTGTCAGTCTCTGGGACTGTGTCAGTCTCACAATGTGTCAGTCTCTCACACTGTGTCAGTCTCTCTCACTGTGCCAGTCTCTCTCACAGTATCAGTCTCTCACACTGTGTCAGTCTCTCACACTGTGTCAGTCTCTCGCACTTTGTCAGTCACTCACACTGTGTTAGCCTCTGGCACTGTGTCAGTCTCTCACACTGTGTCAGTCTCTCACACTGTGTCAGTCTCTGATACTATTTTAGTCTCTGATACTGTGTTAGTCTCTGGCACTGTGTCAGTCTCTCACACAGTGTCAGTCTCTGGCACTGTGTCAGTCTCTCACACTGTGTCAGTCTGATACTATGTCAGTTTCTGGCACTGTGTAAATCTCTCACACTGTGTCAGTCTCTCACACTGTGTCAGTCTCTGGCACTGTGTCAATCTCTCACACTGTGTCAGTCTATCACACTGTGTCAGACTCTGGCACTGTGTCAGTCACTCACACTGTGTTAGCCTCTGACACTGTGTCAGTCTCTCACACTGTGTCAGTCTCTGGCACTGTGTCAGTCTCTAATACTGTGTTAGTCTCTGATACTGTGTCAGTCTCTCACACTGTGCCAGTCTCTCACACTGTGTCAGTCTCTCACACTGTGTGAGTCTCTGATACTGTGTCAATCTCTCACACTGTGTCAGTCTCTCACAATGTGTCAGTCTCTCACACTGTGTCAGTCTCTGATACTGTGTTAGTCTCTGATACTGTGTCAATCTCTCACACTGTGTCAGTCTCTCACACTGTGTCAGCCTCTGGCACTGTGTCAGTCTCTGATACTGTGTTAGTCTCTGATACTGTGTCAGTCTCTCACACTGTGCCAGTCTCTCACACTGTGTCAGTCTCTCACACTGTGTTAGTCTCTGATACTGTGTCAATCTCTCACACTGTGTCAGTCTCTCACACTGTGTCAGTCTCTCACACTGTGTCAGTCTCTGGCACTGTGTCAGTCTCTGATACTGTGTTAGTCTCTGATACTGTGTCAGTCTCTCACACTGTGCCAGTCTCTCACACTGTGTCAGTCTCTCACACTGTATCAGTCTCTCACACTGTGTCAGTCTCTCACACTGTGTCAGTCTCTGGCACTGTGTCAGTCTCTGATACTGTGTTAGTCTCTGTTACTGTGTCAGTCTCTCACACTGTGCCAGTCTCTCACACTGTGTCAGTCTCTCACACTGTGTTAGTCTCTGATACTGTGTCAATCTCTCACACTGTGTCAGTCTCTCACACTGTGTCAGTCTCGGATACTATTTTAATACTTGATAATGTGTCAGTCTCTGGCACTGTGTCAGTCTCTCACACTGTGTCAGTCTCTCACTCTGTGTCAGTCTCTGGCACTGTGTCAGTCTCTCACACTGTGTCAGTCTCTGGCACTGTGTCAGTCTCTCACACTGTGCCAGTCTCTCACACTATGTCAGTCTCTGGCACTGTGTCAATCTCTCACACTGTGTCAGTCTCTCACACTGTGTCAGTCTCTCACACTGTGTCAGTCTCTGATACTATTTTAATCTCTGATACTGTGTTAGTCTCTGGCACTGTGTCAGTCTCTCACACTGTGTCAGTCTCTGATACTATTTTAATCTCTGATACTGTGTTAGTATCTGGCACTGTGTCAGTCTCTCACATTGTGTCAGTCTCTGGTACTGTGTCAGTCTCTCACACTGTGTCAGTGATAGTATGTCAGTTTCTGGCATTGTGTCAGTCTCTGGCACTGTGTAAATCTCTCACACTGTGTCAGCCTCTCACACTGTGTCAGTCTCTCACACTGTGTTAGTCTCTGATACTGTGTCAATCTCTCACACTGTGTCAGTCTCTCACACTGTGTCAGTCTCTCACACTGTGTCAGTCTCGGATACTATCTTAATACCTGATCATGTGTCAGTCTCTGATATTGTTTTAGTCTCTGGCACTGTGTCAGTCTCCTACACTGTGTCAGTCTCTCACACTGTGTCAGTCTCTGGCACTGTGTCAGTCTCCTACACTGTGTCAGTCTCTGACACTGTGTCAGTCTCTCACACTGTGTCAGTCTCTGGCACTATGTCAGTCTCTGACACTGTGTCAGTCTCTGACACTGTGTCAGTCTCTCACACTGTGTCAGTCTCTCACACTGTGTAGTCTCTGATACTGTGTCAATCTCTCACACTGTGTCAGTCTCTCACACTGTGTCAGTCTCGGATACTATTTTAATACCTGATAATGTGTCAGTCTCTGATATTGTGTTAGTCTCTGGTACTGTGTCAGTCTCTCACACTGTGTCAGTCTCTCACACTGTGTCTGTCTCTGGCACTGTGTCAGTCTCTGATACTGTGTTAGTCTCTGGCACTGTCTCACACTGTGTCAGTCTCTGGCACTGTGTCAGTCTCTGATACTGTGTTAGTCTCTGATACTGTGTCAGTCTCTCACACTGTGCCAGTCTCTCACACTGTGTCAGTCTCTCACACTGTGTTAGTCTCTGATACTGTGTCAATCTCTCACACTGTGTCAGTCTCTCACACTGTGTCAGTCTCGGATACTATTTTAATACCTGATAATGTGTCAGTCTCTGATATTGTGTTAGTCTCTGATGCTGTGCCAGTCTCTCACACTGTGCCAGTCTCTCACACTGTGTCAGTCTCTGGCACTGTGTCAGTCTCTGATACTGTGTTAGTCTCTGATACTGTGTCAGTCTCTCACACTGTGCCAGTCTCTCACACTGTGTCAGTCTCTCACACTGTGTTAGTCTCTGATACTGTGTCAATCTCTCACACTGTATCAGTCTCTCACACTGTATCAGTCTCTCACACTGTGCCAGTCTCTGGCACTGTGTCAGTCTCTGGCACTGTGTCAGTCTCTCACACTGTGTCAGTCTCTCACTCTGTGTCACTCTGGCACTGTGTCAGTCTCTCACACTGTATCAGTCTCTGGCACTGTGTCAGTCTCTGGCACTGTGTCAGTCTCTCACACTGTGCCAGTCTCTCACACTGTGTCAGTCTCTGGCACTGTGTCAATCTCTCACACTGTGTCAGTCTCTCACACTGTGTCAGTCTCTCACACTGTGTCAGTCTCTGATACTATTTTAATCTCTGATACTGTGTTAGTCTCTGGCACTGTGTCAGTCTCTCACACTGTGTCAGTCTCTCACACTGTGTCAGTCTCTGATACTATTTTAATCTCTGATACTGTGTTAGTATCTGGCACTGTGTCAGTCTCTCACATTGTGTCAGTCTCTGGTACTGTGTCAGTCTCTCACACTGTGTCAGTCTGATAGTATATCAGTTTCTGGCATTGTGTCAGTCTCTGGCACTGTGTAAATCTCTCACACTGTGTCAGCCTCTCACACTGTGTCAGTCTCTGGCACTGTGTCAATCTCTCACACTATGTCAGTCTATCACACTGTGTCAGACTCTGGCACTGTGTCAGTCACTCACACTGTGTTAGCCTCTGACACTGTGTCAGTCTCTCACATTGTGTTAGTCATTGATACTGTGTCAATCTCTCACACTGTGTCAGTCTCTCACACTGTGTCAGTCTCTCACACTGTGTCAGTCTCGGATACTATTTTAATACCTGATCATGTGTCAGTCTCTGATATTGTTTTAGTCTCTGGCACTGTGTCAGTCTCTGGCACTGTGTCAGTCTCTCACACTGTGTCAGTCTCTGGCACTGTGTCAGTCTCCTACACTGTGTCAGTCTCTGACACTGCGTCAGTCTCTCACACTGTGTCAGTCTCTGGCACTATGTCAGTCTCTGACACTGTGTCAGTCTCTCACACTGTGTCAGTCTCTGGCACTATGTCAGTCTCTGACACTGTGTCAGTCTCTCACACTGTGTCAGTCTCTCACACTGTGTCAGTCTCTCACACTGTGTCAGTCTCTCACACTGTGTCAGTCTCGGATACTATTTTAATACCTGATAATGTGTCAGTCTCTGATATTGTGTTAGTCTCTGATGCTGTGCCAGTCTCTCACACTGTATCAGTCTCTCACACTGTGTCAGTCTCTCACACTGTGTCAGTCTCTCACACTGTGTCAGTCTCTCACACTGTGTTAGTCTCTGATACTGTGTCAATCTCTCACACTGTGTCAGTCTCTCACACTGTGTTAGTCTCTGATACTGTGTCAATCTCTCACACTGTGTCAGACTCTCACACTGTGTCAGTCTCGGATACTATTTTAATACCTGATAATGTGTCAGTCTCTGATATTGTGTTAGTCTCTGATGCTGTGTCAATCTCTCACACTGTGTCAGACTCTCACACTGTGTCAGTCTCGGATACTATCTTAATACCTGATCATGTGTCAGTCTCTGATATTGTTTTAGTCTCTGGCACTGTGTCAGTCTCCTACACTGTGTCAGTCTCTCACACTGTGTCAGTCTCTGGCACTGTGTCAGTCTCCTACACTGTGTCAGTCTCTGACACTGTGTCAGTCTCTCACACTGTGTCAGTCTCTGGCACTATGTCAGTCTCTGACACTGTGTCAGTCTCTGACACTGTGTCAGTCTCTCACACTGTGTCAGTCTCTCACACTGTGTAGTCTCTGATACTGTGTCAATCTCTCACACTGTGTCAGTCTCTCACACTGTGTCAGTCTCGGATACTATTTTAATACCTGATAATGTGTCAGTCTCTGATATTGTGTTAGTCTCTGGTACTGTGTCAGTCTCTCACACTGTGTCAGTCTCTCACACTGTGTCTGTCTCTGGCACTGTGTCAGTCTCTGATACTGTGTTAGTCTCTGGCACTGTCTCACACTGTGTCAGTCTCTGGCACTGTGTCAGTCTCTGATACTGTGTTAGTCTCTGATACTGTGTCAGTCTCTCACACTGTGCCAGTCTCTCACACTGTGTCAGTCTCTCACACTGTGTTAGTCTCTGATACTGTGTCAATCTCTCACACTGTGTCAGTCTCTCACACTGTGTCAGTCTCGGATACTATTTTAATACCTGATAATGTGTCAGTCTCTGATATTGTGTTAGTCTCTGATGCTGTGCCAGTCTCTCACACTGTGCCAGTCTCTCACACTGTGTCAGTCTCTGGCACTGTGTCAGTCTCTGATACTGTGTTAGTCTCTGATACTGTGTCAGTCTCTCACACTGTGCCAGTCTCTCACACTGTGTCAGTCTCTCACACTGTGTTAGTCTCTGATACTGTGTCAATCTCTCACACTGTATCAGTCTCTCACACTGTATCAGTCTCTCACACTGTGCCAGTCTCTGGCACTGTGTCAGTCTCTGGCACTGTGTCAGTCTCTCACACTGTGTCAGTCTCTCACTCTGTGTCACTCTGGCACTGTGTCAGTCTCTCACACTGTATCAGTCTCTGGCACTGTGTCAGTCTCTGGCACTGTGTCAGTCTCTCACACTGTGCCAGTCTCTCACACTGTGTCAGTCTCTGGCACTGTGTCAATCTCTCACACTGTGTCAGTCTCTCACACTGTGTCAGTCTCTCACACTGTGTCAGTCTCTGATACTATTTTAATCTCTGATACTGTGTTAGTCTCTGGCACTGTGTCAGTCTCTCACACTGTGTCAGTCTCTCACACTGTGTCAGTCTCTGATACTATTTTAATCTCTGATACTGTGTTAGTATCTGGCACTGTGTCAGTCTCTCACATTGTGTCAGTCTCTGGTACTGTGTCAGTCTCTCACACTGTGTCAGTCTGATAGTATATCAGTTTCTGGCATTGTGTCAGTCTCTGGCACTGTGTAAATCTCTCACACTGTGTCAGCCTCTCACACTGTGTCAGTCTCTGGCACTGTGTCAATCTCTCACACTATGTCAGTCTATCACACTGTGTCAGACTCTGGCACTGTGTCAGTCACTCACACTGTGTTAGCCTCTGACACTGTGTCAGTCTCTCACATTGTGTTAGTCATTGATACTGTGTCAATCTCTCACACTGTGTCAGTCTCTCACACTGTGTCAGTCTCTCACACTGTGTCAGTCTCGGATACTATTTTAATACCTGATCATGTGTCAGTCTCTGATATTGTTTTAGTCTCTGGCACTGTGTCAGTCTCTGGCACTGTGTCAGTCTCTCACACTGTGTCAGTCTCTGGCACTGTGTCAGTCTCCTACACTGTGTCAGTCTCTGACACTGCGTCAGTCTCTCACACTGTGTCAGTCTCTGGCACTATGTCAGTCTCTGACACTGTGTCAGTCTCTCACACTGTGTCAGTCTCTGGCACTATGTCAGTCTCTGACACTGTGTCAGTCTCTCACACTGTGTCAGTCTCTCACACTGTGTCAGTCTCTCACACTGTGTTAGTCTCTGATACTGTGTCAATCTCTCACACTGTGTCAGACTCTCACACTGTGTCAGTCTCGGATACTATTTTAATACCTGATAATGTGTCAGTCTCTGATATTGTGTTAGTCTCTGATGCTGTGCCAGTCTCTCACACTGTATCAGTCTCTCACACTGTGTCAGTCTCTCACACTGTGTTAGTCTCTGATACTGTGTCAATCTCTCACACTGTGTCTGTCTCTCACACTGTGTCAATCTCTCACACTGTGTCAGTCTCTCACACTGTGTCTGTCTCTCACACTGTGTTAGCCTCTGACACTGTGTCAGTCTCTCACACTGTGTCAGTCTGATACTATGTCAGTCTCTCACACTGTGTCAGTCTAATACTATGTCAGTTTCTGGCACTGTGTAAATCTCTCACACTGTGTCAGTCTCTCATACTGTGTCAGTCTATCACACTGTGTCAGACTCTGGCACTGTGTCAGTCACTCACACTGTGTTAGCCTCTGACACTGTGTCAGTCTCTCACACTGTGTCAGTCTCTGGCACTGTGTCAGTCTCTAATACTGTGTTAGTCTCTGATACTGTGTCAGTCTCTCACACTGTGCCAGTCTCTCACACTGTGTCAGTCTCTCACACTGTGTTAGTCTCTGATACTGTGTCAATCTCTCACACAGTGTCAGTCTCTCACAATGTGTCAGTCTCTCACACTGTGTCAGTCTCTGATACTGTGTCAGTCTCTGATACTGTGTCAATCTCTCACACTGTGTCAGTCTCTCACACTGTGTCAGTCTCTGGCACTGTGTCAGTCTCTGATACTGTGTTAGTCTCTGATACTGTGTCAGTCTCTCACACTGTGCCAGTCTCTCACACTGTGTCAGTCTCTCACACTGTGTTAGTCTCTGATACTGTGTCAATCTCTCACACTGTGTCAGTCTCTCACACTGTGTCAGTCTCTCACACTGTGTCAGTCTCTCACACTGTGTCAGTCTCTGGCACTGTGTCAGTCTCTGATACTGTGTTAGTCTCTGATACTGTGTCAGTCTCTCACACTGTGCCAGTCTCTCACACTGTGTCAGTCTCTCACACTGTGTTAGTCTCTGATACTGTGTCAATCTCTCACACTGTGTCAGTCTCTCACACTGTGTCAGTCTCGGATACTATTTTAATACCTGATAATGTGTCAGTCTCTGATATTGTGTTAGTCTCTGGCACTGAGTCAGTCTCTGGCACTGTGTCAGTCTCTCACACTGTGTCAGTCTCTCACTCTGTGTCAGTCTCTGGCACTGTGTCAGTCTCTCACACTTTGTCAGTCTCTGGCACTGTGTCAGTCTCTCACACTGTGCCAGTCTCTCACACTGTGTCAGTCTCTGGCACTGTGTCAGTCTCTGGCACTGTGTCAATCTCTCACACTGTGTCAGTCTCTCACACTGTGTCAGTCTCTCACACTGTGTCAGTCTCTGATACTATTTTAATCTCTGATACTGTGTTAGTCTCTGGCACTGTGTCAGTCTCTCACACTGTGTCAGTCTCTGATACTATTTTAATCTCTGATACTGTGTTAGTATCTGGCACTGTGTCAGTCTCTCACACTGTGTCAGTCTCTGGCACTGTGTCAGTCTCTCACACTGTGTCAGTCTGATAGTATGTCAGTTTCTGGCATTGTGTCAGTCTCTGGCACTGTGTACATCTCTCACACTGTGTCAGCCTCTCACACTATGTCAGTCTATCACACTGTGTCAGACTCTGGCACTGTGTCAGTCACTCACACTGTGTTAGCCTCTGACACTGTGTCAGTCTCTCACACTGTCAGTCTCGCACACTGTGTTAGTCTCTGATACTGTGTCAATCTCTCACACTGTGTCAGTCTCTCACACTGTGTCAGTCTCTCACACTGTGTCAGTCTCTCACACTGTGTCAGTCTCTGATACTGTGTCAATTTCTCACACTGTGTCAGTCTCTCACACTGTGTCAGTCTCTCACACTGTGTCAGTCTCTGATACTGTGTTAGTCTCTGATACTGTGTCAGTCTCTCACACTGTGCCAGTCTCTCACACTGTGTTAGTCTCTGATACTGTGTCAATCTCTCACACTGTGTCAGTCTCTCACACTGTGTCAGTCTCTCACACTGTGTCAGTCTCTCACACTGTGTCAGTCTCTGGCACTGTCAGTCTCTGATACTGTGTTAGTCTCTGATACTGTGTCAGTCTCTGGCACTGTGTCAGTCACTCACACTGTGCCAGTCTCTCACACTGTGTCAGTCTCTCACACTGTGTCAGTCTCTCACACTGTGCCAGTCTCTCACACTGTGTTAGTCTCTGATACTGTGTCAATCTCTCACACTGTGTCAGTCTCTCACACTGTGTCAGTCTCGGATACTATTTTAATACCTGATAATGTGTCAGTCTCTGATATTGTGTTAGTCTCTGGCACTGTGTCAGTCTCTCACACTGTGTCAGTCTCTCACTCTGTGTCAGTCTCTGGCACTGTGTCAGTCTCTCACACTGTGTCAGTCTCTGGCACTGTGTCAGTCTCTCACACTGTGCCAGTCTCTCACACTGTGTCAGTCTCTGGCACTGTGTCAGTCTCTGGCACTGTGTCAATCTCTCACACTGTGTCAGTCTCTCACACTGTGTCAGTCTCTCACACTGTGTCAGTCTCTGATACTATTTTAATTTTTGATACTGTGTTAGTCTCTGGCACTGTGTCAGTCTCTCACACTGTGTCAGTCTCTGATACTATTTTAATCTTTGATACTGTGTTAGTATCTGGCACTGTGTCAGTCTCTCACACTGTGTCAGTCTCTGGCACTGTGTCAGTCTCTCACACTGTGTCAGTCTGATAGTATGTCAGTTTCTGGCATTGTGTCAGTCTCTGGCACTGTGTAAATCTCTCACACTGTGTCAGCCTCCCACACTGTGTCAGTCTCTGGCACTGTGTCAATCTCTCACACTATGTCAGTCTATCACACTGTGTCAGTCTCTGGCACTGTGTCAGTCACTCACACTGTGTTAGCCTCTGACACTGTGTCAGTCTCTCACACTGTGTCAGTCTCTCACACCGTGTTAGTCTCTGATACTGTGTCAATCTCTCACACTGTGTCAGTCTCTCACACTGTGTCAGTCTCTGGTACTGTGTCAGTCTCTCACACTGTGTCAGTCTCTCACACTGTGTCAGTCTCTCACACTGTGTCTGTCTCTGGCACTGTGTCAGTCTCTGATACTGTGTTAGTCTCTGATACTGTGTCAATCTCTCACACTGTGTCAGTCTCTGACACTGTGTCAGTCTCTCACACTGTGTCAGTCTCTCACACTGTGTCAGTCTCTCACACTGTGTCAGTCTCTCACACTGTGTCAGTCTCTCACACTGTGTTAGTCTCTGATACTGTGTCAATCTCTCACACTGTGTCAGTCTCTCACACTGTGTCAGTCTCTCACACTGTGCCAGTCTCTGACACTGTGTCAGTCTCTCACACTGTGTCAGTCTCTCACACTGTGTCAGTCTCTCACACTGTGTCAGTCTCTGATACTGTGTCAATTTCTCACACTGTGTCTGTCCTTCACACTGTGTCAATCTCTCACACTGTGTCAGTCTCTCACACTGTGTCAGTCTCTCACACTGTGTTAGTCTCTGATACTGTGTCAATCTCTCACACTGTGTCAGTCTCTCACACTGTGTCAGTCTCTCACACTGTGTTAGCCTCTGACACTGTGTCGGTCTCTGATACTGTGTCAGTCTCTGTGATGTTAGGTTTAGGGTTGGGATAGGATTAGGTTAGGGCCAGGGTTAGGGTTAGGGTTAGTATTAGGGTTCTGGTTAGGCTTAGTGGCATGAAAGAAGCGTGGCCGGACAGGTTGTCACGGCCGGACAGGTTATTATGTTACACCGGCCGTACGAACTGTCGGGCTCCATGTCCAGTGTCACCTCAAACTGCAGCGATAGCAATAAACCGATCCAGGCTGCCAATCATTCACTGACGTCACTGTTGCTTTTATCCAATTATGCGGCGGAAAAAAGGCTGCGACGTGCGTTATGTCCGACAAACAAGTCCGATAAATGTTGCTTTCTTGTCAGTTTCAAACATGGGTACCATCTCACTTTTCCACTATGATCAGGAATTGGGTGAAATAAAATAAAAACAATCGTTACCAAGCTATTTTTAAAGCCCATAACGCCCGGAAGCCGTTCATTATCCCAAATTACGAGGGGTAGATGGAGCCGCATGTCAGGCAGGCCTACTGTCAAGGATTCTGAAGGATCTAATCAATCCTTGGTACTGGGAGGAACGAGCGACCTCTAGCGTCGGGAGAATGATACCGACCTTGCACTGGCTGTCAGGCAGAGCAGTAGGTAAAAGTACTTGTATGCACGAAAAAACACACACAAAAAACAAAAAACAAGGCGAAATCAACTAAAAGCTGTATCTTAATGTAGTAACCATAGCACTAATCCATAATATTCAAGTAAATTGCAATTTGTCTATGATGGGATTCCACGTATCAATCAAACACTGCTTACATCTTTCTGACTTATCTTGTACAACTGGTCAGAATTGATTAGGAAGTCAAAATCGACAGCTACATACGTTAAACAGTTGGTGCCACGCCAAAACAACTTTAGCTCATATTAATCTTCTTTGCTTCCACGCTTATATTATCGAGCTATAACGCCCCCAATAGTAGAAGGAAATACTTTTTGCCACTTGTTTTCGCACATGCCGATTTAAATTCTGGGAGCGAGGAAAGTGACGTCAAAGCGGAATACAAACGCATGTGTTTTTACATTGAGACTCTGTCTGCTCATTGGCTTGAACTCAACGGAAATCACTCAAACATGAGAACAATACACGCCCTCGATAACAGATGCCTACGCACTGCACCAAAAATTACCTGTCAATCTTATGACATCATTGAGGAATTTCTAAATAACGCTCAGATGCAATTCTTCCAGAATTATACCCGCCAGGGCCTCACTTTTGCTACTTCGACGAACGCGTTTACAGTGATATCTGTAGCTCAAACTGTAAACTCGCACTTAAACAATTCCCATTTGTTTGTCTTCCCTAAACAAAGTTAACTCTGAGCTAAACAAAATTGTGGCACAAACACTTTAACGGAGCAACATAGATTCAATATATCGAAATAATATATATTAAAATATATGTATTTGATGCATTAACAAGGCATTCTATGCATAGTTGTTATTCTATGCAATGTCATGGAGCCATCAATAAAAGAACTGCGTTTAAACCAGTTGGCCTGCTTTTTGTTATATGTATATGTGATCCAATGGATTTCGGGAAATCTCTCATACCCGGGTCAAACGCACGGACGCCACGAATGGAGTAAACTCAAAAAGATCATAATGTAATCGTTAACTTATTGGCATATGATATGAATGACGTTATGTAGCAAGTTGTATATTCAAGACGTTTGTTGGTTGTATATTCAAGACGTTTGTTGGTTGTATATTCAAGACGTTTAACCACTTTTGGTCGTAGTAGCAATTAAAGGCCAGCTTCTGGGCCGCAAAAGCGTAAATATGGATTAAATCAGGGTGGTTGTGCAAATTATGTGGCTCATTGTTTGGTAAGTGTGACACGCTTCAGTCATGAGGTAGTCAGGTCAGGAGGTATTCGGTGTGCTGAATTCATAATATCTGGAATAGGCTTTTTAACCTGCGATATGTTTTGTAACGGAGATGTTAACAAAATAATGGAGCCCACCCACTCTTCTGACAGGAATCTACACTTCGGGTCACGAAACGTCGAATGATCGCCTCTGATAATTTCTTGATGTTTTAAAGCAATATATTCCATAATTTTTGGTATTACCAAACTCTTCTCCATGTCAAATAAGTATATTCTGCCTGAATTTAAATCCTGAAAGCCTTTGGGTTATCCGGAGAGAAGCAGATTTGTTCACCGGAGCAGAAGTTGGTGGCCGGCCTTTTTTATCCCTGCGCGCCTGTTCGCTGTTCGATAGGGTCATCAATAAAACGCGGAATACTGCGGAAAAATTCTTCGCGGCGGAAACCCCGAAGTTTTTCGCAGTATTTCGCAATAATTTCGCTGGAATTTCCTCGTTTAATCGCGGCTCGTTTGGTATTTTGTGTGATGTCGACCGCAGCTCGCTAGGCCGTATGCGCGCGATATAAATAAACCACGTACGCATTTTTATTTTGAAATTGTTGCTTTACAGACTCAAAGAGATAAATAATATATGCATCATAATTTTGAGATCTCAAATGCAAAAAATCTGAGATACCGCATGTAAGTATTCCTGTATTGCTTTAACCCGTCATATGGGATAACGGCCAATGCTTCTGATAATGACCCCGAATTAAACTAACGGGTATCGTATTTTGATAATATATTAATTATAGCGTAATATATTGGGTTTAATATCTTCAGAGTCCCTTTGGACATATGAGCTAAACTTTAAATTTTGATTTGAAACCCCAGCTGTTGAAACATGATATTATATTGCTATCCCACCCCCCACCACCAGTGGTTGCTGGAATAGTCTAAATTAAAGAGCTACCCTCGACTTGGCACGGTCACTAACCATCATAACGTTGCCCATCGCAAAACTACAGTACTAAATTAAACTGTGTTGGAGTTTAAATTATTGCAAGTTTTGCACTATTTAGTGAGAAAATTGCGAGGGAGTGTGTGTGGGGGTGGGGGTGGGGGTGGGGGGTGCTGGAGAGGTGCTACCCTGGCACGGATCCAGTGAGCAGCTTCCGACCGGACGTGGGGGGGGGGGGGTTCTGCAGAAAGAATAGTGACTGTGCTCCCTATGCCGCCGTTCTTCTGACAAAGGGGGAGGGGGCACGTGCCTCTTTGTGGCCTATTTTCTAACGAAATGGGGGACACGTGCCCCCAGTGCTCCCCCCCCCCCTTGGATCCGTCACTGGATTCTATGTCAATCGCTATGCTGTAGTCACATCCCGTGGCTCAAATCGAGAATTGGATGGAATCTAAAACTTCGAAGATTGGTGAGATAAGTATAGTGCTCGTCGCAAGTGTATCGATGATTTTCAGATCCGGACTGACTCCATATGATTTGGCCCACCGTCACCAGATCTATAGTAAGAGCAATGTAACCCCCCCACCCCCCATTCAGAAATTCTACAATATTTGATGCAAATCTAGAATACATTAGAGGATATGGAACAACAGTAAAATTAACTCGTAAAATTACGAACTCTCGTTAAATTAACATGTAAAAGATACGGTTGCGAGCACGTAACTGTCAGTGAAACGTTCCCCTGCTCACCACTTGGGTTGTTCCTTTGACGCCATGTTGGAAATCCTTGCACCCCTTCTGGAAACCGAGAGCACGCGGTGCGGTGAAATTGATCACGTGACGCAACGCTCGGGGCAGGATATTCGCTGTTTGATTTACAAGACCTAATGATCGAGGTAGTCCGCACATAATCAAATACGCCCTTGAGCAGCGTGTGATTTAACGCTTCTCTGTTGGCTTCATGTGTGTTTTTGCTGCAAACGTATCATCACGCTGCACGTGAGTTCTCAGCAAGGGCAACGCCGCATGGATCAGATGAATCGTAGTTCTATATATTACATACAAATATCTCTGACCTTATCGTGAGGCTTTACCAGGATAATAAGGAAACATCATCATGTTTTAATTTGGCGAGTATCATGCGACTTACTGAGAAGGCACAAAGATACCCCAAATATCTTGATCGGTGGGGGACCTGCCCCGGATGCCCCCCCCCCCCCGCCACCCTCCGCCCCGGTTCTTGCGCCTATGCCGTAGCGGTCACCTGCGTCTCAGGCTTTTACACGCATTTTTGTTCATGTTTTTGTGGAACAATTATTTGTGCCCCCGCTTTCAAGAGTTCCTGCACACGCCCCTGCTTTGAGCCTCAGTATGGGAAGTCCAATGGTGAGAATCGATAGCCTTATTTATTTTTCGCTGAAAAGTGGGGGACTCAGAGGGGGAGGGGTCCATTTGAGTTGGTTTGAAAAAAATAGGACCGGGCGAATACGGGGTGGTGGTGTTGTTGAGGGTGGGGGGGGGGCTTGACTGATCCGCCACTAGTTAAGTCTTGTGCATCATATGCCTCCCACCCCCTCCCCCCTCCACACCAGTCCCCATCCGCCACCCCCGCTAGATCGTCTGTGTCAAGGCCTGTTGGTCACGGCACTCAAAGACCCACCCAGCCACCCACCCACACCTACACTGCCGTGCCAAGCGTGTGACAGCCATAGATGCAAAATTACATCGCTCTCTCTCTCTCGCTCTATATATATAGGCTGTCGCAGTAGTTAACGGACCCTGGATATGATATAGATCTCCCAGTGTCCCCAATCCGCGCTGCTTAATTTCTAAAGTCCCTGGCTGGAACAGGATCTGTATTTGCATTGCCTTTGTGTTGTGTGACGTTTCATACAAGCGACGACCGAGTGTGACCCGGATGTGACATCTGACACTCTCCCTCACTAGGTGGCGCGGTCACGGCATGATCTAGTACACAATCCGCACCCCAGTATAGGATGTAATGTCAGTAAGGCGACGTACGCTTCTAAAGCGGATACAGGCATTTTCAAGCCAGCCGTGTTGTGTTGATCCTAAGGCAAGTGCGGCAGTGGTTGGAGGACATGGTTATTATGGTCTTATGGTTAACGTGGTATCGACACGCGTCTCTTTTACGTCATGTTTACACGAGCCATGATTGTCGCTTTTCGACAATGCCGATTACTTCTTCTGTTGATTTGCATGTCGGTATTGCTTGGAGGGGCGCCAAGGGCAGTGGTAGCGGACTTCTGTCCAG
Organism: Arenicola marina; assembly: GCA_964019135.1. Taxonomy (NCBI): domain Eukaryota; kingdom Metazoa; phylum Annelida; class Polychaeta; family Arenicolidae; genus Arenicola; species Arenicola marina. Next base: position 18,984,875 of record OZ025264.1, read on the forward strand.
AACTATACATCCATGGACTGGACTGGCACAGGATTCCCTACACCAGCGTCCTGCAAGGGTTGTACCGACTGGAGTCCTTTCAATGGGACGGCTTCCCGGTGTACACCCACGACGGATACCACCTGCACTACGACCGGGCTGCTAATGTGATCATGATCGGCAACACCCGAGGCTCCTACTACATGTTTGCCTCCATCAAGCCCGGCTTTTTGCTGCTAGGCCAATCGGGGGCCGGCGCCTCGAAATCCTTCAGTGACGTCACCGAGGAGCCCTTTAGTGACGTCATCGATCGGTGGTTCTACTGGGACCCCGCCAGAAATACGAGCTTTGTCCTGGATCCGGACGAGGATGGGACCGTTGTCATGGAGTGTATAGGGACGGGGGAGAGGCTGCTCCCACGCGGGGGATGCGCCTCGGGACAACTGTACTACAACCTACCGCTGAGGCAACAGACCATTGACGACCGGCTGATTGAGATAAGTCCGACCGAAGATTACTTCCGCCGCCTGTATGACGTGTACATAAACATACGGCCCGTGTATGAGCTGGTGTCGGGGGACGAGCGGCCCGGGATTTACCTGTACTATGGCTTACATACCTGGGGTATCGGGACTGACTTGACACCTGAATCCCAGTTAGTCTTCTCCAAAGACACGGCGCTATATCCGGAACACATCCAGAGTGTGTGGTCGACCTATATACCTTATATTGGTTTGGAAACGTTATACGGTCTCAGACTTCAATGCAAGGGGGTGGTGATGGACAGTGATAACCCTGGGGCCAACAGCACGTCATGTCTAAACGGCACGTCATGTTTAAACGGCATGTCATGTCTAAGCGATACGTCATGTCTAAACGGCACGTCATGTCTAAACGGCACATCACGTCTTAACGACACGTCATGTCTAAACGGCACGTCATGTCTAAACGGCACGTCATGTCTAAACGGCACGTCATGTCTAAACGACCCATCATGTCTACAAAATGGATCACCTGTATGCGGACAAAACGCGACGTGCAGTAATAGCGACATCGGCGAGGTCTTGTGTCATTGCGAAACAGGACGCCGAGGCGCCCTCTGTCGCGAGATTGTCCCGTCGTGTTTCCCGTTGGCCGACGCGCATCACCCCCAGTACTCCATCGGATACCTACCGCCGGCGTCAGCGCTGGAGGGCACGGTGGCAGTGCATATATGCCAAGTGGGGTATATCCCGCGTATCGTCTACGCCATATGCCGCGGAGATCCCGAAGCGCCCTCTAGCGGCGTCAACTGGCGGCTGGAAGGAGATTGCAACAAACCCGAGATCACGCAGACGACCCCATTCACCACGAGACCAGAGGACGACGACCTCGGCGGCTCGGGTGAGAGCCACACGGGTCCGGATTTCAATTCCTATCCATTCTTCTGGCTCCGGCTTATCATTCTGATCCTGGCGCCGATGATCCAGCTGTTTCTTCCCCTCGCTTTGTACTGCTGCCTATCGGATCGTCTGGATACCACCACGCGGGACGAAGCTGCCCGCATCTCCAAGCAAAAGACGGAGATCATGAAAGAATGGCTCGAAGATCTCAATGACTTCTCCAGCAGACACCCTACGGACGGCGAGACCTTGTCGCCACCGGAAGTCCAACGAGAGAAGCAGGGGATAGACAAGCGGTATGAAGAGCGCATGCGCCAGGTTGAAGACGAGTCAGCTGTGGATTCCGATACCCGGGCCGCCACGAGAACGGAGATCTTTGTCAGGTTAATTTCGGTGTACTGCTTCGTGTCGGTCTGGTTGTGGGTGATCTATATGTTCGGGTGCGCCGCGACTCAGTGCTGGCAATATGGCGCCGTCTTCAGCGACCTCGTCATCATGGCCGTTACCTTTGTCATCCTGGACCAGCTGATCGTGCTCTGTGAATGCGCCTATTCCCGCGAGCGGAAGTACCTACGCAATACCGGTGACGTCAGATCCGCCGCCGCCATCATCACCAACATCCGGCGTCGCGCGCCGAGCGTCGTGATGAGGGCGGAAGCGTGGCACTTAGAACTGCGCGTGCGCACTGTGCCCTACACCGACGCCGATGGCGCTGTGCAGACGCGCACGGAAACCTATAACGAGAAGGTCGTCACGGATCTCCAGCTGGAGCCGTTCGTGTACGGATTCTGGAGCGACCAGTCGGATGACCACGTGGCCGGTCTCAGGACATCGGGAATAACCTGGATCAAAATGTACAAGGAGATCCGTTTCGGGGACGCCGACACAGCCAGGACCTTTCATCAGGCTTATTCGTCCTTCAGGATCCGAACGCAGGACCTTGACGACCACGTGGACCATGACGTCATCAAAGACGTACCCGGATTTGAGAGGCGAATATCGACCTTTATGGACAAGGAGACGATTCCCTGGTGGAGTAAAGAAAGCTGGTTCTGGGTGGCGTCAGTCTTCTTGATCACGTGGCCGTATCGATGGGTCTTTCGTCGGGCAACCGGAAGTACTTGTTACGTCGTGCGTAAGATGGTGTTTATAAAGAGGGTTGACGGTAACCAGGGGGACGGGTTACAGCAAGCGCCCCGTAGAGCCAGCATGGTGCTGGATATTGAGACTGATCTCCTTGGAGAGGAAAATGACGTCAAGGCGAAGAGTAAATCTGCCACCAAATCGCTGAAAGTTGGTTTTCGTAAAACGTCTGGCAGGGATGCAAAAACAGGTGTTGTGAGAATAAATAGTATGTGAGGTATATGTAGGCACTGCCCATCGGACATAATTAACTTTTTAATTGATGCAAAAGTCTACACGTAATGTGTTTAGCATATACATGTATTGCATTTTCGCCTTATATGGTGCCCCGTGCAATGCATTGTCGTGGCAATAACGCGATTTGTGGTAAGTGTATTTCGATATGTGGCAGTAGATGAATAATCTACAGATTTTTAAGTTAAGTATAATGCATTTTAGATATTATAAGCATAGCATTATATATACGTATATCATCATAAGTGCAAGTCTGATATATATGTACAATATAGCCAGATCCGCAGTTGAATAAAAACAGCGTAGCAAGCGATTCGAATGCGTTGTGTCACTATATGTTACATAATAGCAATGGGACTGGCACTACAAAGATACGCCAACTAAAAGTGAGATGATACGTGTTATGGTCATGTACGTCGTTGCGCCAGTGCCTCGATAAGTCATACAGCCAGAGGAGATTGATTAATTTGTGATTCATCGAGATAACTCGTATTATTATGTGGAGCATCTTTTGTGGTGATATCAGTATTGTTTATTGGCAACATCGATCTGTTTTCGGTGTATCAACCCAAAAATGAAATTGAAGAATTTTATCAGTGCGCATAGAGCTCGCCGTAAAATTAAAATGTCATGAATAAATCATGAATTATCAGATCCACGGTTTATGAAAAGAAATTAAGCCTGCTCTAGCCTGGTAGAGCTACCATTGCAAACGAGCATCCTGGCAGAAAAAATGGGGACCAGACCCCCAAGCAGCCCCCAACCCGGCGATTCAAATGACTGCTCGACACGAGAAGAACCGAAACTGCATGGTTTGTTGGTAAAGCTGGTTTTTGCCGAACCAAAACCGTACGTTTGTTCGACCCATAGGCTAATTAAAAACCTTAATGAATCAGAAATGTAATAAATCGAGATTTCTGCATAAAAGTATCGGATTTAATTTATAAATGGAGAGCCAAATTGCGGGAAGCAAATGCACCAAACAGGCAATTTTGCATAATGCACATGGTCATGACTCATGCCACTGCCTAAGATTAACCTTCGCCACGTTGAAAGTGTAAACAAGGTTTTCTCCTTTAACAATTTGCCAAACCGTTCTCCGTTTAGATGGGCAAACAGTTTAACTCTGTTTCAAAAACAGTTTCGGCCGGTTTCATAGAAATGAAACACGCCAAAATTCTCGCGAGCGGGATGAACAGAAAGAAATACCACAAGGCTTGGAGGCAGAGAAAGCAATTTTACTAATAATATGAAAACGTGTCGACACCACGGCAACCTTATTTAGTCAGCATGATAGGGGTCTGGAATGGGTAAATGGTGACACGCGACACCGGCATAGTTGAAAAATTGACATTCGACAGTGCCAAATTCCGACACTGAGGATCTGAAAAGCGACATCGACAGATATAGTGGCATGTTAGAAAAGGTAACCTGAAACGTCGTTAAAAAGCGATATTCGACGCTAACAAATTTGAAAAATCGACACTGGATACTGGACATCCCCCCCCCCACTTCCAGACCTCTTCTGGAACCCCCCTTTGGGCAGGGGGTTGGGGAGGGCGACGAAAAGGGTTTCCACCCCAAAAGTAGAACGTAATTTGCACCAAACAGAGGCTCTAAAACCAGGGGTGAGGGGTGGAGAGGAGGTTTCAGATCCGCCAACGCGACTTATTGAATCACTGACTATGTCATAAACTAAATATGTTCACGTGCAAACAATTCACCACGCTATGGTTCTATGGGAAAATATAATCCTTGGAATGCTTAATAACACGAGTGCGTAAGTTCTCTTATAATCTACTCCATATAAAATGAGAGTACATAAACATATACGAGCAGATATATATATATTATCTATATATATATATATATATATATATATATAACTCGTAGTTCCACATACATGCACATAGTTAGTCTTGGTAGCCTATTATTAAATGGGCCTTCAATATGGTTTCTTTCTTTCCTTGCCAGACATCGTTTTTCTCCGGTAGAATATCCGCAACTGACAACAATATTGTAAAACTCATAATCTCATACAGAAACAGCACCACGAGAGTAGCGTCAATACTATAGTATTCTGTCAATGTTCGCCGACACTCGAGAATGAAAACCCTCCAACAACATCTCTCCAACATTTGAATAAATAATGCATGTACAGTGTATAATAATAAAGTAAAATAAACAGGATATATCTACAAGCAATCGTAATAGCAATGAGCAAGTACATAAGATAACAGTTAAAATGTATTAAGGTATGTTACCCGTTTGAAGCATGAAGAAACAGGGCGAGATGTTAATAATTATAAGTCTTAAGAACTGCAAAGTAATTTAACACGTGTTTTCATGAGAATCAAAGTGCAAGTAGTTAAATGATCAGGTCAAGATATAGGACAAGAGTGAGCCAACATATCTGAATAAGGCACGAGATTAAAGTCAAATATCAGAAGAGTAGGCAAGGCGAAGCTAACATATCAGAATCATGGATTGAACGAGTCCAACAAGAGGACAGACCAGAGAGAAACAAAAGCCAATAGAAAAGAAAATGCATGTTTTGCAGTACTCAACTTTCACACCAACTGTTCCAAAAGCATCTGAACACATGGAGCAATTAGACCAAAGAAACAAATGCAAAACAATCATCTGAAGTCCGTTCAAAATATCACAGGCAGTTCCACCAAGGATAGTGTATACACTGTCCTTGCGGTTCCATTCATTCGCAAAGGTCACATGACCTCTTCAACTCTCACGTGATTAGGTGATACGGCTGGCATGTGCCTTTATCAAGTGAGCGCGGGGACCTTGCCGGGCCATATCCCCAGGTATCACGGTAATCTCACCCACGTGGTAGCACTTGGGTACTACGCGTATTTTCATACATTTTCAGTGAAGCATATAGCGTGCTATATCTATAGCGTAACTGGTTGGTATCTATAGCATCATGACGCGATCGTACAGATATCATTAACACGTGTCTATCTGGCATCACTGACAGGCCTGTCTGACATCACTTCAATATCGCAAATATAGAAATCTGACGTTACTGACATATATATATATATGAAATATTTATATCTGACATCAAGGACTGACGTCAGTGACGCGGTTATATCTGACGTCACTGACACGGATATATCTGACGTCACTGACAGACTGCTGAAGTCAAACAGACGAGACTTTGTCAGATTTGCACACAGGCGTCAATCCATGGTGTTGAGATATGGGTTTGATGACGTCATTTCGCGACCTCGGCATAGGATATACAGGATAATGATGACGTCATGCCGCGGATAACGCTAGTTGATGACGATGACGTCACTCAGCAGCGCTGGGGTACACCCAGGCCAGCTTAGCAGGACTTGGGGAGGTGGCCGACGGCTCGGTGTCGGACTCGCCGGACGCCTGGTCGCTCAACTCTTCGGGATTGCTCTCTGGAGCGTCCACTGTAGCCTCTTGGGACAGGACAGCAGTCTGAGTCCGCGGTTTCCGGTTCCGCCGAGGGCATAAACCTCAGAATGGCCCCCTTAACTCTGGTGAGGGAAATCCAAAGAAAGTGTTTCAGATCACATGAGTTATGCGCAATTGATTGCCCGTCATAGGTTCGACATATGATATACACTTTATTGCTTGTTATTCCACGTTAGCGAAGGTCATTATACTGCTGACATCACGTAATTAGCGTCTTGGTTCTTTCATTTACCACTATAATGATTTCCTGAATCTCGAGAAACTGCCGCAAAAGTAATATATTTTCTAACTTACTATATGTGCTCAACCGATTAGCCAGCAATTACTGGAATAATCTGATTTACTAAATTGTAACTGCAATAAACAGAGGTCTATGTCAATTGGAGATGGAACCATACCGTCAGAGAATTGTACATCAATCTTGAACAATCTTGGCTATGGACCATGACCAATAATCTATAATTGTTCTCGAAGGAGGCAGGAGACATACACTGACCTGTAGAAGCTGCCAGTGGTACTTTCCACAAGGTCCATGGTGGCGAAAGTCTTGTTCTCTCTTAGGTCTTGTGGGAACAGCACTGGCCAGTCCTCTGCAAGTAAATGCGGATCTATTGACCATACATTTCATTGCAATGTTAACACCATATAGCTTTTAAAGATTTTTTTTTACATTTTAGCAAAGCGAGAACTTTGTGTTTGGCCCCAAACGCCCACGTCGTGACGAGACGGTCCATTGTCGCGCGTCGCGACGTCACGGTAGTAACGCGACGTCACGGTAGTAACGCGACGTCACGGTAGTAACGCGACGTCACGGTAGTAACGCGACGTCACGGTAGTAACGCGACGTCACGGTAGTAACGCGACGTCACGGTAGTAACGCGACGTCACGGTAGTAACGCGACGTCACGGTAGTAACGCGACGTCACGGTAGTAACGCGACGTCACGGTAGTAACGCGACGTCACGGTAGTAACGCGACGTCACGGTAGTAACGCGACGTCACGGTAGTAACGCGACGTCACGGTAGTAACGCGACGTCACGGTAGTAACGCGACGTCACGGTAGTAACGCGACGTCACGGTAGTAACGCGACGTCACGGTAGTAACGCGACGTCACGGTAGTAACGCGACGTCACTGTAGTAACGCGACGTCACTGTAGTAACGCGACGTCACTGTAGTAACGAGACGTCACTGTAGTAACGCGACGTCACTGTAGTAACGTGACGTCACTGTAGTAACGTGACGTCACTGTAGTGTTGTAGGTGCTGATGCACCGGCACCTAGCTATTCGACGACGGAAACGTCGAATATTGCATATTAGAATACGCCATATTGCATTTAAATGTCGGTAGCATGTATGCCAAGATCAAACGTCGGCCATTTGTTGAGATATTGTTTGTAACTTTGATCATAAAAGAGTTTTTTTCTCCTTCAACCGTAAACCACGTTAATTGACATTCTGGTCCCGAACAGACAGGTCATCATCACATACCTTTGTAGCCAGGGGAGGTGACCACGACCTTCAAGGGTGAGTCTTCGCCCTCTTTGACCTTGACACACTTCATGACAATGACGCCCATGACCTCTGGTGGCTGAGAGCTGCAGTGCCGCGCGCTCCGGAAGTTTGGTCGGCACTATCATCTCAAAGGTGCGCGTACTCCTTCCGTCCTGAGAAGACGGTAAAACACGCAGGTTAAACAATTATGTGACACAAGAAAAGAGACGTAAAAAAACAACGTATCAGCTAGTAGAGCAACTTACACAAGAAATAGGTTCAAAAACGATGTTTTTAGCAACTCAATCATGAACACAAGCACAATAACCAAAGCCAGAGATATGTTTTTGATATGTCGGTAATATTATCTACACTAACAGTGTGTGTCATATGCCAGTCCACCGCGTATAATTAGGACATTTTATTATATTAACACTATGTTATGGATGAAGACTACGTCTGTAGGTTTACCTTTGCCCGTTCGATGGCAGTATCAGCCAGATTGACGCAGTACAGCTTATCCCAGTAACAGAATAATCTCCGCTTGGCGCTCAGCTGAAATGTAAATTATCTATCATAATTACAAAACTAATGCCTACATAAATATACCCTATGAACGAGGGCAGATATGTGTATATTTATGACCGATTTATTTGCTCATGGTTCGATTATCATTACATGAAACTGCGCAAATAATAACCGCGCCGTTACCCTGTCCAGATTATATTTTTCACTATATGGTCATTTAATACTGAAGACCTTATGACATAATTGCCTGCAATGTATTATGCTGTAATTCATTCAATAGTTGTGTATTTTTTTAGCTTGTCCGGACCGTTTTGGTCCATGTACAGCATAAAATACTCTGAAACACAGTATATGGTCTCCACTACCACGGGGAACCATGGCTGGAGTCACGTGCCGTAAATACCCGAGTCGCGGCTCCCGTCAGGCGACCGGAAAAGTTCACTCGGTACACTTCCTCCTTCGTCTCCAGGTCGAAGATACTGAAGGCAGAAAAAATCAAATTATATTATTGATCATTTAATATTTCAATACTAATTAGCTTAAACATTTTTTGAAAGTAACACGTCCATTCCCCTTACTTTAAACAATACTGCAATGACTCCCAAGTTATTATGACTCGTGGAGGTTACCAACATCGATCAACCCATAATTATCCTCCTTCTCATATATCTTCCCATCATTTCACATATGTCCCCGTCCTGCCAATATCCCTTTTAAGACCTATACTCATCGACGTTACGGTAACTTCACCGGAAAGCAACTGATACTCAATCCCTTTCCCCCGTAATCGCAGCATAGCTTGCAAAATCACTCGTTGAAGTGTAATTGTCCTGTACTCTACGACTTTTTAGACATAACTAATCTATTTTTCACCAGTCCAGTGGCGGGTTTTACTTACACTGTGGGACAGCTGCCAGTGATGAGCATCCTCTGGCCGACACACACCCCACTGGCCGAGTGTCTCAGGGGGGAGAACTCGTGGAGGACCTCCCCTGTGGCCTTGTCCAGCTGCAGCACCTTCCCGGAGACCTCGATGTAGAGGTAGTTCTCATACTGGAAATACAGCAGGTCTTATACATTGAAACACTATGCGATGGCGTCGTTTTGGGCGAAAGTGATGCTTAAATAGGATGCGAAATCTGGAGAAAAACCACAATGAAGCGATGTGTTTATTAACTAGAATAACGACAAACTACATGCAAACAGCCAAGCAAAGCATCCACGTGCATCTCATGACATCACTGCGTATACGTATTCAACTAATTAGGCCTACAAACTTTAGCATTAATATTAAGGAACCGTTCTTCTTCATAATGGGCGGAATGACGCATAATAATTGAGGTTGTATTATAGATCTACCGAACAATTGCAATTGCCTAAATATCAGGTATTAGAATGTAGCCCATGTTTTACGATATTTGCGGCTCACTCACGGCAGCTCCTGATTGGGCGCTGACTTGGCGACCCCCGCTGAGGGGTCGCTCCCACTTGATGTCTCCCGTGGCAACCTCGTAGCAACGAACAACTTTCTTGTGCGCAAAGTATATGTCAGATTCATCCGCAGTGAACTGAAATGAAATCCCATAGTATTTTCTTAAATATATTAGGCATTGCTTACATTCAGCAATCTATATGATGTTCCTCCTCTTTCTTTCTCGTTTTCGTCATACATGGCAGCTAGAATTCTTTCGTACAAGTCTGCTTCTCTCAGCATTCACAGCTATAATTAAATATAAACAAGTCATAATTATTGGTCAAGGTATATACATATACATTGGTGGCGATACATGTTTGAACTTATGAAATATAAACAAATAGGTACACTTGAGACACTTACGTGAACATTCACCATTTCCGTTAACATATCTGGCACCCAGCTCTCACAACATCTTCTCAGCTTGTCACCTTGGCACACAGCCGCACAATATACAAAACCTGGCACACAGCCTCACAATATCATGGCACACAGCCTCACAATATCATGGCACACAGCCTCACAATATCATGGCACACAGCCTCACAATATCATGGCACACAGCCTCACAATATCATGGCACACAGCCTCACAATGTCATGGCACACAGCCTAACAAAGCGCTGGCACACTGCCTAACAACGCTATGGCACACAGCTTCAACACCACAGTAACCTCATCTGTCTCTGTTTAGCTCTATACTGCGGCTCTATATATACCGGCTACTGCCACTCCCATCTCTACTGCAATTAACCAAAGACACTAAAATTAACTCGTACACAGTCACGCAATTAGACCTTCCCATATGCTGACATCTAGAACGCTCACACAACTTAATTACTCGGCCAACTGTGACACTCCTTCACACAGATGAAACTGACATCGATAACTCAAAACCATAACTCAAAAAACCATGAATCCGTGACAGTGCCCCTGCCCTCGACCGGAAGTACGCGACGCGGTGAAATAGGTCATGTGACACACCGCTCGGAGCGGATTTACAAATCCTTGTGGCCGGAGTATTCCGCGCGCATAATCGAAAACGCCCCTGGTTGACTGTGAGGCGGCATAGTGAGCGCGGTGCCATCAACCACACACGATCACCTGCTCTGCATCGACACAGAACTGCACCTCCAGTGGTGAGTACATAGAGCCACAGTGTAGTGGTCAGAGCATATCCCAAAGCGTCAATGTAGACATCGGCGCGTTAACTAAAGGTTTAGAGAGAATATTTCGATACTATCCATGATTTTATTTTTTATTAACACCTCTCTGGTCACTAGAATGAATCATTGGGGTTTAAAATACGGCATTTCATTGGAGGTTAATTGGTATGACAGAAGATGTATACATGTACACTGTATGTACACCAGTCCTGTATTTCAACAGTATATATTCCTGGTGAGCGTCAACACAAGTGTTGTGCATAGTATGTGTGCATATTGCCCTTGTTTGACTTTCCTGGTCTTGATCTCCGTGAATGACGTAGGTCTTTAGATATATCCGACAACAGCAAGGAGATGTAGCTGCGAATTAACGTCCCTTTCACGGACTGTCAATGTAGACGGCAGTGCGTACAGACGTATTCAGTCTCTCCTCGCTTGGGTGTTCCCACAAGTAGTCTGCAGACTACGGTACATGCAAACGGTGGGGGTACTTTGCCCATACCGGCTTGATGAATAGATTTATGTGGAGGGCTGGATAGACTGATAGGAGACGTGGGGGGCAGGATGGACTGATAGGAGAGACGGGGAGGGCGGGATGGGCTGAGAGGAGAGACGTGGAGGGCGGGATGGGCTGAGAGGAGAGACGTGGAGGGCGGGATGGACTGATAGGAGAGACGTGGAGGGTGAGATGGACTGAGAGGAGAGACGTGGAGGGTGAGATGGACTGAGAGGAGAGACGTGGAGGGCGGGATGGACTGAAAAGAGAGACGTGGAGGGCGGGATGGACTGGGAGGAGAGACGTGGAAGGCGGGATGGACTGAAAGGAGAGACGTGGAGGGCGGGATGGACTGAGTAACGTGGAGGGCGGGATAGACTGACAAGAGAGACGTGGGGGGTAAGATGGGCTGAGTAACGTGGAGGGCAGGATAGGCGGGAGGTGACTGTGTACACCAGTTGTGTGCCCGTACACGCGAACCTGCACTTGGAATGTACGCTAGTAATGGGGAGCTGTGCTTCCTGGTGTCTTACTGACCCCGTCATGTAAGAAATGCACAACGCTGAAGGTTAAAGCTCGCACTGTTACGAAGTAATGCAAAACGTGTTCACTGGCCGCTTTGGGACGCACAACGTTTCAAATGTGTATTTTTGTTCTCAATCTTCAGGTTATGTTTCCTTTATTTGTTTCTGTTTTCTTTCGTTCATTGTATATGTTTGTGTCAAACGTGAGTCAAGTTTCTGCTCCACCTGAACCATTCCTCCACCACCAGTGCTCCACCGACTGGGCCTATATCAAGTGGGTTAGCCCGTTTAAGCTTCAAATATCTGCATTTACATCGTCTCATACCAAGCGCTCGTCATCTCGCATGTCCGTATCCAAAAGCTATTGCGTTTGTATGTTACCATACCCCAGACCTAGCGAGAACCGGCCTTGCCAAATGCTGTATAGCAATGGAACGAAATGTATCTGTCAACTCACTTCTCAGAGCGCATGTTACCGCCAAATGAGTAAAGGCAGTGTTCCATGTCGTTAGCTGATACAATTTTGAGGCAGTATGGAGGTGTGACGCCAAATTCTTTGTGCTCGGTTATCCAGGTCGATAGTGGTGACGAAGGTAACGACGAACCAAATACAATGAAGCATTCTCCTTATTGCTCGGACGACCTCACCGAATATTTGAAGGGGCAGTTCACAGTACTAAGTCTAAACTGCTGCTCCATTTCGGCTAAGTATGAGGAAATCAAAATATTTGTAGAAAGCATTGGTTGTAAAGGTCAACAGTTTTCAGTTATTTGTATTCAGGAGAGCTGGCTCTCAGGGGATTCTGATATATCGCGCTTTGAGCTCAATGGTTATACAACAGTATCCCAGGGCAAAGCATGCACTGCGCATGGGGGCCTTATTATATATCTACGTGACGATCTCAGCTATAAAATGGTGACCAACGTTTTCGATAAAGAAACGTGGGAAGGGTTATTTATAGAAATCTCCAGTCCTTGCTGGAACAAAACCATTATGCTTGGAAATATATATAGACCCCCATGTGAGTTAATTGGGAATTACAAAGAATTTATTGAAGAATTTAGCTATGTTCTTAGTTCTATGGAGAGACACAAGAATGAATTTATCATAGCCGGTGATTTTAACATTGATCTGCTCAAGATTAATGAAAAACAATGTATAAGTGATTCTTTTGATATGGTAACAAGTCACAGTTTCTTCCCCAGAATTACGTTGCCAACAAGACTGTCCAAACATAGAGCGTCTCTCATAGACAATCTGTTTTGTAGACTTTCCCCAAAAATGCTGCAAGCAGATGCTGGCGTATTAGTAAAGCCAATCTCGGACCATTTCCCGTACTTCATCAGCGTACCCAGTCTCCAAGATAAACAAAAGGTTCCAAAAATGATTACCATAAAAACGTACGATAATGAGTCAGTAGAGGTATTCAGAAATGAAATAAAATCGCTGGATGTATACAATAGATTAGACAAGAATATAAACTCTGATCCGAATAATAATTATGATACTTTAGAATGCCTTGTCCGAACGTCCAAAGAAAAAATCCTACCCACAAAAGTAGTCAAATTTTCTAAACTTAAGCATAAAAAATCGAAATGGATCTCCAGAGGGATTCTCAAGTCGATTAACTTTAGAGATAAGCTGTATAAAAGGCTGAAGACAACGCCACAAATGTCGCCTATATATGAAACTCTCAAAATCAATTTACATACATATAATGGAATACTGCGTCGCATGATAAACGAAGCCAAAAAGCTATATTATAATGCAATCTTCTCTAGATGTAAAAGTGACATGAAGCAAACATGGGCAGCAATTAAGGAGGTACTAAATCGGAAAAAGGCAAAAAGAGACCGCCCAGATATGTTTAAGATAGGTGACCGAATGGTAATTGATAAACAAGATATAGCAACCAAATTTAACGATTTTTTTGTTGGAATAGGACCTAGCCTTGCAACAGAAATGATCAGTCGTAACATTCATTATAAGACCTACTTAAACAATCCCAACCCACAGTCATTGCAATTTAAGCTGACTGAGTCACGGGAAATAGTGGAGATAATTGATAAGTTAAAACCAAAATCTAGCTGTGGCCATGACGGTATATCAGTAAAATTACTGAAAGTGATCAAATTAGAAGTAGCTAGAGCCTTGTCGCTGGTAATTAATCAAACACTAACTACAGGGAAGTTCCGAGATAAATTAAAAATAGCTAAGGTTATTCCAGTCTACAAAAATGGTGACGAGAGCTCATTAAATAACTATAGACCAATATCATTATTACCAGCATTCTCCAAAGTATTTGAAAACGCATTGGCGAACCAAATTCTTGACCACTTCCAACGCCATGAGCTCTTCAATAACAGTCAATATGGGTTTAGGGTCAAACATTCTACAGAATTGGCTAACCTTGAGCTAATTGACCGAACAATGCAACATATGGACAATGGACAAATTCCTATAAATATCTATCTTGACCTGTCAAAAGCTTTTGATACAATAGACCACGAAATAATTCTATATAAATTGAGCCATTATGGCATACGTGGCTCAGCCCTGGAGGTAATGAGAGATTACTTAACGAATCGTAAGCAATATGTCGAAATTGACAACTTTGAATCCAATTTAGCTATACTAACAACCGGGGTTCCCCAGGATTCCATCCTTGGTCCCCTTCTTTTTATCATTTATATGAACGACATAATTTCGTCCAGTGATTTCTTTCAATTTATATTGTATGCAGACGACACTACATTGTTAGGCACTTTGAGCCCAGTAAGAACAGACCAATCCACATCCTTCAGTACGTTATTAAATAAGGAACTTAATAAGATAAGCAACTGGTTAAATGCCAATAAACTGTCGTTAAACCCTAGTAAGAGCAAATTTATGGTCTTTCACTTACCTGGTTAGAAATTTCAATTGCCAAATCTTGTTATTAATAATGTCCAAGTTGAATGCGTGGATGAATTTAACATGTTGGGTCTACAAATTACTAAGCATATGAAATGGCATAGTCACATTGGTAGAATCTCCACTAAAATTTCCAAGACTCTGGGAATCATGAATAGACTGAAATATTCTCTGCCAAAACATGCCCTCTTAACGATATATAATACTCTAATTCTTCCGCATATAAACTATGGAATACTGGCTTGGGGATACTGTGGGGAGCGAATCTATCAATTGCAAAAAAGAGCAGTGAGAATAATAAGTCTAAGTAGATTCAATGATCACAGTGAACCCCTTTTCAAACAGCTAAACCTACTAAATTTAGATGACATTCACCGTTTGCAAATACTAAAGTTCTATCACAAATTAAAGAATAATAATCTTCCCACGTATTTTTCGCAGATTCCCATAACACTTGCATACGAGATACACGCATACAACACCAGACATAAGGCACTGGTCCATACCAATAGAGCACACCACGAATATGCCACAAAATGCATTAGACACTCCCTAATTGAAACTGTGAACACAGAGCCCGCAAGTATCTTAGATAAAATCAATACACACAGCCTGATAGGATTTTCCAAGTATTTAAAAGATGATATCATAAGTAATTATTCCGAACATTGCACTGTACAAAATTGCTATTCATGTCAAAGGTAAAGTAGTGCCTCTCCCATGGTTGGCTCTGATTAATTATTAAATTAATTATAAATTAAATAATTAAATTATTGATATTGATTGAAGCGCTTACACTCAATTGTGTTCTAATCTATCTTTCATTTATCACATATTTATGACACATATTGTTTGTTGTTGGAAACGTTTAGTTCTGTGTCTGTTCTGTTCTGTTCGGTTTCCATTACCATCATATAATATTCTGTTTACCACCAATATAGGTGGCTCTGATGCTAGCGGTTCTTACCTTAATCTTACCTCCTGCGTCGAGCATTCTTCTTTTTTTCTTTTTTTCTATAATGTACCAAATGAAATGTTTGCTTTGACGGAATAAATGAGATTGAATCTGAATCTGACTGAAAGGAGAGACGTGGAGGGCGGGATAGACTGAGAGGAGATACGTGGAGGGCGGGATGGACTGAGAGGAGATACGTGGAGGGCGGGATGGACTGAGAGGAGAGACGTGGAGGGCGGGATGGGCTGAGAGGTGAGACGTGGAGGGCGGGATGGACTGAGAGGTGAGACGTGGAGGGCGGGATGGACTGAGAGGCGAGACGTGGAGGGCGGGATGGGCTGAGAGGAGAGACGTGGAGGGCGGAATGGACTGAGAGGAGAGACGTGGAGGGCGGGATGGGCTGAGAGGAAAGACGTGGAGGGCGGGATGGACTGAGAGGAGAGACGTGGAGGGCGGAATGGACTGAGAGGAAAGACTTTAAGGGCGAGATGGACTGAGAGGAGAGACGTGGAGGGCTGGATGGACTGAGAGGAGAGACGTGGAGGGCGGGATGGACTGGAATGTTGTCCGTTTCCTGCTTTCATCGATGGGAGTGCAACATTCGTTCACGCCTGTCGCTCCAGGGGACAACTATTGGGACAGCCGACCAGCCAGCCCGCCAGAATGACCCGCTCTTTGATCCTGACGATTGCCCTGGTAGCCATCTCGATCAACCCGGCGCACCAAACAAACCCCGGGCTACAGCTCCAGATATCGCAAGCCGGATTCAACTATGGTAAGTAATGCTGACTCATATCTAATATGCTAACTAATCACTTGGCAGTCACACACTGACATTGGTGGTTTCTATATGGACTTCTTCTAGTTATCACTTAACCCGGCTCTATGTAAATCGACACGTCCTCTAGTTAACGCTTAACCCGGCTCTATGTACATCGACACGTCCTCTAGTTAACACTTAACCCGGCTCTATGTACATCGACACGTCCTCTAGTTAACACTTCACCCGGCTCTATATACATCGACACGTCCTCTAGTTAACACTTAACCCGGCTCTATGTACATCGACACGTCCTCTAGTTAACACTTAACCCGGCTCTATGTACATCGACACGTCCTCTAGTTAACACTTAACCCGGCTCTATATACATCGACACGTCCTCTAGTTACCACTTAACCCGGCTCTATGTACATCGACACGTCCTCTAGTTACCACTTAGCCAGGCTCTATGTACATCGACACGTCCTCTAGTTAACACTTAACCCGGCTCTATATACATCGACACGTCTTCTAGTTACCACTTAACCCGGCTCTATGTACATCGACACGTCCTCTAGTTGCCACTTAACCCGGCTCTATGTACATCGACACGTCCTCTAGTTACCACTTAACCCGGCTCTATGTACATCGACACGTCCTCTAGTTACCACTTAACCCGGCTCTATGTAAATTGACACGTCCCCTAGTTAACAATTAACCCGGCTCTATGTAAATCGACACGTCTTCTAGTTACCACTTAATCCGGCCCTATGTACGGTCGCCCTCCCTCCGTTCTGTCAAGTTCTGATGTGCATGAACAACTTCTTTTAGTACATACATTTCATTTAACCCTGGATCTAGATTCTATGTCTACGATTCGATGACGGACATCCCCGCGACGGCCTGTCCATTACTGTAGCCTAGCCCACCCTTTTCATTTTGGGGAAGAAACGTAGGCTGGCAACACGCTGGCAGGCAGTGGCCACTGCATCTGTTTGTTTTCTGTCAGTGTCAGTGTCACGAATGTTGCGCTAACCAACAAGAACACACCTCTAATGTAATTGGTCTATCTACATCTACATGTGGCAAATATTCATCATGAGTTAATGTTAACCGAAATAACGTCGGAGCTTCCCTTCCGCACGTAGGCTACATTCAAACACCGCGGGCAGTCGAAGCGAGCGAGGCGCACTCAAACCGGTTCATCTTGTGACGTCACAAATCTCTACTCTGGGCTTGGGGTTGGAAATGGATCGTTCGCTGCCTGAGTTTATTTTGGTGACTTTAGATATTAATATTTATGGCATAAGAGACATTGTAAAAGAATTGTATCTGATAAATGGCTTTAGTAACCACTGAGAAATGTATATTTGAAAGTGGTTTAGAAACAAATACCCCCGCAAGAGATGGACTCTAAGAGCTCGCTTGCGCTCGCTATTAACATGTTATATAGAATACGTGAACTGTACGCGAGGGTCTGTCTTACCAGTTGCACAGGTCGCCATCGACAAGATGACGGCGGACATCAAAGGAAAACACATCGACGACCAGTCCGGCTCAGCGCGCTTCGCGATTGGCAAGGTGGATTACTCTCTCACCGGGTGAGTACAGCGCGGAGGAGTATACCTTATTGACTTCATCACCATCACCATCACCATCCCCCTTTAAAGGAAAATGCCGGGCCCATATCATTTACATTTCCAGTTAAACTATAGGGAATGAACTCAACATTACACATAATATTTTCTTACATTAGTGAAGTTTCAAGCACTTTTGCACGACCACCAGCTTGCCATGGGCACCCGCCTCAGTGCACTGATGATGACGTCACCGGCGATGAAGCGACCAGTAGGTTTAGACGACTACTACCACTGAAAGCTATAATAATTAATGGCGAGTCATGCGAAGAACTTGAAGTAAACACGGAAGTTACACCAACTGCTGATGTAATCGGGGACCAGTTTGAACCTGTAGGGTGGACGATGGTGCATCAGGCATTGTTTATACAGGTCGTTGACAACGCATCGCGTGGTCAGTGAAGCCGTGTTGCATTAGAAGCGTGAGGGTGGGGGCGGTTGGGGGCCGGGTGGGGGTGGAGTCATGGGTTCATCGTCATTGTTGGCAGGGCGCCCAATTTTGACTCGTAGAGTGGCGGGCCATGGTTCAGGAAGCGGCCACTGGGGTGGGGGGGGGGGGGGGCACTACATTACTACAGTGGTGGGGGTGTGCCTCCGATGCCGTAGAGAAAATTTGGAGAGTGAGAGTAAAGTGCCCGATTTTGTGGTCACTGAGAGGGAATTTTTTGGTTAAAAAATTACATCTAAAATAGATACTGACAAGATTGTGCTTAAAAGGGCATATAAAATAGACACAGACATTCATGACAAAGTGTCGGAAGGATAATAATTTGAACACTTTCGATATCAGTTTGAAAAAAAAGTCAAGTCTCAGATAGGCATATCAAGAGAAATTGTTGTTTTCTGCTTCGGGGATTGAGAGAAAAAAAGGCGAAAGAAGGGGTTATTTGGGCGGCACATATGTATATACCTAACTATATGTAGTGCCCCCCCCCCCCCACCGGGAGTGGCAGTGTGTAACTCGATACAGCTCCTGTCTTAGAAACTCCCTGTCACTGAAGAGTGTGTGGACAGGACTGCCGTACTACAGAACGGCCGTATGGGTTAGGGTGGGTGGGGTGGCGGTCTATCGGGGTGGTGGGGAGGGGTGGAGGGAGGAGTGGTGCGTGAAGCTAGCAGCCGGGTCGACTCAAAGCAATTGTTCTCATAGTGGTCGGAACATACTGGGCGCATTTCTTTGGTAACCCGGGTGTATCCCTGCGGTGGACCGAATACGCACATTACGCATCGGTCCACCGCCCGACACTTCTTTCACCCGGGCATGGGTGCGCGCGCATCCATTCGGTATGCCGATGTGCCCCGTTCAAAACAGCACGGGACATTCGGGAGAAGATGGCGGCTGATTGAAAGGTGATGAGAGTAGATTGGTTCCAGTGCCCCCTACGTGCACCGGATGTGAACGGTGTGTGCATTTCATTGGAATAGGCATATCCCCGTCGGCACACCCGGACGTTCCCTGTTGCGGGTCCCGGGCGGGATACCGAACCTGGCCCAAAGAAATGCGCCCACTCTTGAATGTTTGGTGGTTTGAAAACTCACACGAGCGGTCTTGCGTAGCTATTGCCTCGAAAGCTGCGGGTCGCCTAGTGGACAACGGTAGAAAGATATCCTGGTTTTGCTGTCCTTTTTTGCACTTGAATTGTTACAGTCAACAGCTGAACAGTACATCATTTTGTTCTAAATGCATCGATGTTTCCAGTTTATGAGTCAAACTCGCTTGTCACTATTCATGATAGGTGTTAAGCCGACAGCTTGTTCCAAAGACGCACCGCTCGCATGTAAACAAAGTGTTGGTTCAGCGGAAGGTAGTCGTCAGTGACGTCAACGCCTTGCGTGTGAGTGGCTAACTCTGGTCACGTGTTCAAAACGTGTCGACACCCGCTTGATGGGCGAAAATGCGTATTTTATACTGTTGATGTGCGATTTTCTCGATAATGCTTTCTTTTTAAACAGAACGATTAACGGCAAATAGATTTTATAACAACAGAGTTTTATTTTTGAATCACATTGCAGCCCGCCGGTATTTTCTTGTAATGACCGTTGTTGTTTCCCCTTTAATGATCGTTGTGGTTTCCCCTTTAATGATCGTTGTGGTTTCCCCTTTAATGACCGTTGTTTCCCATCATAGGATGACGGTGACTGAGTTCGGACGCCCCCAAAGCGCGGTGACCGTCACCCCGGGGTCGAGCCTGACTTGGTCACTGTCGGCCGTGTCGGCTGCCATCCACGGCGACTGGCGCTACAAGTACCGGAAGTTCTTGTGAGTAACCGGAAGTCACCGTAACACGTGCCGCGGGCCTTATAGGTGGTTCCTTTCTCGTGACGTCAGTATCGGCCACGATAGCCATGGGTCTCCCCGCGATCACGGCGGTCCGTTGCGTAGTGGGCAACTTTCGGATACTGAATAAAGCCAACGAAACTTTGTCTCGCCATTTCAGGATCTAAAATTGTAAGCTTCTAACTTACTATCAGCTGTCAGATAACAAAGTTCATTGTTATATGCCATATTTATATATTTGACGTTACAGTCCAGTTGAGTGTAAATGTTAATTTAAATTCTGTTAGTGTCGAAATTGTCTTTGAATCATGGCAACATCACACATGTTATCTTTATTCCTTCCTTTAGCATAAAGATAAGTGACCACGGGTCATTTGATGTGTCCGTCTCAGGAGCCTCGCTTTCAGTCAGCGTCACCATGGGTACGTCTTGGTGGTCCGTCTGTCCCAAGTATTGCTGTATATCTCAGTTTAATAGAAGGATATTATAAACGTAATACATGTAATGGGTTAGAAGATAGATACCGCTGACGCCACGACCAAACTAATACCCAGAATGCACAGCACATGTAATGGCGCCTCACAGTGGACATAACTTAGGTACAATATGCAGAGTCGTTTATTCGCTCACACTCAGCCTTAAAGTCGGACGAGGTCCAATTCTTATACCAGAGGCCGTTATCAAGGTCAAGGTCGGCTGAGCTAATGAGTAGAGTTGCGAAGAAATGCATGGCCCTCAGTCCTTCGGCTTCATGGCAGCTGCTGTATGCGTTATATTTGACCTTGACCTTGTTCTCGTCAGGGGTGGATGGGAATGGCCGCCCCACCATTAGGACCACCGCGTGCTCTAGCAATGGCGGAAGCGTCAAGGCCAAGTTCCATGGGGGCGCTAGTTGGCTCTACAACTTGTTCTCTCACCAGGTGGAAAAACGACTGAAGAAGAAAATTCAGGAGATGGTAAATTTTCGTATTGACATATATTACCAAGCAGGCTATTTGTAGGTTATATAATATTAAATGACCCACCCAAGGCGCCAATAGTAAAATAATAATTGTTCACACTCGTAGTTTACATAGTGGGCAAAATACACAAGAAAACAAACATAACAACATGGAAAACTAAATGACTGGTATTATATATAGCATACAGTCCGAATAAGTTAATATATATAGCTCCAAAACGCTCTGGACATTGTACACTTTCGTACAGTCTTATCAGTACACCATTTAGTATTACGTATTTCTGGAATGTTCACAATGCAGGTTGCCATGCAGACACTTAGCTATACGCAATGCTATATGTATAATTAATTTAAGAATATAGTATGAAGAATATGCAAAGCTTTGGAGTTAATATTAATGTCAAACTCATGTTGAAACTATAATTTCCCCTGTCGTACGATTTCTCTAGTACGACTTGGAGCACATTTGTGTTTTATCTTGCTTTGGCCTATATTTCTGATGTGCTGGCTATTTGTCTGTCCCACTTAGCTGTGCACCGCATCCGAAAAGGCCATCAATGAGATGGGAGAGGCTCAGCTGGCCAAGATGAAAGGTGTGCATCAGTTATCGGGTGAAAAAGAAACCGAATGTTGCATAAGAGGCCTTTCATGGGTTTACCCTGTTTTAGTTAGGGTATTAACTATTCATTATGTTGACGAAATATTTTTTCTTCAAATTTTTTTTTCTTTAGTTCTTCAGTCTTAGACTCTCATAAGGTTATTATAAAAAATGCCTTTCCTTGACCAGGTTAATTTATTTTACTTTGCAGTCCAAGCCGCTATAAAAAATCTCGGCACTCTGGATTACCGCTTGGTGGCAGCACCAGTATTCGGTTCTCAGTTTGTGGCAACACACCACAAGGTTCGTCTTGTCCTTGTCCACATCATCGCTGCCTTGGCAGTATTTATTATAATATAAACATTTATATAAAATATCGATGCCTTGTCGCCTGAATTTTCCGTTTAGTTAATTTATTGTGACTGAGCTTCGCCTATATGATGACCTTATTGAACCGAACTAATCGCGCAGCATCTTAGATGATGTTCGTTAGACGGCAGCGAATCACGCTTCAACCACTGATCACTTTTGACCCCCCATTAGGGGGAGTTTTTCTGGACGGGAACCACGACAGAAGCTCCGTTCCCACCCCTGCCGATGCCAGCGCCGCCTGTCGCTTCAAGAATGATCAGCATCGGCTTGTCGCAGTACGTGATGGACACGCTGGGCTACGTGACGCATACACACGGCCTCCTCAAGAAGCACCTTACCGCAAAAGACGTAAGACACCGTCCACGTCTAGAAATGTCTTTGTCACAGGTGCGTCAAGTGCTAAAGCTGCAATTACAACCAATTCTCGCGGGGGGGCGGGGGGGGGGGGGACGCTGACGCTGACGGACGGATGCCAACCAACCGATATGTATTGCGTATCAGGGGCCTTGCTGACATGCCCTAGCAGACTAGCAGTGTCTAATTGTATCCGTCATTCTCCGTGAAATCCTCTTCTGTCCGCTCCACAGTTGCCGCCGGATGCCGCCGGTGTTCTGAACGTCACGTGTACTTCCGGTCTGTGTGTCGGGTCGGTCCTGCCGCAGGTGAGTCGTCTGCTTCCGGCCACAAGATGGTGGGAGTCGTTCCCATAGGGACCGCTGCAAGCCACGTGACCATGACTGGTGCAATGCTCCTTGTCCTCTCTGACGTGTACACAAAATAATAGCCATTTGAAGGAAAAGAACTGAACATTAAAAACAATAATATTAATTATTACTCATTACTTAATACAAGTAGAAAGAAACGAAGAACTGAACAGTACGCGTGATAGCCTTAAGTAAAGACTAAATTAAAATCTTAAGTAAAAAAAGTTGTTTGGCCCTATTTAGCTTTGCACACAAAATAGGCCTATAACACCAACCTTTCTTTTGCCATCAGCTAAAGAAGTTGTACCCGCACGGAGTGCTGGAGATGGCGATAGCTAGCACCGCCTACCCCCGCCTCGTCATCACACCCAAAACCATCCAAGGCGTCTTCGTCGCACAAATCGGCTTCTCTGTGAGACTGCCCTCTGGAGAACTGAAATTCGTCTTCCGAGCTGATGTGGTGAGTTTTATATAGATTTGTCATTCATGTATTGTATGGACTTAATTTATATAGACGTATTTTTCATAAAGTATATTGACTACTCAAGTTGGCTTTTTTTGCATATATGTATATGTTGCCGAGAAATTCTGAGCCTAATAGCGACTTAAGTATTGTGTCCTAGAAACACAGGATTGTTATTGTTTACCGAGGGCCTTATCGAAATACCCTCTTAATTACAATTATAGGGGGCCAACATGACCCTGACCGCTGCTATGCAAGGCACACGGATAACTGCCAGTGTGCCCTCCTGGACGTAAGTCAAGTCATTGTGGCATTCCAGTGCGTCGTTCTGGTAAATTGCGTCATTACATTACAGTATTGTTAAACTATGACGCCATTCCATTGATAGATCTGTATAGTATCAATAGATGTCATGTCAGCCTAAGAACTCCATTCCATTGCCGGGGAACGTCATGGAGAAATTAAGGACGAGAATCGTAGAACCTAAGGCGCGTACGTAGTGTCGAGGATTATCAGGTCCACAACCCTACTGTCATTGAGTCTTTTCTCCATCACGTGGGGTTGATATAGGAATATGTCTAATGTCTTACGCGCGATTCGACGGCTCTCGTGGCAGTTGCAATCAGTTTTTAACAATTGCATGTGTAATGCGATGATTTTGTTTTAGAACTACCGCGGAGGTTAAGGACTCACAGATCGGCCCAGTAAGCGTAAGTACGCCTTAAAAATGTCGCCATCATTAATGTAGCGTTCCGCTAGACACAGCAGGTGGTTCAACTGCCATAAGGAGAGATTGCGCCACATCTACATTTTTTGCTAAACAACCATTAATTAAGAACACCTGCATGAAATATTATGTTAAAGTTATTCCATATGAGATTGATAAGCGATAGTCCTTGCCGAAATTCCTTTTATACCCTGCTATCGATAGGCCTAATAGACTGTTCAATGGGAAATTCTGGCAGGGACGTGTTTCGGGTGAACTCTAGCTCGCTCTGCGCTGCATAGCATGTAAAAGGCGAGTACTATTTCATAACTGCATCATTTTCAAAAGTTTATCATAGGTTAACAGGGTGTTTACTAAAATCAAAAACCCACTTTGTACAGATCAATATCAAATAATACCATTTTAAGAACGATATGGAGGCATAAAAGCCGAGAAAACAGCTGATATAAATACCAACCGGCGAATGTAAAGACTGTCGCTACGCTGGAAAAGTGGTTAGGTTCATTCTAGTTGACTCTGTTACAAGTGTCCTAATTAGGTAGTCACCCAAAAACACATGGTAATCCGTTTTTCTTACTTTGTATCCTTTGGTTTTCAGGGCTGGACCTTAGACTTGGTGCTGAACGAGGCCTTCAACCGTTTCATCAAACCTCAACTGGACGGTAAGTGATGAATATAGCAGAGATATGACGTCGTTGAAATAATCGTGATCATATATCTTTATCTATAAAATAAATGATATTGAATCAGTGGTCATTGCGTTCTGTTTTTAAACAGATGGATGCAATGTTTTTAACATTCCCTTGTCAGATATAGATGGATCCATTGTTTCTACTCCTCCATAGTCAGATGTAGATGGACGCACTGTTTTAACACTCCCTTGTCAGATATATATTGACGCAATGTTTTAACAATCCCTTGTCAAATATAGATGGGTGCAATTTTTTAACACTCCCTTGTCAGATAAAGATGGATGCAATGTTTTAACAATCCCTTGTCAGATATAGATGGATGCATTGTTTCTACTCCTCCATAGTCAGATGTAGATGGACGCAATGTTTTAACACTCTTGTTAGATGTAGATGGACGCAATGTTTTAACACTCCCTTGTCAGATATAGATTGACGCAATGTTTTAACAATCTCTTGTCAGATATAGATGGGTGCAATTTTTTAACACTCCCTTGTCAGATATAGATTGACGCAATGTTTTAACAATCCCTTATCAGATATAGATGGGTGCAATTTTTTAACACTCCCTTGTCAGATAAAGATGGATGCATTGTTTCTACTCCTCTAGAGTCAGATTTAGATTGATGCAATGTTTTAACATTCCCTTGTCAGATATAGATGGATGCATTGTTTCTACTCCTCTAGAGTCAGATTTAGATTGATGCAATGTTTTAACATTCCCTTGTCAGATATAGATGGATGCATTGTTTCTACTCCTCCATAGTCAGATGTAGATGGACGCACTGTTTTAACACTCTTGTTAGATGTAGATGGACGCAATGTTTTAACACTCCCTTGTCAGCTATAGATTGACGCAATGTTTTAATACTCCCTTATCAGATAGATTGACGCAATGTTTTAACACTCCCTTGTCAGATAAAAATGGATGCATTGTTTTTACTCCTCCATAGTCAGATGTAGATGATCGCAATGTTTTAACACTCCCTTGTCAGATATAGATGACGCAATGTTTTAACACTCCCTTATCAGATAGATTGACGCAATGTTTTAACACTCCCTTGTCAGATAAAAATGGATGCATTGTTTCAACTCCTCCATAGTCAGATGTAGATGGTCGCAATGTTTTAACACTCCTTTGTCAGATATAGATTGACACAAGGTTTTAACACTCCCTTGTCAGATAGATTGACGCAATGTTTTAACAATCCCTTGTCAGATAAAGATGGACGCATGGTTTCTACTCCTCCATTGTCAGATGTAGATGGACGCAATGTTTTAACACTCCCTTGTCAGATATAGATTGACGCAATGTTTTAACACGGCCTTGTCAGATATAGATTGACGCAATGTTTTAACATTCCCTTGTCAGATATAGATTGACGCAAGGTATCTACTCCTTCATAGTCAAATGTAGATGGGCGCAAGGTTTCTATACTCCTTCATTGTAGATGGACGCTTGATCGCAGGTAAAATCAAACCAGTAATACAGATATTTCAATAATAAAACTATTGTTGTTGTTTTTAGCCTTGGGCAAGAAGGGTCTCGACGTGCCTTCCATTGATGACATCGACTACGTGAATCCATCGCTCACCTTGATGGCTGTAAGATCATTTGGTCGTCCAGAAATTCTGACTATATTCAGTAGTAATAGATAAATACTACTTTTATAATAATAGTCTTCATGTTGTTGAGTGTTTGTATAACGAAAGCTTATTATTAGACGATGAACTACTATGATCAAATGAAAGTATTGGGAATACATTGACGCTATATTTTCTATATTTATGTAAGCAATGAAAGTCTAGTTTATAATAAACATAACAATTAGGGTTAATCTGGTGCTGAATTAGGTGTTAACACTTATTTTATTTAGCGTTTGACAGTTTCCCCGTCACTCTGGATTTAATATCCCAACAGTTTTCTTGATAATACTGTAAAAGCATTTTTCTTGTGTTTGAAGCTTCGCTTCAACACATGCGTCAATTTTAGGGCGCCCTCTATCTGGAGACGGACGTGAAATACACGCCACAGACCACGCCGTTCTTCCAAGGTTAAGGATCCCAAGAGGCCCCAAGACCCCATGATGAAGACACCCGCAAGGACACGACTCTCGACATGATAACATCTCTGCAATGTGTTGCTACAAACTATCTACAGATCTGAAATAAAGATTTTACCAAAAAAGGCTCTTAACACGTTACTGATCATGGAACTATAATTAATAGTTCTATTGACTACAAATCGCAGCACAACTAGTTTCATTCGTGGTAGATCTGGCCTGGTTAGTATGTCATGGTTTGTGTACATATCCTAATGAGAAAGTAGAAATGTCTTCCTTTATACCACATTTATAGGCTTCTAGCTTTGCACTTTTATAATAAATACGTTACTTTTGCAAGAGTCTAGTCTCCTTGTAATCTCACACTGTCAGTCTCTCACACTGTCAGTCTCTCACACTGTGTCAGTCTCTCACACTGTGTCAGTCTCTGATACTGTGTTAGTCTCTGGCATTGTGTCTGTCTCTCACACTGTGTTAGTCTCTGATACTGTTTCAATCTCACACTGTATCTGTCTCTCACACTGTGTCAGTCTCTCACACTGTGCCGGTCTCTCACACTGTGCCGGTCTCTCACACTGTGCCGGTCTCTCACACTGTGCCGGTCTCTCACACTGTGCCGGTCTCTCACACTGTGCCGGTCTCTCACACTGTGCCGGTCTCTCACACTGTGCCGGTCTCTCACACTGTGCCGGTCTCTCACACTGTGCCGGTCTCTCACACTGTGCCGGTCTCTCACACTGTGCCGGTCTCTCACACTGTGCCGGTCTCTCACACTGTGCCGGTCTCTCACACTGTGCCGGTCTCTCACACTGTGCCGGTCTCTCACACTGTGCCGGTCTCTCACACTGTGCCGGTCTCTCACACTGTGCCGGTCTCTCACACTGTGCCGGTCTCTCACACTGTGCCGGTCTCTCACACTGTGCCGGTCTCTCACACTGTGCCGGTCTCTCACACTGTGCCGGTCTCTCACACTGTGCCGGTCTCTCACACTGTGCCGGTCTCTCACACTGTGCCGGTCTCTCACACTGTGCCGGTCTCTCACACTGTGCCGGTCTCTCACACTGTGCCGGTCTCTCACACTGTGCCGGTCTCTCACACTGTGCCGGTCTCTCACACTGTGCCGGTCTCTCACACTGTGCCGGTCTCTCACACTGTGCCGGTCTCTCACACTGTGCCGGTCTCTCACACTGTGCCGGTCTCTCACACTGTGCCGGTCTCTCACACTGTGCCGGTCTCTCACACTGTGCCGGTCTCTCACACTGTGCCGGTCTCTCACACTGTGCCGGTCTCTCACACTGTGCCGGTCTCTCACACTGTGCCGGTCTCTCACACTGTGCCGGTCTCTCACACTGTGCCGGTCTCTCACACTGTGCCGGTCTCTCACACTGTGCCGGTCTCTCACACTGTGCCGGTCTCTCACACTGTGCCGGTCTCTCACACTGTGCCGGTCTCTCACACTGTGCCGGTCTCTCACACTGTGCCGGTCTCTCACACTGTGCCGGTCTCTCACACTGTGCCGGTCTCTCACACTGTGCCGGTCTCTCACACTGTGCCGGTCTCTCACACTGTGCCGGTCTCTCACACTGTGCCGGTCTCTCACACTGTGCCGGTCTCTCACACTGTGCCGGTCTCTCACACTGTGCCGGTCTCTCACACTGTGCCGGTCTCTCACACTGTGCCGGTCTCTCACACTGTGCCGGTCTCTCACACTGTGCCGGTCTCTCACACTGTGCCGGTCTCTCACACTGTGCCGGTCTCTCACACTGTGCCGGTCTCTCACACTGTGCCGGTCTCTCACACTGTGCCGGTCTCTCACACTGTGCCGGTCTCTCACACTGTGCCGGTCTCTCACACTGTGCCGGTCTCTCACACTGTGCCGGTCTCTCACACTGTGCCGGTCTCTCACACTGTGCCGGTCTCTCACACTGTGCCGGTCTCTCACACTGTGCCGGTCTCTCACACTGTGCCGGTCTCTCACACTGTGTCGGTCTCTCACACTGTGTCGGTCTCTCACACTGTGTCGGTCTCTCACACTGTGTCGGTCTCTCACACTGTGTCGGTCTCTCACACTGTGTCGGTCTCTCACACTGTGTCGGTCTCTCACACTGTGTCGGTCTCTCACACTGTGTCGGTCTCTCACACTGTGTCGGTCTCTCACACTGTGTCGGTCTCTCACACTGTGTCGGTCTCTCACACTGTGTCGGTCTCTCACACTGTGTCGGTCTCTCACACTGTGTCGGTCTCTCACACTGTGTCGGTCTCTCACACTGTGTCGGTCTCTCACACTGTGTCGGTCTCTCACACTGTGTCGGTCTCTCACACTGTGTCGGTCTCTCACACTGTGTCGGTCTCTCACACTGTGTCGGTCTCTCACACTGTGTCGGTCTCTCACACTGTGTCGGTCTCTCACACTGTGTCGGTCTCTCACACTGTGTCGGTCTCTCACACTGTGTCGGTCTCTCACACTGTGTCGGTCTCTCACACTGTGTCGGTCTCTCACACTGTGTCGGTCTCTCACACTGTGTCGGTCTCTCACACTGTGTCGGTCTCTCACACTGTGTCGGTCTCTCACACTGTGTCGGTCTCTCACACTGTGTCGGTCTCTCACACTGTGTCGGTCTCTCACACTGTGTCGGTCTCTCACACTGTGTCGGTCTCTCACACTGTGTCGGTCTCTCACACTGTGTCGGTCTCTCACACTGTGTCGGTCTCTCACACTGTGTCGGTCTCTCACACTGTGTCGGTCTCTCACACTGTGTCGGTCTCTCACACTGTGTCGGTCTCTCACACTGTGTCGGTCTCTCACACTGTGTCGGTCTCTCACACTGTGTCGGTCTCTCACACTGTGTCGGTCTCTCACACTGTGTCGGTCTCTCACACTGTGTCGGTCTCTCACACTGTGTCGGTCTCTCACACTGTGTCGGTCTCTCACACTGTGTCGGTCTCTCACACTGTGTCGGTCTCTCACACTGTGTCGGTCTCTCACACTGTGTCGGTCTCTCACACTGTGTCGGTCTCTCACACTGTGTCGGTCTCTCACACTGTGTCGGTCTCTCACACTGTGTCGGTCTCTCACACTGTGTCGGTCTCTCACACTGTGTCGGTCTCTCACACTGTGTCGGTCTCTCACACTGTGTCGGTCTCTCACACTGTGTCGGTCTCTCACACTGTGTCGGTCTCTCACACTGTGTCGGTCTCTCACACTGTGTCGGTCTCTCACACTGTGTCGGTCTCTCACACTGTGTCGGTCTCTCACACTGTGTCGGTCTCTCACACTGTGTCGGTCTCTCACACTGTGTCGGTCTCTCACACTGTGTCGGTCTCTCACACTGTGTCGGTCTCTCACACTGTGTCGGTCTCTCACACTGTGTCGGTCTCTCACACTGTGTCGGTCTCTCACACTGTGTCGGTCTCTCACACTGTGTCGGTCTCTCACACTGTGTCGGTCTCTCACACTGTGTCGGTCTCTCACACTGTGTCGGTCTCTCACACTGTGTCGGTCTCTCACACTGTGTCGGTCTCTCACACTGTGTCGGTCTCTCACACTGTGTCGGTCTCTCACACTGTGTCGGTCTCTCACACTGTGTCGGTCTCTCACACTGTGTCGGTCTCTCACACTGTGTCGGTCTCTCACACTGTGTCGGTCTCTCACACTGTGTCGGTCTCTCACACTGTGTCGGTCTCTCACACTGTGTCGGTCTCTCACACTGTGTCGGTCTCTCACACTGTGTCGGTCTCTCACACTGTGTCGGTCTCTCACACTGTGTCGGTCTCTCACACTGTGTCGGTCTCTCACACTGTGTCGGTCTCTCACACTGTGTCGGTCTCTCACACTGTGTCGGTCTCTCACACTGTGTCGGTCTCTCACACTGTGTCGGTCTCTCACACTGTGTCGGTCTCTCACACTGTGTCGGTCTCTCACACTGTGTCGGTCTCTCACACTGTGTCGGTCTCTCACACTGTGTCGGTCTCTCACACTGTGTCGGTCTCTCACACTGTGTCGGTCTCTCACACTGTGTCGGTCTCTCACACTGTGTCGGTCTCTCACACTGTGTCGGTCTCTCACACTGTGTCGGTCTCTCACACTGTGTCGGTCTCTCACACTGTGTCGGTCTCTGATACTGTGTCGGTCTCTGATACTGTGTCAGTCACTCACACTGTGTCAGTCACTCACACTGTGTTAGCCTCTGACACTGTGTTAGCCTCTGACACTGTGTTAGCCTCTGACACTGTGTTAGCCTCTGACACTGTGCCAGTCTCTGACACTGTCAGTCTCTGATACTGTGTTAGTCTCTGGCATTGTGTCTGTCTCTCACACTGTGTCAGTCTCTCACACTGTGTCAGTCTCTCACACTGTGTCAGTCTCTCACACTGTGTCAGTCTCTCACACTGTATCTGTCTCTGACACTGTATCTGTCTCTGACACTGTATCTGTCTCTGACACTGTATCTGTCTCTGACACTGTGTCTGTCTCTGACACTGTGTCTGTCTCTGACACTGTGCCAGTCTCTGACACTGTGCCAGTCTCTGACACTGTGTCTGTCTCTGACACTGTGTCTGTCTCTGACACTGTGTCTGTCTCTGACACTGTGCCAGTCTCTGACACTGTGCCAGTCTCTGACACTGTGCCAGTCTCTGACACTGTGCCAGTCTCTGACACTGTGCCAGTCTCTGACACTGTGCCAGTCTCTGACACTGTGCCAGTCTCTGACACTGTGCCAGTCTCTGACACTGTGCCAGTCTCTGACACTGTGCCAGTCTCTGACACTGTGCCAGTCTCTGACACTGTGCCAGTCTCTGACACTGTGCCAGTCTCTGACACTGTGCCAGTCTCTGACACTGTGCCAGTCTCTGACACTGTGCCAGTCTCTGACACTGTGCCAGTCTCTGACACTGTGCCAGTCTCTGACACTGTGCCAGTCTCTGACACTGTGCCAGTCTCTGACACTGTGCCAGTCTCTGACACTGTGCCAGTCTCTGACACTGTGCCAGTCTCTGACACTGTGCCAGTCTCTGACACTGTGCCAGTCTCTGACACTGTGCCAGTCTCTGACACTGTGCCAGTCTCTGACACTGTGCCAGTCTTGTTGGTTGTATATTCAAGACGTTTAACCACTTTTTGTCGTAGTAACAATTAAAGGCCAGCTTCTGGGCCGCAAAAGCGTAAATATGGATTAAACCAGGGTGATTGTGCAAATTATATGGCTCATTGTTTTGTTAGTTTGCCCCGTTTCAGTCATATAATCTGTTCAAACTCTGTAATCAACTCCAAACGATCAAAGCCGTAATTTTCGCGCCTAGTGACGGAGATGGAAGTTCCGGCTTAATTGCTAAATATAATCAGGTGAAAGGTTTATGTAAATATTCAAATGAATTCGTATTTCTGAGAAAGGAGGTAACCAGGAGGTATTCGGTGTGTTGAATTCATAATATATGGAATAGGGGTTTTAACCTGCGATATGTTTTGTAACGGAGATTTTAAATAAATAGTGTGACTGCCCGTCTCAGGGAGCGCATTCACTCTTCTGACAGGAATCTACACTTTGGGTCACGAAACGTCTAATGATCGCCTCTGATAATTTCTTGATGTTTTAAAGCAATATATTCCATAATTTTTGGTATTACCAAACTCTTCTCCATGTCAAATAAGTATATTCTGCCTGAATTTAAATCCTGAAAGCCTTTGGGTTATCCGGAGAGAAGCAGATTTGTTCACCGGAGCAGAAGTTGGTGGCCGGCTTTTTTTATCCCTGCGCGCCTGTTCGCTGTTCGATAGGGTCATCAATAAAACGCGGAATACTGCGGAAAACTTCTTCGCGGCGGAAACCCCGAAGTTTTTCGCAGTATTTCGCAATAATTTCGCTGGAATTCCGCGTTTAATCGCGGCTCGTTTGGTATTTTGTGTGATGTCGACCGCAGCTCGCTAGGACGTATGCGCGCGATATAAATAAACCACGTACGCAGTTTTATGTTGAAATTGTTGATTTACAGACTCAAAGAGATAAATAATATATGCATCATAATTTTGAGATCTCAAATGTAAAAAATCTGAGATACCGCATGCAAGTATTCCTATATTGCTTTAACCCGTCATATGGGATAACGGCCAATGCTTCTGATAATGACCCCGAATTAAACTAACGGGTATCGTATTTTGATAATATATTAATTATAGCGTAATATATTGGGTTTAATATCTTCAGAGTCCCTTTGGACATATGAGCTAAACTTTAAATTTTGATTTGAAACCCCAGCTGTTGAAACATGATATTATATTGCCATCCCACCCCCCACCACCAGTGGTTGCTGGAATAGTCTAAATTAAAGAGCTACCCTCGACTTGGCACGGTCACTAACCATCATAACGTTGCCCATCGCAAAACTACAGTACTAAATTAAACTGTGTTGGAGTTTAAATTATTGCAAGTTTTGCACTATTTAGTGAGAAAATTGCGAGGGAGTGTGTGTGGGGGTGGGGGTGGGGGGGGGGGTGCTGGAGAGGTGCTACCCTGGCACGGATCCAGTGAGCAGCTTCCGACCGGACGTGGGGGGGGGGGGTTCTGCAGAAAGAATAGTGACTGTGCTCCCTATGCCGCCGTTCTTCTGAGAAAGGGGGAGGGGGCACGTGCCTCTTTGTGGCCTATTTTCCAACGAAATGGGGGACACGTGCCCCCGGTACCCCCCCCCCCCTTGGGTCCGTCACTGGATTCTATGTCAATCGCTATGCTGTAGTCACATCCCGTGGCTCAAATCGAGAATTGGATGGAATCTAAAACTTCGAAGATTGGTGAGATAAGTATAGTGCTCGTCGCAAGTGTATCGATGATTTTCAGATCCGGACTCACTCCATATGATTTGGCCCACCGTCACCAGATCTATAGTAAGAGCAATGTAACCCCCCCACCCCCCATTCAGAAATTCTACAATATTTGATGCAAATCTAGAATACATTAGAGGATATGGAACAACAGTAAAATTAACTCGTAAAATTACCATCTCTCGTTAAATTAATATGTAAAAGATACGGTTGCGAGCACGGAACTGTCAGTGAAACGTTCCCCTGCTCACCACTTGGGTTGTTCCTTTGACGCCATGTTGGAAATCCTTGCACCCCTTCTGGAAACCGAGAGCACGCGGTGCGGTGAAATTGATCACGTGACGCAACGCTCGGGGCAAGATATTCGCTGTTTGATTTACAAGACCTAATGATCGAGGTAGTCTGCACATAATCAAATACGCCCTTGAGCAGCGTGTGATTTAACGCTTCTCTGTTGGCTCCATGTGTGTTTTTGCTGCAAACGTATCATCACGCTGCACGCGAGTTCTCAGCAAGGGCAACGCCGCATGGATTAGATGAATCGTAGGAAACATCATCATGTTTTAATTTGGCGAGTATCATGCGACTTACTGAGAAGGCACAAAGATACCCCAAATATCTTGATCGGTGGGGGACCTGCCCCGGATGCCCCCCCCCCCCCCCCCACCCTCCGCCCCGGTTCTTGCGCCTATGCCGTAGCGGTCACCTGCGTCTCAGGCTTGTACACGCATTTTTGTTCATGTTTTTGTGGAACAATTATTTGTGCCCCCGCTTTCAAGAGTTCCTGCACACGCCCCTGCTTTGAGCCTCAGTATGGGAAGTCCAATGGTGAGAATCGATAGCCTTATTTATTTTTCGCTGAAAAGTGGGGGACTCAGAGGGGGAGGGGTCCATTTGAGTTGGTTCGAAAAAAATAGGACCGGGCGAATACGGGGTGGTGGTGTTGTTGAGGTTGGGGGGGGGGGGGCTTGACTGATCCGCCACTAGTTAAGTCTTGTGCATCATATGCCTCCCACCCCCTCCCCGCTCCACACCAGTCCCCATCCGCCACCCCCGCTAGATCGTCTGTGTCAAGGCCTGTTGGTCACGGCACTCAAAGACCCACCCAGCCACCCACCCACACCTACACTGCCGTGCCAAGCGTGTGACAGCCATAGATGCAAAATTACATCGCTCTCTCTCTCTCTCTATATATATATAGGCTGTCGCAGTAGTTAACGGACCCTGGATATGATATAGATCTCCCAGTGTCCCCAATCCGCGCTGCTTAATTTCTAAAGTCCCTGGCTGGAACAGGATCTGTATTTGCATTGCCTTTGTGTTGTGTGACGTTTCATACAAGCGACGACCGAGTGTGACCCGGATGTGACATCTGACACTCTCCCTCACTAGGTGGCGCGGTCACGGCATGATCTAGTACACAATCCGCACCCCAGTATAGGATGTAATGTCAGTAAGGCGACGTACGTTTCTAAAGCGGATACAGGCATTTTCAAGCCAGCCGTGTTGTGTTGATCCTAAGGCAAGTGCGGCAGTGGTTGGAGCACATGGTTATTATGGTCTTATGGTTAACGTGGTATCGACACGCGTCTCTTTTACGTCATGTTTACACGAGCCATGATTGTCGCTTTTCGACAATGCCGATTACTTCTTCTGTTGATTCGCATGTCGGTATTGCTTGGAGGGGCGCCAAGGGCAGTGGTAGCGGACTTCTGTCCAGAACTATACATCCATGGACTGGACTGGCACAGGATTCCCTACACCAGCGTCCTGCAAGGGTTGTACCGACTGGAGTCCTTTCAATGGGACGGCTTCCCGGTGTACACCCACGACGGATACCACCTGCACTACGACCGGGCTGCTAATGTGATCCTGATCGGCAACACCCGAGGCTCCTACTACATGTTTGCCTCCATCAAGCCCGGCTTTTTGCTGCTAGGCCAATCGGGGGCCGGCGCCTCGAAATCCTTCAGTGACGTCACCGAGGAGCCCTTTAGTGACGTCATCGATCGGTGGTTCTACTGGGACCCCGCCAGAAATACGAACTTTGTCCTGGATCCGGACGAGGATGGGACCGTTGTCATGGAGTGTATAGGGACGGGGGAGAGGCTGCTCCCACGCGGGGGATGCGCCTCGGGACAACTGTACTACAACCTACCGCTGAGGCAACAGACCATTGACGACCGGCTGATTGAGATAAGTCCGACCGAAGATTACTTCCGTCGCCTGTATGACGTGTACATAAACATACGGCCCGTGTATGAGCTGGTGTCGGGGGACGAGCGGCCCGGGATTTACCTGTACTATGGCTTACATACCTGGGGTATCGGGACTGACTTGACACCTGAATCCCAGTTTGTCTTCTCCAAAGACACGGCGCTATATCCGGAACACATCCAGAGTGTGTGGTCGACCTATATACCTTATATTGGCTTGGAAACGTTATACGGTCTCAGACTTCAATGCAAGGGGATGGTGATGGACAGTGATAACCCTGGGGCCAACAGCACGTCATGTCTAAACGGCACGTCATGTTTAAACGGCATGTCATGTCTAAACGGCACGTCACGTCTTAACGACACGTCATGTCTAAACGGCACGTCATGTCTAAACGCCACGTCATGTCTAAACGGCACGTCATGTCTAAACGGCACGTCATGTCTAAACGACCCATCATGTCTACAAAATGGATCGTCTGTATGCGGACAAAACGCGACGTGCAGTAATAGCGACATCGGCGAGGTCTTGTGTCATTGCGAAACAGGACGCCGAGGCGCCCTCTGTCGCGAGATTGTCCCGTCGTGTTTCCCGTTGGCCGACGCGCATCACCCCCGGTACTCCATCGGATACCTACCGCCGGCGTCAGCGCTGGAGGGCACGGTGGCAGTGCATATATGCCAGGTGGGGTATATCCCGCGTATCGTCTACGCCATATGCCGCGGAGAACCCGAAGCGCCCTCTAGCGGCGTCAACTGGCGGCTGGAAGGAGATTGCAACAAACCCGAGATCACGCAGACGACCCCATTCACCACGAGACCAGAGGACGACGACCTCGGCGGCTCGGGTGAGAGCCACACGGGTCCGGATTTCAATTCCTATCCATTCTTCTGGCTCCGGCTTATCATTCTGATCCTGGCGCCGATGATCCAGCTGTTTCTTCCCCTCGCTTTGTACTGCTGCCTATCGGATCGTCTGGATACCACCACGCGGGACGAAGCTGCCCGCATCTCCGAGCAAAAGACGGAGATCATGAAAGAATGGCTCGAAGATCTCAATGACTTCTCCAGCAGACACCCTACGGACGGCGAGACCCTGTCGCCACCGGAAGTCCAACGAGAGAAGCAGGGGATAGACAAGCGGTATGAAGAGCGCATGCGCCAGGTTGAGGGCGAGCCAGCTGTGGATTCCGATACCCGGGCCGCCACGAGAACGGAGATCTTTGTCAGGTTAATCTCAGTGTACTGCTTCGTGTCGGTCTGGTTGTGGGTGATCTATATGTTCGGGTGCGCCGCGACTCAGTGCTGGCAATATGGCGCCGTCTTCAGCGACCTCGTCATCATGGCCGTTACCTTTGTCATCCTGGACCAGCTGATCGTGCTCTGTGAATGCGCCTATTCCCGCGAGCGGAAGTACCTGCGCAATACCGGTGACGTCAGATCCGCCGCCGCCATCATCACCAACATCCGGCGTCGCGCGCCGAGCGTCGTGATGAGGGCGGAAGCGTGGCACTTAGAACTTCGCGTGCGCACTGTGCCCTACACCGACGCCGATGGCGCTGTGCAGACGCGCACGGAAACCTATAACGAGAAGGTCGTCACGGATCTCCAGCTGGAGCCGTTCGTGTACGGATTCTGGAGCGACCAGTCGGATGACCACGTGGCCGGTCTCAGGACATCGGGAATAACCCGGATCAAAATGTACAAGGAGATCCGTTTCGGGGACGCCGACACAGCCAGGACCTTTCATCAGGCTTATTCGTCCTTCAGGATCCGAACGCAGGACCTTGACGACCACGTGGACCATGACGTCATCAAAGACGTACCCGGATTTGAGAGGCGAATATCGACCTTTATGGACAAGGAGACGATTCCCTGGTGGAGTAAAGAAAGCTGGTTCTGGGTGGCGTCAGTCTTCTTGATCACGTGGCCGTATCGATGGGTCTTTCGTCGGGCAACCGGAAGTACTTGTTACGTCGTGCGTAAGATGGTGTTTATAAAGAGGGTTGACGGTAACCAGGGGGACGGGTTACAGCAAGCGCCCCGTAGAGCCAGCATGGTGCTGGATATTGAGACTGATCTCCTTGGAGAGGAAAATGACGTCAAGGCGAAGAGTAAATCTGCCACCAAATCGCTGAAAGTTGGTTTTCGTAAAACGTCTGGCAGGGATGCAAAAACAGGTGTTGTGAGAATAAATAGTATGTGAGGTATATGTAGGCACTGCCCATCGGACATAATTAACTTTTTAATTGATGCAAAAGTCTACACGTAATGTGTTTAGCATATACATGTATTGCATTTTCGCCTTATATGGTGCCCCGTGCAATGCATTGTCGTGGCAATAACGCGATTTGTGGTAAGTGTATTTCGATATGTGGCAGTAGATGAATAATATACAGATTTTTAAGTTAAGTATAATGCATTTTAGATATTATAAGCATAGCATTATATATACGTATATCATCATAAGTGCAAGTCTGATATATGTACAATATAGCCAGGTCCGCAGGTGAATAAAAACAGCGTAGCAAGCGATTCGAATGCGTTGTGTCACTATATGTTACATAATAGCAATGGGACTGGCACTACAAAGATACGCCAACTAAAAGTGAGATGATACGTGTTATGGTCATGTACGTCGTTGCGCCAGTGCCTCGATAAGTCATACAGCCAGATGAGATTGATTAATTTGTGATTCATCGAGATAACTCGTATTATTATGTGGAGCATCTTTTGTGGTGATATCGGTATTGTTTATTGGCAACATCGATCTGTTTTCGGTGTATCAACCCAAAAATGAAATTGAAGAATTTTATCAGTGCGCGTAGAGCTCGCCGTAAAATTAAAATGTCATGAATAAATCATGAATTATCAGATCCACGGTTTATGAAAAGAAATTAAGCCTGCTCTAGCCTGGTAGAGCTACCATTGCAAACGAGCATCCTGGCAGAAAAAATGGGGACCAGACCCCCAAGCAGCCCCCAACCCGGCGATTCAAATGACTGCTCGACACGAGAAGAACCGAAACTGCATGGTTTGTTGGTAAAGCTGGTTTTTGCCGAACCAAAACCGTACGTTTGTTCGACCCATAGGCTAATTAAAAACCTTAATGAATCAGAAATGTAATAAATCGAGATTTCTGCATAAAAGTATCGGAGATTTAATTTATAAATGGAGAGCCCAATTGCGGGAAGCAAATGCACCAAACAGGCAATTTTGCATAATGCACATGGTCATGGCTCATGCCACTGCCTAAGATTAACCTTCGCCACGTTGAAAGTGTAAACAAATTAAACAATGTTTTCTCCTTTAACAATTTGCCAAACCGTCCTCCGTTTAGATGGGCAAACAGTTGAACTCTGTTTCAAAAACAGTTTCGGCCGGTTTCATAGAAATGAAACACGCCATAATTCTTGCGAGCGGGATGAACAGAAAGAAAAAATACCACAATGCTTGGAGGCAGAGAAAGCAATTTTATTAATACTATGAAAACGTGTCGACACCACGGCAACCTTATTTAGTCAGTATGATAGGGGTCTGGAATGGGTAAATGGTAACACGCAACACCGGCATATTTGAAAAATCGACATTCGACAGTGACCCCCAAATTCCGACACTGAGGATCTGAAAAGCGACATCGACAGATATAGTGGCATGTTAGAAAAAGGTAACACGAAACGTCGTTAAAAAAGATATTCGACACCAACAAATTTGAAAAATCGACACTGGATACTGGACACCCCCCCTTTGGGCAGGGGGTTGGGGAGGGCGACGAAAAGGGTTTCCACCCCAAAAGTAGAACGTAATTTGCACCAAACAGAGGCTCTAAAACCAGGGGTGAGGGGAGGGGGGAGGCATCAGATCCGCCAACGCGACTTATTGAATCACTGACTATGTCATAAACTAAATATGTTCACGTGCAAACAATTCACCACGCTATGGTTCTATGGCAAAATATAATCCTTGGAATGCTTAATAACACGAGTGCGTAAGTTCTCTTATAATCTACTCCATGTAAAATGAGAGTACATAAACATATACGAGCAGATATATATATATTATATATATAACTAGTAGTTCCACATACATGCACATAGTTAGTCTTGGTAGCCTATTATTAAATGGGCCTTCAATATGGTTTCTTTCTTTCCTTGCCAGACATCGTTTTTCTCCGGTAGAATATCCGCAACTGACAACAATATTGTACAACTCATAATCTCATACAGAAACAGCACCACGAGAGTAGCGTCAATACTATAGTATTCTGTCAATGTTCGCCGACACTCGAGAATGAAAACCCTCCAACAACATCTCTCCAACATTTGAATAAATAATACATGTACAGTGTATAATAATAAAGTAAAATAAACAGGATATATCTACAAGCAATCGTAATAGCAATGAGCAAGTACATAAGATAACAGTTAAAATGTATTAAGGTATGTTACCCGTTTGAAGCATGAAGAAACAGGGCGAGATGTTAATAATTATAAGTCTTAAGAACTGCAAAGTAATTTAACACGTGTTTTCATGAGAATCAAAGTGCAAGTAGTTAAATGATCAGGTCAAGATATAGGACAAGAGTGAGCCAACATATCTGAATAAGGCACGAGATTAAAGTCAAATCTCAGGAGAGTAGGCAAGGCGAAGCTAAAATATCAGAATCATGGATTGAACGAGTCCAACAAGAGGACAGACAAGAGAGAAACAAAAGCCAATAGAAAAGAAAAAAGCATGTTTCGCAGTACTCAACTTTCACACCAACTGTTCCAAAAGCATCTGAACACATGGAGCAATTAGACCAAAGAAACAAATGCAAAACAATCATCTGAAGTGCGTTCAAAATATCACAGGCAGTTCCACCAAGGATAGTGTATACACTGTCCTTGCGGTTCCATTCATTCATGACCTCTTGCAACTCTCACGTGATCAGGTGATACGGCTGGCATGTGCCTTTATCAGGTGAGCGCGGGGACCTTGCCGGGCCATATCCCCAGGTATCACGGTAATCTCACCCACGTGGTAGCACTTGGGGACTACGAGTATTTTCATACATTTTCAGTGAAGCATATAGCGTGCTATATCTATAGCGTAACTGGTTGGTATCTATAGCATCATGACGCGATCGTACAGATATCATTAACACGTGTCTATCTGGCATCACTGACAGGCCTGTCCGACATCACTTCAATATCGCAAATATAGAAATCTGACGTTACTGACATATATATATACGAAATATTTATATCTGACATCAAGAACTGACAGATTTATCTGACGTCAGTGACGCGGTTATATCTGACGTCAC
Source organism: Arenicola marina (assembly GCA_964019135.1). Lineage (NCBI taxonomy): Eukaryota > Metazoa > Annelida > Polychaeta > Arenicolidae > Arenicola > Arenicola marina. The sequence continues at coordinate 19,026,225 of OZ025264.1, forward strand.
TGACACGGATATATCTGACGTCACTGACACGGATATATCTGACGTCACTGACAGACTGCTGACGTCAAACAGACGAGACCTTTGCACACAGGCGTCAATCCATGGTGTTGAGATATGGGTTTGATGACGTCATTTCGCGACCTCGGCATAGGATATACAGGATAATGATCACGTCATGCCGCGGATAACGCTAGTTGATGACGATGACGTCGCGAGGACGTCATGTCGCGGATAACGCTACTTGACGGTGACGTCAGAACGTCGTGCTGACGTCACTCAGCAGCGCTGGGGTACACCCAGGCCAGCTTAGCGGGACTTGGGGAGGTGGCCGACGGCTCGGTGTCGGACTCGCCGGACGCATGGTCGCTCAACTCTTCGGGATCGCTCTCTGGAGCGTCTACTGTAGCCTCTTGGGACAGGAGAGGAGTCTCTGGGTCCGCGGTTTCCGGTTCCGCCGAGGGCATAAACCTCAGAATGGCCCCCTTAACTCTGGTGAGGGAAATCCAAAGAAAATGTGTTTCAGATCACATGAGTTATGCGCAATTGATTGCCCGTCATAGGTTCGACACGATATACACTTTATTGCTTATATTCCACGTTAGCGAAGGTCATTATACTGCTGACATCACGTAATTAGCGTCTTGGTTCTTTCATTTACCACTATAATGATTTCCCGAATCTCGAGAAACTGCCGCAAAAGTAATATATTTTATAACTTACTATATGTGCTCAACCGATTAGCCAGCAATTACTGGAATAATCTGATTTACTAAATTGTAACTGCAATAAACAGAGGTCTATGTCAATTGGAGATGGAACCATACCGTCAGAGAATTGTACTTCAATCTTGAACAATCTTGGCCATGGACCATGACCAATAATCAATAGTTGTTCTCGAAGGAGGCAGGAGACACACACTGACCTGTAGAAGCTGCCAGTGGTACTTTCCACAAGGTCCATGGTGGCGAAAGTTTTGTTCTCCTCTCTTAGGTCTTGTGGGAACAGCACTGGCCAGTCCTCTGCAAGTAAAGGCGGATCTATTGACCATACATTTCATTGCAATGTTAACACCATATAGCTTTTAAAGATTTTTTTTTAAATTTTAGCAAAGCGAGAACTTTGTGTTTGGCCCCAAACGCCCACGTCGTGACGAGACGGTCCATTGTCGCGCGTCGGCCATTGGTTGAGATATTGTTTGTAACTTTGATCATAAAAGAGTTTTTTTCTCCTTCAACTGTAAACCACGTTAATTGACATTCTGGTCCTGAACAGACAGGTCATCATCACATACCTTTGTAGCCAGGGGAGGTGACTACGACCTTCAAGGGTGAGTCTTCGCCCTCTTTGACCTTGACACACTTCATGACAATGGCGCCCATGACCTCTGTGGTGGCTGAGAGCTGCAGTGCCGGGCGCTCCGTAAGTTTGGTCGGCACTGTGATCTCAAAGGTGCGCGTACTCCTTCCGTCCTGAGAAAACGGTAAAACACGCAGGCTAAACAATTATGTGACACAAAAAAAGAGACGAAAAAAACAACGTATTAGCTAGTAGAGCAACTTACACAAGAAATAGGTTCAAAAAAGATTTTTTTAGCAACTCATTCATGAACACAAGCACAATAACCAAAGCCACAGATATGTTTTGGATATGGCGGTAATATTATCTACACACACAGTGTGTCTCATATGCCAATCCACCACGTCAGTAGGACTTTTTTATTATATTAACACTATGTTATGGATGAAGACTACGTCTGTAGGTTTACCTTTGCCCGTTCGATGGCGGTATCAGCCAGATTGACGCAGTACAGCTTATCCCAGTAGCAGAATAATCTCCGCTTGGCGCTCAGCTGAAATGTAAATTATCTATTATAATTAATTACGAAACTAATGCCTACATAAATATACCCTATGAACGAGGGCAGATATGTGTATATTTATGATGGATTTATTTGCTCATGGTTTGATTACCATTACATACAACTGCACAAAGTATAACCGCACCGTTACGATGTCAGATTATATTCTTCACTATATAGTCAGTTAATACTGAAGACCTTATGACATAATTGCCTGCATAAGGTGCATGTATTATGCTGTAATTCATTCAATAGTTGTGTATTTTTTAGCTTGTCTGGACCGTTTTGGTCCATGTACAACATAAAATACTCTGAAACACAGTATATGGTCTCCACTACCACGGGGAACCATGGCTGGAGTCACGTGACGTAAATACCTGAGTCGCGGCTCCCGTTAGGCGACCGGAAAAGTTCACTCGGTGCACTTCCTCCTTCGTCTCCAGGTCGAAGATACTAAAGGCAGAAATCAAACTATATTATTGATCATATAATATTTAAATACTAATTAGCTTAAACATTTTTTGAAACTAACACGTCCATTCCCCTTACTTTAAACAATACTGCAATGGATGCAATTACGAACATGGAACAACCCATAATTATCCTCCTCCTCATATATCTTTCCATCATCTCACATATGTCCCCGTCCGCCAATATCCATTCTAAGACCTGTACTCATCGTCATCACGGTAACTTCACCGGAAACCAACTGATACTCCATCACTTTCCCGTAATACTTATCGCCGTATAGCTTGCACAATCACTCGTTGCAGTGTAATATGTACCTGTACTCTACTACTTTTTAGACATGACTAATCTATTTTTCACTAGTCCAGTGGCGGGTTTTACTTACACTGTGGGACAGCTGCCAGTGATGAGCATCCCCTGACCGACACACACCCCACTGGCCGCGTGTCTCAGGGGGGAGAACTCGTGGAGGACCTCTCCTGTGGCCTTGTCCAGCTGCAGCACCTTCCCGGAGACCTCGATGTAGAGGTAGTTCTCATACTGGAAATACAGCAGGTACACATTGAAACACTATGCGATGGCGTCGTTTCGGGCGAAAGTGATGCTTAAATAGGATGCGAAATCTGGAGAAAAACCACAATGAAGCGATGTGTTTATTAACTAGAATAACGACAAACGACATGCAAACAGCCAAGCAAAGCATCCACGTGCATCTCATGACATCACTGCGTATACGTATTCAACTAATTAGGCCTACACACTTTGGCATTAATATTAAGGAACCGTTCTTCTATTCGCTATATATGCCATATGATGGGCGGAATGACGCATAATAATTGAGGTTGTATTATAGATCTACCGAACAATTGCAATTGCCTAAATATCAGCTATTAGAATGTAGCCCATGTGTTACGACATTTGTGCCCCACTCACGGCAGCTCCTGATTGGGCGCTGACTTGGCGACCCCCGCTGAGGGGTCGCTCCCACTTGATGTCTCCCGTGGCAACCTCGTAGCAACGAACAACTTTCTTGTGTGCAAAGTATATGCCAGATTCATCGGCCGTGAACTGAAATGAAATCCCATAGTATTTCCTTAAATATATAGGCATTGCTTACATTCAGCAATCTATATGATGCTCAAATGTATTTCATGCGATATTTATTGGCCGTAAAGGTCGAACAGGAAGTCCACGGTATTTTGTTATTTATGCACAGATGACAGTCAGCGTTCTGTATGCCGTCCAAATGGTTGCTTAATTTATTTTACGAAAATAATTCTAATTTGGAACTTTACACCTATGCTTTCATTACTTACAAATCCTCCGTCACCAATGAGTTGCTCCTTCTTCCACATAATCTGTCCATCACAGCCGACGAGAGCCAGGTTGCCCTTATTATCGCCCAGGGCCAGACAGCTGTCTACCATCGCAGCGTAGGTCACCTGGCGCAGAAAGTAAAACGAAATGACGCAATATATTCATGTTAATGGGGCGTTAGGCAATTTTATTTGCCCAACCATCAAGATGTAGCAGCCCGCCTATTTGAAGGACATCTAAAATATATGGGAAGTATTGGCTATGGCGGTTTGGGTAAGGTTACACAATTTTAGCCGCCTTCAGATCATAACACTATTCAAAATTCAAAGACTGTGTGCGCATATTTATTTGTGCCTGCTGGTATAGGCTTCGGATGTTATACATACCAGATCACCAAATTCTGTGACCTCGTAGAGAACCTGTGGTGTGGAGAACGACAAATCTGAGGAGAGAAGGAAAATTAATTAATACAATTAATATTGCGCTATTGCACAGATATAATCATATATATATTCAAGGACAGATAAACATTTTATACTCAACGGCAATGCAGGTGGCGTACATGTTGCATTGATAAATTGCGTCCTCGCTCAAATTGGGAGGAAAAAGGCCAAACCACAGGACCACCCACCCCCCCCGATCGAAGATCCGCCACCGGGTTATAGTATCACAGCCTATTAAGCATGGTTAAGCTCAGTATCAAACTTTGACAATATTTGATGAATGCGGGGCCTCTAAACAACATAATATGAGAGCATTCCGATGGCAGGGTCAATACTAAAACCATATCCTTGATTAATATATGAAGCCCCGGGCACGGACTCGGGAGCTAATTCCACGTGGTCATGGCGTACGTACCGACGAGAGCGCCCTTCCACTTCTCGTAGCCGTGCTTGGGGTGGCACCACGCGTACAGACGTCCGGAGTCTCGGAACAGGACGCCCACCGGGAACCCCAGCGCCACCTGGTCTGTCACCAGGCCATCGTGGTTCAGGTAGACCACTGCGGAGGTGAGGAGAGAAAGAGGTTACAACGTGGAAAGTTAACATATACAAGAACACTGGGGGTCATTTCACAAAAATCTCGTAACTTTTGATAGTAAAATAAAAAAATGGTATGGCGGGGCCGAAGAGGAAAGAACAATGCTGAATGTGTCATAAAAACTATTGAAGATATTAATTTGAATATTATTGGCTAGAAACACGTAAGTCGTACCCATATGGCTGCACACAGTAATACTCGCTTAATATGTAGACGATAGGGTAACTCTTAGTGAAACGATCGCCAGGGACAAGTAAAAGTCCGTTAAAGAGGGGCAATGTAAAGAGGAAGAAGTAGAAACACAATCCAGGTTGCTAGGTTGAAGGCAGGGTAAGAGAGATAGTATCAAAGACAAAATAGTATCAGACAGGGTTTATCGTCATATAGGGAGCACGAACGCGGAGAGCAGAAGAAGACAGCACGCGATCAAGTAAACATGGTAACAACAATCAGAGCGCGTGTAAATTCAAATTAGCCACAAGGGCAAAATTCGAACTCAAGGCAAGAGAGAGTGCAATAATAAACTAAAGATAAATTCAAAGCGACCATTTCATGAAAATATTTAAGTTAGTTGGATTGAAAAACGGATATCACATCGTATGGGCGTTAAGACAGAAAACCTTCCTTGTGGAATGAAAACTGTATCTTACCGCGCCCGTCGTCTGTTCCCACAATGCATTGCTCCTCATCAACGAGCATTCCTTTGCCATCCACTTGCGGATCCGCTGTCCACAACATGGGCGCCGTCTGGTGAAGAACATTCACATTAAATAGATTGTGACAAACTGCGCCATGTTTGACTATCCCCCTCCCCCCACCCGGTTCAGGGGCATATAATGGTATGAACAATAATATAAATAAATGGTGTTCGATGCCACTGCTGTACACACACACATAGCTTTCTAGGACAGTATATAGGGTTGGATAAATGTCCCAGGTACAAGTGCCGGCCAAAATTAAAATTCTTAATGAAATTATTATGTTATAGATCTATATAAGCATAGGGAAGAGGGCGATAGACACGTACAAACGGTTCGGGGTAGGCGGACTGCGAGCGGGTAAGCTTGATCCGCTTGGCCTCTTGCCGACCCTCAGTCGCCTCAGGTTCGGCCTGGTTCTCCTTGCTCTCGTCAGAGGACGCTGTACGCCTATGGGCAAAGTAGCGATTGGGTCAAATATTTTTTGCGTGTGCATTTTCAAGAAAAAGATGGGTTTGGGGTTCAAAATGGCGAGAATTTTGATGCGATGTCTCGCGAAAATCGCAGGTAGAGAATTAAACAAACGTTGGGACGATGCTAAGTTGGAAGCTGCAATAGAAGTGCTACTACCACATATCCTAGTCATGATACTCACTTGCGCTTCAATGGAGAGGTCAACGCTGGCTTAGTGACGTCATCGTTCTGTACGTCAGTATCAGCCTCGTTGGGCGTCAGCACTGTAACATATGTATGGCGACAAGGTTTACATACTGATATATTATCTGGATCCGAATAATAAGGTACCGCGTTAATTTTATGATCACCGCATCGGACATTATTTTCGCGCGTAATAATTTTTTGCGTAAATAATTTTTTGCCTAAACAAGTTTTTTGTAAACACCTTCGCGTAAACAATTTTTGGCTTAAATAATTCTTGCCAAAACAATTTTCGCGTAAATAGATTTCACGTAAATAATTTCGCGTAAATAGATTTCACGTAAACATTTTTCGCGTGTATAATTTTCGCGAAAATTGGTGTCAACATTGCCACAAAGTTACACATCTTTACAATGCTGCAGATCATGAGGGTTCATTTACTATAAAACTGATAAAGTTTCACGTAACTTACCTGTCACCAGCGGGTTGCTCTCTGTAGCCATCTTTGGAGTTTGCTGCAAAGATCATGAAATAAATCAAGTAAATATGTAATGTAATCAATGCAATTTCTATAACGGCTTAATTGTTGATTGAAACATCAGACCAAGTATCAAGAAACTGCATCCGAGATAATTGGCACTCACATTTGACTTGTAGCATTGCCCATATATTATTAAAATTTAGCAAAAGTTCTAATGTAATTGGAGGATCACGAGAATGAACCTGTCCCCGAAACATAACCGACCAAGGGTATGGCTAGTCTAGCCCTGACATGACTGATCTAAGGGTATGGCTAGCCTAGCCCTGTTACTTGTCTGATCAAGGATATGACTGGATTAGCTCTAGTACTTGTCGGATCAAGGTTATGGCTAGCCTAGCCCTACCACATGTCTGGTCAAGGGTATAGCTAGCCTTGTCCCGCCACATGTCTGATCAAGGGTATGGATAGCCTAGCCCTGACATGTCTGATCAAGGGTATGGCTAGCCTAGCCATGTCACATGTCTATCAAGGGTATTGCATAGCCTAGCCTCGTTACATGTCTGATCAAGGGTATGGCTAGCCTAGCCCTGTCATCTCTATCAAGGGTATGGCTAGCCTAGCCTCGTTACATGTCTGATCAAGGGTATGGCTAGCTTAGCCCTGTCATCTCTATCAAGGGTATGGCTAGCCTAGCCCTGTCACATGTCTGATCAAGGGTATGGCTAGCCTAGCCCCGGGCCTAGCACTGACACATGTCTGATCAAGGGTATGGCTAGTCTAGAACCAGGCCTAACTCTGTCACATCTCTGATCAAGACAAAGGTATGGCTAGCCTAGCACCCGGTCTAGCCCTGACATGTCTGATCAAGGGTATGGATAGCCTAGCCCTTACATGTCTGATCAAGGGTATGGCTAGCCTAGCCCTGTCACATCTCTATCAAGGGTATGGCTAGCCTAGCCCTGACATGTCTGATCAAGGGTATGGCTAGCCTAGCCCTGTCATCTCCATCAAGGGTATGGCTAGCCTAGCCTCGTTACATGTCTGATCAAGGGTATGGCTCGTTTAGCCCTGTCATCTCTATCAAGGGTATGGCTAGCCTAGCCCTGTCACATGTCTGATCAAGGGTATGGCTAGTCTAGCCCCGGGCCTAGCACTGACACATGTCTGATCAAGGGTATGGCTAGCCTAGAACCAGGCCTAACCCTGTCACATCTCTGATCAAGACAAGGGTATGGCTAGCCTAGCACTCGGTCTAGCCCTGACATGTCTGATCAAGACAAGGGTATGGCTAGCCTAGCACTCGGTCTAGCCCTGACATGTCTGATCAAGGGTATGGATAGCCTAGCCCTTACATGTCTGATCAAAGGGTATGGCTAGCCTAGCCCTGTCACATCTCTATCAAGGGTATGGCTAGCCTAGCCTCGTTACATGTCTGATCAAGGGTATGGCTAGCCTAGCCCTGTCATCTCTATCACGGGTATGGCTAGCCTAGCCTCGTTAAATGTCTGATCAAAGGTATGGCTAGCCTAGCCCTGTCACATCTCTAGCAAGGGTGTGGCTAGTCTAGCCCTCACACATGTCTGATGAAGGGTATGGCTAGCCTAGCCCTGATATGTCAGATCATGGGTATTGCTAGCCTAACCCCCGGCCTACGTCTAACACATGTCTAATCAAGGGTATGGCTAGCCTAGAACCAGGCCTAACCCTGTCACAGCTCGGATCAAGACAAGAGTATGGCTAGCCTAGCACCCGGTCTAGCCCTGACATGTCTGATCAAGGGTATGGCTAGCTTAGCCCTGTCTCATCTCTTAAGAGCAAGACAATGGTATGGCTAGCCTAGCCCCCGATCTAGCCCTGACATGTCTGATCAAGGGTATGGCTAGCCTAGCCCTGTCATATCTCTATCAAGAGTACGGCTAACCTAGCCTCGTTACATGTCTGTTCCAAAGGTTTTGCCAGACTAGCCCTGACACATGTCTGATGAAGGGTATGGCTAGCCTAGCCCTGACATGTCTGATCAAGGGTATGGCTAGCCTAGCCCCCAGCCTAGCCCTGACACATGTCTGATCAAGTGTATGGCTAGCCTAGCCCATCTCTGATCAAGAAAAGGGTATGGCTAGCGTAGCCCCCGGCCTAGCCCTGACACTTGTCCGATCAAGAGTATAGCTAGCCTAGGACAAGGTCTAGCCCCGACATGTCTGATGAAAGGCATGGCTAGCCTGGCCCTATGACATGTCTGATCAAGGGTATGGCTAGCCTAGCCCTGTCACATATCTGATCAAGGGTATGGCTAGCCTAGCCCTGTCACATGTCTGATCAAGGGTATGGCTAGCCTAGCTATGTCACATGTCTGATCAAGGGTATGGCTAGCCTAGCCCTGTCACATATCTGATCAAGGGTATGGCTAGCCTAGCTATGTCACATGTCTGACCAAGGGTATGGCTAGCCTAGCCCTGTCATATCTCTATCAAGAGTATGGCTAGCCTAGCCTCGTTACATGTCTGTTCCAAAGGTTTTGCCAGTCTAGCCCTCACACATGTCTGATGAAGGGTATGGCAAGCCTAGCACTGACATGTCTAATCAAGGGTATGGCTAGCCTAGCCCATCTCTGATCAAGACAAGGGTATGGCTAGCGTAGCCCCCGGCCTAGCCCCGACACTTGTCCGATCAAGAGTATAGCTAGTCTAGAACCAGGCCTAGCTCCGACATGTCTGATGAAGGGTATGGATAGCCTAGCTATGTCACATATCTGATCAAGGGTATGGCTAGCCTAGCTATGTCACATGTCTGACCAAGGGTATGGCTAGCCTAGCCCTGTCATATCTCTATCAAGAGTACGGCTAGCCTAGCCTCGTTACATGTCTGTTCCAAAGGTTTTGCCAGTCTAGCCCTCACAAATGTCTGATGAAGGGTATGGCAAGCCTAGCACTGACATGTCTAATCAAGGGTATGGCTAGCCTAGCCCATCTCTGATCAAGACAAGGGTATGGCTAGCCGCAGACTCCCCTCTGGGTCGCAGATGCAACCCAACACGCACCATTAGAAAATGCCAAGTTCGGCAGTTCGGGGCAAAGCGCTCGATGGTTTCACAATGTCTCGCCTTTTTAACTTCATATCTTGATAAAGTTATCTTTAATTAAACGACTAATCGAATTTTTGCTTGCATATGTACCGATTTAGTCTATATTCTGGCAACCAAAACAACACCTTCAACCTGCCTGGCTGATTCAAAACAAATGTCGGATGACGGAAATGGTGTGATGCGCATGACCGGAAAGAGAGTCACCGTAAAACTGCGTAGATGCAACGTGGCGCTCCTTATAGCCTATAACAGCATGTGGTTGATTATCGTGCACTTGATGTTTTAAATTTATGTTATTATTATTTAACGCTGCCATTTTGGTGAAACAAATTTTATTTATGCACAAAACTTTATTTGTTCGGTCTTTTTTTAGCACTGAGTGCATTTTCACTTGAGTGTTACATCATTAAAATGTTAAGTGCACGCTGGCATATGAGGAGCGCCGCATTGCATCTACGCAGTTTTACGGTGACCTTCTTTCCGGTCATGCGCATCGAACCATTTCCGTCCTCCGACATTTGTTTTGAATCAGCCAGGCAGGTCGAAAGTGTTGTTTTTGGTGGCAAGAATATAGACTAAACCGGTACATATGCAAGCGAAAACTAGATAAGTCGTTTAATTAAAGATAACTTTATCAAGATATGAAGTTAAAAAGGCGAGACATTGTGAAACGAACGAGCGCTTTGACCCGAACTGCCGAACTTGGCATTTTCTAATGGCGTGTGTATGGTTGAATCTACGACCCAGAGGGGAGTCTGCGGCTAGGGTATGGCTAGCGTAGCCCCCGGCCTAGCCCTGACACTTGTCCGATCAAGAGTATAGCTAGTCTAGAACCAGGTCTAGCTCCGACATGTCTGATGAAGGGTATGGATAGCCTAGCTATGTCACATGTCTGATCAAGGGTATGGCTAGCCTAGCCCTGTCACATGTCTGATCAAGGGTATGGCTAACCTAGCCCTGTCACATGTCTGATCAAGGGTATGGCTAACCTAGCCCTGTCACATGTCTGATCAAGGGTGCGGCTAGCCTAGCCACCAGCCTAACCCTGACACATGCCTGATCAAGTGTATGGCCAGCCTAGCCATGTCACATGTCTGATCAAGGGTACGGCTAGCCTAGCCACCAGCCTAGCCCTGTGGTAGTTTATGGTTGGCCAATATATGGAGCCTGTGGGAGACCCAATAATTAACGGAGAGGGTCTCCCGAGGCTATATATATAGCGCCTGATACTACTACCAAACACTGACACACAGCTCGTTTTGATTCGCTATACCTATTCACACTAATATTGACTTAGTTTCATTCCGCCACTTACCTCAGGTATCTTGTATAAACTTGTCTGCGCTTTTACTGAGCTTCAGTCACTATCCAATCAAGCTGTCAGTTCAAACAAGACCCCAATCTACTGTCAGCGGCTGCAGGTGGTTCGTCGCCTTGTCCGTATAGGTTGAGGAGTCCAATGCAGAGTGCGCAGTAACGACAGCGGTCGGTGGTTAACATATCCGAAAAGCCCGCCAAAACGAACTGACAGCAGACGACACATCAAGCGAGACCATTAACATAGACAGCGACCGAGGGAGGTGATGGTGGGTGGTGGTCTGTATATATGTACGCGCCAGCCAGCCCTCAGCCAGCAAGTGGTAAACAGGACTGTAAGCTGGTATAAGCAGTCCCCAGGTCTCACCTGCAGGCCTGCGGTGGTGGTATACATGCATGGTAAAGGCGCAGTGAGGCTAGTCCTGGTGTAGCCTATGTCGGCCGGCCTGTGTACCATCATTTGAATGTACGGCCCGCCAAAAACATGGGTCTTACTCCAGAAAATAAGAGGGATTTTTTACAGGTCGGTCTGAATCAATGGGTCAGAGTTATAGTATATCCCTGTGGCGGATCTGGAGGAAGGGCGCTCTAGGGGAGTGTGTGTGTGTTTATTGGGAGGGGCGGGGGGGGGGGGGGGTAGACCCACGGTCGATAGCCTTGTAAAGCGCCCACCCCCTAGAATCCATAAATTCCTCAATTCGCCCCTGAATAACATTAACAGCAGCTTAAAGGCTGCTAATGCTAATCATAAATTGGCCATTTCCAATAATATAATACACGTACGTTATCCAGAGAAAAACAACCCAAACATTGCTTAATTAAGGCCATATGACAGTGAATATTGATATTCTTTAATTTAGTAATGTATATATTAATATCGCATGTCGTTTTGGTGGTACAGCATTATATGTTAACGTCGAATATCTTTTGGGGATATATCTTCAACGCGACGATTGAGAGAACACTAGGCCTACATGTGTATAGGTGTATGTAGGCCACAGTGCACACTAAGTGGATGGGTACGCTGAGGAGAAACAGACACACTGTCGGGGCGTGTGAGGTCAGATCCGGCGTTCGTGGGCCATTCAGGCCGGGCAACCTCGATCGTCAAGGGCTCCTGTCGAAGTTCGCTTTTTGACTGGTGACTGGCGATAATTGTGGAATAAGAAAAAGTGAAGCACCCTCAACTCCCACCCCCCCACCTCCCCCCCTACTCCCTCCATCCCGATCCCAGACAGCCAGGTCTACAGGTATAGATAGTCTTCGTGTGTGTGACTAATAACTGTGAGACCTCGACCTGCCACAGGCGGAGGGAGTAGGTGGGGGTTGAGGGGGGGGGGGGGAGGACGTGCTAGTCATAGATGAATGTGTAATCGCGCCCCTTCCGTAATATGTTAGGCAACTGTTGTACCAATTGTTGTGGTCACTTTAATTTGTTGCCAGATTGATAGCAATAATAAATTGGCAATAAAAACGTACTTGAGAAGCATCGCTATAGCTGTGGGTCGATCGGAGAGTCGCAATTGCAGTTCATATAGGCTATACATGGATGATATGGACTTCACTGAACTTAAAATTGTCTGGTCGCATTCCGGTCATGCATCCCTACTTTCGTCACATTTTTCCTAATTTTGCGCTACTTTTTTTGTGTTATCTTTATTATAATTACTACTTCATAGTTTTAACAAGTGGCACACATGTAAGAAGCCATAGGCTACTGAATAAAACAAAGTCGGTTGAAATCAATTAAAGCAATGCCATCAGGATCATCTTGGATTTAGGTGGGTTTTGATGGCCGCTAACTTGATTAGGCAAGCATCTGCACGCATTTTGCCTGGTCAAGTCTTTCAGAAACTTATGTTTATTGTTACTGCGGTGAACAAAATACTTTATAAACGATTTCGCTTATCATCACAATGCCTTATTCTTTGCCTTTTTAATGTTTTTTTCTTACCCTACGTGTCTGGCAAAAGTGCCCCTACTTCTTATGAGAGGTCATTCCGGCGTGTGGCTTCGTTTAGCTGTTCGTGTTGCCATTTATTGCTTTCCATCTGACAGAACAGCTCCGTATGTAGTTCAGTCAGTAGTGCGCTAAGCATCAATGGGGGCACAAGCGGGCGCCTTGTGCCCACCCCCTCCCTACCCTCTCACCCCGAGACTGTGACCCGCCCTTTGGTTCGAACGCCGCGCCCCATTTGTTTAATTAACAAAAAAAACAGACTCGGAATTTATGGGTAAATGGAGGAATTTCCTCACCGTTTTGGCTTTTTATTTTATTTTAGCCAAAAAATTAACCCCTCGAGCAGTTTGAAAATCGTGGAGCATGGGGGGGACTAAATGACGTCATTTTGTCAGTAATGGTAAAGGGCAGGACCAACTTACGTTAACGGTTCATTAAGAGTCGTGCGGCCCTGAACTGTTCGATATACGTGTGGTGGTTTATATATATATACATAATTCTTATCTATTATATCAGCTGAAATAGACCAGCGACCTACACACACACGCTAGATGGTCCACTTGCATACCGCCCCGCTACGAGACCAACCAAGAAAAACCATTCAACTTGAGGAAATGCCTCGCGTGCCCCGGGCAAACCGCCTGCTTATATACTGAGGTGACTGGTCTGCCGCATGCACTCGGTTAAGAGAGGAGGGGGTGGGGGTGGGTAGAGGGAGAGACAGAGAGAGGAGAATGCACCTATTGAGAGGTGCGACGGTTGGCTTGTAAGAAAACGCGCCAACACGACCGCCTGTGACTGGGTTCGCTTTGTGTCAGACATTTCCCGCCAACCACCGGACAAATTGGCCTAAATCAAGCCTTTCGTCTGAATAGACGGCTGGAGTGTCTGTTATTTTGCGCGCGACGAAACATGAGAGGTCGCGGTTTTTCAAGCATGTATCATTATGCTAGTTTTTCAAAGTGCTTCAGATTAATGGCCCTTGTTGTATCTAATCATACAGGTTCAGAAATGGTCAATTTTAAGTGGCTTCGTGATTTTATCGCTACTTTGCGGATAACAAAAAACACCCAAATTAACACATATGGCCTCTTGCGAACACAGAACTTGATTTAAATAAATATTAACGGAGAAATCCCCATGGTATTTAAACGTGTTGATGCAGCTGACTGGAAACACGTAACGAGTTCCATATTAAATGGAGAGTTTCGAAGAAGATTTGCTTTTTGGTGGATCAAAACAAATGACCGGCGGGGGGATGGCAGGGGGATGGGGTGGGGGGGGGGGGGTGGCGGGGCAATCCGAAATACTGACAATTTCTCAGGATTAGAGAAGGTAGCTCCCAGGGGGTGGTGGGGGGGGGGGGGGGTCATCAACAAAGCAACGAACGGGTCGAGCTCTGAACAGGAACACTGGTGTTATCCCTTAGAATTCCTTTAATTGTTATTTAGTGCAATTTAGTTACATCAAACAAGCCAAAACCATGAACAAGCTTGGCTGGCTCAAATGTGTCCTATATATTGCCTGCAGCCACCCCCCCCCCCCAGTGGCTGGAAGGAAGATTTTTCAAGGAAGATTTTTTTTAAGAATTTCTATTCAGATGCCCACCCAATTTGGTATAGCCAGTTTTTATATAACAACGAGTATTTATGACCATATAGTGTCTCACACGAAGCAACACAAAAACACATACAAGTTGCATGAGAAAGATATAGAAAATCATTTAATGGATTCCGCTTAAAAAATATTCATTCATGAAGTACAATAAATAATGAAGACTTATGAATGCGACATGCCAGGAAACGGAACTTCATGTAAATACAGTTGATGAGCCATAATATAGACACGGTCAATATAAACCACGTATGATAGGTTTAACAGAGTATTGTTATTACTTGTGAGTATGATGAATTTCTAACAAGAGTTTCACCCATTTAAACAGTTAAAACTGCAAGGCGTCATTCAGTAATTAATAGTACAGACGAACCAAGACTGGGACGACGACTGAAGGAGTAGCGTCGAAACCGAGTCACACCACGAGTATTCCACCGGCGCCAGCTGGTGAGTGGTTTCCAAACTATTTCTGTTCTATTTTTAGACACTCGCTGTTTAATGTCTTTAATGGCCACCCTGTGACAAAGAGCCATGGTACTTCAAAGCTAATCAAACATTAGTTTCCCGCACAAACCATGTCAAAATCTAAATTTGTTACATATTATGGTCTGGTTAGCGCAAGAATTATTTATTATTATTATTACCGAGTTATCTATGATAATTCATTGAAAATTTGTGACGTATAGTGCAATTAGCTTTCAAATTATGGTAAACTGTCATTAAAATACCTTTCCTGCCAGGTTTACCACGAACATTTGAAGCAAAAGTTACCGTTGTGTCAAATGCAAATGACAACCTTTTGTTTTAGTATTCTATGCAGATTGTTTTTAACTGGTGGCAAACATGTTACGTAGCTTTAAACATGACTTCTTCACATAAGTTGGGCAGACCGGTTTTAATTTTCGGCTACCGTTCTTCATTTTTTCTTTTCGTACAGAAGACCTCTCCAATATCACGAAAAACGTCAGACTATACATTAGCTAATTTCGGCTTCTTGTCGCCATAAGTCTCGACAGAAAGTGTTAGGACGGAAACATGTAGCAGCAAACAAATGCAGGACGAATAAACAAAAGACATGTTAATCGCATAGAGATCCATAAAGGCACGAACTGCATGATTAATTACAAATGGATTAACGTTTCCGAAGGAAATATTCTGCATATATCGTTGAAACCCGTATGTAGATTTGACCGTATACATAATAGTCAATACTGTCATTTACACCCTCGCTGATCCGGCAATTTGGTTTGTTACATGGTGTCAGTTGACAGAAATTCTTTTATACGAAATTTCCGATCTTGCTTCATCAACGGGTGAAGTCAAGGGAAGACTTTGTTCCGAAGGAATCGATGTTCATGTAGTCCCACAAGAGCTTGAAACAGAACTTGTACTGTTCCTGGAAGAAGAACACAGCGTATAAATTGTATATGATATTCTGAATATTAGACGTTATATAGCCGGCACGCGGTATTATATAGACGACAGGAAAACCGAAGAAGAACCTTTAACACATTTAGGCGACATGCCTAGCAAAATAGTTCATCTACAATTGCAAAAAGAAATATAAATGTCCTTAACAAAGTCCTGGGTGTGCTTACTATTAAAGTACAGTGCGTGTAAATACAGATTAATGCGCCCAGAACAACGTTTACACAGAGAAACAAGCCCGGTTGCTATTTGTGGTGACGTCAGCACATTGACGCATTGGAGTAACGCCACTTGGAACCAGTCAGTCCACAAAATGAACTTGCTACTTTGGGGTCTCGGGCACCAGCCTGAAGACAATCGCCACGTAGAGGGCGCGACAAGTTGTTTCGCTGGAACCAGCCTGGTTTATCTATTGTGCTGACTTGTCAAGAACCAGCCAGTACGGTTAAAATTAAGGATTGAAATTAGCTTTAATTTGGGCTTTAATTTGAATGCGTAGGTCCGCAGTGGGCTGTTGATTATTGGATATTATTGTGTTTTTCATTTTGATGCGGCTTATGACTACTTACCAGAGTACTGATGATGTGAAACCGTCGCCTCTTCATGTGTTTGATGGTATGGAAGACGTCAACTTCTCCGTCTATAGTGAACTTCTCACATAGGACGTAACAGGCGCAGAACAACCCGCTGGCTTCGGCTCCGTTCGCGCAGTGGACGATAATAGGGGCATCACCCGCGTCACTCTCCTCCAGCCAATCGGAGACGAGATTGAGAATCTTCTGCATGGCGTTGCGGGGCCAGGGCACCTTATCATACATGGGCCAGGCCTGAAACTGGAAATGGCGAATCTGACGCTCGTGTTGGGTTGGGCCGGTCAGCGTCAGATCCCGCACAGTGACGTCATCCATCCCCGTGACGTCATTGAGGCGGACGCGGAAGGGATTATACCTGGCGCTGGTTCCCTGCGCCGGGAGGTACTCGGCGCACGAGTCTTCCTTGTAATCCTGACTGTTCATCATGACGATGGTATTTACGTGGTATTCGTGCACCGTTCGCCAGAAGTCGGCGACCGTGTTGGCCATGGGCGTCTGGGTCACGATGAAGTTCTTCTGCAGCGTGTAGGAGTCGAGGAAGACGGCGTTGATGTAGTCGTCCCCCTGGGATACGCCACCCCCCGTCGCCGCCGCCGCCGTCCTCAGCCGCACACGGTGCTGGTCGGCGGGCACGATGCCCGAATACCTGTTCTTGGCCGCGTTCTCGTCCCGCACAGCCACAGCGCAGTCTCGGGCCGGGTCAAGTCTCGTCACGTGCTTCTCCAGCGCCTGGAACTGCTCCCGGAAGTAGGACTTATTGGTGGCCGGGTTGACCTTGCCCAGCATCTGGTAGTTGATGCGCATGTCTTCGTTGACGATGTGGTAGTTGGTGATGAGGGCCTCCAAGAGGGTTTCGTAGAGGAAGACGTATTGTTTGAGCGTGCGCACCATCATGGGTCGGGCTTTGCGCATGCTCACGCAGAACTTGTACACGTTGACACCGTTCTCCACTTTAGCTTGCTCCAGTAAGGCGTCCAGCGCGATGAAGACCCCGGTACGGCTGACCCCCGTCCCGCAGTGCACGGCTAGGGGCCCTCCGCTCCCGCCCCCGCTCCCGCCCCCGCTCCCGCCCCCGTCCGCCTCACCCCGCCTCACCTTCATGGTGAACTCGAGGAACGGGATGGGATCCTCCGGGGTGCCGTGGTCGGGCCAGGCGGTGAAGTGGTACTGGCTCACCCGGCGACCCCCGCGCTCACCCACCCGCTTCACCTCGAACACCCGGATGACGAAACTGGCGAAGGACTTGGTCTCCAGGTGGCTGACGACGATATCCCGACACACGACACTCGATCCGGGATCCGGCCAGTACCGGACGCTCTTCACGATGCTGTCCTCCTCCAGGTTGGCCAGGAAGACGACGCGAGACAACTTCTCTTGGTGGAGCATGCACCAGAAGTCAGCCGTCGTCTCCTCGCTGAAGGGACTCTGGGCGGCGATGTAGGCCTTGCTGGCGCCGCCGTAGCCGCTGATATAGCTGGCGTTGATGTAGTCCGGACCCTTCTCGGCGTGGTGCAGGACGACGCGGGAGTGGTCGTAAGCCAAGATATGGTCGAAGCGATTCTTCTCGACGTTCTCGGCTCGCGAGGCCACGTCGTGGTGGTACTTCATCCCGTCCGGCAACATCTTATACTCCTGCTCAAAGGAGATCATCGGCTTGGCGTGGTGGATGTCCGACACCTTCAACGTGTCGATGGGGGATAAATCCTTCAGGGTGACGTAGCGTTGTTCGTTCAAATCGTAGATGTCGCTCCAGTCGTTCTTCTTCTCGCTGGTCAGTCCGTTGCCGTAGTTAGTCATGTAATACTGGGAGAGCTTGGTCATCGCCAGGTCCTTCTCGGCTCGCTGCTTCCGCCGGCGGCAGACGCAGTAGATGATGATGATGACGGCGATGATGACGAGGAGGCAGGCGACGACCGCCAGGACGGCTATCAGTACCGTCTGATCCCCGGCTTCGCCATCTCCACCCCCGGTGGCGCCTGCTGCCGTGGTGGGCGCTACCGGCGGCGCGGTGCTGGTGGCGGCGGTGCCGCTTGGGGGAGACGGCGCCGGAGTGGTGCTGCTGGTGGTGGAGACAGTGGTGGTGGGGGTGGTAGAGACTGAGGGTGATGTAGTGGTGGTAGGTGGGGTGGCGGTGGTGGTGGTAGTCGTGGTGGTGATCAGCGCACCGGGTCGGACGGGGGTCGGTATCTGCGAGAAGGACATTTTTGTCGAGCCGCCGACGGAGCTGGCCACCACGTAATAGATGGTATATAGCGCATTTCCCTCCAGAGCCTTATTCTCGTAGCCGCCATACAACCCACCATCCCCGACGACGAAATCTCGCGCGACCTTCACCTCATCCCATCCCAGATGCGCCGTGGTGTATCCTGGCAACGGGATGACCCCTACCGGATCCGGAAGTGACCTCCTTCTCCTCCTGCGTCCGGGGAAGTCCTCCCCCTCCTCCACCTGATCCACCACGATGAAGTATCCGGACACGGGGCCCCGAGTGAGCACCACGGGCTGGATCCACAGGGTGACGTTCGTCTCCCCCACCTGGCGGACCACGGGGCGGGGCGGGATGTCCGGCACCCCCACCGCCGTCCACAGCTCCAGGGGGGCGGCGGGACCCCCGACCTCGTGCCGCGTGCTGGCCGACACCTGGAAGCGGTAGCGGGAGGCGGACTGGAGGCCCGCGGCCGTGAACTCGGTCTGCCCGCCCCCGACCTCCCGCTCCACGGAGCCGACCTGCTCAGCCGCCAGCTCGTACACGATCTGGGGAGGCAACGATACACAATGAAATGAAATGATTGTTGTTTTAGGCCCGTCTTGTGTACACGAGGGCTAAATTCAGCCAAGGAACCGGGGGCTGTATAATTTGGATGCAATATGCCCCTGATTAGATGGCACAGGACGGAGGTCGAACCAGGAACCTAGTGATCTGCAGGCGAATGTGCTACCACTCGGCCACTTATATTTCGTACTATAAGGATGATCACATTTATAGTAATTATTAATTTAAACAGTTATAATTGGCAACTATTATCATTGTAAAGAATTATTATTGTAAAAAAAATTTATTGTGAACAATTTAAATTAACATCAATAAAAAATAATAATTAAAATCATTTGTATTAAAAAATATTATTTTCCTGCCGATGACGTGAATCCGATGACGTCCCTCTGATGACGTCACGCAGATAACGTCACGCAGATAACGTCACGCAGATGACGTCACGCAGATGACGTCACGCAGATGACGTCACGCAGATGACGTCACGCAGATGACGTCACGCAAATGACGTCACGCAGATGACGTCACGCAGATGACGTAATGACCAGAAGATGACCAAGACTCACCCGGTATTTGGTGATGACGCCGCGTGGGTTAGGAGGCGCGTCCCACATCAGGGTGATGGATGTCTCGTTCCTGGACGTCTGCCGTAAATTGACTGGAGCGTCCGGTATGCCGTCCGCTGTGACGTCAGAGATGGGGGCGCTGCGGTTGCCCCAACCCTCGTTCAGGGCGGCCTCTGTTTGCGCCTGGATCTGCAATAATGGCGGGTGGAGTAACCTTTAGCTGTGTTACCTTGACCACGGATGGGGGAGTCAATTGGAGTGAGGGTGTGTAGGGTGTGTAGGGTTGGGGTGATGGTGTGTGGGGTTAGGGTGTGTAGGATTATGGTGTGTGGGGTTAGAGTGTGTGGAGTTAGGGCGTGTGGGGTTAGAGGTTGGGGTTCGCCGTTTGTATCTCCTTTAATCTCGTGACTTTATGGGGCCAAATATTAAATGTTGGTGTTTTGAGGCCACTTGTATGCACACGAAGGATAAACAGTGCCGAATGACCCCCAGGGACAATGACAATGGTATTGATGCAGCATACCCCCGATGCAGGTGCCCGGTGACCATGACCTGTTTGGTATGCAGCTAGATAGATTTTTCCTAAGTAATTTGTCCCAGGTGTGTTTTTGTCACCTATGATACATCACTGTCCACAACGAGTCCGTTTTCATCACGTGACAGAAAGACATGCACTGGGAGAGAGATTGTATGACCCAGAATAGGCGAATTGAGCATGTTCTAGTCTATCCGACAAGACCTGGGTCATAAAATACCCTATGACTTGGTCCTAGCTCTATATTCTGTCGTCTGGACTGAGGCAGAGAGGTCCATCGGACGTCACAGAAAGGTATCTAAGCAATGATACTCAGGTTATTTGACGAATAATGGTAAATTCCTAAAACGTCTGTCGAAAACCACACAATACCTGTACGAAGTAGCGCGTGTAGGGCAAGAGGTTGGTGAGGTTTCTCTCCAGCCCCTCGCTTTCTAACACCGCGATCTCCACATCCGGTTCCTGTTGTGTCCAGTAGATGACGCGGTAGGTGAGGATCCGGCCGTGGGGTGGGTCCGGGGGGTCCCAGGCCACCAACAGGGCGGCCTCTGTCCCTCCCAACACCTTCGCATTGCGAGGGGCAGGGGGCACTACAAGAGAATAATACATTTCCATATATAAACAAGCGTTAACATTTAGTACTATTGTAATTATATGATGCAAATATATTACGTGTGGTAAACACCAAATATTTTGAGGGCAAACAGAAAAACAACAAATTTATGTAACCTATTTACTATCCATATTTATCCAAGATATAAAAAAATACCTTATGTCAATAAATGAATGGACAAGTTATCAATCGTTTATGTAAAGGGATTTCGACAAATGGAGTCTCGATTTATAGATATTCAGACGTTTTTTTCCAAAAGTCAAATTCAAAAATGGTTTAATTTTGGTATGACAGGCCATGTAATACATATTAGAGGCCGTGGATGGTGGCCAGAAAGCGTGCTTACCGTCCTGTGCGGTCGTGATGTTGTGATACGCCCATGGCCCGCTCCCCTCGCTGTTGACATAACGACCGCGGAAGCTGTATAGAGTAAAGGGTACCAAAGCACCGACGAATAATTCCGTGACTTTGGTGGTCGTCATGGCGACCGGTATCCCTGTGTTGGCATTGGTAACCTCTAGGTCGTAGTGTCTCAGAGATCCACCCCGCAGCTCGCAAGGAACGTCCTCCCATTCAAACTTGACGGACCTGCTGGACAACTCGCGATGGGTCACATCCGGAAATGTACCATTCGGTACTGAAGCAAAACAAGAAAAAATCAAATGATATTTAGTGATTATGACTTAAGGTTCTTCTGATGATATCACACATAATATGTATAATCGACACAAATCAATGAACGAATGTAATATAACTAATTTAAAAATTCTAATATACGGATGCTCAGATCGGTTGACAGACCGGGATTATTAAAGGGAACCGCCAGCCTGGCCTCTAACATTGCTTTACCGATTCATATAATACCCAATTGTCTATCCTCCAAATTACAGAATTTATCATTCTATCTGTAGCTCACAATAAAATTTAGAAGTGACCGCCAGGCACGATTTCGCCGCCTACCCAGGCGGCAGCCTTTTTTTGGAGGCGTGTCCGCGATTGACCAATCAGGAGGCGATACTCTAATTTATTCAAACCGGAAATTGCGTCTATTGTGTGAGCAAAACAAGAACGCGTGATAATCGCTAATATAAATAGCTGCGATTCTAACTCCAATCATGGCATTGCTGCGGAGTCAATCGTCGCAAGACGTATATCAATTTGTTTGGAGGGTACTTTTCCATGAAACACTAAGATCGTGCGCTACTGCGCGGCTTAGAACTGCCGCTGTTCATCTGTAAATCGCGGCCCTGATCTTTCTCGCCGCCCGTTATAACGTAAGGCGGCGCCATATGAATAGTCACAATATGCGTCACTGCTACCGGCAAAATGGCGCTCTGCTTGACTTTGCTGGGGGCGGGTTGCCTTAATTTTGTTATCCTTACCACTCGGCTGAAACGAAGCGTTAGCACTCGCCAAATTAATTTTAAGATGTAAACTTTCGGTGCATATCGCGTTTAAATTAGGTTGGACACCCGCTTTAAATAAACATTTACCGATCTAACTCAAGTGGTTCCATGTGCGGATCTGAAGACAAAGTTGCAAATGATTAAAATAATTTGAGTTGAATAAGCTTAACCCGGTCTTATATATATAAAGACATAATGTTATTCTAGAATTCATCGCCAACTTTGAACGTGTCGGAAATTTCGGATGGTATCGTATTATTAACAGGCGCAAAGCTGGGGAATAGAAAAATTTGCTTCTGAATGGATTCCTTTTTACCTGTGCTTTGTGAGAGGAAGCTAGCCACAGCGGCCTCTCCCCATCCTCCGACGTTGGCGGCCATCACTCTGACTGTGTATGTCCTCCATGCCTCCAGCCCACCCAAAGCGAGGCTCGTTTCCGGTGGCGAGACGCTAGCATACGTTACAGGTTCCCCGGAGGTGGCGCTGCAGTCACCGATGCTCGTGACTTGATACGATATATTGTAGGTCAAGATGTCTGCCGGAGTCCCCGTAGGGGGGCTCCACGATATGAAGGCGCTACCGCTTTCGATATCAACGATCACCTCGACGTTGTCGACGGGATCTGGGGGATCTGAAGGCAGTAGGTTAGATTTAATTTAAACACCCAACATGTAAGTTAAAAGGCTGCGTTTTGCTTAGATTTATAGCAAACAGAATACAAGATTGTTTCGCTCACGCCATACCCTTAGAGCCTATTACAGGAATTTACAATGTGTTCGATATAAGCATAACATAAGCAACATGCAAAAACTGTTAGATCGTATAACAGCCTCACTGAAATAACGAAGGACAAATTAAGGGTTGTTACTGGCATGCCCATCATATTAAGTTAGTTAACATTAATGCTTTTGTGATGAGGATATTACAAATGCAGAGTAATTAGTATTAAACTAGTGGAATAACAAAGAGTTGAGACTGAGAACATGAAGATTCCAGCAATACTATATGAAGTAATTAACATTCATTTGCGGAATATATATTAAAAATTGGAGATTATTGGAAGAGCATTGAGTATAGCCGCGGAGGGGGTATCTTGGAACGGCTGTACGCGTAAACTCCAAAAGCGCGTTTTCGGAGTTCTCGCGTTCAACCCGTCGCGGTAAAGTATCTGAGTCATAAATTAAAGACTTCAACAGCATTATGTTAGCTGGGGCAGCTGGGGTTTTACATAAATACGGAATAGAACGACAAACAAGACCGTCATTGTCCAGTGACGTAAAGACGCCTCCAACATTAGTGTCATACCCCTCATAGTCTTCTAGTAAAATTACCCTTCACTGAATATACATATATATAATATTAGGTTAGTTAACATTAATGCTTTTGTGATGAGGATATTACAAATGCGGAGCCGCCTGCACATGCCGCCACGATCTAATTAGATAATGCCCCAACTAACGATCGATGTTTACCAGAATTCTGTATTTCTGCAGGCCTATATATTACGTGAATTACATTCTGACTCAGTTGCCCACTTCCTACGTGAGTCCTGCATCAGAAAGCCGATGAGGGCATATAGCCAGAGATCGTGTAGTACCTTACATAATCTCTGATATAGCTATGATGACGTGTCTCCATGGAAACACATTGGTTGGCCTTCGGACGAGACAAATCATCTCGAGCGAGTCACGTGACTGAGGCAGCGGGTTAACAAATCATAGCGACGCCATGCAAGCTTAGAGTAGAACGTTATGACGGATCTTGGGGTTTTATAAAAGATATTTCCAACACAACTCGCAGCATTTAACTGAGCGGAGCCATACCCCCCAAAAATCCACAATAGGGTGTTGTCATATGAAGCAAGAAAAGGGTCTTCCGGCACTTGGGGTGTTCAATCCCAAGGGCGGATCTGGGTGGGGAGGGGGGGGCAAGAGGAGCAAGAATGCCGTTTGTCAAATGAATACTTTAGGCCATCTGAGGCATGGACTCCCCGCCCCCCCCCCCATCGTTTTGAGGAAGAACGCTATCTAAAGCGACTTGGATCCCCCACCCCGGTCGCAATTTTGTTCAAAGCCCTCCGCCCCGGTCGCAAGTTTCAATGGACCCCCCCCCCCCCCCGCCTTTAAAGGCATTTTATTGGCCCTTCGTCAAGCTGTAGCAGCCCTTCATTTTCATTATCCGATAATGAAAATTGGCGGGCTGCTATAGCTTGATGTCGGGCCAATAAAATTGCCTAACGCCCCGCAAACTCGCGCTATTGTCATACTCCAGTACACATCGAACACGCCACCTAGTCGGTCACTGCGACAACCCCTCTGCCTAATCCATATATATCTGATGCCTTATCTAACAGCACAGGGTTCCACCCCATGCCGGACCTAGTATGTAGGTGGCAGCGTGTTCGGCCATTGTCTAGTGCACTCTGCTAGGCCAGCCCAAGCCGCCGCGAGAGGGAGGATCGAACCCCACCGGTGCAAACGTCGATGTTTCAGCAGAATAAAGATCCCACATCGTTATTCGCAAACAGTAGGGGATTACTCCTAGAGATATGGCTCATCCCTACATTGAGCTTTCCAATATTGTCGCGATATGACCTATAGTGACGTGAGATCGAGGCGGACTTCAACCAATCTGACATCCCGCTACTCGGAATCATTGCAGCTCAGAGCATCGAACTGCACAGTCCTTACTTGGGGTGGTCGTGGGCAAAGGCGTTGTCGTCATCACTTCGGGGGTCATGGCCGATGACGTCGTCAAAATGGTGGTAGATTCCGGCGGCTGGGTTGTTTGTAAGGTGGTGGGCCGGGGGGTTGTGGTGGTGGTGGGGGTGGCGAGGCTGGTCGCAGCTGCCGTGGTTACCGTTGTTAGGGGTGGCTGGGGAGGCGTGGGGACTGTGTGGGACAAACACCAAGCAACTCATACTACCAGTATTTACAGCGCCGCGGCAAATCACATGGAAATCACTGCAGTAATTATAATATGTACATGCATATAACAGCGAGCAAATCAACCATTGTTAATACATTATTATTTCTATCATCCAAGAAATTGCATCATACGTATTCACAAATATTATGATCAAACTATGGCTGATTATAACCAAATCGGGTAATTAACTACATATCTACATCTACAATTGGTTATATCTACATTATTAACTGCGGAGAAAATAGCAAGCAAGAAATAAAATCTAGGTACATATATTCAATTATTTTCAGGCTCAAAACATTCACAGTTATAATTATGGTTTGGAAGTTTACAAGGTGAAGATCCAACGCAAAATATGTCAGCAATCTAGATGTTTTTTTTCAATATAGCTTATTGCCATAAAATAAAGAATAGGTTTCGCCCTACGCTAGCTAGCTATCACTTGAAAAAAAAAGTCTCAGTGACAAATTTCTGTCAAAAACGTTGACTAAGCTTGCTCAGATTGCTTTAAATTAAAGTTGTGAGGCTCTCAGTCACAGTTTGTTGTATCTGTTGCTTATTGAAACCCAGTTAACTACTAGATTGGAAGTAACCAAAATTGGGCTAAATATGACCAAAGGAACGTTGGGTCGAACAGAAAAAGGAATATGCAGCCCGAGATAGGTGGCTTTCTGGGTTATAGGCAACTGCGAAGCAAGTGGAAGCAAGCGTCAGACGACCTATCGGTATGTGTTATTATCAGATTATGAACCTTCTGTCGATAGGACATAACAGGAACCGCGATTTCAAACAAAAAAGGGAGAAATGGAAGAAAAAGCATAAAATCCCAATTGTTTCATGGGTGGTTTGTATGTCTGTACGTCTGCGTAATTCGATAGATATTGCAGTTTATTTTGTTGTAATTAAGTACCTCGATTTATTTCACGATATATTGAGCTGACTATCATGTCTCCTAGTCTGCAGTTTCATATGCTTAACATTTTATCAGGCACATCATGGCAATCGAAATAAAACATAGATAGAGATGGACAGTGTATGATTTGTACATCATCTCCCTCGCTAAGGACAGAGGGAGATAAAGCACTGTACATTGTACTGGGGGCGATTAACCCCAGGTCACTCACCAATACACTCCTCCAGGGGTCTGACGGGAGGGGTGCTGGGGGGTCCGGGCACCCCCGCCACCATCTTGCCGAACTCCAGCCTGTTGACCTGGATCCGGAACTGGTAGTAGGCTTCCGGATTGACCTCCGTCACCTGGAAGACGCCGACCTCCGCGTCCGGCGGCAAGCTCACCTCCGCCAGGGAGATCCAGAGACTGGCGTTCAGCTGCTGGACGCTAGGGGGCGGGGTGGGAAGAGGAGGTATTGAGGCTGGTGGTGGGTGGATGGGGGTTTTGGGTGGCGGTGGTGGTGATGTCGGTAGTGGTGATGGCGGTGGTGGTGGTGGTGGTGGTGGGGGTAGTGGTAGTGGTGTTTGCGTGGTGGTGATGGCGGTGGTGGCAATGATGGCGGTGGTGGTGATGGTGGTGATGACCGTGGTGGTGGTGGGGGTAGTGGTAGTGGTGTTTGCGTGGTGGTGATGGCGGTGATGTTGATGGCGGTGGTGGTGATGCTAGTGGTGATAGTGATAGTGGTGATTGCGTGGTAGTGATGGCGGTGGTGGTGGTGGTGGCGATGGGGGTAGTGGCAGTGGTAGTGGTGTTTGTGTGGAGGTGATGGCGGAGGTGGCAATGATGGCGGCGGTGGTGATGGTGTTGATGGCGGTGGCTGTGATGGTGGTGGTGATGGTAGTGTTGGTGGCGGTGGCTGTGATGGTGGTGGTGATGGCGGTGGTGGCAATGATGGCGGTGGTGGCGGCGGTTGCGGTGATTGCGGCGGTGGTGATGGTGGTGGTGGGGATAGTGGTAGTGGTGTTTGCGTGGTGGTGATGGCGGTGGTTGCAATGATGGCGGTGGTGGTGATGGTGTTGGTGGCGGTGATGGTGGTGGGGGTGGTGGTGGTGGTGAGGGTAGTGGTGATTGCGGCGGTGGTGATTGTGGTGATGGCAATGATAGTGATGGCGATGGTTTTAATGGTGGAGGTGGCTGGAGATGGCGGGTTAGACAGTGGCGTAGTGTTGGAGACACACGTACCCGCCATCTCTTCGCGTGTCCTCCTAACCTTCTACCTTACTGTCGTTATCCTGTATGATATTTTGTATATAAACAGCTTGATACTGGATTCCAATCTTCCACCGATAACATCCACCGGAAAATCATACCTTGCCATTCAGACAAACCCCAATGTGAATGTAAAATTTCCGTTACATGTATGTTCCGATGGGGGGCTCTCCGATGTCTAGGCCCTGAGTCCAGAGCCTCCACCCCAGGTAGAGATTGTCACAGCTCACGTTGTGCACATAGGGGGCGGCCGTCAGCTTGGGTAGCCCTATACCAGAGAGAGAAAGAAAGTCACCAGGGGGCCATTCATATTAAGGCAAATTCACCACATCAACTAAGTTGAAGATCAAAATATGAAGTAAGAATAGTTCTCTTTCTTTGTTCACCTCTCGGGTGGTAAACCTGTGCTTTTTAATTGAAAGAATTAGTTTTTGGTTTAGGAATTCTATATTCAAGGCCGTAGGGCACTAACGAAAAGAATGGGAGGGACTGTGGTTATACGCCCCAATGAGAAGATGGTCTTCTTTTTTTACGTGCGAAGAATTTTTCGCGCTTGATTTTTTTTTAAGCTTTCATTTTTGTTTCAGCGAAGTATTTCCTACAAACATCCATCATACAGCCTTGAAATATATTGCGTAACCAAGGGGTCTGTGGATGCGTAAGGGACGGTGGATACGAGAGGTGGGCTGGGATGGGGTGTATAACTGCTGGAGTACGTACGGATTTGGCAGGCGTGGCCATACCAATCCCTGTGACATTGGAAGTTGTCGCAGAGACCGTTGATCCTGCTGCAGTTGACATCTGTCTGGCAGTGGCACTGACCCTCACAGTTACTCCCGAATGTGCCCTCATCACAGGCTGCAAAGAACAAATTGTATTAATAATAATGTGTAGTTAATTCCCTTGATCTGTTAATTTTGAAAAAAAACATCCCTTGAATGACACTAAGTATCACATTATTGTCGCTAAAAAAAACAATGTATGAAAAGAAAACAATTATTGTAAGAATGCATTAAAATGACTTGTATTAAAATGAATTGTATTAAACGAAATGTTTTAAAATGAATTGTATTAAACGTAATGTTTTAAAATGAATTACAATAAAAGAATGTATTAAAATGAATTGTATTAAAAGAAAGGTATTAAAATTAATTATACTAAAAGAAAGGTATTAAAATGGATTGTATTAAAAGAAAGGTATTAAAATGGATTGTATTAAAAGAAATGTATTAAAATAAATATCTGAAAAGAAATATACGGACATATATAAAGCTGTTAATTGGCTAGTTGTTCTTGTCATGTAAGGTGCATGTGTTAACTGGGGATAAGAATAGAAAGTGTATAATTCGGCGAATAGCATATAAAGTAGGGATGACCACAGATTTCTCGGCATTGGTCAAATTGACAGTCCCTCTTGTACATTCTAGTTTTGCAGAACGCCGATACTTTCATACAGGTTTCACGAAACTAGCGAATCTCGCCTTTTCTCCACGACAGAACTTACAATGGTAACGTGACAGTAAACAGAAATTGGGGTAGGACGTGGCGGGTGGTGGGGCGTGGGATGCCGTACTCACGTGTTTGGCAGTAGGGAGGGGCGTGCCACCCCCTGTCACAGATATAGTCCAGGCACAACCCCTCTTCGTCACACTCCTGAGGTCCATTCAGACAGTGACACAGCCCCGTACAGTTCTCCCCGAAGTAGCCCGGTGAGCAGCTACCGTCTGGACCAATCGGGGAGACCTCTGCAAGGTGGACAGAAATGTATGGTGTGTTTCAGGGCATTTTGTGCACATGAAGGCTGAAATGGATTATGATCATTTTTCATGCAATATCAATGGCGAATTCCGTATCCCCTAAAATACAATACTGGCCTCTACAGGCCGAGCTATTAAAAGATAATCCTTGCATGGAGGGCAGGTTTGTTTAACTTTTCACGCATGGACTATTTGGCAGTAGTTAAATTTATTGCATAAAATCATTTAAAATCGGAAATAAAGAAATTTACAGGGGCGAATCCAACACTACTGTATCAAACATAGAAACAATTGTATTTGATACTTCGCCGCAATTTCACCTTATTATTTCAGGTATTCAGTTTACCTGGTAACTGAAAATTATATAACTTTATTAGTTTCAAGTCCCAATTAATACATAAAGAAAATTTGGTTTGAAGCGAGGCCATCCGTACCTTCCTCACCGTCCTCTTGGCCCCAGATGGTTTGGGCAGTTAAAATCAGGACTAGTACCGCCACCTGTCGGCACACAGGACTAGAAACAATCCGCGGCGCCATTTTTTGGGCGCCAAATTGACAGGGTTCAAAATGTCGTCTGCTCGGTCACGTCCAGGAACGCTCCATGAAAGACGAATCCGGCGCACGGAATCTGAAATGAATAATAAATGATGGTTGTCTTTTAAACTGGTCTATACATATGTAGAGCAATACGAAACACCGAAGGCTTGTTACCAACGGCAGGCTATCACAGTGTAATCATGCAAGTGATAGTTCACCCACTATTTCTCAGCTCATTAATGAATAATTGGACGCAATGTTTTCACGTTTCAAATGGCCCGTTGATATGTTGATAACATCGTTAAATAAATCAAGTTTACACACACAAAAATATTTTTTTATGGAAGAATTTGTTGATTTATTTCTATGCTGTTATGCGGATATATAACCAATTCCAGATGTGTTCTTGCCTGTGCAACCCATCATAGGAGTATATGTTATATGTTACATATACCCGATATATGTTACAATAAATCTTAGGAACGGATCATGAGGTGAAATAATATTGTCATGGCTAAAGTTGGTTTGACTCAACGAGACGGATAACACGTCAAGCGATCCCCATAGGCTACTTGAGTGCCTGGCACGACGGGTGATCGAACCCGGGTCTGTGAATGATGAACTGCGAACGATATCGGTGCAGTATGTCTATACTGGAGACTGCTGTGACAATGTGAACCAACAGCGCGATTCCTGGCAGCGGTCTTTAGTCTAGCCCTTTGCACTAAAGCATCGTCCAAAGAAGAAATGGGTATAACACCAATATCAGCTGACACGTTGTTAATCAGGGTCGTTTCGCCATGTTATGATAAACCATTGCTTCAGCATAGCTCACGTATGACTCACGCCTACCATTTCGTGGGCTGTAACATGGATAGACGGAAGCATTTTCCAGGTATATGTTACGGAATATGTAGTACTTACATGGTACAGTATGTATGGTGGTAAGGAGGAATCCGTAATCCCTTAATTAAGCGGTCGCTCCGTATCCACTGTCCCAGTTTTAGTACAGTTCTGCGACCACGACA
Organism: Arenicola marina; assembly: GCA_964019135.1. Taxonomy (NCBI): domain Eukaryota; kingdom Metazoa; phylum Annelida; class Polychaeta; family Arenicolidae; genus Arenicola; species Arenicola marina. Next base: position 19,057,043 of record OZ025264.1, read on the forward strand.
ACACAACCACATTAAACAGATAACGTTATTCGACGCGTCTGCGAGAGGATGAAGCTGGCGATGTCATGATGAGCACCGTTGTCATGGCTACGGATCGAGTCACTGCATGGGGTTATATCCTTCTTGGTGATAGGTATATCCGTGAAGTCGTCTTCGCGTGGGGGTGAGCGGTAAGCATGTCGGGGCACGACATGGCGGATTGTCGTGCAGGTATAAGGGGTTAGGTAGGTAGGGGATAGGTTGTGTGTGTTGAGTGTTACGGCTGATCGCACACAGCACTCCACGCTATGTAGCCCGGTCTGGTTTGAGAGCGGCGAGGAAGGGTAAGGGGGGTGGAGGTAGGGTTGGGGGGTGGAGGTAGGGTTGGGGGGCGGGGGGGGGGGAGTAGTTGGTTGACTGACTGGTGCCGAGGCGTCCAATATAGTGGACAGAACCCTTCGCTGAATAAAATACTGCCGTGACGCCGTACGGGTATGCCGAAGCCAAAGCCGAACCAGGTGAAAGAGCGAGAGAGAGAATGATCTAGGGAGGGTGGGGGGGTTGGGGGGGGGGGGGCAGGCATGCAACTTACCCCGGTATCGATCCGTTGCCAGCCAGTCAGCGAAGGCGTGTATGTGGGGGTGGCGGTCTGGGGGACAGGCCTCTATGATCACCAGCCGAACACGCGGGTCCGTTTAACAGCCTTACCCACTCACACCCCTCTCCCGCACCCCACATCGGCATCGTGCCTTCCCGCTGTACCCTAGGCAGTGCCAGGCCTCCGACATCCCCGGCCGACAGGCAGGACTCACCTGGGCTATGCGTCACCTTAATTCCTATATGCTGCGTCACCTGCTGGCGGTGGCGGATGGGGAGGGTGGGGGAGGGCAGACGCATGGCAGGGTGGGAAGTGGGGGGAAGGGTGATAAAGGGGGATGATATAGAGGATGTGGGTGGTAATGAGGAGTGATGGGGCAGGTGGAGGAGGGAGGATGTGTCCGTGCTTGGTTGTCGCTTGTTTTATAAAATGGCGGGAATTCCCAAACCAGCCGTCGTGTCGTCATGGCAACAACAATCATGTAATCGATGATGATAATTACTGCGAAATAATTTCGATTAATTAGACGTTATAGACCATACATACATATGGTTAACTTTATTAGACCAAATGCGCCTTTCTTATATATATATAATACAACGTAAATAGATGTACGCGTCATGCGTATCACTATTACACAATGACCCAGGAATGTGGAAACGGCAGAGGGGTCGTGACTGGTGTTGCTATGGTAACATAACACACCTAGGCACGGCGCAGGGTGTTGCTATGGTAACATAACACACCTAGGCACGGCGCAGGTAAGTCGCACAGTGCAATAAACAAAAGCGCCCATCACACACACACATAAACATTTATACCGCAATGCCTGCACCCCCCCTCTCTCCCCCCCCCCCCACGGGCCCATGATTAGCCATCCCCAGAATTACCTTGATTAGTGCGTGTCATTGGTCGAGAGACAAGGGGAGGGTGGTAGGGGGGGGTAGGGGAAGAGGACGGGGACGGTGGTGGGGAGAGTATAGAGTATGGGGAGGAGGTATATATCACGGGTACGGAGTGTCGATCGGGGTGGGGGGGGGGGGTGGTACGGGAAGAGGGGGGGGGGTATAACGGTTTACGACACCTCGGATCAATTCCTGTCTGAACGGGTCTGCGTGCCATGGCGGGGACAGCTACCCCCAGCAAGTACACCCTCCCCCGCCCCCCCCCTCCCCCCTCCCCCTCCTCCTCCCACACCCCAGCGCTCCCACGACGCGCCACCGTGCTATGACCCCCCCCCCCCACCCACCATCTCTAACACAACGTCAGGGCTTGCTCACACGCGTCTCCCAGCCCAGCCCACCATAACATTGACGTACCGGTTGACGCCCGACCTCAGGTGACAACACTCATGGAATCATCTGCCAGTTGATATCATTAAAAGGTCGGCGTTAACAGCCCGACAATTTAAATCGCCATCAGACGGTGCCACCGTACTAAATGGGTCTTGTCTTGCCGCAAACCACAGGGATATAATCTCTGTTATATATGGTCCACAGGCATTGGGATATCGACTGTCATAGACACTGGGATTAAAATCATTGTCACAGGCTTACATTCCACAGCGCCGTGAGTGAATACGGATAGTGCAGATATAGTGCCATATATCAGGATTTCATCAAGAAATGTCCACGTTCATGCATGTTGTGATCGACAATACGACTGCATAAATGACGGTACAGGATCGACATCTGGGGTGACGACAAAAAGTGTTGACAAGTGTCCGACAGACCCAACATCGGGATTAGCTTACCTGCAGCGTAGTTCCTCCATTCATCACCATTCTTTGATTGATAGATAGAGGTAGTAGTTTCCCGCCGACATGGATACCGAGAGGATACTTGGCCTTCTTGTCATCGTAAACACGATCATTCTAAGTATGTCATTTACTTCTGTTAAATGCGAGGGAGGGTTGTTATATTAACAATGAAGCAGTACACCCAGTGTTATTTATGTGTTGTTAATGTAATGTCTTCATTCAGTGAATGTTAGCGTCGATTGTATTTTGCGATTGCTACAGATATTTTTATTGTCTATCCACGTTAACCAGACTTCGGTAAGTAGGTCGAAGATTATTTTAACCTGCGAAGCTTCTCTACATGTGCACAGATTGAGGGCTTCAAGTCATGCAACAATCTTCAATAATCTTAGGCCAATGACGAAAGCAAAGAGAACGGAATATAAATTTTCATTTTACCATACGTTTGGCCCATTGTGTATAACATGCGTCTTGCCAGTGTTCACATCACGTGTCTGTTTGACCCGCAGTTTCCGGTCAGGCGTCGCCGGTACGACTTGTGGATGGACCTGAACGAGCGAGAGGGAAGAGTGGAGGTGTTTTATGCTGGCCAGTGGGGCACTATTTGCGACGACGGCTGGGGAGCGGAGGAAGCAGGAGTGATTTGCCGGATGTTGAATTTCGTGTGAGTATAAAACGCATATTTGTTCCTTTGCATTCCTTGCTGACCAGCAAGGATTCCAGCATTATGCCAGACTTAATCTTTATCTGGCTTGGTTTTATTGTTAATCATACATTGTTAGGCGTATAGCAAAACTTGGCATAACCTCTATACATGCGCTTGCGTTAACTTATATAAGCAGGACAGTGCGTTTATCTGTAGTTCCAAAAAACAAATCGGCAATTTATAATAATGTTTTGCTTAATTCTTCGAATTAAAGAGCGATTAATAAATATGTATAAAGTTACATAGATACATTCATTCATTTATTCACGTGATACATTATATGGATTTACAAGTAATGCTGTTCCATTGCAGGGGTTAGTGGTTAGCGCACTTGACCACAGAGCAATAGGTCCGGAGTTGGAATCTGGGTCCAGGCACCTACTCTTGGGGGCATATTTCATCCATTCATCTTTCATCGTCCAGGGAGGTTCCTTGGCCCAGTCTAATCCTTGTGTGCACGAAAGCGCCTTACAACACCGACTCATTTCTTTCTGTTGCAGCGGTTGCCTCCCGGCCACATGACGGCGGTTACTTCGACCCGGGGAACGATACTCAGCCGATCTGGATGGACAGCGTGACCTGTGACGGAAACGAGGCTACTATCGCCGCCTGTCAGCACAAGGGATTCGGGAACTCCAACTGTCAACACAGGTACGTAAGAAGCGGCGCCAGAGACGTGGTCAGGTGGTGGGACGGCCACGTGGTCTTTTAATCACGTGGTCTTTTTCATCGCGTGGGTCTTTTAATCACGTGGTCACTCGGTCACGTGATTGGTCGGTCACATGGTTACTCAGTCACGTTGATGTTCGGTCACGTGGTCATCCGGTCACGTGGTGACTCAGTCAGGTTGTTGGTCGATCACGTGATCACTAAGTCACATGACCACGCATGCTTGTGGTCACTCAGTCCCGTAGTTACTAGGTCACGTGGTCCACTCGTGGTTGACCTCATTAGAAGTCATCAAGACTTCCGGTTTAAGTAAAATGCATGCCAAGTAATTTAGTTCAACTTAGTCATTTATCTGTAAAAAGGAGCGTAATTTCAAACTGGTATTTTAAAATAGCAGAATTGCTAGACGACCATTTATACGACCAATGTCATTATTCAACAACAACACGTTTCTTCCCCTGCACATGCGCGTTCCGTATCATGCGTTATTAAGGCGTCCTGAGCTACAGAATCGGACGCCGTCTGATACGTAATCTTAAAGGACGGAGGGGATGATAGCGGCAGATTGAGAATTCAGTCCTTCAATAATCATAAGTGTTTCAAATGAAACTTCGCCGTGAATATAGCAAGTCTCACTAACTCCTCGACCCACTATTTTCTCGTCCGGATCTCGTTAACACCTTGGACGTTGTCCCGTGGTCGGGTTCGGTAGTTTGGCTGCTACTTATCACATCAGGCAGTTCATTTACATTCTATGCACATAGCGTACGTATCATTTTACCTACAGGTTTGTGTCCATGTCCCGCAGTTACCATGGTTTTCAACAGGGAATTTCTGATTGCAGTGAGGACGCTGGAGTTACGTGTTTAGGAGTGCGGATATCTACGACGACCACCCCCCGATCAACCACCTCCACCACCACCCTGCCACCCCAACTCTGTGAGTATCTACCCCCCCCCCCCCAACCAACCAACCACCTCCACCACCATCCTGCCACCCCAACTCTGTGAGTACCTACCACCCCCGCCGGCCCAACCCCTCCACGACAACCCTGCCATCCCAACTCTGCATTTACCACCCCCCGGAAACCATCTCCAATATCCCCACCAACCCTTACCATCACCATTACCACCACCCCCAATACCACCTTGCAACTCCTGCGCTGTGAGTACCTATAAACCTCAACCACCTTCGCAGCCACCCTGGTCACTCCCCACCCCCACCAACACCCTGCCTCTACCTCTGTGAATGCATGTAGGTCCATTGTTCATAATAGTCCCCTGTTTATCGCGCAGATATCCATTTCGAGCAGTGATGCCCATGCTAAATGGCTTTGCTTAATCCTAGTTTTTTTTCATAAGCATTATACTCAAAGTGTTTCTCTCGTCACTTCCCAAACTGGTAGATTAAATTGTATTTTTTCAGTCTGACTGCTTCTCAAGCTTGTCAATCTTGAAATCAAGTCAAGGGTATATAGGGTTGTAGTTATGTCTTTATCGGCGATTATCTCGATACGGCAATTCAATAGTTGCGAATGTTTGTCCGACTGATCATTTTGTTTTTACTTGTTCGTATTCATCATACCTCTTGGGGCGCACGAGCATCTGAGCATAGCGCCAACAAGACCGGAGAAAACATCATTGTAAACAACGACAAACAGAGCTGTGTGAAATCCATTAACACCCTCAATATTAGTTGTTGGCAAGTGGTTTCTGACCTTGACCAGTGACCCATTAGATAGCATTCTCCATTTCGATCCAGGAGCCCCTGGGGGATTTTGTGTTGTCTGCGGGTTGCCAACACAAACTCCCATCTCACGCAAACAGAGTGGTTCTGGCACAATGTTACAGCGAAGGACAATTTGACCTCTGGTGGTCACCGTGACGCTGGGGAAGGCGAGAAATCAATAGAAAAGTTATCAGGCCTGAAAAAAGACGTTATGTTCAACATCATTTTCCTGGGGAGTCATTTGACCAATGTAGCCTTCATCCCCCAAATTGGCTTGAATCCCCAACAACATATTTCCCATTCTGTGTATTTTTACACTGATTGCAAGTTGCCATTGACAACGTAGCATACATATGCATGATATGTAAAACATGTTTAATACATAACGTCGTTAATCACATTGATAATCACCCTCTCCCTCTCATCTCCAAGGTGACGACCCCAGCGAAGACGTACGGCTGGTCGGCGGCCCTCACTCGGGGGCGGGCCGTGTCCAGGTCCGTCGCCAAGGCAACTGGGGGGAGGTGTGTGACGACCGGTGGGGAGTCACGGACGCCCAAGTTGTGTGCCGCATGCTGTGCTACAAGTAAGTCACGTGATCAGCGTCGACTGGGTACAGCGGATACTTCTATCTTGGAACAAGGATGTTGCTACATCCGTGAAAGTGACAGGGGTTTGTTGAGGGTACATTTAATTAGAAGGGGGCGGGGGGAGGGGAGTGGGGGGGGGGGGGGGCGAGTGTGCGTGCAAGCGGGTTATATTGAATATGTTCAAACGCAAATGTTTGCCAGTATATACCCCCCAATAGTAACAGATGAACACTGTTGATGTGAAGAGGGAATCACCAAAGGCAATGTTGGGATCTTACACCGTTTATGAGCGCATGAGCGTCTAAATGTTACCATGAAAAGCTTCCGGGATAATGCAGACAGATTGGGTAGAATAGACCCTAGATGACGCAACCGGGATTCGAACCCATGACCTGTTGGTTCGCAGTTCACATAGCCCGCTTTCCAACCGGTAAAGGGAGGCTCCCCCCGTGTAGATAAAGTAGAAGACTGGGACAAATCTAGAGGTATAGACGTTCAATGTTTACCAGTATACACGTCGCATATTGTTGTTACGGTAACCACATTGTCTCCTCTTGTAGCCCTGCCAACGCGCGCGCTCATCCGGGTCCCACTTTCGGCAACACGACGTTGGACTTCCTGTTGGACGAAGTGCAGTGCACCGGAAGTGAGGAGGACATCTTTGATTGCGCTCACGGCGGCATCGGGGTGAACGACTGCAGCACCATAGAGGGCGCTGGCGTCAGCTGCAGCCAGGATCTCCCGACACCACCACCAGGTAGCGCTTCCGTACATGACGCGAGACTGTAGTGTGACGGGGCGGCGGGGTAAGGTGGGGTGGGGTGAGGTGGGGTGGGGTAAGGTGGGGTGGGGTGGGGTAAGGTGGGGTGGGGTCGGGTGAGGTCGGGTGGGGTGGCAACTGCAGGTTCGGCAACCAGTCTGCTTCGTTCAATTGTGATTGCAGTTGGATATCTTGTAGTTGCCATATGGGATGAGGATCCGTGTGGTGAGAACAGCTTAAAGGCAGCTCATGCAAAAATCCTGTAATGAAGTCAATTAGATTATGAACAAATAACGCACAAGATTAAAATATGCAATGCAAATATGTATTTTTGTATAAACATATTTATAAATACTTATGTGTGAACGCATTTATAAACACTTACGTACATTACAATTTATGTATATTCAGATATTTTCAAAATATTATATATACTTGCAAAGATATTTATTTATACCTACAAATATATTTACTTATACCTACAAATATATTTATTTATACCTACAAATATATTTATTTATGCCTACAAATATATCTATATTGCCTTACAAATATTTAATTACTTACATATATTAGGAAATGCACATGTAATTATGTATATAGGCCTAACATGTGTGTGTGTGATGTGTAGTTCCGGAGCCCGTCGTCGAGTGTGAGGACGAACAGATCACCGCCCGCTTCCCGAGGTCGGCGGACCCCGCCCTCCGTCCGGAACACCTGTCCCTGGTCGGGCAGGACGCTCAGTGCGGATACACCACTTCCAACGATCAGGACTACGTCTCCATAACACTGCCCTTCGTGGGCTGTGGCACCGGGCGACAGGTGAGGCGGGGAACGTCCTGGGGGATGGGTGCGGGTGGGGGGGGGGGGAGGGAGGGGGCGGTCACCATAGGACTGGGGGTTACCATGCCGATGGGGGTGGCACTGGACGACAGGTGAGGAGGGGGACTTACGCGGGACTCGGCGGGTCACCATGTACTGGGGGTCACCATAACGACGGGTGCAGCACCAGGCGAGAGGTCAGGCGGGGGGAATAGGGTGGGGGGGGGGAGGGGTCACCATAGGACTGCGGGGGGGGGGGGGGGTTATCATGACGATGGGGTGTGATATCTGACCACAGGAGCCAGAATCGGTGAAGTACGATACCGGATATCTGGACCGGGGGTATGGATATCTTATATAAACATGATTATCGCCCTGCCACACCCTACCCTGGTGTTATGTACAGTGATGGGGCAACAATAACAGATAAGTTTATAATGAGTTTAACGAGGCGAATGATTTAATGGAGAATTGTATTGTCATATTATTGCTCTCCAACCCTCTCCACTCATATTCCCCATTCTCAATTTAGTTTCAATGACGTCACCTATCTGTTTCCTCTCTGTCTTAGTCCCTTCAAATTCAGGAATAAATAGAAACGTTTTATAATAGAGTTTAATATAGTCATTGCTCAAGTTACACTGAACATCTGCTTTATCTCATTAACGTGTATTAACCTACTCCCTTACAGCTGAACCACACACACATTGCCTACGACAACGTGGTGCGTCATAACGTCACCCCCGAGGACCCCCTGATCTCGCGGTATCAGGTGTTCGAGGTGCCCGTGGTCTGTGTGCTGGGCCGTAACGGGGACCCCCAGAACGGACTGGAGCCAGAGACACGCACCGTGGGACCCGAGTACGGAGAAGGCATCTTCGACGTCTCCATGAATCTCTACAAGTGAGTCATAGACAGATTATTTTTCTGTTTATATTTGTTTATTTAAAATAAGTTTTATAGCTAAAATTAAGATTTTATGTCTAGAACAGGCGGTTTAATCTTTAATTTGACAATGTTTTAAATTTCGTTTTATTATTAATTTTCAGAGACATCGATTTATTGTGTGCCAATTGCTTTCTTTTTTTCATAATATTGTTATATTTGGTAACAGCAATTTTTTTTGAATTTTTGCATGTTCTGGTCAAAATCATTAACGTTATTGTTATTTAGCATTATGTCTGTTACTGTAAACCCTTTTCTCTGTGTACGGGCGAAAATGAAAGAAACAATATTTGGAACTTATACACAGGAAACTAGGGTATTTCATATGAAGATCACAAAGGTTTCACGCGATGAATTTTCCCATGATTGTACTGACCAGGTTGTCGTTTGGAATGCATCGATCTCAGTCCACACACAATGAATCGATCGCGTCAATTGAGATCTGGCCAACGAGTAATTATTGTGAGATGTCCCAGCCATCCGCAAATCTGACATGATTTGCATTACTTCCGTGGATTGGCACGGATCGTACCGTTGAGTGGTTCGCAGCATTGTATGAACTATGATAAATTTTCGCTTTGTAGAAGCGACCGGTTTGACACCCCGATCCAGAGCTTCCCGGCGAAGATAGTCCTGGGGGATTGGGTGTTTGTCGGGATTAACCTTCGGTCGACGGACACGACGCTGAAGGTCGTTGTGACGCGCTGCTACACAACTCCGGAAGAGGACCCGGCTTCCCAGCCCCAGTACTTCCTGATCCAGAACAAGTAAGTCGAGCTTCCCAGCCCCAGTACTTCCTGATCCAGAACAAGTAAGTCTAGCTTCCCAGCCCCAGTACTTCCTGATCCAGAACAAGTAAGTCTAGCTTCCCAGCCCCAGTACTTCCTGATCCAGAACAAGCAAGTCTAGCTTCCCAGCCCCAGTACTTCCTGATCCAGAACAAGTAAGTCTAGCTTTGCAGCCCCAGTACCTCCTGATCCAGAGCAAGTAAGTGTAGGTTCCCAGCCCCAGTACCTCCTGATCCAGAACAAGTAAGTCTAGCTTCCCAGCCCCGTACCTCCTGAGCCAGAACAAGTGAGTCTAGCTTCCCAGCCCAGTACTTCCTGATCCAGAACAAGTAAGTCTAGCTTCCCAGCTCCAGTATACTTCCTGATCCAGAACAAGTGAGTCTAGCTTCCTAGCCCCAGTACCTCCTGATCCAGAACAAGTAAGTCTAGCTTCCCAGCCCCAGTACCTTCTGATCCAGAACAAGTAAGTCTAACTTCCCAGCCCCAGTACCTCCTGATCCAGAACAAGTAAGTCTAGCTTCCCAGCCCCAGTACCTCCTGATCCAGAACAAGTAAGTCTAGCTTCCCAGCCCCAGTACCTCTTGATCCAGAACAAGTGAGCCTAGCTTCCCAACCCTAGTACCTCCTGATCCAGAACCAGTGAGTCTATCTTCCCAGCCCCAGTACCTCCTGATCCAGAACAAGTGAGTCTAGCTTCCCAGCCCCAGTACCTCCTGATCCAGAACAAGCAAGTCTAGCTTCCCAGCCCCAGTACTTCCTGATCCAGAACAAGTGAGTCTAGCTTCTCAGCCCCAGTACCTCCTGATCCAGAACAAGTGAGTCTAGCTTCCCAGCCCCAGTACTTCCTGATCCAGAACAAGTGAGTCTAGCTTCTCAGCCCCAGTACTTCCTGATCCAGAACAAATAAGTCTAAGCTTCCCAGCCCTAGTACCTCCTGAACCAGAACAAGTGGGTCTAGCTTGCCAGCCCCAGTACTTCCTGATCCATAATAAGTAAGTCTAGCTTCCCAGCCCCAGTACCTCCTGATCCAGAACAAGTGAGTCTAGCTTCCCAGCCCCAGTACTTCCTGATCCAGAACAAGTGAGTCTAGCTTCCCAGCCCCAGTACTTCCGGAGTTATTCCATGGAATAATTCTGAGTAAATCGAAGTCCTTACACTATCAGACTTTCCTTAGTCCTGATTAGTCTTGTACAACAAATATCAGCATATTTAGTTCTATTGAACTTCTGTCAACGGGGTAATTATTGTTTACATACTGTACTACTGTCTACTGCATACTAATTGGCTTTACTATACTACTGTCTATTGTACAGTGGACAATAGTACAATATATGACCAATTGTCGGTTTACTTACGCGCACAAACTTGCTATTATTGCGTGTAAACCAATATACGGAGATCCGAAGTGAAAATATAAATATTGATGTATTTCTTTTACATATGTCATTTTCAGATGCAAAGTCGAGTCGTCCTTGGTGTTTTACCCAATCAACGACACCATGTTCGCCTTCCGCTTCCGGACATTCCGTTTTAACGTGGCCCACGACTTCCTGTACATTAACTGCAAGGCGTTCGTCTGCGGCCTCAACGAGAAGGACGAGCAGTGTGACCGCACCTGTAACTACGGGCAACGGAAGCGGCGAGAGGTAGAAGCAAATGATCAGCCACGGCGCGAGAAGCGCGACCTGACCTTCGGCACCGGAAGTGGCTATGAGGAGCGCGAAGTGGAGGAAGGGCCGATCCAGCTGATCGACCTAGAGGGGGTGGAGCGGTATACACTGCCTTCTGGATCTAATCCAGGGGATTCCGCAGATCCCGGTGGGAATGGACTCCAAGGTAGGATATGAGGACATGATGCATTGGTAATGGTGACGGATAAGACGAATACACGGTTGGACTGTTGTAGTGCTTTGTGAATAATTGAGGTTGCAATCTTTGCGGAATAGTCACCGTTCTGGTGCCTATTGACGGCAACATTTAGAGTTCTTCGTCCATGAATCCATCGGGATGGCATTAATCCCATTTCACTGACACGAAAACCGCAGTAAACAACAAAACTCGTTGACTAAGCAGTACTCCCAACAAATCTGTGATTGGTAGTGCACCATTTTTTTTATTTTAGCGCTAGTCTAGGTTTACCAATATCATATGATATATGTATGGAGTCTCGTTATAATAGAGCCTCTTCACATAACTAAATGCACTTTCTTTATTCTGTTTCAGATCCGTCAGCAGCCATGGTCAGCACATATCATCCATTATGGACGGTTTTGGCGTGCGCTCTGACCATGACATTAACACTCATCCTTCATTTCTAGTCCTTGGACAACTACTACAAGAAACTATATTTTTGGTATCATTGCAAAACAGATCTGTTTGTACATTCCTCTTAATTCCTCTTATGATCGCCTTTTTTGTCATGCATACAATCATCGCAATATTATTAGCGTATATATATATATATTATGAAATGAATTAACGGCTCATTAACATCTGTTTAATTTTCTACATAAAAAATATACGCACTGTTACTACAAATTCATGGGAATAGGGTTCACTAAAACTGAAAACTGAAAAAAAGTGTTCCCGGGGATTCGTGTGATTTTATAATATTAATGATATGTGTATATATACGGCTCAGCCTGAGCGTTGGTGCTGGTTGTGGGTCTCGTGTGCACACTCCACAGATCCGTGAACATGTGGGTTGTCAACGTGTGTACGTAAACGCTTCGTATGATATGGTTGTGATGTCATTGTTAAAGCTGTGATACGCTCACAAAGAATATGTAACATAATTTATACTTCCATATTGCAATGGTATTAACTAAATTAAATTAATTTCAATGTATTAATTATTGTCGCTATTAATTATTAATAACATTCTTTTAGTACGGAATTATCGATGTCAGTTAATAAATTGAACGTACGGTATAATGTTATTTATTCTATTTTATCTAATATTTAAAAAAAGTTTTATTGCTTACACTAAATACGATCCGAAATAGCAATATATGAATTTTAATACCAGAAATATTGTTTATTTGGTAAATTTTATATTTATGATTTGTTATGGTGTATATCCTTTTCAGCTTGAATGTGCATTCACGCATTTGGTTTGAATTCACACAAACTAGTTCGGCTTTTCCATATTAAATGCTCACATAGCAATAATTAAGTCCACTTTGCGGAATGAGCTGCAATTGGATCTTTGTCCAACTTGTTCAATCTTTTAGTTGTTACTGGTTGTTGATTGCCACAAACACGTTCATGTCTCCCTTTGTCCACACTTGCAAACGTGGGATGTTTAGTTGTCAGCGTGTTTATTGTCAAAGCTGTGATCTGTGAATAAACGTGAAAAATTAAACATAAGCTGTTGCCCACGAATTATTTAGTAATATAGATCTGCGCAAAGCGGATAAACAGTAATCAATGTACTCACCCTACTTCACTCGGAAGACACGATCTATTTTCTTGCACCATCGATCGGATCATTTATTCACCTCAAAAATCCACCCTGAAGGGGTATTTTGTTGCTACTTTCTCGCTCTACGTCGCATTTCCATGCATACTGGTATGGTTTTCCCGGCCTTTTTCTTAATAATATCCTCTCTATAGAAAGGAATTTCCGCTTCCTCGGGCATTTGGGACCTCAAGCAGATTTGTATGAAATTGAAACTTAAGGCCTTATATATGGGGCCAAATTCAGAAATTGAAACTTTTAAAGGAGTTCAATACGGTAGTTATGCAAAGATACAATCATCAGCTCTATTTTACTAAGATGTGGGATCGAGTAGGCTTTTTGGCTTTTTGCATTTTAGAATCAAGACTAAAAGTATCTCAAAATTATGATGCATCTGTGTTTTATATCTCGTTGTAAAACAACAATTTCAACATAAAACTGCGCGGACTAGTTTATCGCGCGCGGACGTCCTAATGAGCCGCGGATGACATCACACAGAATACCGAACAGCGAACAGGCGCACAGGGATATAAAGCCGGCCACCAAATTTTGCTCCGGTGAACAAATTTGCTTCTTTCCAGATAGGTCACGGGTTTTCAGGATGTAAATATACTTATTTGACATGGAAAAGAGAGATTGGTAATATAAAAAATAACAGGACATTTAACATGCTTTAACCTGTGTAGATCAAGGTAGAGTGAGGCCACTGAGTAACCCCCTGGCCCTTACGAAGAAAGACAGATTTATCCTTCGCGAACATAAACATTGCTCAGGTGAGATTCGAACCACAAACCGGCCCCTTGGGCAGAGCACACCATAGGCCGAACGGGTTACCGACTAGGCCAATGGGCGACCCTGTCTACACGAATAGATCTGCATAGTTCTCCCGGGTTTTACGAAATATGGGAAAGAACCGCAGTGATTAAATTTGTTGACTGGCTAAAAAACGCAGTAGTGCAGCGCACTCGAGTTGGGTACAAATTATGACGTCACGCACGCGCGGGGAAGCAGACGCAAAAAATAAAGACAGTCAGATATTGGCTGCCCAGGGAAATTTGCTATTTATGGCCATGGCGAGCTCAGTGATTTCATGTAATAAGAACGTTGAGCTCCCAAGCCGAAATATGAGCTGGGAGCGAATAAAAGTTAAAAGTCACGCTACAGCTGCATGACGCGCACTCACTATAATCAACGTTTGAGTGTCGGAAACCTGCTGACAGCGCGGTTTGGGAGTGAACAATCGAGTGGGCGTGAAAATCAAATCATAATATAGTCATGAACTAAATAAAAGCATTGACCTCTCCATAATGCATGTGACCCGTTAGCCTGAATGTTAAGACGGTACAGTCTTGACACTTGTTCTTGTGACTGTAACGTCTGAACACATGGCGTGCAATTGCTGTTCGGCCGTCAATTTTCGCCTTCAGCACAAATACTCACATGAATCCCCAAAAAATGATATCCCAAACTTGTTCTATGTTAACTTCTTTAATTCCGAGAGATATGGATTTGTGCCAACTCGTCGCCAATTTTGTATAAACGACAAGTTTTTATTCTGTCATAAAAATGTTTTGCCGCTCGCCGCCATGTTGATGTGTCGTTCATACCCTCAGCGCCGCTTGTGAGCGACAGCGGAGTTATAATTCTAGAGGTCATCGTACTCTAATCACTCTTCTCGGTCGTTAAAAAATTGCGATTTACAATGTCTTTCACGATCATCTCTCGGACATATTTAACCACGATTTTCTTTTTAGGGGTACCAATGTCTTTCACAACACAATCCTTTGTCGGCACGATTAACCACGATTTTGTTCATAACCGTGGCGCCACCTTCAGGGCATCAACATGGCGGCAGGCGGCAAAACAGTTTTGTGACAGAATAAAAACTTGTCGTTTACAAAATTGCCCACGAGTCGGCACGAATCCATATCTCACGGACCTAAAGAAGTTAGCATAGAACAAGTTTTGGATATAATTTTTTCGGGATTCATGTGAGTATTTGTGCTGAAGGCGAAAACGGACGGCTGAACAGCACCTGCACGCCATGTGTTCAGACGTTACAGTAAGCATCATACTGTCAAACTGTAACGTCTGAACATTCAGGCTAGTGGTCCGTTCGATTAGACAGTTGGAACACGTGGTATTTTGAGGAATACCATCAATGTTTACATTTGTACGACAAAAGGAGCACCATTTGGAACGTTTGGAAGCCTTTGTTTCGAACAGAACGTTTTTACGTAACCATAGATACCGCGAGCAGACATGCGATTCATGATGATTATTTCCTCATGACTCATGCGACCGGGAAGACCCCACACAAGACATGAGCACATGTAGGCAATGTTACTGTGGCCCATAGGTACAAAGTAGCTGCGCCCTGCAAATCAGAGCTGCGCTCTGCAAGTCAGAGCTGCTCCATGCAGATCCGAGCTGCGCCCTGCAATCAGAGCTGCGCCCTGCAATCAGAGCTGCGCCCTGCAATCAGAGCTGCGCTCTGCAATCAGAGCTGCGCCCTGCAATCTGAGCTGCGCCCTGCAAATCAGAACTGCGCCCTGCAAATCGGAGCTGCGCCCTGCAAATCGGAGCTGCGCCCTGCAATCAGAGCTGCGTCCTGCAATCAGAGCTGCGCCCTGCAATCAGAGCTGCGCCCTGCAATCTGAGCTGCGCCCTGCAATCAGAGCTGCCCCCTGCAATTTTGAGCATGCGCTCTGCAAATTAGAGCTGCGCCCTGCAAATCAGGGCTGCGCTGTGCAAATCTGAGCTGCGCTCTGCATTTCAGAGCCGCG
This sequence comes from Arenicola marina, assembly GCA_964019135.1. Lineage (NCBI taxonomy): Eukaryota > Metazoa > Annelida > Polychaeta > Arenicolidae > Arenicola > Arenicola marina. The sequence goes on from OZ025264.1 coordinate 19,072,633, forward strand.
CCCGAGCGGGGGTCACTCCGTAATAAATATCTGACCTGGCTTTAGCGAGTTATCGCCTTTGGTGGTTGTTATATTGGGGAAGGGGAGCCCTTACCCTCAGTTGACCCTACTTGTTTGCAATTCATACATGCAGCATTACAATGTAAGCAAATAACATTTACTGTGAGTTGGCCATATTAATTTTAGATTGAACTTCAGAAATATTACAAATTTACCAACATGTTTTTCTTTTCTACTCTCCAATCCTGTGATTCCAGATAGCAATATTATTTCAACAGCTAGAGATCTACGAAGAAACTGTCGCTTCGATTTCGCAGAAAATTTGATAGGAATGGTCATAAACAAGTGACATGCCAAATATTATCAAAATCGAACGGGCAGTTATTCTGTTGTTGCCTATGAAGCGCGACTAATTCGAGGTATTACGACGACAAAAACATCGTCTCGACGAGTCTTACAATTACATGCGCATCTTTATTTTAATGATACTGTAAAATGTGTCTCTTCGATTTCCCTGAAACTTCAGCATTTGATATGCATTGTTATGTGGAACTGACACGCTAAATTTACTAGCAATCGAATAGGTAGTGACCCCCCACCCCTTGATGACAAAGCCAAGTGATGCGCGTGAGGTGCACTTATGATCTTTGCAACATTGTATTGTTAATTTCTTTATTGACGTCATAGCCACGTACAAAATGTTAATTGTTATAGGGCTGTACAGTTCTCGCGGGTTCTATTTCCGGTTTTGGTCTTTTGGGGACCAACAAAAAAACACGTGCTCTTAGAACGAGTGCGCATCACGCTGGTGCCTTGCTGCAACTGCGTGACGCGCAATCATTGTAGTCAACGTTTGAGTGTTGGGAACCGGCCAGTTGCGCGGTTTGGGCGTAAAGAATCGAGTGGGGGTGAAACCATTTTTTTTTGCTTTGGTCCAGGCATTGTTAACTATAAAATCATAATATAGTTAAAGATAAGACATTTATCTCTCCATAATGCATGTGGTCCGTTCGATGAGACAGTTGGAAGCGTTGTATTTTGAGCCAAATCATCGATGTTTACAGTTCTACGACAAACGGAGCACCATTGTCCTCACCTGCTCAGTCCATATAAGGAGCGTTGTTACGTAACCGCGCGCAGATATGCGCGTCATGATGATTATTACGTCATACGACATGGAAAACCCCGCGCAGCATGTTAGATCGCCTGACACTGACAGTCACTCATGAGACAACCGCATTCTGGTTTATCAACTGCCTAACCGCTCATAGCAAATCAGCAAAATCAGGCGCGGCTCTGATTTGCAGGGCGCAGCTACTTTGTCCTATGGGCCACAGTACAATGTTGCCGTCGCCGACTTTAGTGGGTCTAAAGTCGACTCCATAAAGGTTACACACCAATAGAAACCATCCCCATGATAAGCAATGGAAAAAGCCAAATTTTCAACCCCATGCCAGAGAAAAATTGGTACCCATGTTTGACTATGTGGGCCATAGGAAATTATAAAGCAAGTATCCAACTTTATTTTAAAAACAAGCAGAACATAGGTCTTTTTTGCTACATCTCATAGTATGACACCCCCCCCCCCCCTAGCGCAACCCGCCGAAAATTAGAGACCCCGCGAATCAGCATGTGATGAGGTCGACCGGACCACGCACCCGTAACATCCACATGCATGATTAAATACGTCACAGATTAACTGAACAGACATTAACCTGGCTAAACATTAGTCAAACAAACAACATATACAAAGACAGAAAGAATTAGAAACTATATAACCCTGAAATACGACCATATTTTAGGCACTACTTGACACCATACGGATAGACGACATGTTTTTCGTTCACTTGCGCCATCACAATGAAAAATATTTGTTACGACGGGACAACACGGCTGAGAAACTAACGTTTTTTTGCATTTCCTACGAAAACGAGGCATTATGACGTCACACGGATTCTCCCCGGTAACAACGTTGGCACAACGCTTCAAACAGAAAACTTACAAAGAATAAAGAAACTTTGCATTTTGGTGATCCAAAAGTGATACGAAAACATCCAACTGGTCTTATTTTACCTTTACCATGTGGTTGAATGACGCATCAGTGTGTTGTTACTCAGTGCACTGCACATTTGGACAGCGGAATGGTTAAGTCGATCACTTGCTCTCGCCATTTTTTTACCGCGGAGGCACGTGAAACTGTGACGTCACTTGCTGTTTTGGGGAACTCGCGAAAACGCGGCTGCAGGGCTAAATTTAGAACGCTCTTTTTAGCTTTCGAGTGTTTTGAAGACGGATTGTTCCTTGTATTTTCCCAAAGTTCTGCGCTTCATCGCCTCGAAATATTTTAACGTACACCTACCATAGCCAAGTTTTAGTGAAATGGTACTCATAGGCTTTAGAATAAACCTAGAAAGAAATTGACTTATAGCTGCATTTACTTTAACATGGAGCACGTGCGTTTGTTTGCCCCCCAAAATGAAGTTTCGCGGCCCGATCGCGATAACTGTATACCCCATATTGTCGATAAAATGATCCGTGATTACCAATACAGGGAAATGAAATTTGAAAATTATACTTTAGTGTAAACAAACTGATGCATACTGGTGATAACTCAGTCTGGCGCTACGTCAAACATTTTCTAACGTGGTTGCTGTTTCGCTTTAAGCTTACTTTGTTTTTATATTATACAACACTTTGTCATGCCGTAATAACACATTTATTATCGATACATTGCGTCACACTATGCGGCATTCTGGTACTGAGAACCTGTCAGCGCACATCTACTGGTTACATTGATTGAAAAACACATTATTTCTAAACTAGAGATTTATGAAAGTATCACAGATAATTTTGCGTACCACAGACAAGTTACATCAGTGGTATAGTTGCATAGAAGCTTGTCACACCGGTGGGGGGGGGGGTCACTACATTACTACAGTGGTGGGGGTGTGCTGCTTATGCCATAGAGCAACCATGGGCTAGAAATATGAAGGAACTAAGAAGACTTTCTGTTAACAAGCCCCATATTTTCTTTATGCCTTACTGATTATAATAATAAACTAAATAAAATAACAACACCCTCGAGTGGTTACTTGCAATAAAGCGCGTTTTGCATAATTTTCTTTTGAGCTTTGACATGTAATGTTGTCACGATATTTTTTGTGATATGCCGGGTTGTAATATTTGTATCTACATAAGAATGGCAGCCAGGGACAGCAGCGCCCCTAGCATCAGTGACACCGCCATTCTGGAGGGGCCGCCCGACGTCAGGATGCTGTTTCCAGAGGGCAGCAGTCCTCGGTTACATCTGGATGTCTTGCAACAGATGCTGCAGATGCCCTCCAGATCATTGGCCATCTGGATCATGGTGTCAACGTGCGGCTCCATGAACTCCGGGGACACGGGACTGCAAAGCAAGCGGAATGTCAGGCACTTCAGATGTTCAGAACTTTCCCGTGTGTTGAGGTCCCATTGCGTATCATTGTTATCCATATTTCTACACATGAACAAGACTTTATTGATTATTTGTTTTAACTTGAAACCGACATTATGCATCAGTGTTACGGCACAAAATGAACGCCAGATTAAAAAAAAATTGCCCCTTTTCTTAATCGCGTCGAATTTGGAAGCCGTGCTGCGATGAAGGTGTTGTTGGTGCGCCACCTTTAACACTGGATATACATGGCATACCTTGACAGATAATATCATAATCAGGTAACGCACGCGAAATTAGACTAACCTGCATGAGATAATGGAGTCAATGATCTGATCCTGCAGCATAACATTAGACTAACCTGCATGAGATAATGGAGTCAATGGTCTGATCCTGCAGCATAACATTAGACTAACCTGCATGAGATAATGGAGTCAATGGTCTGATCCTGCAGCATGACATTAGACTAACCTGCATGAGATAATGGAGTCAATGGTCTGATCCTGCAGCATGACATTAGACTAACCTGCATGAGATAATGGAGTCAATGGTCTGATCCTGCAGCATAACATTAGACTAACCTGCATGAGATAATGGAGTCAATGGTCTGATCCTGCAGCATAACATTAGACTAACCTGCATGAGATAATGGAGTCAATGGTCTGATCCTGCAGCATAACATTAGACTAACCTGCATGAGATAATGGAGTCAATGGTCTGATCCTGCAGCATAACATTAGACTAACCTGCATGAGATAATGGAGTCAATGGTCTGATCCTGCAGCATAACATTAGACTAACCTGCATGAGATAATGGAGTCAATGGTCTGATCCTGCAGCATAACATTAGACTAACCTGCATGAGATAATGGAGTCAATGGTCTGATCCTGCAGCATGACATTAAACTAACCTGCATGAGATAATGGAGTCAATGGTCTGATCCTGCAGCATAACATTAGACTAACCTGCATGAGATAATGGAGTCAATGGTCTGATCCTGCAGCATGGTGCATTGTTTGGTCACGTTTTGCTTGCACATGTTCTCCGTGGCACACCTGTAACGGGCAACCGCGGGGTATCACATTATTTGACCGCCTATGGCACACGTGTCAAAATCACATTGACATCGAATACATGCAACTACACGTTTAAATTTTTTTTTCAGAATAGAAAGCGGTCACCGGCCAAAATGCATACATGGCATAATTCTGTTTTTTGTGTGTTCATTGCGCGTAGGCTATGTGACAACATGTACCCCAAATTGCGCTAAAGTAATTATTACGATTATTACAGTTACATTATATAGTTTAGATGTTATATATCTTGATTCTTGACTCACCCTTTCTCTAGCATAATGGAGTTGTCAGTCACATCCCTGGAGAAGGAGTAGATGCAATATGGCTGCTGGTCGCTGCACCGTTTGGTTGGACCCTTACACTTAATTTCGCCATTTTCGCTGACTTTACCGTCGCAGTGGTAACACTCCATGACTAGAAAAATTTATAAAACACGTTGACAACCAATCAACTCCACGACTCGATCAGAAACACGTGTTCATGTTTATTTAAAGTATATATTCGTAATTTGTTTATTTATCAAGCGTGCACATGAGTGGATTATTAAAATAGCTTTAATAACTACTTCATAATTATGAAAAACGTTTTCATTTATGGTTTACAGCAAACTATGTGAGCAACTGGACTTCTGAATCAGTGGATTGTGTAATTGTATTCAGATGTAACAATGAGCAGAACGTGAATTTGCACGCCATGATGGGTTCGTCTCTGTAGCACAACTTAACTTCCGTGTAAGGTCATAAATATCGCGTCAATGAAAATGTCAAGAGAGGTAATCATGTCGCCGGAAAGAAATAGTCTTCATCTAAATCATGAGCTAAAACATGACAATTTACAATCAGGGTAAAAACACTGAGATAAACTCATGTACTCCTATGTAGTACTATGATATGACGACGATAACGAAGCGTGTTGGCTGTACACACCGCCGCAGGGCGTGTCCTCGCAGTAGGCGCGCTCGTATTCCGACAGCGTCTCATTACTTCCGGTGTGGCTTTCACGACACGTCCGGCTGCGGACCTGCTGACCGTCCCCACAGGTGGCGCTGCAAGAGCTCCACGTTGCCCAGTCCGCCCACTCCTGACAATCCTGACAATCTGCGGATAGATCATCAAACTCAAAGCATGAAGTTTTAGGCACAGTCAAAGTATGTATATATTTTGTTGTTGCATATTTGTGTATAACAATGTACAATGCCTGGACCAATTACTGAAAATGGTTGGCTATGCGGGCATCCGAGCAGGATTGCCTAATATCGTGACGTCATTAACGTTAAAAAAAACGAAAAAAAACGTAGTTCCCAAGAACACCATCGTTTCTGCTTCCTGATAGAAAATAGCGTTCCGCCTAATTGCATATTTAGAGGTTACATTTTCAGATATCTTAGCATCTTGTCCGCTGTCAGATGTTGAACAGTATATGGGAGACTTGCTGAGATCAAACCCTTCTGGCACTCGAACCACTGCTATATGTGCATGGTACCAGATGGCTATACTCCACATGCCAGGTGTGTCTCTTACCAGGACACTTGCTCTCGTAGCAGGGTCTATGGAGGGCGTTTCCGCCACTGCAGTCCCGACCTCCGAAGGCTGGAGACGGCTGGTCGCAGGTTCGAATCCTGGTGGAGAGGGCGAGCCCGCATGTCGCCGAGCACCCGGACCACTCACCCCACAGCGACCAGCTCCCGTCCACTGCAGAGACAGGAAGGTGTGGACATCAGCGATGTGTTATAACATGGATCGATATCAGTCAAGTGTTATATATATACATATGTATATCAAGTGTTACGACATGTGACCAGTGCAAACATCATGTGATATACCATGTTGATATCACTGAAGGGTTATGTCATGTTCGGTCATCCAGCACCGGTTAATTGTCGCTCATATCCGGCCTGGGACCAATCCAGAAAGAGCAGCTCCATCAGGATTTGCCGTATAATAGCCTTACATAAATGTATCCTATCAATCGATTATGGTGCTTAGTGATTACTTTTCTTGATTACTTGTCATGGCGACTGGTTGATAACTGTTGCCTAATTTGGAAACCTGAAACCCTTAATCGATCTATTATATCGCCTACCGGGCAATCCACATTGAATCCGGCTGCAGCCCTCCTCTTCCAGGCTGCTACCCTCGCAATCCAGACTGGCTTCCGCCGTCGTGACGCATGTCCTAATCCGGGTCCTCGTGCCGGCGCCGCAGGATGAGGAGCACGGACTCCAGTCCTGCCAGGTTGTCCATGTCCCCGGAGCTGCCGATGACAATCACGTATAAAACATAAAGTCCCACTTGCTTGACCCAGCGAACGTACGGCAGCACATAATTTAAAAGAAACACACTTGTTTGTTTTATTAATTTAATGTTGAATTTTTATCTGTTTTATGTAGCCGTATAATCAATGAAAATATAATATCATATCATATAAAATATAATCAATGAAGATATAATATCATAATATAAAATATAATCAATGAAAATATAATATCATATAATATAAAATATTATCAATGAAAATATAATATCATATAATATAAAATATGATCAATTAAAATATAATTTCATATAATATAAAATATAATCATTAAAAAAAACGAATGGCCAAGCAAAAAAATATGAGACGTCACACATTTTATGAAAGGTGTCATTCTGTTTTGTGTTTGTGTCTCACCGTCCGGGCAGTCCAAGTTTTCACAGTCTTCGGCGTCGGAGACGGAGCCGTCGCAGAAGTCACCTCCGTTCTGTGGGACCGGGTTGTTGCAGGCCCGCTGCCTGACCCGCTTACCCAGGCCGCACTGGGCGGTACAGCTCCCCCACGCGCCCCACCCGGCCCACTGGCCGTCTATCATGACTGGGTAACACAATATCATCACTACCGTTACAACGAAAGACAACGACGCCAGTATTGTATATCAGTTAAAAGCATTGATATAATTATATTTGAGTGCTATCCTCTGGTATATTGTCTTGTTGTGCATCAATGCTGTAGAATATGGATGGCGAAAGCTAAGCATGTATACATTCATTTAGTGTGACCAAAGACGTTGATGGGGGAAACCAATGAATGAAATAACATAATAAGATATTGTTGTTGACACAGTATTAGCGGCGTAAACTATAGCATATTAATATACAGTTAACGATGAATTTGTCTGTCGATGATGTATGTTTGTGGGTATTAATATATAAAGTTTACTGTCGCCATATGGAGGGAGCTGGGTTTTTGACATGCTGAGGTGGCACTTCACACCGCTGAAGCCTGTTCCACAGTCACATGGGAGGGGATGGGGTGGTTGACTTACTGATGTGGCAGGTTACACCGCTGAAGCCTGTACTACAGTCATAGAGGAGAGGAGGGGGTGGTTGACTTACTGAGGTGGCAGTTGACACCGCTGAAGCCTGTTCTACAGTTACAGGGGAGGGGGAGGGGATAGTTGACTTACTGTGGTGGCAGTTGACACCGCTGAAGCCTGTTCTACAGTTACAGGTGTAGCGACCGATCTCGTCCACACAGGTTCCGTCGTTAATGCAGGGAGAACTACTGCACTCGTTACTCTCTGGAGCAGAACAGCAGCACGATAATTTTATCAGTGGCATATAAAATGGATATGGCCAAACACATCTGGCACTCTAACCAATGCCTAACATATCTTACCAACTGATCTCAGGATATATGACAATCCAAAGATCGTTATATAACATAATACGAATTGAATTGAACATATGAGCTATATGTGGTTCTCTGCATGCAACCATCGAGTTTTTAAGCGGACGTGTCTTAGTATTTTGCATTGATATATGCCATTATGCCATATAACACGTTAAAGCACCACGAAATGGTCAGTGGACATAAGAACACACACCCCCCGACCATGTTGTACAATAACGACGTTATACAATAAACTCCGACCACAAAAGGTACACGAATATGCATATATTGGTGTAACATTTTTATACACCCTTCACCTGCGAATAATTAGCATAATCAAGAACGAAATCGGAACCTACAACTACGTTGCTTGGTGCAAAACTTACATTGATAATTGATAGTTTTAAAGTTGTTTCAAAATCATATTGCTTGACTTAATGTTGCTACACTTACCAAATTATGAGCCACATATTGCGCACAGCCACCCAATTTGCCTCAATATTTACTCAATTCAATTGGCAACATATTTTCATCTTACGAATGAATTCGCACAGGATCTGGATTTTATTATCAGGGAAAGATTTTTTCGCATGCCATTCAAAAGTTATTGTGCGTTTGATAGCGACTAATGTGTGAGGAAACCAGAACCGGAAGTGCAAAGGTGCAAACATGTTGTCGTTTCCATGAATATTTAAACGATTGAATTGCGAATTATTGCATTGCGAATGAGGGAAGGTGTAAATGTGTCGATGAAGTGGTTTCGGTTACAAAATATGTGACCTCAGTTAAGGTAACACTTGTTCTCTAATGTGAGGAACAATCTCTAATAACTAAGACTACCCCGGTGCTTAAAATCCCGTTTCCGACGCTCAGCTATGGTTGATCGGTGTATGGGCTCTGATGTCTCCTTCGATTTTAACCGACGAACACGTATCCAGAGCAAAAATACCACCATACAAATGTGGTTCCCTTAGTACTTGATAACACATTGTTAATGTTACAATCCTGCTGGAAAATAATGCGAGCTTCAGTAGCCTCGACCCAGATCTATATTCTATCATTGAGATCCTCTCTCGGTTTTAAACATTGAACATGTACCCGCGGAAAGTTATTTCCAGATACAGTATATAGACGGCGTTATGTCTTACCTGTTTCGCATTGGTCTCCCTCGTACCCGGTAACACATTCACAGTAGTAGCCGCCGATGGAGGGGCTGTTCTCGCGACAGGTGCCGCCATTTTGACAGGGTGAACTCTGACACTCCGCGATCGCTGAGACCAATAAAGAAAGGACATGTACGCCCGTTGCATATATATCACACCCATGGACGTATATATGTACACTGTATAACTATATGTAGGTGGCTATAGTTAGATGTACCACGGGGACGAGTTTCCATATCGGCGAAAATTGATGTAGTACAATTTATCGGGATTAAAATACTGATCGGCGATTTGTTGCTTAGCAATGTCTCGCTTACCCTCGTCACAGATGTCCCCAGTGTATCCCCCAAGACAATCACAGGTGAAGCTGTTAATGCCGTCCATGCAAGCACCAGAATTCAAACATCGGTCGGGAACGCAGTCGTCAATATCTGAAGTATCAAAACAAGTTTCAACTTCCTAAAGAACTTCATAAATACTATATTACACACACGAACATCTACTTACTTTAGTTAAAGACCCCATGAGAACGGAATTACACGCGCTATTAATACCAGAAATAATAATTTTGGGGTCTATAATTACATTAAAATTATATTGTATGGCCGAAATATTTATCGGAGTGTTTCATTTCACCACTTAAAACACGATATTTCGGTACGACCAGCGCGGATTTTTCACCATTCGCAAGCTCATGAATATCTCATGAATATACCGGAAATGACGTTTTGTACTGGACTCGCAAAATAAACAAACGTGTGAAATGGCAACGAGTGATTCAAGTTTGGGATGAGTTAGAGCGAGAAGTTTGTTCGAATGAGTTCAATAGATGTTACAACGAAGTGGAATTTGATGCTTTTGTTTTGAAAGACAGTTCGGGTAAAATTCTTTCTGATAGATTTGAGTGGAAGCGCGTAGATGGGGAAGAAAACTGAGTCGAAACTGAGCATGGCCGCGGAGCTAGCGAATATGACAATAGCGCGAGTTTGCGGGGCGTTAGGCAATTTTATTGGCCCGACATCAAGCTGTAGCAGCCCGCCAATTTTCATTATCGGCGGATAATGAAAATGAAGTGCTGCTACAGCTTGATGAAAGGCCAATAAAAGGTCTAACGCCATGCAAAACTCGCGCTATTACTATTATTACGAGTTGAATCTAAATGGAACTAGGCAACTAGGCTTGTAAGCGGGCCATTTAAAGCTATAACTACAATTCTTTTGTGCGTGACGTCATATTTCATTGTTCTATGCAGTGTCGCTATGGCAACGATTGTCGTTTGAATGGGCAGCAGGGCGGTTCGGGTCAGAATACAGCATTTTAGCGGCCTTCAGATGTAATGCTATTGTACTAGTTAACATGACCACCAACTCGTAATAATGACAGATCGACAGATGACAGAACGCGGTCACTCACCTGCTCACTGCTCACTGACAGTTATCTCCTGCAGAACTTGAAAAGCATGTCAAATCCGTGGCATATATGTCTCTAATTGTTTAAGTCCAAACTAGAGTTTTATCCGAATATATATATAAGAAAACTAATTACAAACTAGATTATTAATAAATAAAAAAGTTAGATCCATTGCAATTTATTTTGATGGCATTGATTAATTGAGATTTTATATTTATGGGAGTTCTCTTATTTATTTTTAGTGATAAAGCCATGAAATGTCTGTATAGTATTAGAGCTACATATGTCACAAAATGTAAACCACTATTTACAATGAAAAAAATGGGTCTTATTTTATTTTTAAATTTTATGTAAGCTTTTTATATTTTATAAACTTATCAAAACTTAGGTCTATAAAGTTGGCTTGATCTATAAGTGTAACTAAGCTGAGATTATTTTTGGGCTGTGGCAAGGGGTATTTACATTCCCCAGGATGAGCTGTTCATTTCACCATGAACTGGTAATAAGGGAAATAATTATTTGTCAAGTTGCATGCATCAACAATGGGATATTAATTGGCCCTTCGTGATCAAGGATTTCTATATTAAATAACCATGAATCAGGAAATCGCCATCTCATAACATGCAGCCAACCATTCTTCAGTTCTCTTTTTTTAATTGATCGTGACCTGGTAATAAAGAAAATTCCTCTTCGTGATCTGAGAACATGGTCGATCCCGCCACTGCCCTGTACTTATATGATATTCTGCTTGATTATCACGAATATGTATTTCGAAAGTGAATGGAACATATGAATGATTATGTTTTATGCCACCCGATTAGGTGGAATAAACAATTCACATTTCACAGAAGAATTCCTTTTTTAATTTATTGGATGAAGAGCAAGATAGATTTACTTTTGTTTAATATCTTTTGATGGTATTTGGATCACATTTAAAATAAAGATCTTTTTTTTATTCTAATATATTCCATTAACATGTAAAATGAAATATATCATACAAAAATGTCATTCTAGGATACAACAGAAAATGTATTGATACTATTATATCTGATTCTATGGCTTGTTTTTGGTTTAAAAATAATGAAGCACAAACAGTATTCAGTTGTTTTATTATTAAAATCTACAAATATTACCTGAAAGTGAAACCAATCAAGCGTATGAAATGATTTTGTATACAGAGTGATAAATATATGTACCTGTGCTAAACAAATCTTTTGCCAAGTAATATAGAGGCTTTATTTGGTAACTGAATTTTTACTAAAAAGACATAATGAAAAAAAGTAGTTTTAGTGCTCAAGCTACTAAATTTGCAATTTATATTCAGAATTACCCTACATATTTTTATGTATCACAAAAATGTGAAAGCAGAACTACCAGGTTTACCAAGAGAGAAATATTAATCCATTTCATTTAAATATCTATTTATTATTTTTCAAACATATTTCTGGCAATTTTTATTTTTTTAAATACTGCCATACAACTTATATTAAAAGTAGTATGTTGTACAATTAATTTAATTGTATTGTTCCTATATAAAGTTTTATTTTTTAATCCAAGTTTTAGCAAAATAATGGTTTGATCAATTAACACAACTTAGCTTTAACTCATTACATAAATTACATTATTCAGTAAATTCGTTTAATTATGATCAATATGAAAAGCAGACATTGTATATTGACTACATTTATTTTACCTTTGTGGAAAATTTAATATTAATTTTAATATCTAAATTGAAATTATATTCTTGAAATTGTAAGGACATTTTTATATTGACAATAAAACCTTGTTTCGATCTACAATATTTTTCCTCCAATCATTGTTTCATTTTTTATACCTTCCCTCAACAGATCATTTGAAGCGAGATTAAAATTAATGACTGAAAGTGAATAATCCTGAGGGCCAAAAGTCCAGAACCTGAGTTTTCACTGCAATTATATCTTCTGGGTCATTCTCGATCCCTATATTATTTCCAATGTAGGCTTGTATATTCTTGGTTTGATAAGGACATTTAGAAAGTGTAAACAATATGTTCATTAGAGTCAATAAATTTTTGGCATTTATTCTTTTATCAGAGTGAAATAAAAGAGGGTAGGAGACAAGCTTCCAAGAATATATATTTATGGTCTGTCCCTATATTAATAACAAAGAAAATTAAACCAGTCAGTTAGGCCTACCCCAAACTGTTCTATAGGTTTGCAAACATGTCATATGAAAGGCATATTTTCTCTTTCGCTTGGGCCGTTCAACGCTTTAAGCCTCAGCCTCCGGCCGAACTATTTGCTGTGCAGACAATTACATTTGCGCTGTTACACGACGGACGTTCCTCGTTGTCTTTGAGTTGAGGGCGGGTGGACCATTGACTGAGCTTGAAATGTTAACTACATGGTCTTTACAGTTATAAATGAATATTTCCTTGGCCATTCCACTTCGTCCAAAAAGTTGCGGTCCGGTCGTTCACCGACACCGTTGCACAGTCTGCTCCGCGCTTGGCGAGTACGAACTGACACCGTCACCTGGTCACTTTGGTTTCTATTAGCATTCAGCTGTACAACAAATATTGAGCATTATGTTATAATAATAATAATAAGGCCCAAGGCCAATGAAAGATCTTAGGTGGCAATTGAATCACTGACAATCGGCGAGACAGACTCCGGTTGTCACTGTACACAACGGCCCTCATGGGGAACCCCCTTCAACGCACCCCAGTACAAGACGTCATATCCGGTTTCGGTCTCTGGCCAATTTCCTCAATATTTTTTTGGCGCCAGTTCTTCAAATTCGTCAAAAAATGTTTTTTTTTGTAGATATTGTAAAAAATGCTAAAATAAACAGTCAGGATGACCCATATTGTGACGGGAATGTCTTTGCAGATCTGCCAAGTAGTATAAATGGTCTCATGGGGTCTTTAAGGTCATAACAACTTTACTTAGCAAGACGGGTGTTTTGATATCGTTTGCATCATTTTAATATATCTTGATATATTTTGCTTTAGAGAAAAACAATGCGATATATATTAGTAAATCTGACTAAATCTGTTTTTGTTTCAGTGAATATGATGCCAAATGTTTTACCAAATGTTTAGTGAATTTGAGGTGAAACAACTATTTAGTTTATTGCCTTTATGCATTAGTTGAAGATGAGCCCGACACATGACGCGCAAACTTAATAGGAAATTCAAGCTCGTTGGAATTCGGCAATTAGTTACGATTCAGCCACACCAGGACCTCACCTGTTTCACAGTCTGTACCCGTGAACCCCGCCAGACAGTCGCAGACATAGCCGTCGACAGCATCGATGCACGTGGCTCCATTGACACAAGGATCGGGATTGCAGTCGTTGATGTCTAGGTGGTCGCAAATACATATAATGGTTGAATATTTTTCTCGAAAGATGGGTTTAACCAAGGCATTATAATGTGTACCATTAGGCTACGCCAGCCGTCTTGAAGCACGAGAAAGAACCATAGATATGCACTAAATGGAAGGTGGACTTGCCCACACCAATATGACTGACATTGTAATAAACGTTTCTGCGATTTCTTCGTAGAGTGCCTATATTATAAGCAGCAGTAATTATACATTTAAAAGCAGAAATTATAACCTACTTATCGTGATAAGAATACCGCTGATTAAAATTGAGAATTACTTGCCAAAATGTAAAATTGATGTCTCAAACGTGTTTAACACACGGTCTCTTTTATCTTGGTCGGAAAATAAAGTGCAAATCCGCATGGACGGTCATGTTTTTGTTCGAGTTTTCTCCGTAGTTTCATATTCGATGATGCTTATATGGCGAATCATGATTTCTAAATAAGAGACGTTCACTTTCTGGCGATATAAGGGCTGATGATAGATGACCGGGTTTGGTTTAGCCTAGTTCACTCACCAAGCTGGGCTATGCATCACGATATATATACGTACCGATTTCACAGTTGTCCCCCTCGAAGCCCTGGGGACACGAACACCCGTAGCTGTCAAACAACTCCACACACGTGCCTCCGTTTTGACAGGGATCGCTCCCACACTCCATCACCTCTGTAAGGTCAAGGCCAATTCAGTATCTGTAACGTTTATTAGCAATAAAATATGTGTCATAGCGATATCAGAAGACCATCATGATTTGCAAACAATAAGCATTCAATCGGTATGAAAAAAGTCTTAGCCTAGTTTTCTCAAATTAATACGTTTCGTTCTAGTCGTATGCATGTTACTTTGGCGTCCTGTATTTGTACGATGGGTCTGGTGCCTGACGTTATCATCAATCTACAATCCACAGACGATAGAACATACATATGTACATATTCAAGGAAAGTAAAAGCCGAGGGTATTTTATACTTGAGATCGATTATTGTAGTAAATTCTACAAGAGAACGACGCGATCTCGCTAAAATATAGATAATAGGTTAAATATATAACTTAAGGCATTCAAATGCGTTGGAACAATAAGGAGCTAGATGGTCCCCACCTCTCTCACATATGTATACACATAGTCGATCACAACGTATGGTGAGCTGCATATCAAAATCATGATTTAAAAATGGGACACGTGGACAAGTTCACGTGTACTTAGCCGTTCAGACAGCTTACCGTGGTCACAGTTGACGCCCTCCCACCCAGACACACAACTACACGTGTACTGAGCCGTTCAGACAGCTTACCTTGGTCACAGTTTACGCCCTCCCACCCAGACACACAATTACACGTGTACTGAGCCGTTCACACAGCTTACTTTGGTCACAGTTTACGCTCTACCTCCCAGACACACAAGTACGCGTGTACTGGGCCGTTCAGACAGCTTACCTTGGTCACAGTTTACGCCCTCCCACCCAGACACACAAGTACACGTGTATTGAGCCGTTCAGACAGCTTACCGTGGTCATAGTTTACGCCCTCCCACTCAGACACACAAGTACACGTGTACTGAGCCGTTCAGACAGCTTACCTTGGTCACATTTGGCGCCCTCCCACCCAGACACACAAGTACACGTGTACGGAGCCGTTCAGACAGCTTACCGTGGTCACAGTTTACGCACTCCCACCCAGACACACAAGTACACGTGTACTGAGCCGTTCACACAGCTTATCTTGGTCACAGTTTACGCCCTCCCACCCAGACACACAAGTACACGTGTACTGAGCCGTTCAGACAGCTTACCTTGGTCACAGTTTACGCCCTCCCACCCAGACACACAAGTACACGTGTACTGAGCCGTTCAGACCGCTTACCTTGGTCACAGTTTACGCCCTCCCACCCAGAAACACAAGTACACGTGTACTGAGCCGCTCCGTCGGCGCACGCCGCTCCATTTTGACACGGATTGCTCAGGCATTCGTTCACCTCTGTCAAAGAGAAACCAATATCGTAAAATATTATCCTTGCATATACAATAATCGGAAGTTAATCTCCGTGTTGGCGAGAACATTTACATATATTTGGCGGGTGGGTAAACAAGGATGTTCGTATTGTTAGAGGCAGAACACGGGACGGGCTGTGGTGTTTGCAGCCCCCATTTCCGGCAATTATATTGCTTACAAAAGGCGTGTGTTTTAAGTTTATTATTAAGCTTTGATGAAGCTAAAATACTCACCGTTCTCGCAGAATTCCCCATTGAAACCAATATGACATACACACTTGAATTCGTCGACCAGGTTGACACAGCTGGCGTATTCCGAGCACGGGTTGCTAACACATTCATCAATGTCTGCAAGGTATAAACCCGACAAGAGTCAAATGATGCATGACTGGCATGCACAAGTGGTTTTGCATGCATATCGTGCATTAATTGAATCACGTTCCAAGTATTTGGGGCTTGTTCTGCCCTGCTAATAAACGAACCTCATGTCTCCATGTGGGAGACATTTATACTACAGATCTTAGACCACCTGTAAAAAAACCCATCAAAGATATCCAAGTTGCCCAGTTGATGAGCGCATCGATGCAGTGACACCAACGATGCAAAAATGTGTGATGAAACTACATACATAAATTAATAAGGAGGTTCCCTATGGGAGCCCAAAAATCTTACCCATCCAAGGACCAAGAACGAGCTCATCTACTAACCAGCCGAGAAAAGGTGCGTGATTTTAGCACAATCTACTATTACGAAAATCCTTAGCATCGGCCTCTCCCCGGCGTAATAATTGAGCGTTCCAACTATTCCCCAAAAATAGACCCATGCAGTCTTGATGACGTCTTTTGGAAGTCGTCGGTTGCAAACATCAATGTGTGATACTTTAAAATCAAGAAGTATGGCACTTGCGAAGTGTATGTTGATATATATGTATCTTTTAAACGATGAACACACGCAATCGTTGGAAATCATGTCTGCATGAGCTTGGACAATGTCTCAAATGTATAAGATGGATCGACAGAGGGTTAGACCTACTTCCGTGACACTGACCGAACAACAGCGATGCAATGAATATGTCTGACTGTGTTTTTAAAAATGAAGAAAACAAACTTACTGATCTCGCAGTGATCTCCCTCGTAGCCGGAGGCGCAGCTACATGCAAACTGGTCGACCTGGTTCACACACACGGCTCCGTTCATACAAGGGCTGCTGGCACACTCGTCGATGTCTGCAATATAGTGGATAACTTAGTTGATACAGTTGGCTTTTGTTGTCAGTTTGCTGGCTCCACTTTGTATATCGAAGGTGATTGAATCCCCAAATAAAGCATTAATCCCAACGACGTGAATTACAGCTGTGGGAATGAAAAGGAAATCAGCCAATCGTGTCAACGATGTTGGGGACTATCCTTCTTTCCAAGATGATGTCGTATCATACAAGTGGGATCTGTATAGTTGCGTAGCCACGAAAATGATCTACGTAGTAATGATCATTCGTAAAATATGAGTTAATATTAAAATAGCATTCCTGCAGGCATGTAGACATACCTATTTCACAAAGGTCACCAGCATAACCCGCAGTGCAGTCGCACCGGAAATCATAATTTAGGTCAACACAGGCGCCATTTTGACACGGATTGCTATCGCATTCATTGACATCTGCAAGGAAAACAAATTATATTTTTTTGAAATCAGCTTGACAACACAAGTTTGATTAAGCGTAATGGAATATCATAATAAATATCCTTATATATGCAAGCATTAACAAAGAAGTGTGTACACGGGTGTATAAAAATAAATATGATCGTTCCTTAGACAAGAAGGATATTTATGTGAATCAGGGCCACCGTTTGGTTCAAAAACATAGTTCCAACATTACATTTTCACAGTTTAATGAAACGCCCATATAAAGATTTCAGTTACAATTACAGTTACGAAAGAACAATGAAGGCTAAAATTAAGTCGTGAATTTGATGTCGAATATCCGATGGTTCAAACCTATTCAGTTTAAAGCATGCTACAATTTCGCAGAAAGGACAATTATGATGGTTAAGTTCTGTTTAGTTTGATTTGGGACTGAGGGGCAAATAAATGCCAACGGAGCTCTCTCCGTCGGGAGATTTGAAGGTGGCAAGCCATCTTTACCCGGGAGAGACTGTTGACAGGAGAGGAGCCCCACTCTGCCCAGACCAGTGGCCGTCGACCCTAGCACGGTCCCAGTGAGGCCTTTGATGGGCAACAGCACATCCTCGCCGACATAACCTATGTCCGTGTTGGCATAGTAAAAGGAATTTTCGCTGGTACACACTCTGTCAATGAAACAAAGAGAAACATTGCCGTATTATGTTTTATGGTGCCGAGACTATGGTTATATTGCTTTAGAGCTGTTGTCTTATAGTTAGTTCACTGCATATTAGTATTCCTTGCTGTCAAGTTTCTATCGTTAATCCCCCCCCCGAGGGGGGGGGGCACTATTATACAAATCTGGTGGGGGGGGGGGGGGGGGGTCCGCGGGTGCTTTGATGCCTGACGGAGCGGACATTTGTGATGAAAAAGATATCCCCGATAGAGAGGATATTTTAAATCTTGCGACCGGGGGCGAGGTGGGGGGGGGGGGGGGGGAGGGGGGCTCCGAACATGTGTGTTCATAGCGCGGGATGGGGTGTTGCCGGAAAAACCCTTCCGCGCGGATTTTGGCGGTAACACGCCCAGGTCGAGCGGAATGTGGCCGTTGGTATTTTTATTACGTCGTAATAGTTTGATATCGCAATCATATGATCTTAAGCGTTTACAGGTGCTTGAGTTGGTCTTTGCAAACTATAACAGATCAACAGGTTGTGAATTCATGGCCAGCTGGGGCCAGTTTCACGAAACATTGGTACCGTACGTTACACGTACGAAAGGTCGTACGAGAATTGTACGTGCGTTTCACGAATCCTTCGTAAGTCCTTCGCATTTTGTATGGCTAGAATCTATCGTCCGAATCATCGTGCTACGCTTATCACCGGAAGAAAGAAAAACTGGGAATGTTATATAAATGCTGTACGCTGTGCATGCAAACGTATTTATATCGAATCTAAGAAGGGCCTGTGAGCGTTAGTGTCGTTGCCGTCCAGCGCAATTATTGCACGTCAGTTTTGCACATACAATGTGTGCATTTTAAACTGCTCCAAATGCTCAAGACGTCAAGCGACTGTTACCAGGGTCTTCTCATTGTGATGGCATGGGGATACGTCGGATGGATTTTGGAACCTTTGACGGTTTGATCTAGTACGCAACTTAGCAACGATCAAAACTGTACAACATGTACGAAGGGTGTTCGGTAGGGTCGATTCACTCGAGCCTACGAAGTATCTTATGTTCATTAGAGGTACGAAGGCTTGATGAAGCCGGATTTACGGGTCACAATCGTCGTGCGAAAGTTTTACACGTTTCGTGAAAGTGGCCCCAGGCTGGTACCTACAACTGGGTTGTATTTCATTCACATGTCATTAAAGTCGTATATATCGCATTGGGGTTAGGGGAAGGGAAACTTACGCTCCGTTGCAGTTGTCCTGTACGAGGCAGTTACAGTAGTACTCGGTGTACTCGGGTTCGGCTACCGGAAGCGAGTCCCCAAGAGGTCCGGAGACAAACCAGTCGGAAGGGGAATTGTATTGGAGCCCGAATTCAAATTCCTGCTCGCAGTAACCGTCAGCCTGTGAACATTGTCGTTACCCATTGTAAGCCATGGCAGATATCAGTATGTAGCAGCAAGGATATGCATCAAGTATGCATTAGTAAAAATAGATTAACCTGGATACGTAACGATAGCCATGAGCATGTATAAGTGACGATATTCATCAGACCACATTAGTAACGATGGATATCAGGATACTATGTATAAGCAGGCTGAGTTAGTAAAAAGCTCGCGAATGCCGCTTGTATGCCACATATGACTTCTATCTTACCACAAGATTTCAGAGACAGTTGGTACTCACTGAAATGAGAGCCAGCTGTTGGTCAGTAAGCCGCTTACCGAGATATCCCCCAACTGCTGGTCAGTAAATTACTTAGCGAAATATTAACCAGCTGTTAGTCAGTGAGTCACATACCGAGATATCAGTCAACTGTTAGTCAGTGAGTCACATACCGAGATATCAGTCAACTGTTAGTCAGTGAGTCACATACCGAGATATCAGTCAACTGTTAGTCAGTGAGTCACATACCGAGCTATCAGTCAACTGTTAGTCAGTGAGTCACATACCGAGCTATCAGTCAACTGTTAGTCAGTGAGGCACTTACCGCGATATCAGTCAACTGTTAGTCAGTGAGGCACTTACCGCGATATCAGTCAACTGTTAGTCAGTGAGGCACTTACCGCGATATCAGTCAACTGTTAGTCAGTGAGGCACTTACTGACGTATCATCCAACTGTTGTGCAGCGAGTCACTTACGGCGATGAGAGCCAGCTGTTGGTCAGGGAGTCACTTACGGCGGTGAGAGCCAGCTGTTGGTCAGTGAGTCACTTACCGCAATGAGAGCCAGCTGTTGGCCAGGAAGTCACTTACGGCGATGAGAGCCACCTGTTGGTCAGGAAGTCACTTACCGCGATGAGAGCCAGCGGTTGGTCAGGGAGTCACTTACGGCGATGAGAGCCAGCTGTTGGTCAGTGAGTCACTTACGGCGATGAGAGCCAGCTGTTGGTCAGGGAGTCACTTACGGCGATGAGAGCCAGCTGTTGGTCAGGGAGTCACTTACGGCGATGAGAGCCAGCTGTTGGTCAGGGAGTCACTTACGGCGATGAGAGCCAGCTGTTGGTCAGTGATGGTAGAGTAAACCCATCGCACCCCGAGCTCGGATGCTCCGACGGCCGAGTTGAAGACAAAGTCGATGGATATAGACGTCTGGGGGCTGAGCGTGAATCCCACGAGACCAGGGTACGAGTCAAAGTCGCACTCGATGGTCACCGCGTCGGCGCACTGTTTGTGGGCCACACGGTGAGATGTCCCGTCCTCCGGGTAGTGGATGATCGGGGCGGCCCAAGGGATGGCCGGGTCGACCTCGTATAAGTGACAGTCCGCCGTCGAAGGGTCGAAGGCCGCCACGTGGCAGAGACTGTCGCCCAGGCAAGCCGAGTCGCACAGGGACTGTGTCGACCCCGACGCCGTGGTGTGGGGCGGCTCCTCCATCTTGCCGCTATCGCTCACTTCCACCATGGCACACCCGGCTGGGGGAACGGGACAGAAGAGGGTGCGCGGGGGGCGGGGGGGGGGGGAGAAATAGTTACACAACTTTGAGAGCATCGGCCATGTTAAAAAGGCATCTTTTACGTGTAAAAGTGACAGTGGATCAAAGTCAACTTGACAAATTAATTAATTATTTAATTAATTAATTGCGGATGTTTTCGAGAATGTATAGACAATCATAAAATGGGTGAGAAGCCGCGAACTCCGGCCGGGCGACTAGTCTGGTTGAGATAAGACACACCAAGGGCGATTCAAATGCGTCCTATCAAGAAATAGGGGACTTTAATGTTCAGATACAGCAGAACTTGCTCCCGTCGATTTCTCTGCTCGGTTCCATCTCGTCATTTTCCAGTTAAATTACTGCGTACCATACTATGACACTATATATATATATATGTACGTTTTATCGGTAGCCAAGCAACGTTATACACATACCAGTGACGACATCGTGGTAGAAGGAAATGGTGTAATTGTTGGTCACGGTGCCGCCGGCTGAAGCAATATCTACACAGCTCTTGGCGTACCCTGGAATAAAGCCGATATCAGGCATTTACTGTAGATCCTTTAATTCTTTGGATTGCCTCTCAATTCATACCTCGCATTGTATAAAGCTCATGAAACAACCCCAACGATCCTCTATAACGCCTCAGACCTAGACTACCGTAGAACCGCCGTTGCGTGTTCATGGGGTGTGCACGTGCCAGACCCAGACGCCCGCCATTTGGTTATCTATATAAACTCTTTAGCTCGGTTTCTCGGTGCCTGCAAATCACAACGCTTTGCAACGGAAAGGCGCTTTAAAGGATAAGTGTCTATATTTCACTTTATATCTACAACAGAAATTTAAGATTATGTAGATCAGACCATGCGCCATCAGTTTGACTTTTA
This sequence comes from Arenicola marina, assembly GCA_964019135.1. Classification (NCBI taxonomy): domain Eukaryota; kingdom Metazoa; phylum Annelida; class Polychaeta; family Arenicolidae; genus Arenicola; species Arenicola marina. The sequence continues at coordinate 19,094,829 of OZ025264.1, forward strand.
GTATGATCATGCTTGCGCACAATTCCAGCATTATTGTATCGTTGCTTTATCGTTTTTCGGCTTCAGTTGAACAATATTAAACAGTGTGTTTTCGGTATGTGACATCCGTTAATTATATCTAACTCTATTGCAATCGCCGTAATAAGCTTATACCGCTGAAAAGTACGATGGAAATCTTTGTTTTCATTCACACACATGTAAAAGTGGTGCCTTGTGATGAGTTATAGTGCAGGTGCACACAATATGCACAACAGAACAGACACACAACAGTGCCCGAATGCACTAAACAAGTAAGCACTATATACGTATACAGGCAATGCAAAAAATTGATTTCGTCCAATCAATGGATAAAAAGAATCATTATTTACTTAACTGTAGATAACAACTTAATTAGTTTAGACGAAAAATGCATAGAATGTGCATAAAATATCATATAAAATATATATTTAATAATATCAACATGTAATATCATTATATACTAACTGTAAATTTATACAACCGTACATAAATTGGACGACAAAAGCATAGAGTATGCATATAAATGTCATAAATTATACATAAATTGAACGGCAAATAATACAAGTGGAGTTGCGGATAACCCACCGTTCTCGCACGTGGTTCCAGAATACATGGAGAGACATGCGCAGTCGGCCACCCCGCCGACGTCGGTACACGTGCCTCCATTGTCACAGTGGGTGCCAAAACAGACGTCATTCACTGATGCGCAGCGTGAGGAAAATACCAAATTTGAGCATTTAGCAGAACGACACTCTAAGACAAAATTGTGCGGCAAAGAGAGAAAATATATTCTAACATCAGGGATGACCAGATGTGTACACAATAGATGGAAGCTACTGACAACGACTGTTAATAAAATAATACTGATATAAATTACAAATAATATGTTGTCATATAATGCAGCATGTAACCGTGTTCAGTACATGATCAGAGTCGCACTTCATGTTTGTTGGTGGTTGCTATGTATCGTTCCAAATCTTATATCTATTGAAGAAAATCTGATCTATAACGAGTGAATGCTACACAAATGGATTGAAACAACTGAAAAGCCGAAAATACACGAAATACGCCTGAGATTGCCCCTAATGGTCATAGGCAGGGCCAAGATATTTGATTTTGGTAGCGGATGAGGAGATTTCACTGCGAAATAGTTAAATCAATTCATCAACAAAGTACAAACACCTAGTTTCAGGTCAACATTTAAAGGGTTCGGCCTTTAATGTACTGTTACCATTCGCACAGTCTGTTCCATGGTAGCCGGTGACGCAGTAACATGTGTAGGTTCCATCGCCGTCAACACACGTTCCGCCATTTTGACACGTCACACCAGAGCAATCATCGCCAGAAGCATCTTGTGAAAAAAAAAGTGAAAACGGAGATATCATTTCGTACATAGATTCAGTAGCCTTGTGTACCACCTCGATAAGTGTCACCAAACCGGAAGGGTTGCATACACATGAGAACATTTTTGACAACCGACTACAATGAATAGCACTCTTTTGAATCCTTAGATGGGGGGGGGGGGGCAGGACAGGGGGGCATATTGCAAAAGTCTTTGCTGTTAAATCAAGACACATATTTGAAAGCGAAACAAGACACATACTATGACTATGAGGGTAATTATTAAAACGCCTTCCACAGGAAAACAATAATATACTAATTCCATTTCTTTGGTGAACCTCAGGGCAGGTGCATGAATTTTTTCGTTTGGTGCTTTCTATACATGGTCACTTTAATGAAAGCCGGTTACTTACCCAAGCATCCCACGACATCGACCTTCATGCAGATGTCAGTCTCCCATGTTTGGGGATAAAACACCACGATATTGGTGTAGAAAGGAGGGTCCAACTTTATGTATTCCGGGTCAGCGGTAGGCATGGTGAACACCTTGTAGACAAAAACAGCCCAATAAAGTAAGTTTCCGCATCGCTGAAGGCAATCTGATTGGAAACAACTTGCCGTTGATGGTTCATTATAATGTTTAAAGAAGTGCATCCCATTCCTGCATACAAGGGTTTTCTTCGCTAGATGGTTTAGTTCATAAATTCAAAAAACAAATACTCTCCTTGTGCCTTTTATTGTGACAATTACGGTACAGTACATTGAACACATTCTGTATCGCTTTTCATTTGCACAATTACGGTACAGGATGTGTGACGGCACCAGTAATCAGTAATGGGAGTGCTTACCATGCTGCTGTTGGATATTAGGTTCTATTTGGCATTTTCCCCACCAGACCCATCCCGCTTTCCCGACAGATTTGCCGAGAGGACCATTTCAGTTCATATAAAATCTTATATTTCGTGATATCACATCGATCCTGTTAATTGTTGATGCTGTGGCACTCACCGTCTCTGTCTCGCCGTCTTGTCTGTAGACGGTAGTTGATGTTGAGTCCGTGGCGATGCCCACTTTGAAGGATTGCACTCGCGTCGTCGGATCGACACCATAAACTCCGATCGACCACACTTGATAGTGGTTCCCCAGCGATAGCTACGAATAGAGCCAAAAACACCATGGGATATAGGGGCGGATCTAGGAATTTGCCAAGGGGGGGGGGGGGGGAGGAGGTTGCTCTCTGAAAACTTCCGACCGGGGCTGTGGAGTGTGCTCTCTGAAACTTGCGACCGGGGGGCGGCGGGGGGGGGGGGGGGTGCTCTCTGAAAAACTTGCGACCGGGGGGGATGCTCAGGCTCATAACGAGGGGGTTGCTCTCTGAAACTTGCGATCGGGGGGAGGGCGGTGCTCTCTGAAAAACTTGTGACCGCAGGGGAGAGGGGGGGGGGGGGGTAAAGCTCGGAAAGACTTTAACATTGTACGTTCAGGTTCCCAAGGGGGGGGGGGTGCCACCCCCCGTAACCCTCCCCCCCCCTCTAGATCCGCCCCTGGGATACGTGGCTTTGTCTCCCATTATTCCATGGAACCCGGTAAAAACATAGGCCTAACCACAACATGTTGTAACATACAAATACAAACATAAACTTACATTGTGAACAAAACGTAAACATAGGACGAGCGGGGACGGGCACAATTTGGCGGAAAAGGTTGCAGGAGTTCAGAAGAGAGCGAAGGTGAAGAATGGGGGGGAGGGTACCTTTTCCAATTTCACGATAGACATCCAGGATTTCTCGAAGATCGCGATCAGCGGTTGGGAATTCTTGGGGATCGTTATCCGTACAATTCCTGGTTCAACGCGAAGAACCTTTGCCTGTTTACGCGATCCGTTATAGCAGTCAGCGAATTTTTCGATATTCGCGATATCATTATTAAGGTTTATTTTTTTGCTCTCAGCTTTAAAATGTCCTAATCTTAGCGATTCGGTATTGCTTTCGCTACTTCTTGGGGATTTGCGATTCAGAGGGGTATCCCCCCTTTAAACAGCACCCCTCTGAATGTAGAATTTATGTGGTGCATTATGTAGGACGGCACCCGTAAAATCAATCTTAGTATGTACTGATGGTAGCAACACTTATTCAGGCTGAAAAAAATGTTTTTTTTTTGTCAATTACAGGCATTTGTTGAAAAAAAATCCTCTTCGTAATAAAGTTGTTCTAAGAATAAGAATATTCTAAGAATATTAGTTCAGGCAGGGGAGGTGGTGGGGGGGGGGAGGGTCCTTGATCACGACGATCGGCTAATATCCCATTCCCAGTTCACGAAGAATTATCTTCCTCATTCCCAGTTCCCGGCGAAATAAAAAAGCCCATTCCCGAGGAACGGAAATACCCCTTGCCCCTTGTTGAAATAGTTACTTTAATGAGGTCTAAGCCATAGATACAAAATCCTGTCGAGCCTGGCATCTAATTTTGGAGATTGACATATGTATAACGTTTATTTAATTCCACGTTAATACTCTTATTGAACTATTACTGGAGTAAGTTTGCCATAATGAAACTACCATACATGTCATGTATAGTATTCACGTGGCCCTGGGGGCACGTCCTGCCCCCCCCCCCTCTCCCATTTCGGCGGAAAATTAGGCAAAAAAATGCACGTGCCCCTTTCTCTGAAGGGAAGGGAACACAGGGGGTACAGTCACTATTCTTTCTGCACAATCTCCCCAGCAACCTCCCCGGTCGCAAGTTTCTCACTGGATTCGCGCCTGGGTAGTACCTTATCAGCAACCCCCACCCACCGGTCGCAAGTTTCTCACTGGATAGTACTTGGATAATAAATGGTGTCCCCCACCCCCCCGGGCTTTCGTAAATTCCTGGATCCGCCACTGATAGTCACGTCAAATTGTCCTTCACTTATCTTAGCTTCCACCCCGTTGTCATTGGTCGGTGCCGTCTTGGGTGTCTCATACTTACTTTTCGGGGTCACCGCCAGCCCAAGCGGCCGGTGCGTTGTTCGAATGCGACGTGTACCGGTATCTATGTTTGCATTAGATACATAGCCCATCCTTTTTTTATTCGCAAAGAGTTGGGAACCACTTCCGGAGGCATGGCTCGTCTACACCTTGACGCTTGACCCTTTGTCGCGATACGATTCATGCATAGAGCTTATCAATAGTCCTACAAAAACTCTAATTCTAATTCTAATTCTAAATCTAATTTTCGGTCTGTAAATGAAAGATCATGTTTGTTAAATCAAAGACGGATCCGGGGGGGGGGGAGGTCTAGGGGTCCGGAACCCCCCTCCCCTTATTTGGGGGAAGAATGCCATTTTTCAATGCAAAATTTAGGCCATCTGAGCCGTGGACCTCCCGCCCCCCCCCCTCCCCCTTTGAGGAGGAACACTATCTGAGGCGGCGTGGACCTCCCCAGATCGCAGGTTTCCAGTGGACCCCCCCCCCCCCACCCGGTCGTCAAAAAAATTGGTGGATGCCCCGGTCGCAATTTTGTTCAGAGCCCCAGCCCCCCCTCCGGTCGCAAGTTGCCCCCCGCCCCCCTTTCCAATTCCTGGATCCGCCCCTGTTAAATGATTACCGAGAGCCATTGGGAGGCGTCGATGGTACTTGCACACCAGCCACCTAACGTGTAGCTGGCTTTGGAGGCCTGAGAGCCCCCCTGGAATGTTGAGGCGGTGAAGCCTCCAGTGATTTCAGTCGTCAGGCGATGGTCGCACCCTGTAGTACCAACAAAATCAGAATCAGAATCGTTTTATTTTATCAAGCATTCATAACACATCAAACAGAAAACAGAACAGAAGACAAAAAATCCCCCACATTATGAGAACGTTTAAACACAAACAAATTGAACACAATTGCTTGACCGTGGAGACTTACATTAAGACTGCTAGGCAGTCGCTAGCACGTGAGCCACCTCAAAAACCCCCAGAACAGTAATAATACCCGTTATTATAGTATCGTAGTATTGGCGCTGATATACACTGTATGTAATAAGATATGCATATGGCATTGCGTCGAGTGCGAGATGGGTTTATCTCAGCACAAGTCTCCAAAATCCTGCCTGAGCCTTAAGGCGAAGGCAGGATTTCGGAGATGCGTGCTGAGATAAACCCATCCCGCACGAGAAGCAATGCCATATGTATTTTCTCGCTCGAATAGAACTTCAAACGTCGCCATTAATTCAACACGGAGATCTAACGATGACAATGATACTCACAACTGCACCTAAATATTTGGTCGAAATCATAACAGTGGCGCTCAATAGCACCTGTAATTAAGGGTTGCGCGCGACGTGTTTCCTTGGAGATATGACGTCGTCAAAGTGATTACGCCTCTGCGGCGGAGAGAGGTCTAACGAGCATATTGTTTTAGGCAAAATGGTATCTATTTGTTAAATGAACCTTTTGTTTTCGTAAATTGTGGCCGTATTTCTCTAGTTGGAGCTCATATGATTCAGGTCTATAGCTATTAAGTTCGGTTGGTTTGTTGGAACTATTTATGTAAATATCAGTTACGCGCATTGACACCGCGGTAACCACTGAGTGACAAGATCTGTAACGTGAATGGCGGCAGCAAAACAACGCACGATTGGAAAACTAAAATGAATCTTACACAGTAAGTTTCAGCTTTTAAGCCGCCAAACTTCGCCACATAAACTAATTTGTCAAACTGTAACATAATATGATAAAATCTCAATTTCTGACACGTATACCGGGATGGGTTTTTCCCGGAACTGGTGTCAACATTAGCCACTGACAACAGAGTGCGAGAACACCTGAGTATTGTAGTACTGGCGATGATATACACTGTATGTAATAACACCTGAGTATCGTAGTACTGGCGATGATATACACTGTATGTAATAACACCTGAGTGTCGTAGTACTGGCGATGATATACACTGTATGTAATAACACCTGAGTATCGTAGTACTGGCGATGATATACACTGTATGTAATAACACCTGAGTATCGTAGTACTGGCGATGATATACACTGTATGTAATAACACCTGAGTATCGTAGTACTGGCGATGATATACACTGTATGTAATAACACCTGAGTATCGTAGTACTGGCGATGATATACACTGTATGTAATAACACCTGAGTAGTGTAGTACTGGCGCTGATATACACTGTATGTAATAACACCTGAGTGTCGTAGTACTGGCGATGATATACACTGTATGTAATAACACCTGAGTATCGTAGTACTGGCGATGATATACACTGTATGTAATAACACCTGAGTATCGTAGTACTGGCGATGATATACACTGTATATAATAACACCTGAGTATCGTAGTACTGGCGATAATATACACTGTCTGTAATAACACCTGAGTATTGTAGTACTGGCGATGATATACACTGTATGTAATAACACCTGAGTATTGTAGTACTGGCGATGATATACACTGTATGTAATAACACCTGAGTATTGTAGTACTGGCGATGATATACACTGTATGTAATAACACCTGAGTATTGTAGTACTGGCGCTGATATACACTGTATGTAATAACACCGGAGTATTGTAGTACTGGCGCTGATATACACTGTATGTAATAACACCTGAGTATTGTAGTACTGGCGATGATATACACTGTATGTAATAACACCTGAGTATCGTAGTACTGGCGATGATATACACTGTATGTAATAACACCTGAGTATCGTAGTACTGGCGCTGATATACACTGTATGTAATAACACCTGAGTATCATAGTACTGGCGATGATATACACTGCATGTAATAACACCTGAGTATCGTAGTACTGGCGATGATATACACTGTATGTAATAACACCTGAGTATCGTAGTACTGGCGATGATATACACTGTATGTAATAACACCTAAGTATCTTAGTACTGGCGACGATATACACTGTATGTAATAACAATTGAGTATTGTAGTACTGGCGATGATATACACTGTATGTAATAACACCTGAGTATCGTAGTACTGGCGATGATATACACTGTATGTAATAACACCTGAGTATTGTAGTACTGGCGCTGATATACACTGTATGTAATAACACCTGAGTATTGTAGTACTGGCGATGATATACACTGTATGTAATAACACCTGAGTATCGTAGAACTGGCGATGATATACACTGTATGTAATAACACCTGAGTATCGTAGTACTGGCGATGATATACACTGTATGTAATAACACCTGAGTATCATAGTACTGGCGATGATATACACTGTATGTAATAACACCTGAGTATCGTAGTACTGGCGATGATATACACTGTATGTAATAACACCTGAGTATCGTAGTACTGGCGATGATATACACTGTATGTAATAACACCTGAGTATCATAGTACTGGCGATGATATACACTGTATGTAATAACACCTGAGTATCGTAGTACTGGCGCTGATATACACTGTATGTAATAACACCTGAGTATTGTAGTACTGGCGCTGATATACACTGTATGTAATAACACCTGAGTATTGTAGTACTGGCGCTGATATACACTGTATATAATAACACCTGAGTATCGTAGAACTGGCGATGATATACACTGTATGTAATAACACCTGAGTATCGTAGTACTGGCGATGATATACACTGTATGTAATAACACCTGAGTATCATAGTACTGGCGATGATATACACTGTATGTAATAACACCTGAGTATCGTAGTACTGGCGATGATATACACTGTATGTAATAACACCTGAGTATCGTAGTACTGGCGATGATATACACTGTATGTAATAACACCTGAGTATCATAGTACTGGCGATGATATACACTGTATGTAATAACACCTGAGTATCGTAGTACTGGCGCTGATATACACTGTATGTAATAACACCTGAGTATTGTAGTACTGGCGCTGATATACACTGTATGTAATAACACCTGAGTATTGTAGTACTGGCGCTGATATACACTGTATGTAATAACACCTGGGTATCGTAGTACTGGCGCTGATATACACTGTATGTAATAACACCTGAGTATTGTAGTACTGGCGCTGATATACACTGTATGTAATAACACCTGAGTGTCGTAGTACTGGCGATGATATAAACTGTATGTAATAACACCTGAGTATCGTAGTACTGGCGATGATATACACTGTATGTAATAACACCTAAGTATCTTAGTACTGGCGATGATATACACTGTATGTAATAACACCTGAGTATTGTAGTAATGGCGATGATATACACTGTATGTAATAACACCTGAGTATCGTAGTACTGGCGATGATATACACTGTATGTAATAACACCTGAGTATTGTAGTACTGGCGCTGATATACACTGTATGTAATAACACCTGAGTGTCGTAGTACTGGCGCTGATATACACTGTATGTAATAACACCTGAGTGTCGTAGTACTGGCGATGATATACACTGTATGTAATAACACCTGAGTATCGTAGTACTGGCGATGATATACACTGTATGTAATAACACCTGAGTATCGTAGTACTGGCGATGATATACACTGTATGTAATAACACCTGAGTATCGTGGTACTGGCGCTGATATACACTGTATGTAATAACACCTGAGTGTCGTACTACTGGCGATGATAAACACTGTATGTAATAACACCTGAGTGTCGTAGTACTGGCGCTGATATACACTGTATGTAATAACACCTGAGTATCGTAGTACTGGCGCTGATATACACTGTATGTAATAACACCTGAGTATCGTAGTACTGGCGCTGATATACACTGTATGTAATAACACCTGAGTATCGTAGTACTGGCGATGATATACACTGTATGTAATAACACCTGAGTATCGTAGTCAGTCTAAGGAGCTCGGGAAGCCTCCCTGGCTCGAGCCTAATACCCTCATATTTTTTCAGTTGCCTTCAAAGTTTATTGTCGAGGTTTTCCCGCCAAATCTAACCCCATGCGACATATGTATCATAATTTGCAGAAAACGCGACTGTTTCATTCTATAAATGCAAAAAATCATTGCTTAGATTTATTTTGTTGCAATCGTAACTTTAAGCAGGACTGGTTAGCTGACAGACTATACTTACAGTAGTTGATCTCATCACAGGTAGGGACTGGGCAGTAGCCCCACCCAGGGTAGGAGTAACTCCAATACGTTGTGTAGTCGTCCGTGAGACACCACAGGCCGTCAATATCATGGTCCGGATTCCGACAGTGATTAGCCACCGTATCCATCGATTTATCGGCGACGAAGAGGCTTTCTTCGTGCCAATAGTCCTCCCAATCGACGCAGTTGAAGCCAGAGTTGTCGGTGGACTGCGTGCCAACGTACTCCAGCGACAGGTCAGTCTCGTGACATACTACGCAAGCCGCGTGAAATAAGTTGTAATTAAAATCGCTCTCTAGTATGACACGGCATATGTTAGCATTTCGTAACATTTTATTTTGAGGAGGGCTGGGCGGGTTGGGTGGGGGCGATTCTGGAGTTTCTGACACCGTTCCTTGCTACAGTATCGAGCATATAGGATTAGGATATAACCGATTGTATGTTGTTGTTTGTAAGGATGAGGGCCAAAATTGCATAAACGCATTTCTATATATGTCTAATCGTTAAACTGGATAATCAGTTTAATGTTTATGTTTACTGATGAATAACATTAGCACATGTATATACTGCACATACTGGACAGAGAAATTGTCCGATTATCAATGGTAGGAAAATGCATGGCTATGTTTGTTTTAAGACCAACTGGCCAATTGAAGAATTTATAAACACAGGATGATGGCAAAGTTTTCCTAACTGATTACTACTCAGTTCTTAAGTCACATAATTTACTGTCCAGTATCTGCATGTCTCATATAGTATAAACGCAGGCTTTTGAAAAGGCAGAGGTGTAGGGAGCACTCTTGATGAGATGCGATGGGGGGGAGAGGGGGGGGGGGGGAGGGCAGGGGGTCTGGAACTCCCTGAATCTATCTGCCAGTGTATAAAATTAAAGTGATACTTACGTTCCAGTAAGCAGAAGCCATACCCGTTGCTGGTGTCGCCGACTGTACTACAGATAGGGCGGTTGTCAGATGTTACGATACACCGGAAATAGTAATTTCCACTGTCGCTGAAGGGGAAGACGCACGGATCCTCACCCCCAGTCCCTCCGTACGTCCCCACGACAGCCTGGGAGGCGACTGGGGTCAGGGAGTAAAGGTCAGAGGTTAGCTCAGGTAAAGGTCGCCGCCATAATTATCTTTAACTTAATCGAGACTGCTGGCAGAAACTAACGTTGGTATGCCTGTCTCTTATGTGTCTACTGTAGATGTTAAAGGCCGGCTTTATTTAGTTAAATACATTTGCAAAATTATTGAGATTTAATAATGGAATGGCAGACATTGAAGCAAGCTGGGTGGCTGTGTACAGTGCATGGGCCATATTTTGGTCCATGTTGATCGTTCCACGCAGGTTCCAATTTAATTGCGGAGCATGCTAATTTCAAGCTGGTTTATCTACATATGCAGATAAATTGGGAACCTATATATATGCATAACGGCAGGATAAATGATCCTTGGACTATGTCGGACTAGGTATTAAGGCGTCATATTGAATAATGACACATATTTCTAATGGCGCTTCTAAGCAAAATTAACCGGTGTTAATTCGGCTCTGGAATGTCACTTTGGACTCAGGAACTGGGCTTTAAGATCGCAAAACGACGCATATTAAAATCAAATATCTGATGTATACAACAGGAAAGATAAAATGTATGAATTTAACATGTGTATTACCATGATAATTTAATATGTTTTTCACTAATTCCACTGCACTTAATGTCATAGCCCAAGACAGCTCGCCATTGCTTGAACTACCCCGCAATACTAAACCCATCTTCACAATTCTGGACCCCATATTTTGTTTTACCTGTATGTATAAGGCAAGCCAAGTTAAGCCGCATAAATAAAGCCTTGTTTTCGCCCATGATGAAGTCGTTTCTGGTGTGACGTGCAGGTCTCGATCTTGATCTTGATCTTGATCTTGATCCATAGGCTGGTGGGCCGGTCTATGGGTCTATATGTTGTGATAATAAGCAGACATTAGATGCAATGATGGGCAATATAGGGATGGTGGTAAGTCGCTGTTCGCGTAGATCATGCAAGTTCATATTCCCACGACGAATTCTCTACTATTTTATTCTTTATGTAATCTTTATTGATTTTAAGAGGTTTCCGAGCACGTATGGCACATGCACATGTTCACCTCTGAGAGAATGGTGGCAGGTGATCAGAGGTAAGGATTTCCATATGACGTTAAAACAGGTGCATGGACACTTTGAAGCAAGTAATTGGTTTTGCAAGAGGGTCAGTTTATAGCCGTTATATTCATGTCTTGATGAATACTTGTCTGTCAAAAGAAAATTTAAGAGACTATGCACTATTAAGAAGGAGAATTGGAAATGCAGACAGATGGATAAACTTAGGAGTGAGATGAAGGACAAAAGAACTTGTTGGAAAGCTATTCAGGCAACTCAGGAACAAAAAGACAGTCTGCAGTATCTCACCTACAATGTGGAAGACATACTTTAATAACTTACTTGGAGGGAACCCAGGTATAGATACTGATGCACAAGAAAATGTAGACGCGATTTTAGTTGATCATGATTCTTATTGTGAGAAATGTCAAACTAACGAGCCAGTTATATTTAATGAGATTATGACTCATGATTAAGTCAATAGAGCCATAAATGACCTGCCCAATCAAAAGGCACCTGGGATTGATGGTATTGTGAACGAGATGATTAAGGGAAGCAAGTCTGTAATGCTACCAATGTTTGTGAATATCTTCAATAGGATTATGGGCTCAGGGTATTACCCTCTCGTTGGTGTGAAGCCATGATATTTCCGTTACATAAAGCAGGTTCTATAAATAGTGTGAATAATTACAGGGGTATTTCACTATTACCCAACTTGGCTAAATTATTCACCAAAGTTGTAAATGAAAGGTGTGTTACATGGGCAGAAGACTCTGACAAATTTCTTGAGGAACAAGCGGGCTTCAGGAGGGGGAGGAGTACAGTAGATCAAATTTGTACACTACAGGCTATGATTCAAAAGTGCTTGTCAAAAGCAGGGGGAAGATTCTACTGCGCATTTATTCATTTTTCGAAAGCTTTCGACAGGATTCCACACAAGCAACTATGGTTCAGACTATACAGTGAGGGAGTGCATGGTGATATAATAGTGTTACAATCAATGTATACCAAACTGCAGTCCTGTGTGCAAACCTCTAAGGGTCTTACCGACTCGTTTACCAACAATATTGGTACTCGGCAAGGGTGTATATTGAGTCCCTTCCTCTTTAAAATGTATTTAAATGAACTTGCATATACATGTAAGAAGGCTGGCTGTAAGGGTGTGTATGTGAATGAGGTCTTCCCTAATGTAATTCAGTTAATGTTTGCAGATGATATCGTTAATGGAACGGACACACTGGGTCGTTTACAGAATCTATTAAATGTTTTAGAAGAATTTAGTAGCAAATGGGGATTGCAAATCAATGTGGATAAAAGTAAGATTATTATATTTAGAAATGGTGGACCCTTGAGAAGCGATGAAAAACGGTACTACAAAGGCTCTTCAGGTTTCTGTCTTACTATAAATATTTAGGTATCATATTTTCTTCCAAATTGATGTGGTCTGTGGCTCAAAAGACTCTCGCCTCCCAAGCGGGTAAAGCAGTGACAATTATTAAAGAAATTTCAAAAAACTGTGATGGTTTGGGGGTAGAGACATATTTTGATCTCTTTGACAAAATGATAGTACCCATTCTTACATACGGTGCAGAAGTTTGGGGTTACGATGTCAAAGGTTGTATAGAACGTGTGCACACGAAATTTTGTAAATATGTTTGTGTTAAATACTGGGTAAAGTTGTTAAGAATGCCTGAAACCAAACAAAAGGGTAATTGACTGCGCTTACCAGAAATGGCAGAGTAAGACAGACCTGATGAATTGTAAAGAATATAAGAAGTTGTTCATACGCGAACCATACTTGTGTCTTCTCGAGAATTTTAGACTACGGCAGATTAGCCAGATTCAGATGTAGGGTATTATGGACAAGTTCGTACTGCATGGGAGAAAACTCTATCTGTAAATATTGCTTCCAACATGAAACTATTTCTTCTCTTGACGAGTTCCATATTTTAATGAAATGCCCATTGTATGACAATATCCGCAAAAAATATTTTCCTACAAGATATTTAACTATATATGATATTAGGAGTTTTTTATGTATTATGACTTCCGAGGAAAAAACATGTTTAATCTCCTTAGCAAGGTTTATACAAAAAAAATTCACTATGTATGAAAAAAGGTTTAGCCTAATTTTCTTTAATTAACTAAGTTTGTTCTAGTCGGTTGCATGTATTTGTACGAGGGGCCTGGTGCCTGAAGTTACCAATATACTATCTATCTATCTATATTCATGTTCAGTATTTCGCGTTTTGGCATCGGAGTAGTACTGATCGGGGAGGTTAACCTCAAAAGACATATTGTGCTAATTAAAAACCTAGAATTATATTGTTGCACCCGCCATTATCTTCACGTCACACCGCTACAATATTGTAACCAAATGATCCAAGAGATGGAACCTCAATTCGTCAGCTAGCTATGAAAAAGCACACTATAGGGCGGTACTATTTGCTACTTGACAAGCGACCGGCCCAATTCAAAACATGATAGATAACTTTAAATGACAGTTAAATGAAGTTTACTACTTTGTCAAAATACACGGCTGTAATCACCGCATGGCGGCTGGATAAGAGACAGCAGTGGATTCAAAACATTCGCGCTTCAGAGCAAGAATGAGAGACGCTTAATGGAAATAAAAGCCAACTTATAGTGTCGTCATCTCTGGCACCTGCATATGGGGCAAATTTAATGTCACCCCATTTGTAATTAAGCATCTAGCATCAGTTCAGCACCCACCTACTTTTACACAAACTTCCCTAAAGGCCAAGCTACATTATTGCGTAATGTGACAATTATAAAGCGCTTGACCTTCTTTTCGATAACCAAGGCGAAAAGATATCAACTTATACACATCTCAAAAGCAGCGCAAAAGGATTCCTTTTCTTTGTATTGTATTTTATGCATTTACAAATAGAGCCATGACATCATGTATACCGTAGTTTAGCATTATGGTATTCTTATATGCGATAAGTTGCCAGTGGCAATGCATTACGGTCACCTACCTCTGCTTGCCTCCGCTGCTAGCTGACTAACCTGCCGATCCAAAGCTCACAGAACAGACCACGTGATCTGTGACCACTGAGATGTCCATGGTAACCTACCATACAGCCAATGGCTGTCGCTTTGGCTTTGCGGTGCGGTCGAGAAAAAAGTGAACTGGGACTGGGACTGGGGGGAATATATCTGATATCACCGTGCTCGCCCGACGGAAATGTGTCCCTGTGTGGTAAAAAAAAAGCTCAGTTCTTTGTTGCGATTAAAAAACATATTTGGCAAACATGAAGCGTTAAAAAATAAATCCATAAAGTAAACATATGAATATCGGGTGACAATTAGAGGCTGGAAATGTGATAATTGGCTCTTATGGCGTGAGGAAATATTCTTTTTTATATGTATCTATAGTGGCTCTAGTATGAGGCATCATAGTTGCCATCTGGTTGTCGACATGTACTATGACATATTCGATAATATTATGACTATATGGACGCATATGAAACATTGTTACGTTGATGTAACATTACGTACAGTCAAAATGGCTCTGGGTGGGGCAAATGTACTGTTAAAAGCGAGGCGACCGTCCAAGAAGGCTACATATCGAACTCATATGGCATGAAATGGGATGAATGGGATAGACCTTAGAGGGAAGGAAGGGAAACTGATATTTACAGGGTAGTTAATCATAAAAGACTTGAGAAGGAAGAGATCAAATTTTGGCTAGGGAATGGAAGGGGTTAGTCCGAGGCAGTGTCTGAAAGTAAGGAAGTACAGAGGGGAGGGGAAATCGAATGTTCCATTGATGACGTGGATAAAATAAATATACTGCCTTGCAAAATGTCGTCGCAACAGAAGATGGGGAGGCTTTAAATATAATAAAATACAGTTGTAACTTTGGGTTTCAGCCCGACAACCGGATGAGTACAGCGCCCTCTCGTGGAGTCTCACATAACTAATGCCAGCATCCGGACATAAAGAATACATCTTAATTACGTGGAGCCAATTATCCGTCAAGTAAAATCAATGAGAAATAATATGGTAAATAATATGGTATTTTTTACAATGGGGATATATTCCGGCATGAGTGTAAATCATGACATCATATGCACCCACCCTCCCTGCCTACGCTCTATTCTCTGGCGGCACTCCGACCGGGCCGCAACCGGAGCCGTTGGCTGTGGCGGATGCTCCCAGATCGTGTTCCCTGTGTAGTGAAACGTCAGAAAGGAACGAATGTAAGCAAATGTACGTACATATCGTGTAACAAAATGGGGGTAAAGTTTTCAGTGGACCCCCCACCCCGCCCCCGCCCCCGCGTGTCAAAAGAATTGGTGGATCCCCCGGGAGAAATTTTGTTCAGCCCGCCCCCCCCCCCGGTCGCAAGTTTGCCCCGCCCCCTTTCAAATTCCTGGATCCGCCTCATTCCAATTAGATATGTTATAGCACGGCGGATACAATGATCCAACTGGATAACGGGCTTGCCAACTTGGATGCATACGCTGCATAAATACCGACCCAGGTTATCAGGTCCTTCTTCATAATTGTATTACAATTTTAAGACTAGCCCCCTCCGAAATACAAAGTCTTTAATATGCTTCCAAATATCAAAACAGTAAACAATGTCAAATGGATTGTACAAAAACAAATCATGAGCATTTTATGCGTTTATGGAACTTGTTTTCCGTGTGAACTTCAAACGCATCCTATTTGTCAAGTTAGTTGGAGCGATAAATATAGAGACATCTATGTTTGATTGATTTTCACGAGAAATCTCTGTGTAACTGTGTGGATCAGGGAGGACTTAAAGTCACAACTCAAATGTCGAGTACTGGGGACTGTTGGGAAGTTGGGCGTGGGGGGTACGGGGTCTAGTTTGAGGTTCCCCAATAGCCATTTGTATGTAGACCCATATATAACATATATACCGGAATCTTGTCATTTAAACGATCAGCACGTCAAACTGGAGGAAACGAGGTTTTGATGAATATTTGGCTTTACTTGGCATACCGTGGTATATACAAGTACGAATAAAATATGTCTCTCATGATCTTTATTGTGTTTCTCGATGTCTAAGCAAAAAGTTTTGTTTCTAAAGGTTGAGCCTTTATGTAATTCTATCGAAAGAATTTAATTGTATTCAGTCTACATATAAAGCTGGAAAGCTATTGCATTATTATTAGTCAGCTTGGAGATCAATTAATATAAAAAAATCGAATAAGATACACTATATTAAATAATTACCAACGTAAAAAAAACGTAAAAAAAAGAACTATAATTTGCTTTGGTTTATTTCAGCGACTAGCATCGGAGAGCGCTGAGCCCCCCCCCCCCCACCCCCCCCCCCCCGCTCCAAAGCTCCAAATCTCATTTAGATGACGTAATAAACAAGAAAGCCTTGCCAATACATGTATGTTGTGGTAACTTCAGAGAGAAGCTCAACGTGTCAACTGGCATCTCAACTAACCATTCCAATCCTTTTCCCGCCCCGCCCCGCCCCGCCCCGCCACTCCCCTCCCCTCCCCTCCACTGCCCTGCCCTCTATGCATTTATAACGGTAGAACACGGCAGCGGTGTGGACCGCCACAGAACTAAATCAATACCCCACCAAACCCGATCTCATACTTGTGCGTTTTGGTGACAATTATATAAGCTTTCGGCTGACGTGTATCATTTGGCTGTCGATCGTGAGGTTAAAAAACGCATCACATATCCAAACAGCCCATGCGTATCCCAGGATATTGCCTTGCTGGTTCAGAATCATCGATTAGATGATCGATTGGACCCCATCGTGTAAGGCACAGCATTAAACACCGCATTATAAGTCCACTGTTGCGTTGCCTAATCCGAAATTGTATGCACAACCGGATTGTAGACCCCACAGATCAAAAATGAGTTTTCAATCCCCAATTGTTCAATATGTATATATATATAAATTGATGCTTTTTGGTGTTGAATTTATTCATTGATTGTATGTAGCAAGATGGCATGACATGCGCTACAAAATTGAATAATAACATCAATACATTGATACATAAATATACTTATATACGATGCAAAAATGCTGCAATAGGAGGATCTTTGGCTATAAAACGGTTTCTGCTGAATGACACATTTCACTATATTATAGTAGTATCTTCTAGTTCTTAAATCATTCTGTATCCTAGGCTTTACTTTTTTACATTTGCAGGAAAATATGTAGTTGGTTAGGGACAGTCACGGCCATATGTGAAATAACAGGGCACTGAACCACTTTCTGAGGGTAGTGCCGAAACTTGCTCGATATATCCCCAGCTTAGGTTGTCAAATGCTTTGCAACATTTATTAGGAGGAGGATGCCAGTTCTGCTTTGTTTGATTTAATTATGCTTCATATCATATAAATGTAATACTGCCTTAATTGTCTTTCGTTGTAACGGTAACAATGATATTGTATTACCCAGACGTGATAGACGGTCAGTGGGCCGGGTGGGGAGCGTGGGGGAGCTGTACCGCCCAGTGCGGCCTGGGTAAGCGGGTCAGACAGCGGGCCTGCAGCAACCCGGTCCCACAGAGCGCAGGAAACGTCCCTCGAGACCAATCCACAACAACACTGGCCGACGACTTTGAAAACCGTTACTGCACCGACAGCGAGCTGAGAGTTAAGTATTCAGTTTAGATATGGCTTAAGTAATCCATTGCTATGTTGACGTTCCATGATGCACATTTCGCCACAATTGCTTGGGCAGTTTATTCCAAATTCCTGCCGGTTATGCAAATAGCAGAAAATAGCTGATTTCATGTGATAGGGCGTGACCATCATTCACTGTTCGTTTTAACATGCTCTCTCAGTGATCAGTAATCACAGTGCCCTGTTGACATGTATTGGGCATACTTTCGCCTTCGGCCAAGTACCGGGATAACTTTTTTTCACAAATTTACTGTGTTTAGGAAATTAATCTTATGACTCAGAATAAGGCCCGACCAAGACCCGAGGAGAATAAACAAAGCCTGTGGCTTGTGGTTGTGGTTGTAGATTGTTAAACCGGCGTTAACAAAGTTATAAGTGTCAGCTGATAGCGCATGACAGCCTGGGTTTGGCCCCGAGCAAAGGTTGCAATTAACCTTGGTTTACATGGGAGGTTAGGTAATGGCGCTCGGCTCTGAGATTTGTTGCTTATTAACCGAAGTGCGATTAAGTGGCACACACTGTATATATTTAGAATAGAAAGGTTGTTATGGCGAAAATCGCCATCATGTGGGTCAGTTTTGTTTGTTATGGCGAAAATCGCCATCATGTCGGTCAGTTCTGTTTGTGTGTGTCTGTCTGTCTGTCTGTCTGTCTGTCTGTCCGCGCGATAACTGTCGAACACTTGCAGCTATCGTTGTCAAACTTTGCCAACAGATGACAGAAGTCCAATCTCAGGTCAAGTTCGTTGCCGGGTGAAATCGGTCAGACGTCAACGTCACGGTGACTTCATACGTCCAAAACACATTTTCCGGTCTAACTCGCTTAATATTACCAGCTAGAAACACGTAATTAATGTCTATTTACTCAGCTCTTGAATATCTTTCTCGTTATCGCTATCAAATTTTACGTACGAGCAATAGTTTTCACGCTACAGACTTTGGTAATTTTAAAAATTATCACACCAATTTTTTTTCTTTAAATCTGCAAGCGATTGTCACGAGACTTTGCAGGGACATTAAGGGTTCCACTCAGGTATATAATGTGCAAGATGAATGCAATCGGATAGTTACTTTTTGTTTCCATAGCAACGCAACATGGACCAATGGTAAAAGATTTTTTGGAGGAAATTTTTGAAATTTACCGTGACCTCAAAACATAGAAAACTATAAGCCACGCAACTCATCTTTGACACAAAGATTACTTAAGGTTCTTTCTTAAAATTGATTATATTTCAGCAACCTGGGTTAAGGGTCAAGGTCGTGTCCTTGACTATTGTAAATGTCGAGTGCTCGGTTGTAGCTCGAAAACTAAAAGACACCTGAGCACTAAACTTGTCCTGTTGGATAGAAGTGATGTAGCTTATTCCAAATCCGATCTCAACTCGAACCCGGAGCGCGCAACGTAACGGTGCCAGAGCGCCTGGAAGTTGGGGGTTCGAACCCGAATTTTTCAATTTTTAAGCTATCGCCCTCCAATATTTACCACAGACTGAGGCATAAATTAGGACCTTATATTTAAAATTGCACTAAAATCGGACTGGTGGTTATCACGTAACGGGTCATTTCAATTTAAAATTAACGAAATTCACGGTGCCCTCAATATTGACCCTACAAACTTGAAAATAGTATAGGACACCGTGGAATTGTTATGACGGAAATCTTTGATTAGAGGAATCTATCAGTTTGTCCGTTTGGTCTGTGTGTGTGTCTGTCTGTCTGTCTGTCTGTCTGTTCGCACTCTGTAGGTCGCAAAACGCAACATTTTGTCGTATAACTTCACCCATCGCTAGGTATCCAACATGGCTCGGTCAAGTTCGTTAGCGGGGTATGAAGGTCAAAGGTCAAGGTCACAGGATTTTTTTCCTCTTTCCTTAACCATTGGAGATAGAAGATAGGGCCAATAATCGACAACATGCTTACTACAGAGACCGTTTTGGAGCTAGCCCTTTGGAAAAAAATGCACTTATTGTCCTCTGGCATTTCTCACCCTGTGCCAATTTGCATCGAAATCGATTAAGAAGTTTGGTCGCTAAAAAATAGTGTAACTTGAAAAAGAAACTTTAACATGGAACTCTATGAGGCTACATATTTGATCAATAACTTCTCTTCATCGCGTGAGCAATAAGCCATGCCGCCTTTCAGGGTGGAGTACTGCCCGAATCCGTGT
Source organism: Arenicola marina (assembly GCA_964019135.1). Lineage (NCBI taxonomy): Eukaryota > Metazoa > Annelida > Polychaeta > Arenicolidae > Arenicola > Arenicola marina. The sequence continues at coordinate 19,115,211 of OZ025264.1, forward strand.
GCGTGGGCGTGTGTATTGGCGGGGAGGGGCGGGTGGGCGTGGTGTGCGGGAATGCTGCATTTCCGTCATCAGCCTTTACCCTGTGGGTGACGCTCTCGTATTGCCCGTCAGGAAAAAATATGGTTAAAATTCGCCATGTTAACACTTTTGCCTAAATCGACTAAAATACCATCGCAATGGTAAACTATACGGCGTTTCCGTTCGCCTAACGCGACCCCACTCTCGTTGCCCCCACCCCGGCCTTCTCCATGCCCGCCAATACACACACGCATTCTGGCTTTGATGCGCTACACTTGCGCACACTCCTGCCCTTATCCACACCCAGCCCCTACCTTACACCCCTGCCCTGTGTATTGCTCACCGGTCCGCTGCCGTTCAGCTGCTTGCTGCATGGTGCTCTTACCGTGAACCGAGAGCCGACTTCCTCCTGCCCCCACCGCCCCCCCCCCCCCCCCCCGGCGCGGGCCCCAACTGAGGTCGAGGTGACAGCGACTGCATCAGCATGGAAAGCTACGAAACGCTGTAATTCTCTTAATAATCGGCCCAGAAGGTCCCGGTTTGATTTATAATGTGCGGCGAGACGACCCCCATGCATCAGTCATGCGTCATGCGTCAGAAATCAAGTACACATTTCCTTATGTCACTGATGGGGAAATGGAATATGGCGATCAAGCCTTGAACATAAACATTAAAGCTTTTATTGTAAATATTTATTATCGAGAAATTACTACACTCCGAGAATTTATATGAGGCATTCCGGTAATTAGAACCTGTCATGGCACGTAGGGTATCTACGTAGATTTATCGAATGAAACACAATTTGCTGGAATACAGGGCATATAGTTTATAATTATCACAGATATTTTTTTCATCACAGGCAAGCTATAGAGGTATAGCAGTATATAACCGAACAATGAGCTTATTTGTAACAACATAGACAGGCGGAGTTGGATAGCCTAGTGTGTAAAAACTTCCCTTTCCCTCACATCACACATTTTACATTTGCAATTCATGTACGTAGACCGATGGTTACCAGAAATATAAAATGATAATTAAATTATATCGATAAATAAATTGCAGTAAGCCTTCGCTGCTTCCTTTCTGTTTGTGTTTATCCCTAACAAAGCATCAATTTTTTTCTGAGTTTACTCACAAATATTGAACCAGATGAAGCCTTGATAGAGCTAAATGTGGTTGCTGATTGTGCATTTCTATAGTGACAACCCGGGTTACTATATTAACGCGCCGTCCACAAGCAAAATGAGAGATAAGTGCTCAGCAGCGACAGCAGCGCTCCTAGCGGCAGTGACCCCGCCATTCTGGAGGGACCACCCGACGTCAGGAGACTGTTTCCAGGGGGCAACAGACCGCGGTTACATCTGGATGTCTTGCAACAGATGCTGCAGATGCCCTCCAGATCATTGGCCATCTGGATCATGGTGTCAACGTGCGGCTCCATGAAGTCCAGGGACACAGGACTGCAAAGCAATCAGGACATCAATTGAGCCAGATCTTCATCGTGTGTTCAGGTAATTAGGTATGTAATTCCTGCCTCTTAAACCTCGAAATCCCCTTTGAACATTGAAGCAGATGTCTGGGACATTATCATTAATCAATCGGTATTAGGCTTCAAACAGTACAATACATCAATCAGCATTATGCTCATAAAAACGTGATAGATGTTCGACATATTTGGGCCAGCCAACATGTCCTTATACATAAGAGATGAAGAAGTGGTTTTACCTGCAGGATACAATGGAGTCAATGGTCTGATCCTGCAGAATGGTGCATTGCTCAGTCACGTTTTGTGTACATATATCCACAGTGGCACAGCTGTATATTATGAAACATAGTGAAACACGATAAATAGAGCAGCGATAGTAAAATTATAGTCTGGAAAAGACGATAGTAAGCATCTGTCATACGATTTCCTTCATCATTTTATAGGATTGCACACACATTGTTATCAACAGGTGACATTAATATTGAATAGAGGACATCAAACATATGTCATACTATTTCCTTCATCCATTTATAGGATTGCACACAAATTGTATTCAAAGGCGACAGCAATATTGAATAGACGACATTAATCATTTGTCATACGACTTTCTTCATAATTTCACCGGACTGCACAAACATTGTATTCAATAGGGGAGACAAATATTGAATAGACGACAATAAACATGTCATACATTTTCCTTCGTGAGTTCATTTGATTGTACATATGGACCAACAATTACATCTGACGAAGCTCACATTTTGAAAACAATGTCAATATGTTACAGCTGCCAAGTATGATGTCTCTCCTAGCTCTCGTCGTTGAACAATAACTTGTGTAGTCTACTGCGTGGAAGCTGGCCATTGGAACTTAATTCTTGACTCACCCTTTATCTAGCGTAATGGAGTCGTCGGTCACATCCCTGGAGAAAGAGTAGACACAGTAGGGTTCCTCGGTGCTGCACCGTTTGGTTGGACCCTTGCACTTGATTTCGCCATTTTGACTAACTTGCCCGTTACAGTGGTAACACTCCATGACTAAAATTAAGCAAAACACGTTGACAACATCTTCCCTCAGTGACACCACGTGGCGTTTGAACTATAACAATATATCAAGTCGACCGCAGTTTCAATATTCATCTAAATTCTAAAAATTAAAATCAAAATAATACCGCAGTTTAGAAAACAAGCTTACACGTATTATTGGGAAAAATGAGTGCGTGAATAACAATTGCTTGCTTGCACAAGCATGTACATTCACACAGTGGGAGCGAACGCGCGAAGTGACGATACTACGGTATAGTACTCTGATATGACGACGATAACGAAGCGTATTGACTGTACACACCGCCGCAGGGCGTCTCCTCGCAATAGGCGCGCTCGTATTCCGAGAGCGTCTCGTTACTTCCGGTGTTGCTACCAAGACACGTCCGGCTGCGGACCTGCTGGCCGTTCCCACAGGTGGCGCTGCAAGCGCTCCACGCTGCCCAGTCCGCCCATTCCTGACAATCCTGACACTCTGCAGATAGTGTATGAAAAACCACACCCCGCAATTAAGACATATATTGCTGTATGTATTTGATCATTTGGTCTTAAAAATATCCTTTTCCCCCTTTTTTTTTCAGTCCGTCGTTCGATTACTCTTTCACTCAAATAAGGTTACTATTCAACAATGTAATTAGTTTTTTGTGGCTTTAATGCCATCGGCGTCACATGGCTTTAACTATAGTCTCCTCGGCTAAGTTCAATTTTTAATGTTAGTTTGACAAAAGTTGATGGCTTATGTTATTATGTACACTTAGTTGAATGACCGAATCCAGCTTTACCTGGACATTTGAGCTGGTAGCAGGGTCTATGGAGAGCGCTTCCGCCATCGCAGTCCCGACCTCCGTAGGCTGGAGACGGCTGGTCGCAGGTTCGAATCCTGGTGGAGAGGGCGAGCCCGCATGTCGCCGAGCACCCGGACCACTCACCCCACAGCGACCAGCTCCCGTCCACTGCAGAGGCGATATGGCTTATATTTATTTTCTTGTGACATTTATGTCATGACATGTATGGACTGATTTATATGTGTAATATTGCAGTTTAATAAAATAAAGTTGCTGTATATATATGTGTTAATTAATAAAACAAATATGGTGCATATATATGTTAATTAATAAAACAAATATGGTGCACATATGTGTTAATTAATAAATCTGTACATTCCCTTACTTAATTTGAGTTTAGTTGGCAGCGGTGGCAAAACGATCTATATCTACTGTACTGTCTTTTGACACAGTCATTGTCAAATGCAATACAGTTTTAAGCATATAGATATATTGAGAAATCCCTGACATACATTTGTCAAAGCAACAATCACTGCATAGTTACCGTTTGCCTGCGACCAAGAAATATTGTGTATATCAACTCTATTATCGCCCTGCAGTGGCGTAGCTACCATTGACGGAGCATACGCAGTACTTCCCCTTTTTCAGGGGCAATTCTCGATCCAACCAGAGCCTCTTGTTCTCTCGCGGCAGTTATAGTCTGTATACCTTACTTTGAGGCTGGCTACGCCACTGCCACGACTGATTGCCAAAAGAAGCATATCGCCTACCTGGCAGTCCACACTGCTCGCGGCTACAGCCCTCCTCCTCCAGACTGCTGCCCTCGCATTCCAGAGTGGCGCCCTCCGTCTGGACACAGTTCCTGATCCTGGTCCTGGTGCCCTCACCGCAGGATGAGGAGCAGGGACTCCAGTCTTCCCAGGATGCCCATGTACCCGGACCTGCGTATCCATGGTTACACTTCGTTCATTTCCGCTTGACATGAATACTGACATCAACCATAATAACTAACTGAAGGATGATAGTTTTTCAACTGAATGATATTATTTCGTCTCCCATAGCATTTTCCTGATATATATGTGGCTGATTAACAACGCTGTGTGTTTCAGAAATAATCGTATAGGCCTTGACAACAGAGACACGTCACGCGCATGTTCAAGCGATTCCACTTCCGGTGCATATAACAATACACTGGGCCTCATGATTCATATTTCCTTCGCCTTGCATTATACCTTAGGGCCATAAATCAAGGGTGGAAAACTAATACTTATTTTTGATATTGATTTGAACGGCAGGGTTTCTGACAGAAAGTTTTCTCGTACATCTAGCGCATGCGCGTCAGAGGTGACAAAAAAAAGGTATCTCACCGTCCGAGCAGTCGAAATTTTCACAGTCTTCGGCGTCGGAGATGGAGCCATCGCAGAAGCCGCCTCCGTTCTGTGGGACCGGGTTGCTGCAGGCCCGCTGTCTGACCCGCTTACCCAGGCCGCACTGGGCGTTACAGCCCCCCCACGCGCCCCACCCGGCCCATTGGCCGTCTATCACGTCTGGGTAATACAATATAATTACTACTGTTAAAACGACCAACAAACCAGGATCGAATATATATAAGTTTAGTTATTATGAAAGCATTGATTTGGCTGCTGTCCTGAAGATCATACTTTTAGTGATCATTTCAATTATAGAATATATAAATGCAATGCAATCGCTTACATGCAGTGGCGGATCTAGCGGAGTGGGTGGTTGACTTACTGAGGTGGCAGCTCACACCGCTGAAGCCTGGTCTACACTTACAGGGGAGGGGGATTGAGATAGTTGACTTACTGAGGTGGCAGTTCACACCGCTGAAGCCTGTACTACAGTCATAAAGGAGGGGATGGGGTGGTTGACTTACTGAGGTGGCAGTTCACACCGCTGAAGCCTGGTCTACACTTACAGGGGAGGGGGAGGGAGATAGTTGACTTACTGAGGTGGCAGTTCACACAGTTGACGCCTATTCTGCAGTCACAGGGGAGGAGAGGGAATAGTTGACTTACTGAGGTGGCAGTTCACACCGCTGAAGCCTGTTCTACAGTCATAGAGGAGGGGATGGGGTGGTTGACTTACTGAGGTGGCAGTTCACACCGCTGAAGCCTGATCTACAGTCATAGAGGAGGGGAGGGGGTGGTTGACTTACTGAGGGGGCAGTTCACACCGGTGAAGCCTGCGCCACAGTCACAGAGGAGGGGAGGGGGTGGTTGACTTACTGAGGTGGCAGTTCACACCGCTGAAGCCTGTACTACAGTCATAGAGGAGGGGATGGGGTAGTTGACTTACTGAGGTGGCAGTTCACACCGCTGAAGCCTTACTACAGTCATAGAGGAGGGGAGGGGGTGGTTGACTTACTGAGGTGGCAGTTCACACCGCTGAAGCCTATTCTACAGTTACAGGGGAGGGGGAGGGGGTGGTTGACTTACTGAGGTGGCAGTTCACACCGCTGAAGCCTGTACTACAGTCATAGAGGAGGGGATGGGTGGTTGACTTACTGAGGTGGCAGTTCACACCGCTGAAGCCTGATCTACAGTCATAGAGGAGGGGTGCGCGTGGTTGACTTACTGAGGTGGCAGTTCACACCGCTGAAGCGTGCTCCACAGTCACAGAGGAGGGGAGGGGGTGGTTGACTTACTGAGGTGGCAGTTCACACCACTGAATCCTGTACTACAGTCCTCGAAGAGGGGAGGGGGTGGTTGACTTACTGAGGTGGCAGTTCACACCGCTGAAGCCTGTACTACAGTCATAGAGGAGAGGATGGGGTGGTTGACTTACTGAGGTGGCAGTTCACACCGCTGAAGCCTGTACTACAGTCACAGGGGAGGGGAGGGGTGGTTGACTTACTGAGGTGGCAGTTCACACCGCTGAATCCTGTACTACAGTCATAGAGGAGGGGATGGGGTGGTTGACTTACTGAGGTGGCAGTTCACACCGCTGACGCCTATTCTACAGTTACAGGGGAGGGGGAGGGGGTGGTTGACTTACTGAGGTGGCAGTTCACACCGCTGAAGCCTGTACTACAGTCATAGAGGAGGGGATGGGGTGGTTGACTTACTGAGGTGGCAGTTCACACCGCTGAAGCCTGTACTACAGTCATAGAGGAGGGGATGGGTGGTTGACTTACTGAGGTGGCAGTTCACACCGCTGAAGCTTGATCTACAGTCATAGAGGAGGGGAGGGGGTGGTTGACTTACCGAGGTGGCAGTTCACACCGGTGAAGCCTGCTCCACAGTCACAGAGGAGGGGAGGGGGTGGTTGTCTTACTGAGGAGGCAGTTCACACCGCTGAAGCCTGTACTACAGTCATAGAGGAGGGGAGGGGGTGGTTGACTTACTGAGGTGGCAGTTCACACCGGTGAAACCTGTACTACAGTCATAGAGGAGGGGATGGGGTGGTTGACTTACTGAGGTGGCAGTTCACACCGCTGAAGCCTGTACTACAGTCATAGAGGAGGGGATGGGGTGGTTGACTTACTGAGGTGGCAGTTCACACCGCTGAAGCCTGTACTACAGTCATAGAGGAGGGGATGCGTGGTTGACTTACTGAGGTGGCAGTTCACACCGCTGAAGCCTGATCTACAGTCATAGAGGAGGGGATGGGTGGTTGACTTACTGAGGTGGCAGTTCACACCGCTGAAGCCTGTACTACAGTCATAGAGGAGGGGAGGGGGTGGTTGACTTACTGTGGTGGCAGTTCACACCGCTGAAGCCTGTACTACAGTCACAGGGGAGGGGAGGGGGTGGTTGACTTACTGAGGTGGCAGTTCACACCGCTGAAGCCTGTTCTACAGTTACAGGGGAGGTGAGGGGGTGGTTGACTTACTGTGGTGGCAGTTCACACCGCTGAAGCCTGTTCTACAGTTACAGGGGAGGGGAGGGCGTGGTTGACTTACTGTGGTTGCAGTTCACACCGCTGAAGCCTATACTACAGTCACAGAGGAGGGGAGGGGGTGGTTGACTTACTGAGGTGGCAGTTCACACCGCTGAAGCCTGTTCTACAGTTACAGGTGTAGCGACCGATCTTGTCCACACAGGTTCCGTCGTTAATGCAGGGAGAACTACTGCACTCGTTACTCTCTGCAAACAAAGCAAAAACAGAAATCATCACGTCAGTTAATTCCCCATTGTGCGTTTACTATAGAGAGGAAACAGAATCAAAGAGACAAGACTTGTATTCTAAAAAACAGGTTAAAAGTAAAACAAACAGTATTGATAAGGCACTCAAAACAATATGAGTATATACCTGACCGACCTGCATAATATCACAATATAATTTTCGTTTGAAGAAAGAAAACATGTGGTTTTTCATGTTTACGATATCATACTGCTGGGAAATGGTGCGAGGACTAGTAGCGTCGACCCATGTCTCTAATATATATATATATTCTAACGTTGACATCTCCTCCGGTTTTATCCATGGGACATGTACCCGCGGAAAGGTATTTGAGACAATATACAGACGGCGTTATGTCTTACCTGTTTCGCACTGGTCCCCCTCGTACCCGGTAACACATTCACAGTAGTAGCCGCCGACGGAGGGGATATTCTCGCGACAGGTGCCGCCATTTTGACAAGGTGAACTCTGACACTCCGCGATCGCTGCGGAAACGAAGAATAAATATATATATATGGTACATATTCATGATAAAATGCCTTCCGCATATGCTCTGTAAATTATGTTTTTGAATGTCCTTTTCTCCCAAACTAATTAATGTATACACGGTGAAAAGGTCCGTTGTGGAACACCATGTGACAATGAGAGTGACTGACATTTAAATTCTAATAATGACAGTAAGTTAGAAAGCTCATCGTTCGTATTTAATGATTTACGGTTTTTATTGATTTAACGGTTCCGCTTATAGTAAGTAGGTAATAGGTTTATTATAGTCATTTATGAGGAATACAACTGATAACATGTACAACAGGGTAAACACACTATATAAATCCTCACGCAGCCCGCACTGGGCTTACAAGTGACTGTTGATTTATGGTAATGCCGCATATATCAGCGTGAAAAAAAAATAATAATAAGAAGACTTCAATTCAAGAAAAAACTTATATATAATGATTACCTAAACATAACCAAAAAACAACAACTTAGAAACGAAGAAAAATAGATTGAAATACAACAAAAATCAAACAAAATAAATAAAAATTATACAAAATAGCAGACCAAAGTGATAATATTCGACTGAAGTTATTTTGCATTTCTTAGTTATATAACAAACTATGCCAGGACGACCATGCTTTGCTTATATTCATCGTGAGTCTGCAATGTTTACCATGTGTAACAAATGTCCCACTTACCTTCGTCACAGATGTCTCCAGTGTAACCCCCAACACAATCACAGGTGAAGCTGTTAATGCCATCCACACACGCACCAGAATTCAAACATCGGTCGGGAACGCAGTCATCAATATCTGTGGTATGTATAGCAATCAGTTTTAACTTCGTTTGGCACATGTATTTGATCACAGTTATCATAATTTATCAAACTATACATAAATATTTGATCACAATTATCATAATTTATCGAATTATACATAAGCGTACATTTTTAGTTAACTTTCAAACGACCTTTGTTCACAAAGAGTGCATCAGTGAAAATTACTCTTTTGCATCAGTGAATATTAGGTTACACGAATAATCCTTGTATCTGTTACAGTCGGTGTCAGTGATTGTACCTGTTTGACAGTCTGTACCCGTGAACCCCGCCAGACAGTCGCAGACATAGCCGTCGACGGCATCGATGCACGTGGCTCCATTGACACAAGGATCGGGATTGCAGTCGTTGATGTCTAGGTGATCGCAAATACATATAACGGCTGAATATCTTTCTTGACAGATGTGTTTTGCAAAGGAATTTCAACAATTCACAGCTTTGAAGCACTCTTTCAATGTTCAGCTATTTCTTCTTCAGAGTATTATATTATACATAGCAGTATATAAACACAAACAGTACACATGGGTATATGATTTTCATATTGGGATCAAATTACTGCTCATTTGAGTTAAGAAATAGCTTAAATTCTTAAGAAATTAATTAAATAACCTTTCATTGTTCCAATATGTACAATGGTCAATGGCCACATAAATATACATACCGATTTCACAGTTGTCCCCCTCGAAGCCCTGGGGACACGAACACCCGTAGCTGTCAAACAACTCCACACACGTGCCTCCGTTTTGACAGGGATCGCTCCCACACTCCATCACCTCTGTAAGGTCAAGGCCAATTCAGAATCGGCAACGCTTATTAATAAGTTGTGCATCATATTAATGGCAGAATGACCTACTTGGTTTCAAAGCATACATACACTACTTTATGTACGTATGATCGCTGCCATAACTTGTCCTTTTTTTATTACTTACTCAGACACACAGGTACACGTGTACTGGGCCGTTCAGGCAGCTTACCTTGGTCACAGTTTACGCCCTCCCACCCAGACACACAAGTACACGTGTACTGAGCCGTTTAGACAGCTTACCTTGGTCACAGTTTACGCCCTCCCACCTAGACACACAAGTACACGTGCACTCAGCCGTTCAGACAGCTTACCTTGGTCACAGTTTACGCCCTCCCACCCAGACACACAAGTACACGTGCACTGAGCCGTTCAGACAGCTTACCTTGGTCACAGTTTACGCCCTCCCACCCAGAAACACAAGTACACGTGTACTCAGCCGTTCAGACAGCTTACCTTGGTCACAGTTTACGCCCTCCCACCCAGACACACAATTACACGTGTACTGAGCCGCTCAGACAGCTTACCTTGGTCACAGTTTACGCCCTCCCACCCAGACACACAATTACACGTGTACTGAGCCGTTCAGACAGCCCACCTTGGTCACAGTTTACGCCCTCCCACCCAGACACACAACTACACGTGTACTGAGCCGCTCAGACAGCTTACCTTGGTCACAGTTTACGCCCTCCCACCCAGACACACAATTACACGTGTACTGAGCCGTTCAGACAGCTTACTTTGGTCACAGTTTACACCCTCCCACCCAGACACACAAGTACACGTGTACTGGGCAGTTCAGACAGCTTACCTTGGTCACAGTTTACGCCCTCCCACCCAGACACACAAGTACACGTGTACTCAGCCGTTCAGACAGCTTACCTTGGTCACAGTTTACGCCCTCCCACCCAGACACACAACTACACGTGTACTGAGCCGCTCAGACAGCTTACCTTGGTCACAGTTTACGCCCTCCCACCCAGACACACAAGTACACGTGTACTGGGCAGTTCAGACAGTTTACCTTGGTCACAGTTTACGCCCTCCCACCCAGACACACAACTACACGTGTACTGAGCCGCTCAGACAGCTTACCTTGGTCACAGTTTACGCCCTCCCACCCAGACACACAAGTACACGTGTACTGGGCAGTTCAGACAGCTTACCTTGGTCACAGTTTACGCCCTCCCACCCAGACACACAAGTACACGTGTACTCAGCCGTTCAGACAGCTTACCTTGGTCACAGTTTACGCCCTCCCACCCAGACACACAAGTACACGTGTACTCAGCCGTTCAGACAGCTTACCTTGGTCACAGTTTACGCCCTCCCACCCAGACACACAAGTACACGTGTACTGAGCCGCTCCGTCGGCGCACGCCGCTCCATTTTGACACGGATTGCTCAAGCATTCGTTCATCTCTGCAAAAGACAAACCGAGACCGTACAATGTTGTCTTTGTATGAACAATCGAAAGTTAGTCTCAGTGATGACGACAACATGTAAACATATTGGGCAGGTGGGTAAGCAGGGATGTTTGATCTTGTTTCAGGCAGAAAATATGGCGGGGTTTGATATTTGAAGCCCCCGGTATTTCCAGTATTTATATTGTTTATAAATGGACGTATTTTAATATATGCTTCAAGTTTTATTAATACATCTTTGAAGCTAAAAATACTCACCGTTCTCGCAGAATTCCCCATTGAAACCGACATGACATACACACTGGAATTCGTTGACCAGGTTGACACAGCTGGAGTATTCCGAGCACGGGTTGCTAACACACTCGTCAATGTCTGCAAAGTATTGATCCGACAAGAGTCAAATGGTGCACGCCAGCCATACAAAAACTACAATTTAGCCGCGTTCCAAGTATTGGGGCCTGGTCAGCTGGGCTAATAAACCAACCTTGTGCCTTCATATGGGAGGTATTTATATTATGGATCATAGACCACCTGTAGAAAAACCTAAAAGATATCCCAGTTGCCCAGTTTACAGGAACATCAATGCAGTGACGACAAAGATGTGTGTAGAGGGGTAACTAACGTACATGCAAAAGTTGTTAAGAAGGCGCCTCCGGGAGCCCAAAAATTCAAGTGCCAAGAACTGTGTAAAATTAGGGCCAATCCACGTACCAGCTGCGAAAAGGTGCACGACTTTGGCAAAATCAACTCTGACGAAAGATAATCGTTAGGATGTGCCCCTCACGAGCTTAAACATAGAGCGGACATTTTGGCGTACCAGTTGCTCCCCAAAATAGACCCATGCGGTTACCAAAGTCCATGATTTAGGACCCATTGGCGTACCAAAATGCACGAACAGCACACCCTTCGCAGAGGCATGTCCCCAGCAGTAAATTACCTTGAGATACACCCCCCGGGGGTTTTATTAAGTATGGCTCTTGCGAAATGTATCTTAATATCTAAAAATCTCTTCAAGGGTGATAAACACGCGCAATCGTTGGAATTCATGTCTACATATGCTTATAGAATGTCCCCGTGCATAAGATCAGGGGCGTAGGCAGGGACTTGAGCAAGTGTACGCACCTGCTGCAGATGAAATAACAAACTTACTCCCGAACAAGAGGATTGCACGTGTATGCACATCATAATGTGTACGCCCGTGCGTACGTGCGTATGGGCGTACGGCAAGCTACGCCCCTGAAGATGGATCGACAGAGGGTTAGACCTTTCGGGACAGAAACCGAAAAATAGGGGAGCAATGAATAGGTCTGTGTATCTGTGTGAATTTTTAAGAAAACAAACTTACTGATCTCGCAGTAATCTCCTTCGTAGCCGGAGGCGCAGCTACATGCAAACTGGTTGACCTGGTTCAGACACACGGCTCCGTTCACACAAGGGCTGCTGTCACACTCATTGATGTCTGCAATATAGTGGATAACTTATTTGGCTTTCCTTGTCAGTTAACTGGTCCCACTTTTACTATCAAAGGTGATTTAATCCACAAATAAAGTATATATCCCAACGACGTGACAGCTGGGGGATAAACAAAGTAAAGCGGCCAATCGTGGCAATGATCTTTGGGACTATCTTTCTTTCCGTGATGATTTCATAATAATAAAAGTGGGGTCTGTATGGTTGCGTACCCATGGAAAAGGTTATTTATAGTAATGTTCATTAGTAAAATATGGGTTTGTATTAAAAAAGCATTCCTGCAGGCTTGTAGGTATACCTATTTCACAAAGGTCACCAGCATAACCCGCAGTGCAGTCGCACCGGAAATCATAATTTAGGTCAACACAGGCGCCATTTTGACACGGATTGCTGTCGCATTCATTGATATCTGAAAAAAGGGGAAAAATGACAATGTTCCGAAATTTGCTTGACAACAAAAGTAGACATAATAAGTGAACGGAATATAAAAATAAAATATTTATATTTTTTTCATTTAACACCTGGGGTGGGGGGTGGTCACATCTACACCTCAGATGGCCTTGATTTAGTATGGAAACTCGATATTGTTTTTCTTCAAGGGTCATTTCTTCAAGGGTCGACATGAAGAGTCCTTAACATCCCCTTGCTTGATGGGGGGGGGGGGGCGCTTCTACATAATGTCACTTTGCGAGGTATTTCGTCTAAAAAGCCGTGTAAGAGAGAGGACCCCCCTAACACCCACCCCCTTCCCCCTTCCCGACTAGATCTGCCCCTGTTTATCACCAAATTCTATTTAGTTCTATTTCGGACTGGGAGACAGGAAAGTACCAACGGAGCTCTCTCTGCCGGGAGATTGGAAGGTGGCAAGCCATCCTTACCCGGAAGAGACTGTTGACACGACAGGAGCCCCACTCTGCCCAGACCAGTGGCCTCTGTGACCGGTACGGCCCCAGTGAGGCTTTTGATGGGCAGTAACACATCCTCATCGACAAAACCTCTGTCCGTGTCGGAATAATAATTAGTATCTTTGCTGATACATTCTCTGTAAATGAAATAGAAAGAAAAAAATGCGTTGAAACAATATAAAACATTCACAGATTATGGTCTATAACACCGAAATGACAGCTTCATTGATTGGGTGTTGTATTTCTATGATTCACTGGAGGTCATTATTTGTAGCTGATCACGTAAGACCCGAGAGTGATATGATCCTTTGCGGTTACAACTGCTCGTATTGATTCGTCGCCTGGAACATCAACATTTCATGTCAATCCTGTCAGTATATCGCATTGGGGTTAAGGAAAGGGAAACTTACGCTCCGTTGCAGTTGTCCTGTACGAGGCAGTTACAGTAGTACCCGGTGTACTCGGGTTCGGCTACCGGAAGCGAGTCCCCAAGAGGTCCGGAGACAGACCAGTCGGGAGGGGAATTGAACCGGCGCCCGAACTCAAATTCCTGCTCGCAGTAACCGTCAGCCTGTGAACGAAAACATTAGCCAATATTGGCAACTTTTTCTATTCCCATTATTACATTTTTACGTCACCTATGTGCTGGGCGTTAATGTTGCGTATCGAGCTCTTCTTTCCCGCCAAAACTGCAGGGGTGAAAATACAAACAAGAATCAGTCCTTGAATCGTCCAAAATTTCTTTTGTCTACATTTCACGAATGCCAGACTGCCAAATACAGTCTCTTAGCCTTGCCCGTGATATGAATTAACCACAGGTTTTCAACTTAGTGATAAGCATCAGTTTGTGAGCTTCGCGATGGCTTGATATAAGTAGCAGGGCCGCGACAGAGTACTGTGGTGTCCTGGGATAGACACGTTTGCCATATGACAGCCGAAATGGCGATATTTATTAGGTTTCTGAATTTATAGAATGAAACAATCGAGTTTTATGCAAATTGTGATTTGTATGTCGCATAGGCTTAGATTTTGGCGGGAAAAGCTCGACAAGCGCTTACAGGCCTTCCCACATGTGAGCTAATCACCTGTTTTACACCCAATCAGTATATATCAGTATATCGTGACTAAGAAATCGGGCACATGCAGCTAGGCCGTTTGAATCCATAGCCACAATTCGTTCGTGTGTGACGTCATGTTTCATTATTTCTACGCAATGTCACTATGGCAACGATTGACTATTGAAGGGGCCGCAAAGCGGTTTGGGTCACATTTCACGATTTTTAGCCGCCTTCAGATTTAACGGTAGTTGAAATAGTTAACACGACCATCAACTCGGAATAATATGACAATAGCGCGAGTTTGCGGGGCGTTAGGCAATTTTATTGTCCCGACATCAAGCTGTAGCAGCCCGCCAATTTTCATTATCGGCTCGCGCTATTACTATTATTACGAGTTGAATCTAAATTTAAGGCGTTGACTTGTCTCTGCTTCCTTGGTTTAGATCAATTTCCGCATGCAACGACCAAAGTAAAACATTTTGGGACTAACTGTCCGTAAATCGGAAGCCTTGCCACATATAGTTGGCCAGTCGCCTTTTATACCATATATATATATCGTTGCCAAGAAACATGGCACGAGCAACTAGGCAACAAGGCAGGTCAGCGGGCCATTTAAAGCTATAACTACAATTCATTCGTGCGTGAAGTCATGTTTCATTGTTCTATGCAGTGTCGCTATGGCAACGATTGTCGATTGCATTGGCAGCGGGGCGGTTCGAGGCAGAATACAGCGGCATTCACATGTAATGCTATTGTACTAGATAACATGACCACCAACTCGTAATAATGGGCCATATCCGCTCTGTGGCTCACTTAATAGACAATCGTTGCCTTAGTTACACCACTGGCATTGTATAGAACAATGATGTATAACGTCACACAAGAAGCTCTGGTTATCAGTTTCTCGTACGCGATGGGCTATCTCAGCACAATCCTACCTAACCATGTCCTCGCCTGAACGAGGGACTGGATGTGAGAGACTTGTGCTGAGATAAACATATCTCGCACTCGACCCAATCGCATATGCATCTCATCATTAATCCTTCAATTCCCCGTGCATTTCATTGACCTAATTTAGCCATCTTTTGCTCAAAAGGTTGCCTTAAACAACAATTATTTTCAGTCACTTACGGCGATGAGAGCCAGCTGTCGGTCAGTGAGTCACTTACGGCGATGAGAGCCAGCTGTTGGTCAGGGAGTCACCTACGGCGATGAGAGCCAGCGGTTGGTCAGGGAGTCACTTACGGCGATGAGAGCCAGCTGTTGGTCAGTGAGTCACTTACGGCGATGAGAGCCAGCTGTTGGTCAGGGACTCACTTTCGGCGATGAGAGCCAACTGTTGGTCACTGAGTCACTTCCGGCGATGAGAGCCAGCTGTTGGTCAGTGTGTCACTTACGGCGATGAGAGCCAACTGTTGGTCAGTGAGTCACTTACGGCGATGAGAGCCAGCTGTTGGTCAGCGTGTCACTTACGGCGATGAGAGCCAGCTGTTGGTCAGGGAGTCACTTACGGCGATGAGAGCCAACTGTTGGTCAGTGAGTCACTTACGGCGATGAGAGCCAGCTGTTGGTCAGTGTGTCACTTACGGCGATGAGAGCCAACTGTTGGTCAGTGAGTCACTTACGGCGATGAGAGCAAGCTGTAGGTCAGTGTGTCACTTACGGCGATGAGAGCCAGCTGTTGGTCAGGGAGTCACTTACGGCGATGAGAGCCAACTGTTGGTCAGTGAGTCACTTACGGCGATGAGAGCCAGCTGTTGGTCAGTGTGTCACTTACGGCGATGAGAGCCAACTGTTGGTCAGTGAGTCACTTACGGCGATGAGAGCAAGCTGTTGGTCAGTGTGTCACTTACGGCGATGAGAGCCAGCTGTTGGTCAGGGAGTCACTTACGGCGATGAGTGCCAGCTGTTGGTCAGTGAGTCACTTCCGGCGATGAGAGCCAGCTGTTGGTCAGGGAGTCACTTACGGCGATGAGAGCCAGCTGTTGGTCAGTGATGGTAGAGTAAACCCATCGCACCCCGAGCTCGGATGCTCCGACGGCCGAGTTGAAGACAAAGTCGATGGATATAGACGTCTGGGGGCTGAGCGTGAATCCCACGAGACCAGGGTACGAGTCAAAGTCGCACTCGATGGTCACCGCGTCGGCGCACTGTTTGTGGGCCACACGGTGAGATGTCCCGTCCTCCGGGTAGTGGATGATCGGGGCGGCCCAAGGGACGGCCGGGTCGACCTCGTATAAGTGACAGTCCGCCGTCGAAGGGTCGAAGGCCGCCACGTGGCAGAGACTGTCGCCCAGGCAAGCCGAGTCGCACAGGGACTGTGTCGACCCCGACGCCGTGGTGTGGGGCGGCTCCTCCACCTTGCCGCTTGGGCTCACTTCCACCATGGCACACCCGGCTGGGGGAACGGGACAGAAGAGGGTGCACGGGGGGGGGGGAGAAATAGTTATACAACTTTGAGAGGATCGGCCATGTTAAAAAGGCATCCTTTACGTGTAAAAATGACAGTGGATCAAAGTCAACTTGACAAATTAATTAATTATTTAATTAATTAATGGCGGATGTTTTCGAGAAAGTGATTTTTTATAGACAATCATAAAATGGGTGAGAAGCCGCGAACTCCGGCCGGGCGACTAGTCTGGTTGAGATAAGACACACCAAGGGCGATTCAAATGCGTCCTATCAAGAAATAGGGGTTCAGATACAGCAGAACTTGCTCCCGTCGATTTCTCTGCTCGGTTCCATCTCGTCATTTTCCAGTTAAATTACTGCGTACCATGCTATGACACTATATATATATATATATATATATATATATATGTAGGTTTTATCGGTAGCCAAGCAACGTTATACACATACCAGTGACGACATCGTGGTAGAAGGAAATGGCGTAATCGCCGGTCACGGTGCCGCCGGCTGAAGCAATATCTACACAGCTCTTGGCGTACCCTGGAATAAAGCCGATATCAGGCATTTACTGTAGATCCTTTAATTCTTTGGATTGCCTCTCAATTCATACCTCGCATTGTATAAAGCTCATGAAACAACCCCAACGATCCTCTATAACGCCTCAGACCTAGACTACCGTAGAACCGCCGTTGCGTGTTCATGGGGTGTGCACGTGCCAGATCCAGACGCCCGCCATTCGGTTATCTATATAAACTCGTTAGCTCGGTTTCTCGGTGCCTGCAAATCACAACGCTTTGCAACGGAAAGGCGCTTTAAAGGATAAGTGTCTATATTTCACTTTATATCTACAACAGAAATTTAAGATTATGTAGATCAGACCATGCGCCATCAGTTTGACTTTTAGTATGATCATGCTTGCGCACAATTCCAGCATTATTGTATCGTTGCTTTATCGTTTTTCGGCTTCAGTTGAACAATATTAAACAGTGTGTTTTCGGTATGTGACATCCGTTAATTATATCTAACTCTATTGCAATCGCCGTAATAAGCTTATACCGCTGAAAAGTACGATGGAAATCTTTGTTTTCATTCACACACATGTAAAAGTGGTGCCTTGTGATGAGTTATAGTGCAGGTGCACACAATATGCACAACAGAACAGACACACAACAGTGCCCGAATGCACTAAACAAGTAAGCACTATATACGTATACATGCAATGCAAAAAATTGATTTCGTCCAATCAATGGATAAAAAGAATAATTATTTACTTAACTGTAGATAACAACTTTAATTAGTTTAGACGAAAAATGCATAGAATGTGCATAAAATATCATATAAAATATATATTTAATAATATCAACATGTAATATCATTATATACTAACTGTAAATTTATACAACCGTACATAAATTGGACGACAAAGGCATAGAGTATGCATATAAATGTCATAAATTATACATAAATTGAACGGCAAATAATACAAGTGGAGTTGCGGATAACCCACCGTTCTCGCACGTGGTTCCGGAATACATGGAGAGACATGCGCAGTCGGCCACCCCGCCGACGTCGGTACACGTGCCTCCATTGTGACAGTGGGTGTCAAAACAGACGTCATTCACTGATGCGCAGCGTGAGGAAAATACCAAATTTGAGCATTTAGCAGAACGACACTCTTAGACAAAATTGTGCGGCAAAGAGAGAAAATATATTCTAACATCAGGGATGACCAGATGTGTACACAATAGATGGAAGCTACTGACAACGACTGTTAATAAAATAATACTGATATAAATTACAAATAATATGTTGTGATATAATGCAGCATGTAACCGTGTTCAGTACATGATCAGAGTCGCACTTCATGTTTGTTGGTGGTTGCTATGTATCGTTCCAAATCTTATATCTATTGAAGAAAATCTGATCGATAACGAGTGAATGCTACACAAATGAATTGAAACAACTGAAAAGCCGGCACGAAATACGCCTGAGATTGCCCCTAATGGTCATAGGCAGGGCCAAGATATTTGATTTTGGTAGCGGATGAGGAGAATTCACTGCGAAATAGTTAAATCAATTCATCAACAAAGTACAAACACCTAGTTTCAGGTCAACATTTAAAGGGTTCGGCCTTTAATGTACTGTTACCATTCGCACAGTCTGTTCCATGGTAGCCGGTGACGCAGTAACATGTGTAGGTTCCATCGCCGTCAACACACGTTCCGCCATTTTGACACGTCACACCAGAGCAATCATCGCCAGAAGCATCTTGTGAAAAAGAAAGTGAAAACGGAGATATCATTTCGTACATAGATTCAGTAGCCTTGTGTACCACCTCGATAAGTATCACCAAACCGGAAGGGTTGCATACACATGAGAACATTTTTGACAACCGACTACAATGAATAGCACTCTTTTGTCAATTTTTATCAATGGATAATATTGCAAGAGAAACAGGTGTGGGCGATAACACACCGACTGAAGACTGGCCATTGTTGGCCGAAGGCCAAGGAAACAAACTTCCTTGTATCTCGGATACCACTGACCATGCAGACTCACTGAGTGTGATACACGAAAAACTGGACTACATCACTGCACAATTGGACATCCAATCGACTGACATCCACGGTAAGGATGGGGTGTTAGATCAGCTGTCATTCGCAGCCAAAGATCAAGGGGAAAATGCTGGTCATATTGCAACCCATCAGCAGGATATAGAAGACTTGAAGAAGGAAATCACCCTTCTTAAAAACTTTGCCATAAAGCAGGATATTCAGATAAAGGAGCTGAAAGTGGAGTGTACTGACTTGAAATATAGGTCAATGCGAAACAACATCCTGATCCACAACGTGCCAGAAGACAACGCTGGTCAGCTTTCAGAGCACTGCGAAGGGAAAGTCATGGAACTGCTCATGAGCAAAGGCTATGATGGGGCACCACACTTTGAGCGCTGCCATAGACTGGGATCGTATAACACCAACAACAAATCCCGTCCAAGGCCAATCGTGGCGAAACTACTTTCGTACAAGGACATTGAATATATGCTAAAGTTTTCTCGCACACGTCTGCCAAAAGGCAAGGACACACTCAGGATTACCCCACAATATCCGGTTGAAATCCTAGAGCGTCGCAGGGGGTACGGCGAGAGGGCGCAGGCGGCCAGGGATCTCGCAGCCCCGCAGCGAATACAAACCCGTGTCACCAATGATGGCTTATATGTCAACAACCAGAAGCAAAGTGATCCCTTACCTGTGAGTTCCGCGAACAACATACTCGCCTTGACCGTCAGAGAGAGGGACGATGAGATGCTGGACTCAGAACAATTCACCGTGGGGGAAGTTGCCACATCACTGGGTTCGAAGGCATGCGCAACAATTATCAAAGCCCAGACCCTTAAGGACGTCCGAACAGCGTACCGGCGCCTACTGATGGACCCTGTGAGGGCCGGAGCCAGACACAACATCGCTGCGTATCGCCTCTCGGACAACCAAGAAGGCTGGCAGGACGACGGGGATTTTGGCGCCGGACGACATGTCCGCTACCTCTTGAGGCGACACAATCTGACCAACGCCGTTGTCGTCATCACCAAACGCTACGCGAGCCGATTACCCGGAAGTGAGAGATTCAAACTTCTGGAATCGGCCTTGACAACCGCGCTACGTAAGTTCCAGACTACATGAGCTCTCTTCATCGTACAAGAACAACAATGGCCTGATTAACAGCCAGGACCGGGTTCAATTAGCCAGGTGTGTAGCATCTTACCGGCGGTATGGGTCCACGGAATAATGGCATCCTATTATGGCTTGTAAAACAAACATATAAATAGGCCAAGGGGCATGTTAATGTTGATGTACGGCAAATGTATTGACAATTGCACGACCCTCTCCCCACCCCCCTCCCCATCCACTTTCTGTTGTGCACGGTTCAGTGGTAATGAAGCTGGTGAAACAATAAGAGTGGTTCTAGGTAAAGAGTGCATATTAATTGTTGCTCAGAGAACGTTCTGTTATTATTGATATGGAGAACATGTATACTTTGCATCCATCCATGCCTGCTTTCATGCATTGCCTGTAGTTTATTTTTGGAGGAGTCGATCTGAGAAACGTAATTGCAATTACAAGAGGTGTTAATCTGGTTCTCAGGACCACAACTGAAATCTGCGACATGCACTCGATTTCTCAGCATATGTTAAGACCCTATCTGCTCACGTTATATCCGCTCAAGCAGCTTGTCTTCGCTTAACATGTCAGTGCTTACTATAGGCCGTTGCTGGGAGCGATATTGGCGGGACAATAGTTTGTCCTTCCTTTAACAAGTTTGTACCCTATCGGCACCGGGAACTATTGAGTCGATCACACTGTGTTGGTCGCTATATTAGCGCTACTGTTTAACTCCAAGCATTGTGAATAGCAAGGCTTGTTCCATTCTTTACTCTTTACTCCATCGTAGTACCTTCCTACCCCTATACTGTCTCATAACTTCGCCCTACACCTGAATTCCTCCCTCCCGAAGGAGTCCTCTCCACCCGCTAGAGAGAGGAGTCCTAGTTAACTGCCCACGTGGCACTGCCTCCAGAGTCCCTAGGGTTTTTATCCGGGTCACTGAAGCCGTGTGACGAAGTGGGTGGTTGGCCAGGCGTCGGCTAATATTAGCGGCGTCGAAGCGTGGAGGGAGATGAACATAACAATTTACTACAGTCTGCTGTTTTTTATTCCTTAAGCTATTGCCGGCGATTAGTCAATGCATAGCAATCGGTTTCTTCCCATTGTAATTTGTAATATATAAATATGTCGTCACTCTCGATATTCGTCATTGTGCTACCCTGATGTGCCACCAGTGTTAGCTCACGTAATGAACCATGACAGAACTGTTTGTATAAAAGTTTGGTTCAATGTTTTTGTTCGTTCGATGTTCAAGTTTGCGGAGATTCATGTTGATATAGCATCTGGTTTATGCATAGAACATGGGTAACAATATAGATGATGACATCTTAAAACATATTGGGGGCCTAAATTTTAATTCATTAAATGAGACGTTACAACAGAAATATTATGACAATGTTGCCAATGCTTGTACGGATGAAATTACTATTGAGCACTCACCTTATTGTGAAGTGGAAAAGTTTATTAATGTTATTGAACGTCACCGACACAAGTTTACTATACTCAGCTTAAATATTGCCTCAATTCGTTCCAAGATTGACCAACTGAAAGTGTTTCTAAGTGTTTTACATGCTGGTAATGTGGTGTTAAGTGCAATATGTTTACAGGAAACCTGGTTATCCGATAATGATGATGTCGGTCTGTATGAACTCGAGGATTATGTATTAATATCCCAGGGTAAATATTGTAGCGCGCGTGGAGGCCTGTTGATATATCTCCATAAATCATATGGGTTTACTTGCATAGAAAACCCGGTCAAATCTGACATTTGGGAAGCGCAATTTATTGAAGTGTTTGGACGGCCCACTGACAGAAAAATGTTGCTAGGTAATATATATCGACCTCCATGTGACATAAACGAAAATTATGCGACGTTTTCTCAAGAATTATCTGAGGTTATACTTTCATTTGAAGGGAGTAAACCACATAGGGAATGTATCCTAGCAGGTGATTTTAATATAGACCTTTTAAAGATTTGCGAAAAACCAGCCATTAGCGACTACTTCGACACCATTGTAGCTTGCAGTTTTCTTCCAAAAATTACTTTGCCGACTAGACTGTCGCGTCATAGGGGTACGCTAATTGATAATTTTCTGTGTAAGTTAACATCCAGTTCACTGAATACAACAGCTGGAATTATATTGAAGGCTATCTCAGACCATCTCCCGTATTACTTATCTCTAGACATTGATATGCGACGTACAAACAAAGCGCCCGCATATATTACCATAAATACCAATGATCCACAATCAGTAGAAAACTTCAAAAAGCATATTGCCAACGCAGACGTACTAGGTAAACTCGACATAGACCCATGTGCTGATCCTAACAGTAACTATAAGATACTCGAGGATATAATTACACATGCCAGGGATGTATTTTTACCAAGCAAAACAGTAAAATTTAACAAGAGAAAGCACAAAAAGGCAAACTGGATCACCAATGGTATTATTAAGTCCATAGCATTTAAAGACAAACTTTATAAAAAGCTTAAAATGACGGAACCAAATTCTCGTCAATACGACATCCTAAGGACCAACCTGAGAACCTATGAAAATATTTTAAAGAACAGTATTCGGGTAGCAAAAAGATTGTATTATTCCAATGCTTTTGAGAAATGTAAAGGTGACCTAAAGGAAACCTGGAAAGCAATAAAATCCGTTATTCATAAATCAAAGAGAAAGGACAAATTTCCTGAAGTATTTAACATTAATGGCAAAATGACTTCCGATCGACCGGCTATAGCTAATGGCTTCAATGATTTTTTCAGCACTATCGGAGCAAAACTTGCTAGCAAAATCCTCCCAGATCCCAGCCAAACTTACGCCAGCTTTCTTGGGGACCCTTGTGACACAAAGATGGAGTTTCACTTAATTAACCACACTGTCACGGAAAAAATAATCGATCAGCTTAAACCAAAAATTAGTTCTGGGCATGATAAGATGTCCATGAAAACACTGAAGCTATTGAAAGTAGAATTGAGCAAAGCAATTACTCACATAATTAACCAATCTATTACAACGGGCACTTTTCCAGATAAATTGAAGCTTGCTAAAGTAGTACCAGTGTTCAAGAAGGGTGAAAAGTCTAACGTCGATAACTATAGGCCAATATCAATTTTACCAGCTTTATCTAAAGTTTTTGAAAGAGTAATTTATGATCAGATGTATGAACATTTTGATCACGAGAAACTGTTTAACAGCGGTCAGTATGGTTTTCGGAAAAAACATTCCACTCAACTTGCAACATTGGAATTAATAGATAGAACAATACAAAAACTGGACGAAGGCCAGATCCCAATAAGTATATTCCTAGATTTGTCAAAGGCCTTTGACACCATTAACCATGATATACTGTTATTTAAACTAAAACACTATGGGGTGTGTGGGGCTGCGCTTAGTTTAATAACCAATTATCTTCATAACCGAAAACAGTACGTAAGCCTAGATAATGATATATCAGAAGAAACCCCCGTCTCCCGAGGGGTTCCACAGGGATCCCATTACTTTTTATAATCTATATAAACGATATATCTAGGGCGAGTGCGATATTTAGTGCAATTATATATGCTGATGATACAACCCTTTCCAGCACACTTAGCGCTTGCGCCTCCAAGACTAACATACAACGTAGTGCTGATATACTGAACAATGAACTGTCTTTGGTAAATAATTGGCTTAGACTAAACCAACTATCTCTTAACATCACAAAAACCAAGTTTATGATTTTCTATATGCCGCAAAAACGAGTAATAATGCCAGAACTCTATATTGACCATACCAAGCTAGAATGTGTTGATCAATTTGATTTCCTTGGACTGGCCATACAGAAAAATCTGAAATGGTCCAGTCATAGCGATAAAATTGCTTTCAAGATATCTAAAGTGGTTGGAATCATGCAGCAACTAAAATACGTCCTTCCTCAGAACATTCTCCTGACTATATACAACTCACTAATACTATCACATTTTCACTATTGTATACTAGCCTGGGGGTACCAAAGTAATCGACTGAAAAACATCCAGAAGAAAGCTGTACGTATCATTACAAGGAGTAATTACATGGCCCACACCGACCGCTTATTTAAACATCTGAATGTCCTTAAAATCGACGACATTCATAAACTTCATGCGCTAAAGTTTTATTACAGGTTAAAGCATAATGATCTCCCCGCATACTTTCTGAATACATTCGACTTACCTCGAATACTTGACAGACATAACTACAACACTAGACAAAAATACAATACTATTATCCCTAGAACAAAACACAAGGTTGCAGAAAGTTGCATTAGATATTATCTTACGCATTTAATAAACGAATTACCTCAAGACATAATCACGAAGATTTTTACTCATAGCCAAGCCGGATATACCCGACATATCAAACAGAGATTTATAGACTCGTATAGAATTGACTGCTTAATAGTAAATTGTTATGTGTGTCAACTCAATTACTAATTATTTTGCCATACATACATGTATATTGGTTCTTTCGGTATCTCATGTTCCTTAGGCCCCAAAACGTTGATGATCGTGCATATACTTAATAATTTTAATGTATTGATAACGATGATGTTTCTCGCTTTTTTATTTTTTTATTTTTTTTTATTTTGCCTGTTTCTTTAATTGTTTTTAACGACATCAAGTTAGATACATTTATTCTTGTTGATTGTCTCGCTTTGTTTTTTGTTTTTTTTGCCAAGGTGGACTCCATGCTAGCGACCACAGGTCATAATGGAGGTCTCCTGGACCAGTCACCACTTCACCATGCATATCTAGCACATTGTTTGTATTCTTACTGTGTTCTGGTCTGAATAAACGATTATTCTTCTTCTTCTCTTTGAATCCTTAGATGGGGGAGGGGGGGGGGGGGCAGGAGAGGGGGGGCATATTGCAAAAGTCTTTGCTGTTAAATCAAGACACATATTTGAAAGCGAAACAAGACACATACTATGACTATGAGGGTAATTATTAAAACGCCTTCCACAGGAAAACAATAATATACAAATTCCATTTCTTTGGTGAACCTCAGGGCAGGTGCATGACTTTTTTCGTTTGGTGCTTTCTATACATGGTCACTTTAATGAAAGCTGGTTACTTACCCAAGCATCCCACGACATCGACCTTCATGCAGATGTCAGTCTCCCATGTTTGGGGATAAAACACCACGATATTGGTGTAGAAAGGAGGGTCCAACTTTATGTATTCCGGGTCAGCGGTAGGCATGGTGAACACCTTGTAGACAAAAACAGCACAATAAAGTAAGTTTCCGCATCGCTGAAGGCAATCTGATTGGAAACAACTTGCCGTTGATGGTTCCTTATAATGTTTAAAGAAGTGCATCCCATTCCTGCATACAAGGGTTTTCTTCGCTAGATGGTTTAGTTCATAACTTCAAAAAACAAATACTCTCCTTGTGCCTTTTATTGTGACAATTACATTACAGTACATTGAACACATTCTGTATCGCTTTTAATTTGCACAATTACGGTACAGGATGTGTGACGGCACCAGTAATCAGTAATGGGAGTGCTTACCATGCTGCTGTTGGATATTAGGTTCTATTTGGCATTTTCCCCACCAGACCCATCCCGCTTTCCCGAAAGATTTGCCGAGAGGACCATTTCAGTTCATATAAAATCTTATATTTCGTGATATCACATCGATCCTGTTAATTGTTGATGCTGTGGCACTCACCGTCTCTGTCTCGCCGTCTTGTCTGTAGACGGTAGTTGATGTTGAGTCCGTGGCGATGCCCACTTTGAAGGATTGCACTCGCGTCGTCGGATCGACACCATAAACTCCGATCGACCACACTTGATAGTGGTTCCCCAGCGATAGCTACGAATAGAGCCAAAAACACCATGGGATATAGGGGCGGATCTAGGAATTTGCCAAGGGGGGGGCGGGGGGAGGAGGTTGCTCTCTGAAAACTTCCGACCGGGGCTGTGGAGTGTGCTCTCTGAAACTTGCGACCGGGGGGCGGCGGGGGGGGGGGGGGTGCTCTCTGAAAAACATGCGACCGGGGGGGATGCTCAGGTTCATAACGAGGGGGTTGCTCTCTGAAAACTTGCGATCGGGGGGGGGGGGGGGCGGTGCTCTCTGAAAAACTTGTGACCGCAGGGGAGAGGGGGGGGGGGGTAAAGCTCGGAAAGACTTTAACATTGTACGTTCAGGTTCCTAAGGGGGGGGGGGTGCCACCCCCGTAACCCCCCCCCTCTAGATCCGCCCCTGGGATACGTGGCTTTGTCTCCCATTATTCCATGGAACCCGGTGAAAACATAGGCCTAACCACAACATGTTGTAACATACAAATACAAACATAAACTTACATTGTGAACAAAACGTAAACATAGGACGAGCGGGGACGGGCACAATTTGGCGGAAAAGGTGGCAGGAATTCAGAAGAGAGCGAAGGTGAAGAATGGGGGGGGGGGGTGGTACCTTTTCCAATTTCACGATAGACATCCAGGATTTCTCGAAGATCGCGATCAGCGGTTGGGAATTCTTGGGGATCGTTATCCGTACAATTCCTGGTTCAACGCGAAGAACCTTTGCCTGTTTACAGCGATCCGTTATAGCAGTCAGCGAATTTTTCGATATTCGCGATATCATTATTAAGGTTTATTTTTTTGCTCTCAGCTTTAAAATGTCCTAATCTTAGCGATTCGGTATTGCTTTCGCTACTTCTTGGGGATTTGCGATTCAGAGGGGTATCCCCCCTTTAAACAGCACCCCTCTGAATGTAGAATTTATGTGGTGCATTGTGTAGGACGGCACCCGTAAAATCAATCTTAGTATGTACTGATGGTAGCAACACTTATTCAGGCTGAAAAAAATGTTTTTTTTTGTCAATTACAGGCATTTGTTGAAAAAAAATCCTCTTCGTAATAAAGTTGTTCTAAGAATAAGAATATTCTAAGAATATTAGTTCAGACAGGGGAGGTGGTGGGGGGGGGGGTCCTTGATCACGACGATCGGCTAATATCCCATTCCCAGTTCACGAAGAATTATCTTCCTCATTCCCAGTTCCCGGCGAAATAAAAGAGCCCATTCCCGAGGAACGGAAATACCCCTTGCCCCTTGTTGAAATAGTTACTTTAATGAGGTCTAAGCCATAGATACAAAATCCTGTCGAGCCTGGCATCTAATTTTGGAGATTGACATATGTATAACGTTTATTTAATTCCACGTTAATACTCTTATTGAACTATTACTGGAGTAAGTTTGCCATAATGAAACTACCATACATGTCATGTATAGTATTTACGTGGCCCTGGGGGCACGTCCTGCCCCCCCCCTCTCCCATTTCGGCGGAAAATAGGCAAAAAAATGCACGTGCCCCTTTCTCTGAAGGGAAGGGAACACAGGGGGTACAGTCACTATTCTTTCTGCACAATCTCCCCAGCAACCTCCCCGGTCGCAAGTTTCTCACTGGATTCGCGCCTGGGTAGTACCTTATCAGCAACCCCCACCCACCGGTCGCAAGTTTCTCACTGGATAGTACTTGGATAATAAATGGTGTCCCCCACCCCCCCACGCTTTCGTAAATTCCTGGATCCGCCACTGATAGTCACGTCAAATTGTCCTTCACTTATCTTAGCTTCCACCCCGTTGTCATTGGTCGGTGCCGTCTTGGGTGTCTCATACTTACTTTTCGGGGTCACCGCCAGCCCAAGCGGCCGGTGCGTTGTTCGAATGCGACGTGTACCGGTATCTATGTTTGCATTAGATACATAGCCCATCCTTTTTTTATTCGCAAAGAGTTGGGAACCACTCCCGGAGGCATGGCTCGTCTATACCTTGACGCTTGACCCTTTGTCGCGATACGATTCATGCATAGAGTTTATCAATAGTCCTACAAAAACTCTAATTCTAATTCTAAATCTAATTTTCGGTCTGTAAATGAAAGATCATGTTTGTTAAATCAAAGACGGATCCGGGGGGGGGGGAGGGGTAGGGGTCCGGAACCCCCTCCCCTCTTTTGGGGGAAGAATGCCATTTTTCAATGCAAAATTTAGGCCATCTGAGCCGTGGACCTCCCGCCCCCCCCTCCCCCTTTGAGGAGGAACACTATCTGAGGCGGCGTGGACCTCCCCAGGTCGCAGGTTTCCAGTGGACCCCCCCCCCCACCCGGTCGTCAAAAAAATTGGTGGATGCCCCGGTCGCAATTTTGTTCAGAGCCCCAGCCCCCCCTCCGGTCGCAAGTTGCCCCCCGCCCCCCTTTCCAATTCCTGGATCCGCCCCTGTTAAATGATTACCGAGAGCCATTGGGAGGCGTCGATGGTACTTGCACACCAGCCACCTAACGTGTAGCTGGCTTTGGAGGCCTGAGAGCCCCCCTGGAATGTTGAGGCGGTGAAGCCTCCAGTGATCTCAGTCGTCAGGCGATGGTCGCACCCTGTAGTACCAACAAAATCAGAATCAGAATCGTTTTATTTTATCAAGCATTCATAACACATCAAACAGAAAACAGAACAGAAGACAAAAAATCCCCCACATTATGAGAACGTTTAAACACAAACAAATTGAACACAATTGCTTGACCGTGGAGACTTACATTAAGACTGCTAGGCAGTCGCTAGCACGTGAGCCACCTCAAAACCCCCAGAACAGTAATAATACCCGTTATTATAGTATCGTAGTACTGGCGCTGATATACACTGTATGTAATAAGATATGCATATGGCATTGCGTCGAGTGCGAGATGGGTTTATCTCAGCACAAGTCTCCAAAATCCTGCCTGAGCCTTAAGGCGAAGGCAGGATTTCGGAGATGCGTGCTGAGATAAACCCATCCCGCACGAGAAGCAATGCCATATGTATTTTCTCGCTCGAATAGAACTTCAAACGTCGCCATTAATTCAACACGGAGATCTAACGATGACAATGATACTCACAACTGCACCTAAATATTTGGTCGAAATCATAACAGTGGCGCTCAATAGCACCTGTAACTAAGGGTTGCGCGCGACGTGTTTCCTTGGAGATATGACGTCGTCAAAGTGATTACGCCTCTGCGGCGGAGAGAGGTCTAACGAGCATATTGTTTTAGGCAAAATGGTATCTATTTGTTGAATGAACCTTTTGTTTTCGTAAATTGTGGCCGTATTTCTCTAGTTGGAGTTCATATGATTCAGGTCTATAGCTATTAAGTTCGGTTGGTTTGTTGGAACTATTTTTTCTGTAAATATCAGTTACGCGCATTGACACCGCGGTAACCACTGAGTGACAAGATCTGTAACGTGAATGGCGGCAGCAAAACAACGCACGATTGGAAAACTAAAATGAATCTTACACAGTAAGTTTCAGCTTTTAAGCCGCCAAACTTCGCCACATAAACTCATTTGTCAAACTGTAACATAATATGATAAAATCTCAATTTCTGACACGTATACCTGGATGGGTTTTTCCCGGAACTGGTGTCAACATTAGCCACTGACAACAGAGTGCGAGAACACCTGAGTATTGTAGTACTGGCGATGATATACACTGTATGTAATAACACCTGAGTATCGTAGTACTGGCGATGATATACACTGTATGTAATAACACCTGAGTGTCGTAGTACTGGCGATGATATACACTGTATGTAATAACACCTGAGTATCGTAGTACTGGCGATGATATACACTGTATGTAATAACACCTGAGTGTCGTAGTACTGGCGATGATATACACTGTATGTAATAACACCTGAGTATCGTAGTACTGGCGATGATATACACTGTATGTAATAACACCTGAGTATCGTAGTACTGGCGATGATATACACTGTATATAATAACACCTGAGTATCGTAGTACTGGCGATAATATACACTGTATGTAATAACACCTGAGTATCGTAGTACTGGCGATGATATACACTGTATGTAATAACACCTGAGTATCGTAGTACTGGCGCTGATATACACTGTATGTAATAACACCTGAGTATCATAGTACTGGCGATGATATACACTGCATGTAATAACACCTGAGTAACGTAGTACTGGCGATGATATACACTGTATGTAATAACACCTGAGTATCGTAGTACTGGCGATGATATACACTGTATGTAATAACACCTAAGTATCTTAGTACTGGCGATGATATACACTGTATGTAATAACACCTGAGTATTGTAGTACTGGCGATGATATACACTGTATGTAATAACACCTGAGTATCGTAGTACTGGCGATGATATACACTGTATGTAATAACACCTGAGTATTGTAGTACTGGCGCTGATATACACTGTATGTAATAACACCTGAGTGTCGTAGTACTGGCGCTGATATACACTGTATGTAATAACACCTGAGTGTCGTAGTACTGGCGATGATATACACTGTATGTAATAACACCTGAGTATCGTAGTACTGGCGATGATATACACTGTATGTAATAACACCTGAGTATCGTAGTACTGGCGATGATATACACTGTATGTAATAACACCCGAGTATCGTAGTACTGGCGATGATATACACTGTATGTAATAACACCTGAGTCTCGTAGTACTGGCGATGATATACACTGTATGTAATAACACCTGAGTATCGTAGTACTTGCGATGATATACACTGTATGTAATAACACCTGAGTATCGTAGTACTGGCGATGATATACACTGTATGTAATAACACCTGAGTATCGTGGTACTGGCGCTGATATACACTGTATGTAATAACACCTGAGTGTCGTAGTACTGGCGATGATATACACTGTATGTAATAACACCTGAGTGTCGTAGTACTGGCGCTGATATACACTGTATGTAATAACACCTGAGTATCGTAGTACTGGCGATGATATACACTGTATGTAATAACACCTGAGTATCGTAGTCAGTCTGAGGAGCTCGGGAAGCCTCCCTGGCTCGAGCCTAATACCCTCATATTTTTTCAGTTGCCTTCAAAGTTTATTGTCGAGGTTTTCCCGCCAAATCTAACCCCATGCGACATATGTATCATAATTTGCAGAAAACGCGACTGTTTCATTCTATAAATGCAAAAAATCATTGCTTAGATTTATTTTGTTGCAATCGTAACTTTAAGCAGGACTGGTTAGCTGACAGACTATACTTACAGTAGTTGATCTCATCACAGGTAGGGACTGGGCAGTAGCCCCACCCAGGGTTGACGTAACTCCAATACGTGTCGTAGTCGTCCGTGAGACACCACAGGCCGTCAATATCATGGTCCGGATTCCGACAGTGATTAGCCACCGTATCCATCGATTTATCGGCGACGAAGAGGCTTTCTTCGTACCAATAGTCCTCCCAATAGACGCAGTTGAAGTCAGAGTTGTCGGTGGACTGCGTGCCAACGTACTCCAGCGACAGGTCAGTCTCGTGACATACTACGCAAGCCGCGTGAAATAAGTTGTAATTAAAATCGCTCTCTAGTATGACACGGCATATGTTAGCATTTCGTAACATTTTATTTTGAGGAGGGCTGGGCGGGTTGGGTGGGGGCGATTCTGGAGTTTCTGACACCGTTCCTTGGTACAGTATCGAGCATATAGGATTAGGATATAACCGATTGTATGTTGTTGTTTGTAAGGATGAGGGCCAAAATTGCATAAACGCATTTCTATATATGTCTAATCGTTAAACTGGATAATCAGTTTAATGTTTATGTTTACTGATGAATAACATTAGCACATGTATATACTACACATACTGGACAGAGAAATTGTCCGATTATCAATGGTAGGAAAATGCATGGCTATGTTTGTTTTAAGACCAACTGGCCAATTGAAGAATTTATAAACACAGGATGATGGCAAAGTTTTCCTAACTGATTACTACTCAGTTCTTAAGTCACATAATTTACTGTCCAGTATCTGCATGTCTCATATAGTATAAACGCAGGCCTTTGAAAAGGCAGAGGTGTAGGGAGCACTCTTGATGAGATGCGATGGGGGGGAGAGGGGGGGGGGGCGGAGGGCAGGGGGTCTGGAACTCCCTGAATCTATCTGCCAGTGTATAAAATTAAAGTGATACTTACGTTCCAGTAAGCAGAAGCCATACCCGTTGCTGGTGTCGCCGACTGTACTACAGATAGGGCGGTTGTCAGATGTTACGATACACCGGAAATAGTAATTTCCACTGTCGCTGAAGGGGAAGACGCACGGATCCTCACCCCCAGTCCCTCCGTACGTCCCCACGACAGCCTGGGAGGCGACTGGGGTCAGGGAGTAAAGGTCAGAGGTTAGCGCAGGTAAAGGTCGCCGCCATAATTATCTTTAACTTAATCGAGACTGCTGGCAGAAACTAACGTTGGTATGCCTGTTTCTTATGTGTCTACTGTAGATGTTAAAGGCCGGCTTTATTTAGTTAAATACATTTGCAAAATTATTGAGATTTAATAATGGAATGGCAGACATTGAAGCAAGCTGGGTGGCTGTGTACAGTGCATGGGCCATATTTTGGTCCATGTTGATCGTTCCACGCAGGTTCCAATTTAATTGCGGAGCATGCTAATTTCAAGCTGGTTTATCTACATATGCAGATAAATTGGGAACCTATATATATGCATAACGGCAGGATAAATGATGGTCTTGGACTATGTCGGACTAGGTATTAAGGCGTCATATTGAATAATGACACATATTTCTAATGGCGCTTCTAAGCAAAATTAACCGGTGTTCTATTTTGATGGCACAATATATTCGAATTCGGCTCTGGAATGTCACTTTGGACTCAGGAACTGGGCTTTAAGATCGCAAAACGACGCATATTAAAATCAAATATCTGATGTATACAACAGGAAAGATAAAATGTATGAATTTAACATGTGTAATACCATGATAATTTAATATGTTTTTCACTAATTCCACTGCACTTAATGTCATAGTCCAAGACAGCTCGCCATTGCTTGAACTACCCCGCAATACTAAACCCATCTTCACAATTCTGGACTCCATATTTTGTTTTACCTGTATGTATAAGGCAAGCCAAGTTAAGCCGCATAAATAAAGCCTTGTTTTCGCCCATGATGAAGTCGTTTCTGGTGTGACGTGCAGGTCTCGATCTTGATCTTGATCTTGATCTTGATCCATAGGCTGGTGGGCCGGTCTATGGGTCTATATGTTGTGATAATAAGCAGACATTAGATGCAATGATGGACAATATAGGGATGGTGGTAAGTCGCTGTTCGCGTAGATCATGCAAGTTCATATTCCCACGACGAATTCTCTACTATTTTATTCTTTATATAATCTTTATTGATTTTAAGAGGTTTCCGAGCACGTATGGCACATGCACATGTACACCTCTGAGAGAATGGTGGCAGGTGATCAGAGGTAAGGATTTCCATATGACGTTAAAACAGGTGCATGGACACTTTGAAGCAAGTAATTGGTTCTGCAAGAGGGTCAGTTTATAGCCGTTATATTCAAGTCTTGATGAATACTTGTCTGTCAAATAAAAATTTAAGAGACTATGCACTATTAAGAAGGAGAATTGGAAATGCAGACAGATGGATAAACTTAGGAGTGAGATGAAGGACAAAAGAACTTGTTGGAAAGCTATTCAGGCAACTCAGGAACAAAAAGACAGTCTGCAGTATCTCACCTACCATGTGGAAGACATACTTTAATAACTTACTTGGAGGGAACCCAGGTATAGATACTGATGCACAAGAAAATGTAGACGCGATTTTAGTTGATCATGATTCTTATTGTGAGAAATGTCAAACTAACGAGCCAGTTATATTTAATGAGATTATGACTCATGATTAAGTCAATAGAGCCATAAATGACCTGCCCAATCAAAAGGCACCTGGGATTGATGGTATTGTGAACGAGATGATTAAGGGAAGCAAGTCTGTAATGCTACCAATGTTTGTGAATATCTTCAATAGGATTATGGGCTCTGGGTATTACCCTCTCGTTGGTGTGAAGCCATGATATTTCCGTTACATAAAGCAGGTTCTATAAATAGTGTGAATAATTACAGGGGTATTTCACTATTACCCAACTTGGCTAAATTATTCACCAAAGTTGTAAATGAAAGGTGTGTTACATGGGCAGAAGACTCTGACAAATTTCTTGAGGAACAAGCGGGCTTTAGGAGGGGGAGGAGTACAGTAGATCAAATTTGTACACTACAGGCTATGATTCAAAAGTGCTTGTCAAAGGCAGGGGGAAGATTCTACTGCGCATTTATTCATTTTTCGAAAGCTTTCGACAGGATTCCACACAAGCAACTATGGTTCAGACTATACAGTGAGGGAGTGCATGGTGATATAATAGTGTTGCAATCAATGTATACCAAACTGCAGTCCTGTGTGCAAACCTCTAAGGGTCTTACCGACTCGTTTACCAACAATATTGGTACTCGGCAAGGGTGTATATTGAGTCCCTTCCTCTTTAAAATGTATTTAAATGAACTTGCATATACATGTAAGAAGGCTGGCTGTAAGGGTGTGTATGTGAATGAGGTCTTCCCTAATGTAATTCAGTTAATGTTTGCAGATGATATCGTTAATGGAACGGACACACTGGGTCGTTTACAGAATCTATTAAATGTTTTAGAAGAATTTAGTAGCAAATGGGGATTGCAAATCAATGTGGATAAAAGTAAGATTATTATATTTAGAAATGGTGGACCCTTGAGAAGCGATGAAAAACGGTACTACAAAGGCTCTTCAGGTTTCTGTCTTACTATAAATATTTAGGTATCATATTTTCTTCCAAATTGATGTGGTCTGTGGCTCAAAAGACTCTCGCCTCCCAAGCGGGTAAAGCAGTGACAATTATAAAAGAAATTTCAAAAAACTGTGATGGTTTGGGGGTAGAGACATATTTTGATCTCTTTGACAAAATGATAGTACCCATTCTTACATACGGTGCAGAAGTTTGGGGTTACGATGTCAAAGGTTGTATAGAACGTGTGCACACGAAATGTTGTAAATATGTTTGTGTTAAATACTGGGTAAAGTTGTTAAGAATGCCTGAAACCAAACAAAAGGGTAATTGACTGCGCTTACCAGAAATGGCAGAGTAAGACAGACCTGATGAATTGTAAAGAATATAAGAAGTTGTTCATACGCGAACCATACTTGTGTCTTCTCGAGAATTTTAGACTACGGCAGATTAGCCAGATTCAGATGTAGGGTATTATGGACAAGTTCGTACTGCATGGGAGAAAACTCTATCTGTAAATATTGCTTCCAACATGAAACTATTTCTTCTCTTGACGAGTTCCATATTTTAATGAAATGCCCATTGTATGACAATATCCGCAAAAAATATTTTCCTACAAGATATTTAACTATATATGATATTAGGAGTTTTTTATGTATTATGACTTCCGAGGAAAAAACATGTTTAATCTCCTTAGCAAGGTTTATACAAAAAAAATTCACTATGTATGAAAAAAGGTTTAGTCTAATTTTCTTTAATTAACTAAGTTTGTTCTAGTCGGTTGCATGTATTTGTACGAGGGGCCTGGTGCCTGAAGTTACCAATATACTATCTATCTATCTATATTCATGTTCAGTATTTCGCGTTTTGGCATCGGAGTAGTACGGATCGGGGAGGTTAACCTCAAAAGACATATTGTGCTAATTAAAAACCTAGAATTATATTGTTGCACCCGCCATTATCTTCACGTCACACCGCTACAATATTGTAACCAAATGATCCAAGAGATGGAACCTCAATTCGTCAGCTAGCTATGAAAAAGCACACTATAGGGCGGTACTATTTGCTACTTGACAAGCGACCGGCCCAATTCAAAACATGATAGATAACTTTAAATGACAGTTAAATGAAGTTTACTACTTTGTCAAAATACACGGCTGTAATCACCGCATGGCGGCTGGATAAGAGACAGCAGTGGATTCAAAACATTCGCGCTTCAGAGCAAGAATGAGAGACGCTTAATGGAAATAAAAGCCAACTTATAGTGTCGTCATCTCTGGCACCTGCATATGGGGCAAATTTAATGTCACCCCATTTGTAATTAAGCATCTAGCATCAGTTCAGCACCCACCTACTTTTACACAAACTTCCCTAAAGGCCAAGCTACATTATTGCGTAATGTGACAATTATAAAGCGCTTGACCTTCTTTTCGATAACCAAGGCGAAAAGATATCAACTTATACACATCTCAAAAGCAGCGCAAAAGGATTCCTTTTCTTTGTATTGTATTTTATGCATTTACAAATAGAGCCATGACATCATGTATACCGTAGTTTAGCATTATGGTATTCTTATATGCGATAAGTTGCCAGTGGCAATGCATTACGGTCACCTACCTCTGCTTGCCTCCGCTGCTAGCTGCCTAACCTGCCGATCCAAAGCTCACAGAACAGACCACGTGATCTGTGACCACTGAGATGTCCATGGTAACCTACCATACAGCCAATGGCTGTCGCTTTGGCTTTGCGGTGCGGTCGAGAAAAAAGTGAACTGGGACTGGGACTGGGGGGAATATATCTGATATCACCGTGCTCGCCCGACGGAAATGTGTCCCTGTGTGGTAAAAAAAAAGCTCAGTTCTTTGTTGCGATTAAAAAACATATTTGGCAAACATGAAGCGTTAAAAAATAAATCCATAAAGTAAACATATGAATATCGGGTGACAATTAGAGGCTGGAAATGTGATAATTGGCTCTTATGGCGTGAGGAAATATTCTTTTTTATATGTATCTATAGTGGCTCTAGTATGAGGCATCATAGTTGCCATCTGGTTGTCGACATGTACTATGACATATTCGATAATATTATAACTATATGGACGCATATGAAACATTGTTACGTTGATGTAACATTACGTACAGTCAAAATGGCTCGGGGTGGGGCAAATGTACTGTTAAAAGCGAGGCGACCGTCCAAGAAGGCTACATATCGAACTCATATGGCATGAAATGGGATGAATGGGATAGACCTTAGAGGGAAGGAAGGGAAACTGATATTTACAGGGTAGTTAATCATAAAAGACTTGAGAAGGAAGAGATCAAATTTTGGCTAGGGAATGGAAGGGGTTAGTCCGAGGCAGTGTCTGAAAGTAAGGAAGTACAGAGGGGAGGGGAAATCGAATGTTCCATTGATGACGTGGATAAAATAAATATACTGCCTTGCAAAATGTCGTCGCAACAGAAGATGGGGAGGCTTTAAATATAATAAAATACAGTTGTAACTTTGGGTTTCAGCCCGACAACCGGATGAGTACAGCGCCCTCTCGTGGAGTCTCACATAACTAATGCCAGCATCCGGACATAAAGAATACATCTTAATTACGTGGAGCCAATTATCCGTCAAGTAAAATCAATGAGAAATAGTATGGTAAATAATATGGTATTTTTTACAATGGGGATATATTCCGGCATGAGTGTAAATCATGACATCATATGCATCCACCCTCCCTGCCTACGCTCTATTCTCTGGCGGCACTCCGACCGGGCCGCAACCGGAGCCGTTGGCTGTGGCGGATGCTCCCAGATCGTGTTCCCTGTGTAGTGAAACGTCAGAAAGGAAGGAATGTAAGCAAATGTACGTACATATCGTGTAACAAAATGGGGGTAAAGTTTTCAGTGGACCCCCCACCCCGCCCCCGCCCCCGCGTGTCAAAAGAATTGGTGGATCCCCCGGGAGAAATTTTGTTCAGCCCGCCCCGCCCCCCCCCCGGTCGCAAGTTTGCCCCGCCCCCTTTCAAATTCCTGGATCCGCCTCATTCCAATTAGATATGTTATAGCACGGCGGATACAATGATCCAACTGGATAACGGGCTTGCCAACTTGGATGCATACGCTGCATAAATACCGACCCAGGTTATCAGGTCCTTCTTCATAATTGTATTACAATTTTAAGACTAGCCCCCTCCATAATACAAAGTCTTTAATATGCTTCCAAATATCAAAACAGTAAACAATGTCAAATGGATTGTACAAAAAGAAATCATGAGCATTTTATGCGTTTATGGAACTTGTTTTCCGTGTGAACTTCAAACGCATCCTATTTGTCAAGTTAGTTGGAGCGATAAATATAGAGACATCTATGTTTGATTGATTTTCACGAGAAATCTCTGTGTAACTGTGTGGATCAGGGAAGACTTAAAGTCACAACTCAAATGTCGAGTACTGAGGACTGTTGGGAAGTTGGGCGTGGGGGGTACGGGGTCTAGTTTGAGGTTCCCGAATAGCCATTTGTATGTAGACCCATATATAACATATATACCGGAATCTTGTCATTTAAACGATCAGCACGTCAAACTGGAGGAAACGAGGTTTTGATGAATATTTGGCTTTACTTGGCATACCGTGGTATATACAAGTACGAATAAAATATGTCTCTCATGATCTTTATTGTGTTTCTCGATGTCTAAGCAAAAAATTTTGTTTCTAAAGGTTGAGCCTTTATGTAATTCTATCGAAAGAATTTAATTGTATTCAGTCTACATATAAAGCTGGAAAGCTATTGCATTATTATTAGTCAGCTTGGAGATCAATTAATATAAAAAAATCGAATAAGATACACTATATTAAATAATTACCAACGTAAAAAAAACGTAAAAAAAAGAACTATAATTTGCTTTGGTTTATTTCAGCGACTAGCATCGGAGAGCGCTGAGCCCCCCCCCCCCCCACCCCCCCCCCCGCTCCAAAGCTCCAAATCTCATTTAGATGACGTAATAAACAAGAAAGCCTTGCCAATACATGTATGTTGTGGTAACTTCAGGGAGAAGCTCAACGTGTCAACTGGCATCTCAACTAACCATTCCAATCCTTTTCCCGCCCCGCCCCGCCCCGCCCCGCCACTCCCCTCCCCTCCCCTCCACTGCCCTGCCCTCTATGCATTTATAACGGTAGAACACGGCAGCGGTGTGGACCGCCACAGAACTAAATCAATACCCCACCAAACCCGATCTCATACTTGTGCGTTTTGGTGACAATTAAATAAGCTTTGGGCTGACGTGTACCATTTGGCTGTCGATCGTGAGGTTAAAAAACGCATCACATATCCAAACAGCCCATGCGTATCCCAGGATATTGCCTTGCTGGTTCAGAATCATCGATTAGATGATCGATTGGACCCCATCGTGTAAGGCACAGCATTAAACACCGCATTATAAGTCCACTGTTGCGTTGCCTAATCCGAAATTGTATGCACAACCGGATTGTAGACCCCACAGATCAAAAATGAGTTTTCAATCCCCAATTGTTCAATATGTATATATATATAAATTGATGCTTTTTGGTGTTGAATTTATTCATTGATTGTATGTAGCAAGATGGCATGACATGCGCTACAAAATTGAATAGTAACATCAATACATTTATACATAAATATACTTATATACGATGCAAAAATGCTGCAATAGGAGGATCTATCCACATCAAAAACAAAGATTAATTGAAGAGAGTTTGCCATTTCTTTTGGCTATAAAACGGTTTCTGCTGAATGACACATTTCACTATATTATAGTAGTATCTTCTAGTTCTTAAATCATTCTGTATCCTAGGCTTTACTTTTTTACATTTGCAGGAAAATATGTAGTTGGTTAGGGACAGTCACGGCCATATGTGAAATAACAGGGCACTGAACCACTTTCTGAGGGTAGTGCCGAAACTTGCTCGATATATCCCCAGCTTAGGTTGTCAAATGCTTTGCAACATTTATTAGGAGGAGGATGCCAGTTCTGCTTTGTTTGATTTAATTATGCTTCATATCATATAAATGTATTACTGCCTTAATTGTCTTTCGTTGTAACGGTAACAATGATATTGTATTACCCAGACGTGATAGACGGTCAGTGGGCCGGGTGGGGAGCGTGGGGGAGCTGTACCGCCCAGTGCGGCCTGGGTAAGCGGGTCAGACAGCGGGCCTGCAGCAACCCGGTCCCACAGAGCGGAGGAAACGTCCCTCGAGACCAATCCACAACAACACTGGCCGACGACTTTGAAAACCGTTACTGCACCGACAGCGAGCTGAGAGTTAAGTATTCAGTTTAGATATGGCTTAAGTAATCCATTGCTATGTTGACGTTCCATGATGCACATTTCGCCACAATTGCTTGGGCAGTTTATTCCAAATTCCTGCCGGTTATGCAAATAGCAGAAAATAGCTGATTTCATGTGATAGGGCGTGACCATCATTCACTGTTCGTTTTAACATGCTCTCTCAGTGATCAGTAATCACAGTGCCCTGTTGACATGTATTGGGCATACTTTCGCCTTCGGCCAAGTACCGGGATAACTTTTTTTCACAAATTTACTGTGTTTAGGAAATTAATCTTATGACTCAGAATAAGGCCCGACCAAGACCCGAGGAGAATAAACAAAGCCTGTGGCTTGTGGTTGTGGTTGCAGATTGTTAAACCGGCGTTAACAAAGTTATAAGTGTCAGCTGATAGCGCATGACCTGTATCGGCCTGGGTTTGGCCCCGAGCAAAGGTTGCAATTAACCTTGGTTTACATGGGAGGTTAGGTAATGGCGCTCGGCTCTGAGATTTGTTGCTTATTAACCGAAGTGCGATTAAGTGGCACACACTGTATATATTTAGAATAGAAAGGTTGTTATGGCGAAAATCGCCATCATGTGGGTCAGTTTTGTTTGTTATGGCGAAAATCGCCATCATGTCGGTCAGTTCTGTTTGTGTGTGTCTGTCTGTCTGTCTGTCTGTCTGTCTGTCCGCGCGATAACTGTCGAACACTTGCAGCTATCGTTGCCAACAGATGACAGAAGTCCAATCTCAGGTCAAGTTCGTTGCCGGGTGAAATCGGTCAGACGTCAACGTCACGGTGACGTCATACGTCCAAAACACATTTTCCGGTCTAACTCGCTTAATATTACCAGCTAGAAACACGTAATTAATGTCTATATACTCAGCTCTTGAATATCTTTCTCGTTATCGCTATCAAATTTTACGTACGAGCAATAGTTTTCACGCTACAGGCTTTGGTAATTTTAAAAATTATCACACCAATTTTTTTTCTTTAAATCTGCAAGCGATTGTCACGATACTTTGCAGAGACATTAAGGGTTCCACTCAGGTATATAATGT
Organism: Arenicola marina; assembly: GCA_964019135.1. Classification (NCBI taxonomy): domain Eukaryota; kingdom Metazoa; phylum Annelida; class Polychaeta; family Arenicolidae; genus Arenicola; species Arenicola marina. Next base: position 19,156,750 of record OZ025264.1, read on the forward strand.
GCAAGATGAATGCAATCGGATAGTTACTTTTTGTTTCCATAGCAACGCAAACATGAACCAATGGTAAAAGATTTTTTGGAGGAAATTTTTGAAATTTACCGTGACCTCAAAACATAGAAAACTATAAGCCACGCAACTCATCTTTGACACAAAGATTACTTAAGGTTCTTTCTTAAAATTGATTATATTTCAGCAACCTGGGTTAAGGGTCAAGGTCGTGTCCTTGACTATTTTGTAAATGTCGAGTGCTCGGTTGTAGCTCGAAAACTAAAAGACACCTGAGCACTAAACTTGTCCTGTTGGATAGAAGTGATGTAGCTTATTCCAAATCCGATCTCAACTCGAACCCGGAGCGCGCAACGTAACGGTGCCAGAGCGCCTGGAAGTTGGGGGTTCGAACCCGAATTTTTCAATTTTTAAGCTATCGCCCTCCAATATTTACCACAGACTGAGGCATAAATTAGGACCTTGTATTTAAAATTGCACTAAAATCGGACTGGTGGTTATCACGTAACGGGTCATTTCAATTTAAAATTAACGAAATTCACGGTGCCCTCAATATTGACCCTACAAACTTGAAAATAGTATAGGACACCGTGGAATTGTTATGACGGAAATCTTTGATTGGAGGAATCTATCAGTTTGTCCGTTTGGTCTGTGTGTGTGTCTGTCTGTCTGTCTGTCTGTCTGTCTGTTCGCACTCTGTAGGTCGCAAAACGCAACATTTTGTCGTATAACTTCACCCATCGCTAGGTATCCAACATGGCTCGGTCAAGTTCGTTAGCGGGGTATGAAGGTCAAAGGTCAAGGTCACAGGATTTTTTTCCTCTTTCCTTAACCATTGGAGATAGAAGATAGGGCCAATAATCGACAACATGCTTACTACAGAGACCGTTTTGGAGCTAGCCCTTTGGAAAAAAATGCACTTATTGTCCTCTGGCATTTCTCACCCTGTGCCAATTTGCATCGAAATCGATTAAGAAGTTTGGTCGCTAAAAAATAGTGTAACTTGAAAAAGAAACTTTAACATGGAACTCTATGAGGCTACATATTTGATCAATAACTTCTCTTCATCGCGTGAGCAATAAGCCATGCCGCCTTTCAGGGTGGAGTACTGCCCGAATCCGTGTGCGTGGGCGTGTGTATTGGCGGGGAGGGGCGGGTGGGCGTGGTGTGCGGGAATGCTGCATTTCCGTCATCAGCCTTTACCCTGTGGGTGACGCTCTCGTATTGCCCGTCAGGAAAAAATATGGTTAAAATTCGCCATGTTAACACTTTTGCCTAAATCGACTAAAATACCATCGCAATGGTAAACTATACGGCGTTTCCGTTCGCCTAACGCGACCCCACTCTCGTTGCCCCCACCCCGGCCTTCTCCATGACCGCCAATACACACACGCATTCTGGCTTTGATGCGCTACACTTGCGCACACTCCTGCCCTTATCCACACCCAGCCCCTACCTTACACCCCTGCCCTGTGTATTGCTCACCGGTCCGCTGCCGTTCAGCTGCTTGCTGCATGGTGCTCTTACCGTGAACCGAGAGCCGACTTCCTCCTGCCCCCACCCCCCCCCCCGGCGCGGGCCCCAACTGAGGTCGAGGTGACAGCGACTGCATCAGCATGGAAAGCTACGAAACGCTGTAATTCTCTTAATAATCGGCCCGGAAGGTCCCGGTTTGATTTATAATGTGCGGCGAGACGACCCCCATGCATCAGTCATGCGTCATGCGTCATCAGACGTCCATTTGAGCCATAAACTCTCAGCCGCCAGGGTGATGTGCCTTGTCTTATTTGGAGCTGCCACACGTTGCAAGACCACATACATGTATTTTAGCTTATCTTTCATTAAACCCAGAAATCAAGTACACATTTCCTTATGTCACTGATGGGGAAATGGAATATGGCGATCAAGCCTTGAACATAAACATTAAAGCTTTTATTGTAAATATTTATTATCGAGAAATTACTACACTCCGAGAATTTATATGAGGCATTCCGGTAATTAGAACCTGTCATGGCACGTAGGGTATCTACGTAGATTTATCGAATGAAACACAATTTGCTGGAATACAGGGCATATAGTTTATAATTATCACAGATATTTTTTTCATCACAGGCAAGCTATAGAGGTATAGCAGTATATAACCGAACAATGAGCTTATTTGTAACAACATAGACAGGCGGAGTTGGATAGCCTAGTGTGTAAAAACTTCCCTTTCCCTCACATCACACATTTTACATTTGCAATTCATGTACGTAGACCGATGGTTACCAGAAATATAAAATGATAATTAAATTATATCGATAAATAAATTGCAGTAAGCCTTCGCTGCTTCCTTTCTGTTTGTGTTTATCCCTAACAAAGCATCAATTTTTTTCTGAGTTTACTCACAAATAATGAACCAGATGAAGCCTTGATAGAGCTAAATGTGGTTGCTGATTGTGCATTTCTATAGTGACAACCCGGGTTACTATATTAACGCGCCGTCCACAAGCAAAATGAGAGATAAGTGCTCAGCAGCGACAGCAGCGCTCCTAGCGGCAGTGACCCCGCCATTCTGGAGGGACCACCCGACGTCAGGAGACTGTTTCCAGGGGGCAACAGACCGCGGTTACATCTGGATGTCTTGCAACAGATGCTGCAGATGCCCTCCAGATCATTGGCCATCTGGATCATGGTGTCAACGTGCGGCTCCATGAAGTCCAGGGACACAGGACTGCAAAGCAATCAGGACATCAATTGAGCCAGATCTTCATCGTGTGTTCAGGTAATTAGGTATGTAATTCCTGCCTCTTAAACCTCGAAATCCCCTTTGAACATTGAAGCAGATGTCTGGGACATTATCATTAATCAATCGGTATTAGGCTTCAAACAGTACAATACATCAATCAGCATTATGCTCATAAAAACGTGATAGATGTTCGACATATTTGGGCCAGCCAACATGTCCTTATACATAAGGGATGAAGAAGTGGTTTTACCTGCAGGATACAATGGAGTCAATGGTCTGATCCTGCAGAATGGTGCATTGCTCAGTCACGTTTTGTGTACATATATCCACGGTGGCACAGCTGTATATTATGAAACATAGTGAAACACGATAAATAGAGCAGCGATAGTAAAATTAAAGTCTGGAAAAGACGATAGTAAGCATCTGTCATACGATTTCCTTCATCATTTTATAGGATTGCACACACATTGTTATCAACAGGTGACATTAATATTGAATAGAGGACATCAAACATATGTCATACTATTTCCTTCATCCATTTATAGGATTGCACACAAATTGTATTCAAAGGCGACAGCAATATTGAATAGACGACATTAATCATTTGTCATACGACTTTCTTCATAATTTCACCGGACTGCACAAACATTGTATTCAATAGGGGAGACAAATATTGAATAGACGACAATAAACATGTCATACATTTTCCTTCGTGAGTTCATTTGATTGTACATATGGACCAACAATTACATCTGACGAAGCTCACATTTTGAAAACAATGTCAATATGTTACAGCTGCCAAGTATGATGTCTCTCCTAGCTCTCGTCGTTGAACAATAACTTGTGTAGTCTACTGCGTGGAAGCTGGCCATTGGAACTTAATTCTTGACTCACCCTTTATCTAGCGTAATGGAGTCGTCGGTCACATCCCTGGAGAAAGAGTAGATACAGTAGGGTTCCTCGGTGCTGCACCGTTTGGTTGGACCCTTGCACTTGATTTCGCCATTTTGACTAACTTGCCCGTTACAGTGGTAACACTCCATGACTAAAATTAAGCAAAACACGTTGACAACATCTTCCCTCAGTGACACCACGTGGCGTTTGAACTATAACAATATATCAAGTCGACCGCAGTTTCAATATTCATCTAAATTCTAAAAATTAAAATCAAAATAATACCGCAGTTTAGAAAACAAGCTTACACGTATTATTGGGAAAAATGAGTGCGTGAATAACAATTGCTTGCTTGCACAAGCATGTACATTCACACAGTGGGAGCGAACGCGCGAAGTGACGATACTACGGTATAGTACTCTGATATGACGACGATAACGAAGCGTATTGACTGTACACACCGCCGCAGGGCGTCTCCTCGCAATAGGCGCGCTCGTATTCCGAGAGCGTCTCGTTACTTCCGGTGTTGCTACCAAGACACGTCCGGCTGCGGACCTGCTGGCCGTTCCCACAGGTGGCGCTGCAAGCGCTCCACGCTGCCCAGTCCGCCCATTCCTGACAATCCTGACACTCTGCAGATAGTGTATGAAAAACCACACCCCGCAATTAAGACATATATTGCTGTATGTATTTGATCATTTGGTCTTAAAAATATCCTTTTCCCCCTTTTTTTTTCAGTCCGTCGTTCGATTACTCTTTCACTCAAATAAGGTTACTATTCAACAATGTAATTAGTTTTATGTGGCTTTAATGCCATCGGCGTCACATGGCTTTAACTATAGTCTCCTCGGCTAAGTTCAATTTTTAATGTTAGTTTGACAAAAGTTGATGGCTTATGTTATTATGTACACTTAGTTGAATGACCGAATCCAGCTTTACCTGGACATTTGAGCTGGTAGCAGGGTCTATGGAGAGCGCTTCCGCCATCGCAGTCCCGACCTCCGTAGGCTGGAGACGGCTGGTCGCAGGTTCGAATCCTGGTGGAGAGGGCGAGCCCGCATGTCGCCGAGCACCCGGACCACTCACCCCACAGCGACCAGCTCCCGTCCACTGCAGAGGCGATATGGCTTATATTTATTTTCTTGTGACATTTATGTCATGACATGTATGGACTGATTTATATGTGTAATATTGCAGTTTAATAAAATAAAGTTGCTGTATATATATGTGTTAATTAATAAAACAAATATGGTGCATATATATGTTAATTAATAAAACAAATATGGTGCACATATGTGTTAATTAATAAATCTGTACATTCCCTTACTTAATTTGAGTTTAGTTTTGGGCAGCGGTGGCAAAACGATCTATATCTACTGTACTGTCTTTTGACACAGTCATTGTCAAATGCAATACAGTTTTAAGCATATAGATATATTGAGAAATCCCTGACATACATTTGTCAAAGCAACAATCACTGCATAGTTACCGTTTGCCTGCGACCAAGAAATATTGTGTATATCAACTCTATTATCGCCCTGCAGTGGCGTAGCTACCATTGACGGAGCATACGCAGTACTTCCCCTTTTCAGGGGCAATTCTCGATCCAACCAGAGCCTCTTGTTCTCTCGCGGCAGTTATAGTCTGTATACCTTACTTTGAGGCTGGCTACGCCACTGCCACGACTGATTGCCAAAAGAAGCATATCGCCTACCTGGCAGTCCACACTGCTCGCGGCTACAGCCCTCCTCCTCCAGACTGCTGCCCTCGCAATCCAGAGTGGCGCCCTCCGTCTGGACACAGTTCCTGATCCTAGTCCTGGTGCCCTCACCGCAGGATGAGGAGCAGGGACTCCAGTCTTCCCAGGATGCCCATGTACCCGGACCTGCGTATCCATGGTTACACTTCGTTCATTTCCGCTTGACATGAATACTGACATCAACCATAATAACTAACTGAAGGATGATAGTTTTTCAACTGAATGATATTATTTCGTCTCCCATAGCATTTTCCTGATATATATGTGGCTGATTAACAACGCTGTGTGTTTCAGAAATAATCTTATGACTTATAGGCCTTGACAACAGAGACACGTCACGCGCATGTTCAAGCGATTCCACTTCCGGTGCATATAACAATACACTGGGCCTCATGATTCATATTTCCTTCGCCTTGCATTATACCTTAGGGCCATAAATCAAGGGTGGAAAGCTAATACTTATTTTTGATATTGATTTGAACGGCAGGGTTTCTGACAGAAAGTTTTCTCGTACATCTAGCGCATGCGCGTCAGAGGTGACAAAAAAAAGGTATCTCACCGTCCGAGCAGTCGAAATTTTCACAGTCTTCGGCGTCGGAGATGGAGCCATCGCAGAAGCCGCCTCCGTTCTGTGGGACCGGGTTGCTGCAGGCACGCTGTCTGACCCGCTTACCCAGGCCGCACTGGGCGTTACAGCCCCCCCACGCGCCCCACCCGGCCCATTGGCCGTCTATCACGTCTGGGTAATACAATATAATTACTACTGTTAAAACGACCAACAAACCAGGATCGAATATATATAAGTTTAGTTATTATGAAAGCATTGATTTGGCTGCTGTCCTGAAGATCATACTTTTAGTGATCATTTCAATTATAGAATATATAAATGCAATGCAATCGCTTACATGCAGTGGCGGATCTAGCGGAGTGGGTGGTTGACTTACTGAGGTGGCAGCTCACACCGCTGAAGCCTGGTCTACACTTACAGGGGACGGGGAGGGAAATAGTTGACTTACTGAGGTGGCAGTTCACACAGTTGACGTCTATTCTGCAGTCACAGGGGAGGGGAGGGAATAGTTGACTTACTGAGGTGGCAGTTCACACCGCTGAAGCCTGTACTACAGTCATAGAGGAGGGGATGGGGTGGTTGACTTACTGAGGTGGCAGTTCACACCGCTGAAGCCTGGTCTACACTTACAGGGGAGGGGGAGGGAGATAGTTGACTTACTGAGGTGGCAGTTCACACAGTTGACGCCTATTCTACAGTCACAGGGGAGGGGAGGGAATAGTTGACTTACTGAGGTGGCAGTTCACACCGCTGAAGCCTGTTCTACAGTCATAGAGGAGGGGATGGGGTGGTTGACTTACTGAGGTGGCAGTTCACACCGCTGAAGCCTGATCTACAGTCATAGAGGAGGGGATGGGGTGGTTGACTTACTGAGGTGGCAGTTCACACCGCTGAAGCCTGGTCTACACTTACAGGGGAGGGGGAGGGGGTGGTTGACTTACTGAGGTGGCAGTTCACACAGTTGACGCCTATTCTACAGTCACAGGGGAGGGGAGGGAATAGTTGACTTACTGAGGTGGCAGTTCACACCGCTGAAGCCTGTTCTACAGTCATAGAGGAGGGGATGGGGTGGTTGACTTACTGAGGTGGCAGTTCACACCGCTGAAGCCTGATCTACAGTCATCGAGGAGGGGAGGGGGTGGTTGACTTACTGAGGTGGCAGTTCACACCGGTGAAGCCTGCGCCACAGTCACAGAGGAGGGGAGGGGGTGGTTGACTTACTGAGGTGGCAGTTCACACCGCTGAAGCCTGTACTACAGTCATAGAGGAGGGGATGGGGTAGTTGACTTACTGAGGTGGCAGTTCACACCGCTGAAGCCTTACTACAGTCATAGAGGAGGGGAGGGGGTGGTTGACTTACTGAGGTGGCAGTTCACACCGCTGAAGCCTGCTCCACAGTCACAGAGGAGGGGAGGGGGTGGTTGACTTACTGAGGTGGCAGTTCACACCGCTGAATCCTGTACTACAGTCCTAGAAGAGGGGAGGGGGTGGTTGACTTACTGAGGTGGCAGTTCACACCGCTGAAGCCTGTACTACAGTCATAGAGGAGAGGATGGGGTGGTTGACTTACTGAGGTGGCAGTTCACACCGCTGAAACCTGTACTACAGTCACAGGGGAGGGGAGGGGGTGGTTGACTTACTGAGGTGGCAGTTCACACCGCTGAGGACTGTACTACAGTCATAGAGGAGGGGATGGGGTGGTTGACTTACTGAGGTGGCAGTTCACACCGCTGACGCCTATTCTACAGTTACAGGGGAGGGGAAGGGGGTGGTTGACTTACTGAGGTGGCAGTTCACACCGCTGAAGCCTGTACTACAGTCATAGAGGAGGGGATGGGGTGGTTGACTTACTGAGGTGGCAGTTCACACCGCTGAAGCCTGTACTACAGTCATAGAGGAGGGGATGGGTGGTTGACTTACCGAGGTGGCAGTTCACACCGCTGAAGCTTGATCTACAGTCATAGAGGAGGGGAGGGGGTGGTTGACTTACCGAGGTGGCAGTTCACACCGCTGAAGCCTGTACTACAGTCACAGAGGAGGGGAGGGAGTGGTTGTCTTACTGAGGAGGCAGTTCACACCGCTGAAGCCTGTACTACAGTCATAGAGGAGGGGAGGGGGTGGTTGATTTACTGAGGTGGCAGTTCACACCGGTGAAACCTGTACTACAGTCATAGAGGAGGGGATGGGGTGGTTGACTTACTGAGGTGGCAGTTCACACCGCTGAAGCCTGTTCTACAGTCATAGAGGAGGGGATGGGGTGGCTGACTTACTGAGGTGGCAGTTCACACCGCTGAAGCCTGTACTACAGTCATAGAGGAGGGGATGGGGTGGTTGACTTACTGAGGTGGCAGTTCACACCGCTGAAGCCTGTACTACAGTCATAGAGGAGGGGATGCGTGGTTGACTTACTGAGGTGGCAGTTCACACCGCTGAAGCCTGATCTACAGTCATAGAGGAGGGGAGGGGGTGGTTGACTTACTGAGGTGGCAGTTCACACCGCTGAAGCCTGTACTACAGTCACAGAGGAGGGGATGGGGCGGTTGACTTACTGAGGTGGTAGTTCACACCGCTGAAGCCTGTTCTACAGTCGTAGAAGAGGGGCTGGGGTGGTTGACTTACTGAGGTTGCAGTTCACACCGCTGAAGCCTGGTCTACACTTACAGGGGAGGGGGAGGGGGTGGTTGACTTACTGAGGTGGCAGTTCACACCGCTGAAGCCTGTACTACAGTTACAGGGGAGGGGGAGGTGGTGGTTGACTTACTGAGGTGGCAGTTCACACCGCTGAAGCATGTACTACAGTCATAGAGGAGGGGATGGGTGGTTGACTTACTGAGGTGGCAGTTCACACCGCTAAAGCCTGCACTACAGTTACAGGGGAGGGGGAGGTGGTGGTTGACTTACTGAGCTGGCAGTTCACACCGCTGAAGCCTGCTCCATAGTCAGAGAGGAGGGGATGGGGTGGTTGACTTACTGAGGTGGCAGTTCACACCGCTGAAGCCTATTCTACAGTTACAGGGGAGGGGGAGGGAGTGGTTGACTTAGTGAGGTGGCAGTTCACACCGCTGAAGCCTGTACTACAGTCATAGAGGAGGGGATGGGTGGTTGACTTACTGATGTGGCAGTTCACACCGCTGAAGCCTGATCTACAGTCATAGAGGAGGGGAGCGGGTGGTTGACTTACTGAGGTGGCAGTTCACACCGCTGAAGCCTGTGCTACAGTCATAGAGGAGGGGAGCGGGTGGTTGACTTACTGAGGTGGCAGTTCACACCGCTGAAGCCTGCTCCACAGTCACAGAGGAGGGGATGGGGTGGTTGACTTACTGAGGTGGCAGTTCACACCGCTGAAGCCTGCTCCACAGTCACAGAGGAGGGGAGGGGGTGGTTGACTTACTGAGGTGGCAGTTCACACCGCTGAATCCTGTACTACAGTCATAGAGGAGGGGAGGGGGTGGTTGACTTACTGAGGTGGCAGTTCACACCGCTGAAGCCTGTACTGCAGTAATAGAGGAGGGGATGGGGTGGTTGACTTACTGAGGTGGCAGTTCACACCGCTGAAGCCTGTACTACAGTCACAGGGGAGGAGAGGGTGTGGTTGACTTACTGAGGTGGCAGTTCACACCGCTGATGCCTGTACTACAGTCATAGAGGAGGGGATGGGGTGGTTGACTTACTGAGGTGGCAGTTCACACCGTTGAAGCCTGTACTACAGTCATAGAGGAGGGGATGGGGTGGTTGACTTACTGAGGTGGCAGTTCACACCGCTGAAGCCTGTACTACAGTCACAGGGGAGGGGAGGGGGTGGTTGACTTACTGAGGTGGCTGTTCACACCGCTGAAGCCTGTACTACAGTCATAGAGGAGGGGATGGGGTGGTTGACTTACTGAGGTGGCAGTTCACACCGCTGAAGCCTGTACTACAGTCATAGAGGAGGGGATGGGGTGGTTGACTTACTGAGGTGGCAGTTCACACCGCTGAAGCCTGGTCTACAGTCACAGAGGAGGGGATGGGGTGGCTGACTTACTGAGGTGGCAGTTCACACCGCTGAATCCTGTACTACAGTCATAGAGGAGGGGATGGGGTGGTTGACTTACTGAGGTGGCAGTTCACACCGCTGAAGCCTGTACTACAGTCACAGGGGAGGGGAGGGGGTGGTTGACTTACTGAGGTGGCAGTTCACACCGCTGAAGCCTGTACTACAGTCATAGAGGAGGGGTGGGGTGGTTGACTTACTGAGGTGGCAGTTCACACCGCTGAAGCCTGTACTACAGTCATAGAGGAGGGGATGGGGTGGTTGACTTACTGAGGTGGCAGTTCACACCGCTGAAGCCTGGTCTACAGTCACAGAGGAGGGGATGGGGTGGCTGACTTACTGAGGTGGCAGTTCACACCGCTGAATCCTGTACTACAGTCATAGAGGAGGGGATGGGGTGGTTGACTTACTGAGGTGGCAGTTCACACCGCTGAAGCCTGTACTACAGTCACAGGGGAGGGGAAGGGGTGGTTGACTTACTGAGGTGGCAGTTCACACCGCTGAAGCCTGTACTACAGTCACAGGGGAGGGGAGGGGGTGGTTGACTTACTGAGGTGGCAGTTCACACCGCTGAAGCCTGTACTACAGTCACAGAGGTGGGTAGGGGGTGGTTGACTTACTGAGGTGGCAGTTCACACCGCTGAAGCCTGTTCTACACTTACAGGGGAGGGGGAGGGGGTGGTTGACTTACTGAGGTGGCAGTTCACACCGCTGAAGCCTGTACTACAGTCACAGAGGAGGGGATGGGGTGGTTGACTTACTGTGGTGGCAGTTCACACCGCTGAAGCCTGTACTACAGTCATAGAGGAGGGGAGGGGGTGGTTGACTTACTGAGGTGGCAGTTCACACCGCTGAAGCCTGTTCTACAGTTACAGGGGAGGGGGTGGTTGACTTACTGTGGTGGCAGTTCACACCGCTGAAGCCTGTACTACAGTCACAGGGGAGGGGATGGGGTGGTTGACTTACTGAGGTGGCAGTTCACACCGCTGAAGCCTGCTCCACAGTCACAGGGGAAGGGATGGGGACGCTGACTTACTGAGGTGGCAGTTCACATCGCTGAAGCCTGTACTACAGTCACAGGGGAGGGGAGGGGGTGGTTGACTTACTGAGGTGGCAGTTCACACCGCTGAAGCCTGTTCTACAGTTACAGGGGAGGGGAGGTGGTGGTTGACTTACTGTGGTGGCAGTTCACACCGCTCAAGGCTGTACTACAGTCACAGGGGAGGGGAGGGGGTGGTTGACTTACTGATGTGGCAGTTCAAACCGCTGAAGCCTGATCTACAGTCATAGAGGAGGGGAGCGGGTGGTTGACTTACTGAGGTGGCAGTTCACACCGCTGAAGCCTGTACTACAGTCATAGAGGAGGGGAGCGGGTGGTTGACTTACTGAGGTGGCAGTTCACACCGCTGAAGCCTGCTCCACAGTCATAGAGGAGGGGGTGGGGTGGTTGACTTACTGAGGTGGCAGTTCACACCGCTGAAGCCTGCTCCACAGTCACAGAGGAGGGGAGGGGGTGGTTGACTTACTGAGGTGTCAGTTCACACCGCTGAAGCCTGTACTACAGTCATAGAGGAGGGGAGGGGGTGGTTGACTTACTGTGGTGGCAGTTCACACCGCTGAAGCCTGTACTACAGTCACAGGGGAGGGGAGGGGGTGGTTGACTTACTGAGGTGGCAGTTCACACCGCTGGAGCCTGTTCGACAGTTACAGGGGAGGTGAGGGGGTGGTTGACTTACTGTGGTGGCAGTTCACACCGCTGAAGCCTGTTCTACAGTTACAGGGGAGGGGAGGGCGTGGTTGACTTACTGTGGTGGCAGTTCACACCGCTGAAGCCTGTACTACAGTCACAGAGGAGGGGAGGGGGTGGTTGACTTACTGAGGTGGCAGTTCACACCGCTGAAGCCTGCTCCACAGTCACAGAGGAGGGGAGGGGGTGGTTGACTTACTGAGGTGGCAGTTCACACCGCTGAAGCCTGTTCTACAGTTACAGGTGTAGCGACCGATCTTGTCCACACAGGTTCCGTCGTTAATGCAGGGAGAACTACTGCACTCGTTACTCTCTGCAGACAAAGCAAAAACAGAAATCATCACGTCAGTTAATTCCCCATTGTGCGTTTACTATAGAGAGGAAACAGAATCAAAGAGACAAGACTTGTATTCTAAAAAACAGGTTAAAAGTAAAACAAACAGTATTGATAAGGCACTCAAAACAATATGAGTATATACCTGACCGACCTGCATAATATCACAATATAATTTTCGTTTAAAGAAAGAAAACATGTGGTTTTTCATGTTTACGATATCATACTGCTGGGAAATGGTGCGAGGACTAGTAGCGTCGACCCATGTCTCTAATATATATATATATTCTAACGTTGACATCTCCTCCGGTTTTATCCATGGGACATGTACCCGCGGAAAGGTATTTGAGACAATATACAGACGGCGTTATGTCTTACCTGTTTCGCACTGGTCCCCCTCGTACCCGGTAACACATTCACAGTAGTAGCCGCCGACGGAGGGGATATTCTCGCGACAGGTGCCGCCATTTTGACAAGGTGAACTCTGACACTCTGCGATCGCTGCGGAAACGAAGAATAAATATATATATATGGTACATATTCATGATAAAATGCATGCTCTGTAAATTATGTTTTTGAATATCCTTTTCTCCCAAACTAATTAATGTATACACGGTGAAAAGGTCCGTTGTGGAACACCATGTGACAATGAGAGTGACTGACATTTAAATTTTAATAATGACAGTAAGTTAGAAAGCTCATCGTGCGTATTTAATGATTTACGGTTTTATTGATTTAACGGTTCCGCTTATAGTAAGTAGGTAATAGGTTTATTATAGTCATTTATGAGGAATACAACTGATAACATGTACAACAGGGTAAACACACTATATAAATCCTCACGCAGCCCGCACTGGGCTTACAAGTGACTGTTGATTTATGGTAATGCCGCATATATCAGCGTGAAAAAAAATAATAATAAGAAGACTTCAATTCAAGAAAAAATTTATATATAATGATTACCTAAACATAACCAAAAAACAACAACTTAGAAACGAAGAAAAATAGATTGAAATACAACAAAAATCAAACAAAATAAATAAAAATTATACAAAATAGCAGACCAAAGTGATAATATTCGACTGAAGTTAATTTTGCATTTCTTAGTTATATAACAAACTATGCCAGGACGCCCATGCTTTGCTTATATTCATCGTGAGTCTGCAATGTTTACCATGTGTAACAAATGTCCCACTTACCTTCGTCACAGATGTCTCCAGTGTAACCCCCAACACAATCACAGGTGAAGCTGTTAATGCCATCCACACACGCACCAGAATTCAAACATCGGTCGGGAACGCAGTCATCAATATCTGTGGTATGTATAGCAATCAGTTTCAACTTCGTTTGGCACATGTATTTGATCACAGTTATCATAATTTATCAAACTATACATAAATATTTGATCACAATTATCATAATTTATCGAATTATACATAAGCGTACATTTTTAGTTAACTTTCAAACGACCTTTGTTCACAAAGAGTGCATCAGTGAAAATGACTCTTTTGCATCAGTGAATATTTGGTTACACGAATAACCCTTTTATCTTTTACAGTCGGTGTCAGTGATTGTACCTGTTTGACAGTCTGTACCCGTGAACCCCGCCAGACAGTCGCAGACATAGCCGTCGACAGCATCGATGCACGTGGCTCCATTGACACAAGGATCGGGATTGCAGTCGTTGGTGTCTAGGTGGTCGCAAATACATATAACGGCTGAATATCTTTCTTGACAGATGTGTTTTGCAAAGGAATTTCAATAATTCACAGCTTTGAAGCACTCTTTCAATGTTCAGCTATTTCTTCTTCAGAGTATTATATTATACATAGCAGTATATAAACACAAACAGTACACATGGGTATATGATTTGCATATTGGGATCAAATTACTGCTCATTTGAGTTAAGAAATAGCTTAAATTCTTAAGAAATTAATTAAATAACCTTTCATTATTCCAATATGTACAATGGTCAATGGCCACATAAATATACGTACCGATTTCACAGTTGTCCCCCTCGAAGCCCTGGGGACACGAACACCCGTAGCTGTCAAACAACTCCACACACGTGCCTCCGTTTTGACAGGGATCGCTTCCACACTCCATCACCTCTGTAAGGTCAAGGCCAATTCAGAATCGGCAACGCTTATTAATAAGTTGTGCACCATATTAATGGCAGAATGACCAACTTGGTTTCAAAGCATACATACACTACTTTATGTACGTATGATCGCTGCCATAACTTGTCCTTTTTTTATTACTTACTCAGACACACAGGTACACGTGTACTGGGCCGTTCAGACAGCTTACCTTGGTCACAGTTTACGCCCTCCCACCCAGAAACACAAGTACACGTGTACTGAGCCGTTTAGACAGCTTACATTGGTCACAGTTTACGCCCTCCCACCTAGACACACAAGTACACGTGTACTGAGCCGTTCAGACAGCTTACCTTGGTCACAGTTTACGCCCTCCCACCTAGACACACAAGTACACGTGTACTGAGCCGTTCAGACAGCTTACCTTGGTCACAGTTTACGCCCTCCCACCCAGACACACAAGTACACGTGTACTGAGCTGTTTAGACAGCTTACCTTGGTCACAGTTTACGCCTTAGCACCTAGACACACAGGTACACGTGTACTGAGCCGTTCAGACAGCTTACCTTGGTCACAGTTTACGCCCTCCCACCCAGAAACACAAGTACACGTGTACTGAGCCGTTCAGACAGCTTACCTTGGTCACAGTTTACGCCCTCCCACCCAGACACGCAAGTACACGTGTACTCAGCCGTTCAGACAGCTTACCTTGGTCACAGTTTACGCCCTCCCACCCAGACACACAATTACACGTGTACTGAGCCGTTCAGACAGCTTACTTTGGCCACAGTTTACGCCCTACCACCCAGAAACACAAGTACACGTGTACTGGGCCGTTCAGACAGCTTACCTTGGTCACAGTTTACGCCCTCCCACCCAGAAACACAAGTACACGTGTACTGGGCCGTTCAGACAGCTTACCTTGGTCACAGTTTACGCCCTCCCACCCAGACACACAAGTACACGTGTACTCAGCCGTTCAGACAGCTTACCTTGGTCGCAGTTTACGCCTTCCCACCCAGACACACAAGTACACGTGTACTGAGCCGTTCGGACAGCTTACCTAGGTCACAGTTTACGCCCTCCCACCCAGAAACACAAGTACACGTGTACTGGGCCGTTCAGACAGCTTACCTTGGTAACAGTTTACGCCCTCCCACCCAGACACACAAGTACACGTGTACTGGGCCGTTCAGACAGCTTACCTTAGTCACAGTTTACGCCCTCCCACCTAGACACACAAGTACACGTGTACTGAGCCGTTTAGACAGCTTACCTTGGTCACAGTTTACGCCCTCCCACCCAGACACACAATTACACGTGTACTGAGCCGTTCAGACAGCTTACCTTGGTCACAGTTTACGCCCTCCCACCCAGAAACACAAGTACACGTGTACTGGGCCGTTCAGACAGCTTACCTTTGGTCACAGTTTACGCCCTTCCACCTAGACACACAAGTACACGTGTACTCAGCCGTTCAGACAGCTTACCTTGGTCACAGTTTACGCCCTCCCACCCAGACACACAAGTACGCGTGTACTGGGCCGTTCAGACAGCTTACCTTGGTCACAGTTTACGCCCTCCCACCCAGACACACAAGTACACGTGTACTGAGCCGCTCCGTCGGCGCACGCCGCTCCATTTTGACACGGATTGCTCAAGCATTCGTTCATCTCTGCAAAAGACAAACCGAGACCGTACAATATTGTCTTTGTATGAAATATCGAAAGTTAGTCTCAGTGATGACGACAACATGTACACATATTGGGCAGGTGGGTAAGCAGGGATGTTTGATATTGTTTCAGGCAGAAAATATGGCGGGGTTTGATATTTGAAGCCCCCGTTATTTACAGTATTTATATTGTTTATAAATGGACGTATTTTAATATATGCTTCAAGTTTTATTAATACATCTTTGAAGCTAAAAATACTCACCGTTCTCGCAGAATTCCCCATTGAAACCGACATGACATACACACTGGAATTCGTTGACCAGGTTGACACAGCTGGAGTATTCCGAGCACGGGTTGCTAACACACTCGTCAATGTCTGCAAAGTATTGATCCGACAAGAGTCAAATGGTGCACGCCAGCCATACAAAAACTACAATTTAGCCACGTTCCACGTATTGGGGCCTGGTCAGCTGGGCTAATAAACCAACCTTGTGCCTTCATATGGGAGGTATTTATATTATGGATCATAGACCACCTGTAGAAAAACCTAAAAGATATCCCAGTGGCCCAGCTTACAGGAACATCGATACAGTGACGACAAAGATGTGTGTAGAGGGGTAACTAACGTACATGCAAAAGTTGTTAAGAAGGCGCTTCCGGGAGCCCAAAAATCCAAGTGCCAAGAACTGTGTAAAATTAGGGCCAATCCACGTACCAGCTGCGAAAAGGTGCACGACTTTGGCAAAATCAACTCTGACGAAAGATAATCGTTAGGATGTGCCCCTCACGAGCTTAAACATAGAGCGGACATTTTGGCGTACCAGTTGCTCCCCAAAATAGACCCATGCGGTTACCAAAGTCCATAATTTAGGACCCATTGGCGTACCAAAATGCACGAACAGCACACCCTTTGCAGAGGCATGTCCCCAGCAGTAAATTACCTTGAGATACACCCCCCGGGGGTTTTATTAAGTATGGCTCTTGCGAAATGTATCTTAATATCTAAAAATTTCTTAAAAGATAAACACGCGCAATCGTTGGAATTCATGTCTACATATGCTTATAGAATGTCCCCGTGCATAAGATCAGGGGCGTAGGCAGGGACTTGAGCAAGTGTACGCACCTACTGCAGATGAAATAACAAACTTACTCCCGAACAAGAGGATTGCACGTGTATGCACATCATAATGTGTACGCCCGTGCGTACGTGCGTATGGGCGTACGGCAAGCTACGCCCCTGAAGATGGATCGACAGAGGGTTAGACCTTTCGGGACAGAAACCGAAAAATAGGGGAGCAATGAATAGGTCTGTGTATCTGTGTGAATTTTTAAGAAAACAAACTTACTGATCTCGCAGTAATCTCCTTCGTAGCCGGAGGCGCAGATACATGCAAACTGGTTGACCCCGTTCAGACACACGGCTCCGTTCACACAAGGGCTGCTGTCACATTCATTGATGTCTGCAATATAGTGGATAACTTATTTGGCTTTCCTTGTCAGTTAACTGGTCCCACTTTTACTATCAAAGGTGATTTAATCCACAAATAAAGTATATATCCCAACGACGTGACAGCTGGGGGATAAACAAAGTAAAGCGGCCAATCGTGTCAATGATCTTTGGGACTATCTTTCTTTCCGTGATGATTTCATAATAATAAAAGTGGGGTCTGTATGGTTGCGTACCCATGGAAAAAATTATTTATAGTAATGTTCATTAGTAAAATATGGGTTTGTATTAAAAAAGCATTCCTGCAGGCTTGTAGGTATACCTATTTCACAAAGGTCACCAGCATAACCCGCAGTGCAGTCGCACCGGAAATCATAATTTAGGTCAACACAGGCGCCATTTTGACACGGATTGCTGTCGCATTCATTGATATCTGAAAAAAGGGGAAAAATGACAATGTTCCGAAATCCGCTTGACAACAAAAGTAGACATGATAAGTAAACGGAATATAAAAATAAAATATTTATATTTTTTTAATTTAACACCTACAAAGAAGTGTGTACCCGGGTGTATACATTTATCTATGCACTTTCAATATAAGATAAGAGGGCTATTTATGTGAATCAGGGCCACCGTCTGGCCCTGTTTGGTTCAAGAACATTGTTTCAACATAGCATCGCCTCATATTGTAATGGAGCACACATATAAAGATGCCCGTTACAATGACAGTAAAAAAAAGAACAATGAAAGCTAAAATTAGGTGAATTTGATATCCGATCGCCTATTCAGTTTGAATCCTGCTACAATAAGAACAATTATGTTTTAGGACGGATCTGGAACTTTGAAAATGAGGGATGGCGACCAGGGGCGGCTCTCTGCTCTGCGCATACTTGCGACCAGTGGTCGGGGAAAATGGGGGGGGGGTCACATTTACACCTCAGATGGCCTTGATTTAGTATGGAAACTCAATATTGTTTTTCTTCAAGGGTCATTTCTTCAAGGGTCGACATGAAGAGTCCTTAACATCCCCTTGCTTGATGGGGGTGGGGCGGCGCTTCTACATAATGTCACTTTGCGAGGTATTTCGTCTAAAAAGCCGTGTAAGAGAGAGGAGCCCCCTAACACCCATCCCCCTCCCCCTTCCCGACTAGATCTGCCCCTGTTTATCACCAAATTCTATTTAGTTCGATTTCGGACTGGGAGACAAGAAAGTACCAACGGAGCTCTCTCTGCCGGGAGATTGGAAGGTGGCAAGCCATTCTTACCCGGAAGAGACTGTTGACACGACAGGAGCCCCACTCTGCCCAGACCAGTGGCCTCTGTCCCCGGTACGGCCCCAGTGATGCTTTTGATGGGCAGTAACACATCCTCATCGACAAAACCTCTGTCCGTGTCGGAATAATAATTAGTATCTTTGCTGATACATTCTCTGTAAATGAAATAGAAAGAAAAACATGCGTTGAAACAAAATAAAACATTCACAGATTATGGTCTATAACACCGAAATGACAGCTTCATTGATTGGGTGTTGTTTTTCTATGATTCGCTGGAGGTCATTATTTGTAGCTGATCCCGTAATACCCGAGAGTGATATGATCCTTTGCGGTTACAACTGCTCGTATTGATTCGTCGCCTGGAACATCAACATTTCATGTCAATCCTGTCAGTATATGGCATTGGGGTTAAGGAAAGGGAAACTTACGCTCCGTTGCAGTTGTCCTGTACGAGGCAGTTACAGTAGTACCCGGTGTACTCGGGTTCGGCTACCGGAAGCGAGTCCCCAAGAGGTCCGGAGACAGACCAGTCGGGAGGGGAATTGAACCGGCGCCCGAACTCAAATTCCTGCTCGCAGTAACCGTCAGCCTGTGAACGAAAACATTAGCCAATATTGGCAACCCTTTCTATTCCCATTATTACATTTTTACGTCACCTATGTGCTGGGCGTTAAAGTTGCGTATCGAGCTCTGCTTTCCCGCCAAAACTGCAGGGGTGAAAATACAAACAAGAATCAGTCCTTGAATCGTCCAAAATTTCTTTTGTCTATATTTCACGCATGCCAGACTGCCAAATACAGTCTCTTAGCCTTGCCCGTGATATGAATTAACCACAGGTTTTCAACTTAGTGATAAGCATCAGTTTGTGAGCTTCGCGATGGTTTGATATAAGTAGCAGGGCCGCGACAGAGTACTGTAGTGTCCCGGGATAGACACGTTTGCCATATGACAGCCGAAATGGCGATATTTATTAGGTTTCTGAATTTATAGAATGAAACAATCGAGTTTTCTGCAAATTGTGATTTGTATGTCGCATAGGCTTAGATTTTGGCGGGAAAAGCTCGACAAGCGCTTACAGGCCTTCCCACATGTGAGCTAATCACCTGTTTTACACCCAATCAGTATATATCAGTATATCGTGACAAAGAAATCGGGCACATGCAGCTAGGCAGTTTGAATCCATAGCCACAATTCGTTCGTGTGTGACGTCATGTTTCATTATTCTACGCAATGTCACTATGGCAACGATTGACTATTGAAGGGGCCGCAAGGCGGTTTGGGTCACATTTCACGATTTTTAGCCGCCTTCAGATTTAACGGTAGTTGAAATAGTTAACACGACCATCAACTCGGAATAATATGACAATAGCGCAAGTTTGCGGGGCGTTAGGCAATTTTATTGTCCCGACATCAAGCTGTAGCAGCCCGCCAATTTTCATTATCGGCCCGAGGCCGCAAGGTCAAGGGTGGATAATGAAAATGAAGCTCACGCTCAAACTCGCGCTATTACTATTATTACGAGTTGAATCTAAATTTAAGGCGTTGACTTGTCTCTGCTTCCTTGGTTTAGATCAATTTCCGCATGCAACGACCAAAGTAAAACATTTTGGGACTAACTGTCCGTAAATCGGAAGCCTTGCCACATATAGTTGGCCAGTCGCCTTTTATACCATATATATATCGTTGCCAAGAAACATGGCACGAGCAACTAGGCAACTAGGCAGGTCAGCGGGCCATTTAAAGCTATAACTACAATTCATTCGTGCGTGAAGTCATGTGTCATTGTCCTATGCAGTGTCGCTATGGCAACGATTGTCGATTGCATTGGCAGCGGGGCGGTTCGAGGCAGAATACAGCGGCATTCACATGTAATGCTATTGTACTAGATAACATGACCACCAACTCGTAATAATGGGCCATATCCGCTCTGTGGCTCACTCAATAGACAATCGTTGCCTTAGTTACACCACTGGCATTGTATGGAACAATGATGTATAACGTCACACAAGAAGCTCTGGTTATCAGTTTCTCGTACGCGATGGGCTATCTCAGCACAATCCTACCTAACCATGTCCTCGCCTGAACGAGGGACTGGATGTGAGAGACTTGTGCTGAGATAAACATATCTCGCACTCGACCCAATCGCATATGCATCTCATCATTAATCCTTCAATTCCCCGTGCATTTCATTGACCTAATTTAGCCATCTTTTGCTCAAAAGGTTGCCTTAAACAACAATTATTTTCAGTCACTTACGGCGATGAGAGCCAGCTGTCGGTCAGTGAGTCACTTACGGCGATGAGAGCCAGCTGTTGGTCAGGGAGTCACCTATGGCGATGAGAGCCAGCGGTTGGTCAGGGAGTCACTTACGGCGATGAGAGCCAGCTGTTGGTCAGTGAGTCACTTACGGCGATGAGAGCCAGCTGTTGGTCAGGGACTCACTTTCGGCGATGAGAGCCAACTGTTGGTCACTGAGTCACTTACGGTGATGAGAGCCAGCTGTTGGTCAGTGTGTCACTTACGGCGATGAGAGCCAATTGTTGGTCAGTGAGTCACTTACGGCGATGAGAGCCAGCTGTTGGTCAGCGTGTCACTTACGGCGATGAGAGCCAGCTGTTGGTCAGGGAGTCACTTACGGCGATGAGAGCCAGCTGTTGGTCAGGGAGTCACTTACGGCGATGAGAGCCAGCTGTTGGTCAGGGAGTCACTTACGGCGATGAGAGCCAGCTGTTGGTCAGGGAGTCACTTACGGCGATGAGAGCCAACTGTTGGTCAGTGAGTCACTTACGGCGATGAGAGCCAGCTGTTGGTCAGTGTGTCACTTACGGCGATGAGAGCCAACTGTTGGTCAGTGAGTCACTTACGGCGATGAGAGCAAGCTGTTGGTCAGTGTGTCACTTACGGCGATGAGAGCCAGCTGTTGGTCAGGGACTCACTTACGGCGATGAGAGCCAACTGTTGGTCAGTGAGTCACTTACGGCGATGAGAGCCAGCTGTTGGTCAGTGTGTCACTTACGGCGATGAGAGCCAACTGTTGGTCAGTGAGTCACTTACGGCGATGAGAGCCAGCTGTTGGTCAGTGTGTCACTTACGGCGATGAGAGCCAACTGTTGGTCAGTGTGTCACTTACGGCGATGAGAGCCAGCTGTTGGTCAGGGAGTCACTTACGGCGATGAGTGCCAGCTGTTGGTCAGTGAGTCACTTCCGGCGATGAGAGCCAGCTGTTGGTCAGGGAGTCACTTACGGCGATGAGAGCCAGCTGTTGGTCAGTGATGGTAGAGTAAACCCATCGCACCCCGAGCTCGGATGCTCCGACGGCCGAGTTGAAGACAAAGTCGATGGATATAGACGTCTGGGGGCTGAGCGTGAATCCCACGAGACCAGGGTACGAGTCAAAGTCGCACTCGATGGTCACCGCGTCGGCGCACTGTTTGTGGGCCACACGGTGAGATGTCCCGTCCTCCGGGTAGTGGATGATCGGGGCGGCCCAAGGGACGGCCGGGTCGACCTCGTATAAGTGACAGTCCGCCGTCGAAGGGTCGAAGGCCGCCACGTGGCAGAGACTGTCGCCCAGGCAAGCCGAGTCGCACAGGGACTGTGTCGACCCCGACGCCGTGGTGTGGGGCGGCTCCTCCACCTTGCCGCTAGGGCTCACTTCCACCATGGCACACCCGGCTGGGGGAACGGGACAGAAGAGGGTGCACGGGGGGGGGGGGAGAAATAGTTATACAACTTTGAGAGCATCGGCCATGTTAAGAAGGCATCCTTTACGTGTAAAAATGACAGTGGATCAAAGTCAACTTGACAAATTAATTAATTATTTAATTAATTAATTGCGGATGTTTTCGAGAAAGTGATTTTTTATAGACAATCATAAAATGGGTGAGAAGCCGCGAACTCCGGCCGGGCGACTAGTCTGGTTGAGATAAGACACACCAAGGGCGATTCAAATGCGTCCTATCAAGAAATAGGGGTTCAGATACAGCAGAACTTGCTCCCGTCGATTTCTCTGCTCGGTTCCATCTCGTCATTTTCCAGTTAAATTACTGCGTACCATGCTATGACACTATATATATATATATATATATATATATGTAGGTTTTATCGGTAGCCAAGCAACGTTATACACATACCAGTGACGACATCGTGGTAGAAGGAAATGGCGTAATCGCCGGTCACGGTGCCGCCGGCTGAAGCAATATCTACACAGCTCTTGGCGTACCCTGGAATAAAGCCGATATCAGGCATTTACTGTAGATCCTTTAATTCTTTGGATTGCCTCTCAATTCATACCTCGCATTGTATAAAGCTCATGAAACAACCCCAACGATCTTCTATAACGCCTCAGACCTAGACTACCGTAGAACCGCCGTTGCGTGTTCATGGGGTGTGCACGTGCCAGATCCAGACGCCCGCCATTCGGTTATCTATATAAACTCGTTAGCTCGGTTTCTCGGTGCCTGCAAATCACAACGCTTTGCAACGGAAAGGCGCTTTAAAGGATAAGTGTCTATATTTCACTTTATATCTACAACAGAAATTTAAGATTATGTAGATCAGACCATGCGCCATCAGTTTGACTTTTAGTATGATCATGCTTGCGCACAATTCCAGCATTATTGTATCGTTGCTTTATCGTTTTTCGGCTTCAGTTGAACAATATTAAACAGTGTGTTTTCGGTATGTGACATCCGTTAATTATATCTAACTCTATTGCAATCGCCGTAATAAGCTTATACCGCTGAAAAGTACGATGGAAATCTTTGTTTTCATTCACACACATGTAAAAGTGGTGCCTTGTGATGAGTTATAGTGCAGGTGCACACAATATACACAACAGAACAGACACACAACAGTGCCCGAATGCACTAAACAAGTAAGCACTATATACGTATACATGCAATGCAAAAAATTGATTTCGTCCAATCAATGGATAAAAAGAATCATTATTTACTTAACTGTAGATAACAACTTTAATTAGTTTAGACGAAAAATGCATAGAATGTGCATAAAATATCATATAAAATATATATTTAATAATATCAACATGTAATATCATTATATACTAACTGTAAATTTATACAACCGTACATAAATTGGACGACAAAGGCATAGAGTATGCATATAAATGTCATAAATTATACATAAATTGAACGGCAAATAATACAAGTGGAGTTGCGGATAACCCACCGTTCTCGCACGTGGTTCCGGAATACATGGAGAGACATGCGCAGTCGGCCACCCCGCCGACGTCGGTACACGTGCCTCCATTGTGACAGTGGGTGTCAAAACAGACGTCATTCACTGATGCGCAGCGTGAGGAAAATACCAAATTTGAGCATTTAGCAGAACGACACTCTTAGACAAAATTGTGCGGCAAAGAGAGAAAATATATTCTAACATCAGGGATGACCAGATGTGTACACAATAGATGGAAGCTACTGACAACGACTGTTAATAAAATAATACTGATATAAATTACAAATAATATGTTGTGATATAATGCAGCATGTAACCGTGTTCAGTACATGATCAGAGTCGCACTTCATGTTTGTTGGTGGTTGCTATGTATCGTTCCAAATCTTATATCTATTGAAGAAAATCTGATCGATAACGAGTGAATGCTACACAAATGAATTGAAACAACTGAAAAGCCGGCACGAAATACGCCTGAGATTGCCCCTAATGGTCATAGGCAGGGCCAAGATATTTGATTTTGGTAGCGGATGAGGAGAATTCACTGCGAAATAGTTAAATCAATTCATCAACAAAGTACAAACACCTAGTTTCAGGTCAACATTTAAAGGGTTCGGCCTTTAATGTACTGTTACCATTCGCACAGTCTGTTCCATGGTAGCCGGTGACGCAGTAACATGTGTAGGTTCCATCGCCGTCAACACACGTTCCGCCATTTTGACACGTCACACCAGAGCAATCATCGCCAGAAGCATCTTGTGAAAAAGAAAGTGAAAACGGAGATATCATTTCGTACATAGATTCAGTAGCCTTGTGTACCACCTCGATAAGTATCACCAAACCGGAAGGGTTGCATACACATGAGAACATTTTTGACAACCGACTACAATGAATAGCACTCTTTTGTCAATTTTTATCAATGGATAATATTGCAAGAGAAACAGGTGTGGGCGATAACACACCGACTGAAGACTGGCCATTGTTGGCCGAAGGCCAAGGAAACAAACTTCCTTGTATCTCGGATACCACTGACCATGCAGACTCACTGAGTGTGATACACGAAAAACTGGACTACATCACTGCACAATTGGACATCCAATCGACTGACATCCACGGTAAGGATGGGGTGTTAGATCAGCTGTCATTCGCAGCCAAAGATCAAGGGGAAAATGCTGGTCATATTGCAACCCATCAGCAGGATATAGAAGACTTGAAGAAGGAAATCACCCTTCTTAAAAACTTTGCCATAAAGCAGGATATTCAGATAAAGGAGCTGAAAGTGGAGTGTACTGACTTGAAATATAGGTCAATGCGAAACAACATCCTGATCCACAACGTGCCAGAAGACAACGCTGGTCAGCTTTCAGAGCACTGCGAAGGGAAAGTCATGGAACTGCTCATGAGCAAAGGCTATGATGGGGCACCACACTTTGAGCGCTGCCATAGACTGGGATCGTATAACACCAACAACAAATCCCGTCCAAGGCCAATCGTGGCGAAACTACTTTCGTACAAGGACATTGAATATATGCTAAAGTTTTCTCGCACACGTCTGCCAAAAGGCAAGGACACACTCAGGATTACCCCACAATATCCGGTTGAAATCCTAGAGCGTCG
Organism: Arenicola marina; assembly: GCA_964019135.1. NCBI lineage: Eukaryota > Metazoa > Annelida > Polychaeta > Arenicolidae > Arenicola > Arenicola marina. The sequence continues at coordinate 19,182,122 of OZ025264.1, forward strand.
CAGGGGGTACGGCGAGAGGGCGCAGGCGGCCAGGGATCTCGCAGCCCCGCAGCGAATACAAACCCGTGTCACCAATGATGGCTTATATGTCAACAACCAGAAGCAAAGTGATCCCTTACCTGTGAGTTCCGCGAACAACATACTCGCCTTGACCGTCAGAGAGAGGGACGATGAGATGCTGGACTCAGAACAATTCACCGTGGGGGAAGTTGCCACATCACTGGGTTCGAAGGCATGCGCAACAATTATCAAAGCCCAGACCCTTATAGACGTCCGAACAGCGTACCGGCGCCTACTGATGGACCCTGTGAGGGCCGGAGCCAGACACAACATCGCTGCGTATCGCCTCTCGGACAACCAAGAAGGCTGGCAGGACGACGGGGATTTTGGCGCCGGACGACATGTCCGCTACCTCTTGAGGCGACACAATCTGACCAACGCCGTTGTCGTCATCACCAAACGCTACGCGAGCCGATTACCCGGAAGTGAGAGATTCAAACTTCTGGAATCGGCCTTGACAACCGCGCTACGTAAGTTCCAGACTACATGAGCTCTCTTCATCGTACAAGAACAACAATGGCCTGATTAACAGCCAGGACCGGGTTCAATTAGCCAGGTGTGTAGCATCTTACCGGCGGTATGGGTCCACGGAATAATGGCATCCTATTATGGCTTGTAAAACAAACATATAAATAGGCCAAGGGGCATGTTAATGTTGATGTACGGCAAATGTATTGACAATTGCACGACCCTCTCCCCACCCCCCTCCCCATCCACTTTCTGTTGTGCACGGTTCAGTGGTAATGAAGCTGGTGAAACAATAAGAGTGGTTCTAGGTAAAGAGTGCATATTAATTGTTGCTCAGAGAACGTTCTGTTATTATTGATATGGAGAACATGTATACTTTGCATCCATCCATGCCTGCTTTCATGCATTGCCTGTAGTTTATTTTTGGAGGAGTCGATCTGAGAAACGTAATTGCAATTACAAGAGGTGTTAATCTGGTTCTCAGGACCACAACTGAAATCTGCGACATGCACTCGATTTCTCAGCATATGTTAAGACCCTATCTGCTCACGTTATATCCGCTCAAGCAGCTTGTCTTCGCTTAACATGTCAGTGCTTACTATAGGCCGTTGCTGGGAGCGATATTGGCGGGACAATAGTTTGTCCTTCCTTTAACAAGTTTGTACCCTATCGGCACCGGGAACTATTGAGTCGATCACACTGTGTTGGTCGCTATATTAGCGCTACTGTTTAACTCCAAGCATTGTGAATAGCAAGGCTTGTTCCATTCTTTACTCTTTACTCCATCGTAGTACCTTCCTACCCCTATACTGTCTCATAACTTCGCCCTACACCTGAATTCCTCCCTCCCGAAGGAGTCCTCTCCACCCGCTAGAGAGAGGAGTCCTAGTTAACTGCCCACGTGGCACTGCCTCCAGAGTCCCTAGGGTTTTTATCCGGGTCACTGAAGCCGTGTGACGAAGTGGGTGGTTGGCCAGGCGTCGGCTAATATTAGCGGCGTCGAAGCGTGGAGGGAGATGAACATAACAATTTACTACAGTCTGCTGTTTTTTATTCCTTAAGCTATTGCCGGCGATTAGTCAATGCATAGCAATCGGTTTCTTCCCATTGTAATTTGTAATATATAAATATGTCGTCACTCTCGATATTCGTCATTGTGCTACCCTGATGTGCCACCAGTGTTAGCTCACGTAATGAACCATGACAGAACTGTTTGTATAAAAGTTTGGTTCAATGTTTTTGTTCGTTCGATGTTCAAGTTTGCGGAGATTCATGTTGATATAGCATCTGGTTTATGCATAGAACATGGGTAACAATATAGATGATGACATCTTAAAACATATTGGGGGCCTAAATTTTAATTCATTAAATGAGACGTTACAACAGAAATATTATGACAATGTTGCCAATGCTTGTACGGATAAAATTACTATTGAGCACTCACCTTATTGTGAAGTGGAAAAGTTTATTAATGTTATTGAACGTCACCGACACAAGTTTACTATACTCAGCTTAAATATTGCCTCAATTCGTTCCAAGATTGACCAACTGAAAGTGTTTCTAAGTGTTTTACATGCTGGTAATGTGGTGTTAAGTGCAATATGTTTACAGGAAACCTGGTTATCCGATAATGATGATGTCGGTCTGTATGAACTCGAGGATTATGTATTAATATCCCAGGGTAAATATTGTAGCGCGCGTGGAGGCCTGTTGATATATCTCCATAAATCATATGGGTTTACTTGCATAGAAAACCCGGTCAAATCTGACATTTGGGAAGCGCAATTTATTGAAGTGTTTGGACGGCCCACTGACAGAAAAATGTTGCTAGGTAATATATATCGACCTCCATGTGACATAAACGAAAATTATGCGACGTTTTCTCAAGAATTATCTGAGGTTATACTTTCATTTGAAGGGAGTAAACCACATAGGGAATGTATCCTAGCAGGTGATTTTAATATAGACCTTTTAAAGATTTGCGAAAAACCAGCCATTAGCGACTACTTCGACACCATTGTAGCTTGCAGTTTTCTTCCAAAAATTACTTTGCCGACTAGACTGTCGCGTCATAGGGGTACGCTAATTGATAATTTTCTGTGTAAGTTAACATCCAGTTCACTGAATACAACAGCTGGAATTATATTGAAGGCTATCTCAGACCATCTCCCGTATTACTTATCTCTAGACATTGATATGCGACGTACAAACAAAGCGCCCGCATATATTACCATAAATACCAATGATCCACAATCAGTAGAAAACTTCAAAAAGCATATTGCCAACGCAGACGTACTAGGTAAACTCGACATAGACCCATGTGCTGATCCTAACAGTAACTATAAGATACTCGAGGATATAATTACACATGCCAGGGATGTATTTTTACCAAGCAAAACAGTAAAATTTAACAAGAGAAAGCACAAAAAGGCAAACTGGATCACCAATGGTATTATTAAGTCCATAGCATTTAAAGACAAACTTTATAAAAAGCTTAAAATGACGGAACCAAATTCTCGTCAATACGACATCCTAAGGACCAACCTGAGAACCTATGAAAATATTTTAAAGAACAGTATTCGGGTAGCAAAAAGATTGTATTATTCCAATGCTTTTGAGAAATGTAAAGGTGACCTAAAGGAAACCTGGAAAGCAATAAAATCCGTTATTCATAAATCAAAGAGAAAGGACAAATTTCCTGAAGTATTTAACATTAATGGCAAAATGACTTCCGATCGACCGGCTATAGCTAATGGCTTCAATGATTTTTTCAGCACTATCGGAGCAAAACTTGCTAGCAAAATCCTCCCAGATCCCAGCCAAACTTACGCCAGCTTTCTTGGGGACCCTTGTGATACAAAGATGGAGTTTCACTTAATTAACCACACTGTCACGGAAAAAATAATCGATCAGCTTAAACCAAAAATTAGTTCTGGGCATGATAAGATGTCCATGAAAACACTGAAGCTATTGAAAGTAGAATTGAGCAAAGCAATTACTCACATAATTAACCAATCTATTACAACGGGCACTTTTCCAGATAAATTGAAGCTTGCTAAAGTAGTACCAGTGTTCAAGAAGGGTGAAAAGTCTAACGTCGATAACTATAGGCCAATATCAATTTTACCAGCTTTATCTAAAGTTTTTGAAAGAGTAATTTATGATCAGATGTATGAACATTTTGATCACGAGAAACTGTTTAACAGCGGTCAGTATGGTTTTCGGAAAAAACATTCCACTCAACTTGCAACATTGGAATTAATAGATAGAACAATACAAAAACTGGACGAAGGCCAGATCCCAATAAGTATATTCCTAGATTTGTCAAAGGCCTTTGACACCATTAACCATGATATACTGTTATTTAAACTAAAACACTATGGGGTGTGTGGGGCTGCGCTTAGTTTAATAACCAATTATCTTCATAACCGAAAACAGTACGTAAGCCTAGATAATGATATATCAGAAGAAACCCCCGTCTCCCGAGGGGTTCCACAGGGATCCCATTACTTTTTATAATCTATATAAACGACATATCTAGGGCGAGTGCGATATTTAGTGCAATTATATATGCTGATGATACAACCCTTTCCAGCACACTTAGCGCTTGCGCCTCCAAGACTAACATACAACGTAGTGCTGATATACTGAACAATGAACTGTCTTTGGTAAATAATTGGCTTAGACTAAACCAACTATCTCTTAACATCACAAAAACCAAGTTTATGATTTTCTATATGCCGCAAAAACGAGTAATAATGCCAGAACTCTATATTGACCATACCAAGCTAGAATGTGTTGATCAATTTGATTTCCTTGGACTGGCCATACAGAAAAATCTGAAATGGTCCAGTCATAGCGATAAAATTGCTTTCAAGATATCTAAAGTGGTTGGAATCATGCAGCAACTAAAATACGTCCTTCCTCAGAACATTCTCCTGACTATATACAACTCACTAATACTATCACATTTTCACTATTGTATACTAGCCTGGGGGTACCAAAGTAATCGACTGAAAAACATCCAGAAGAAAGCTGTACGTATCATTACAAGGAGTAATTACATGGCCCACACCGACCGCTTATTTAAACATCTGAATGTCCTTAAAATCGACGACATTCATAAACTTCATGCGCTAAAGTTTTATTACAGGTTAAAGCATAATGATCTCCCCGCATACTTTCTGAATACATTCGACTTACCTCGAATACTTGACAGACATAACTACAACACTAGACAAAAATACAATACTATTATCCCTAGAACAAAACACAAGGTTGCAGAAAGTTGCATTAGATATTATCTTACGCATTTAATAAACGAATTACCTCAAGACATAATCACGAAGATTTTTACTCATAGCCAAGCCGGATATACCCGACATATCAAACAGAGATTTATAGACTCGTATAGAATTGACTGCTTAATAGTAAATTGTTATGTGTGTCAACTCAATTACTAATTATTTTGCCACACATACATGTATATTGGTTCTTTCGGTATCTCATGTTCCTTAGGCCCCAAAACGTTGATGATCGTGCATATACTTAATAATTTTAATGTATTGATAACGATGATGTTTCTCGCTTTTTTATTTTTTTATTTTTTTTTATTTTGCCTGTTTCTTTAATTGTTTTTAACGACATCAAGTTAGATACATTTATTCTTGTTGATTGTCTCGCTTTGTTTTTTGTTTTTTTTGCCAAGGTGGACTCCATGCTAGCGACCACAGGTCATAATGGAGGTCTCCTGGACCAGTCACCACTTCACCATGCATATCTAGCACATTGTTTGTATTCTTACTGTGTTCTGGTCTGAATAAACGATTATTCTTCTTCTTCTCTTTGAATCCTTAGATGGGGGAGGGGGGGGGGGGCAGGAGAGGGGGGGCATATTGCAAAAGTCTTTGCTGTTAAATCAAGACACATATTTGAAAGCGAAACAAGACACATACTATGACTATGAGGGTAATTATTAAAACGCCTTCCACAGGAAAACAATAATATACAAATTCCATTTCTTTGGTGAACCTCAGGGCAGGTGCATGACTTTTTTCGTTTGGTGCTTTCTATACATGGTCACTTTAATGAAAGCTGGTTACTTACCCAAGCATCCCACGACATCGACCTTCATGCAGATGTCAGTCTCCCATGTTTGGGGATAAAACACCACGATATTGGTGTAGAAAGGAGGGTCCAACTTTATGTATTCCGGGTCAGCGGTAGGCATGGTGAACACCTTGTAGACAAAAACAGCACAATAAAGTAAGTTTCCGCATCGCTGAAGGCAATCTGATTGGAAACAACTTGCCGTTGATGGTTCCTTATAATGTTTAAAGAAGTGCATCCCATTCCTGCATACAAGGGTTTTCTTCGCTAGATGGTTTAGTTCATAACTTCAAAAAACAAATACTCTCCTTGTGCCTTTTATTGTGACAATTACATTACAGTACATTGAACACATTCTGTATCGCTTTTAATTTGCACAATTACGGTACAGGATGTGTGACGGCACCAGTAATCAGTAATGGGAGTGCTTACCATGCTGCTGTTGGATATTAGGTTCTATTTGGCATTTTCCCCACCAGACCCATCCCGCTTTCCCGAAAGATTTGCCGAGAGGACCATTTCAGTTCATATAAAATCTTATATTTCGTGATATCACATCGATCCTGTTAATTGTTGATGCTGTGGCACTCACCGTCTCTGTCTCGCCGTCTTGTCTGTAGACGGTAGTTGATGTTGAGTCCGTGGCGATGCCCACTTTGAAGGATTGCACTCGCGTCGTCGGATCGACACCATAAACTCCGATCGACCACACTTGATAGTGGTTCCCCAGCGATAGCTACGAATAGAGCCAAAAACACCATGGGATATAGGGGCGGATCTAGGAATTTGCCAAGGGGGGGGCGGGGGGAGGAGGTTGCTCTCTGAAAACTTCCGACCGGGGCTGTGGAGTGTGCTCTCTGAAACTTGCGACCGGGGGGCGGCGGGGGGGGGGGGGGTGCTCTCTGAAAAACTTGCGACCGGGGGGGATGCTCAGGTTCATAACGAGGGGGTTGCTCTCTGAAAACTTGCGATCGGGGGGGGGGGGCGGTGCTCTCTGAAAAACTTGTGACCGCAGGGGAGAGGGGGGGGGGGTAAAGCTCGGAAAGACTTTAACATTGTACGTTCAGGTTCCCAAGGGGGGGGGGGGGTGCCACCCCCGTAACCCCCCCCCTCTAGATCCGCCCCTGGGATACGTGGCTTTGTCTCCCATTATTCCATGGAACCCGGTGAAAACATAGGCCTAACCACAACATGTTGTAACATACAAATACAAACATAAACTTACATTGTGAACAAAACGTAAACATAGGACGAGCGGGGACGGGCACAATTTGGCGGAAAAGGTGGCAGGAATTCAGAAGAGAGCGAAGGTGAAGAATGGGGGGGGGGGGTGGTACCTTTTCCAATTTCACGATAGACATCCAGGATTTCTCGAAGATCGCGATCAGCGGTTGGGAATTCTTGGGGATCGTTATCCGTACAATTCCTGGTTCAACGCGAAGAACCTTTGCCTGTTTACAGCGATCCGTTATAGCAGTCAGCAAATTTTTCGATATTCGCGATATCATTATTAAGGTTTATTTTTTTGCTCTCAGCTTTAAAATGTCCTAATCTTAGCGATTCGGTATTGCTTTCGCTACTTCTTGGGGATTTGCGATTCAGAGGGGTATCCCCCCTTTAAACAGCACCCCTCTGAATGTAGAATTTATGTGGTGCATTGTGTAGGACGGCACCCGTAAAATCAATCTTAGTATGTACTGATGGTAGCAACACTTATTCAGGCTGAAAAAAATGTTTTTTTTTGTCAATTACAGGCATTTGTTGAAAAAAAATCCTCTTCGTAATAAAGTTGTTCTAAGAATAAGAATATTCTAAGAATATTAGTTCAGACAGGGGAGGTGGTGGGGGGGGGGGGGTCCTTGATCACGACGATCGGCTAATATCCCATTCCCAGTTCACGAAGAATTATCTTCCTCATTCCCAGTTCCCGGCGAAATAAAAGAGCCCATTCCCGAGGAACGGAAATACCCCTTGCCCCTTGTTGAAATAGTTACTTTAATGAGGTCTAAGCCATAGATACAAAATCCTGTCGAGCCTGGCATCTAATTTTGGAGATTGACATATGTATAACGTTTATTTAATTCCACGTTAATACTCTTATTGAACTATTACTGGAGTAAGTTTGCCATAATGAAACTACCATACATGTCATGTATAGTATTTACGTGGCCCTGGGGGCACGTCCTGCCCCCCCCCCTCTCCCATTTCGGCGGAAAATAGGCAAAAAAATGCACGTGCCCCTTTCTCTGAAGGGAAGGGAACACAGGGGGTACAGTCACTATTCTTTCTGCACAATCTCCCCAGCAACCTCCCCGGTCGCAAGTTTCTCACTGGATTCGCGCCTGGGTAGTACCTTATCAGCAACCCCCACCCACCGGTCGCAAGTTTCTCACTGGATAGTACTTGGATAATAAATGGTGTCCCCCACCCCCCCACGCTTTCGTAAATTCCTGGATCCGCCACTGATAGTCACGTCAAATTGTCCTTCACTTATCTTAGCTTCCACCCCGTTGTCATTGGTCGGTGCCGTCTTGGGTGTCTCATACTTACTTTTCGGGGTCACCGCCAGCCCAAGCGGCCGGTGCGTTGTTCGAATGCGACGTGTACCGGTATCTATGTTTGCATTAGATACATAGCCCATCCTTTTTTTATTCGCAAAGAGTTGGGAACCACTCCCGGAGGCATGGCTCGTCTATACCTTGACGCTTGACCCTTTGTCGCGATACGATTCATGCATAGAGTTTATCAATAGTCCTACAAAAACTCTAATTCTAATTCTAAATCTAATTTTCGGTCTGTAAATGAAAGATCATGTTTGTTAAATCAAAGACGGATCCGGGGGGGGGGAGGGGTAGGGGTCCGGAACCCCCTCCCCTCTTTTGGGGGAAGAATGCCATTTTTCAATGCAAAATTTAGGCCATCTGAGCCGTGGACCTCCCGCCCCCCCCTCCCCCTTTGAGGAGGAACACTATCTGAGGCGGCGTGGACCTCCCCAGGTCGCAGGTTTCCAGTGGACCCCCCCCCCCCCACCCGGTCGTCAAAAAAATTGGTGGATGCCCCGGTCGCAATTTTGTTCAGAGCCCCAGCCCCCCCTCCGGTCGCAAGTTGCCCCCCGCCCCCCTTTCCAATTCCTGGATCCGCCCCTGTTAAATGATTACCGAGAGCCATTGGGAGGCGTCGATGGTACTTGCACACCAGCCACCTAACGTGTAGCTGGCTTTGGAGGCCTGAGAGCCCCCCTGGAATGTTGAGGCGGTGAAGCCTCCAGTGATCTCAGTCGTCAGGCGATGGTCGCACCCTGTAGTACCAACAAAATCAGAATCAGAATCGTTTTATTTTATCAAGCATTCATAACACATCAAACAGAAAACAGAACAGAAGACAAAAAATCCCCCACATTATGAGAACGTTTAAACACAAACAAATTGAACACAATTGCTTGACCGTGGAGACTTACATTAAGACTGCTAGGCAGTCGCTAGCACGTGAGCCACCTCAAAACCCCCAGAACAGTAATAATACCCGTTATTATAGTATCGTAGTACTGGCGCTGATATACACTGTATGTAATAAGATATGCATATGGCATTGCGTCGAGTGCGAGATGGGTTTATCTCAGCACAAGTCTCCAAAATCCTGCCTGAGCCTTAAGGCGAAGGCAGGATTTCGGAGATGCGTGCTGAGATAAACCCATCCCGCACGAGAAGCAATGCCATATGTATTTTCTCGCTCGAATAGAACTTCAAACGTCGCCATTAATTCAACACGGAGATCTAACGATGACAATGATACTCACAACTGCACCTAAATATTTGGTCGAAATCATAACAGTGGCGCTCAATAGCACCTGTAACTAAGGGTTGCGCGCGACGTGTTTCCTTGGAGATATGACGTCGTCAAAGTGATTACGCCTCTGCGGCGGAGAGAGGTCTAACGAGCATATTGTTTTAGGCAAAATGGTATCTATTTGTTGAATGAACCTTTTGTTTTCGTAAATTGTGGCCGTATTTCTCTAGTTGGAGTTCATATGATTCAGGTCTATAGCTATTAAGTTCGGTTGGTTTGTTGGAACTATTTTTTCTGTAAATATCAGTTACGCGCATTGACACCGCGGTAACCACTGAGTGACAAGATCTGTAACGTGAATGGCGGCAGCAAAACAACGCACGATTGGAAAACTAAAATGAATCTTACACAGTAAGTTTCAGCTTTTAAGCCGCCAAACTTCGCCACATAAACTAATTTGTCAAACTGTAACATAATATGATAAAATCTCAATTTCTGACACGTATACCTGGATGGGTTTTTCCCGGAACTGGTGTCAACATTAGCCACTGACAACAGAGTGCGAGAACACCTGAGTATTGTAGTACTGGCGATGATATACACTGTATGTAATAACACCTGAGTATCGTAGTACTGGCGATGATATACACTGTATGTAATAACACCTGAGTGTCGTAGTACTGGCGATGATATACACTGTATGTAATAACACCTGAGTATCGTAGTACTGGCGATGATATACACTGTATGTAATAACACCTGAGTGTCGTAGTACTGGCGATGATATACACTGTATGTAATAACACCTGAGTATCGTAGTACTGGCGATGATATACACTGTATGTAATAACACCTGAGTATCGTAGTACTGGCGCTGATATACACTGTATGTAATAACACCTGAGTATCATAGTACTGGCGATGATATACACTGCATGTAATAACACCTGAGTAACGTAGTACTGGCGATGATATACACTGTATGTAATAACACCTGAGTATCGTAGTACTGGCGATGATATACACTGTATGTAATAACACCTAAGTATCTTAGTACTGGCGATGATATACACTGTATGTAATAACACCTGAGTATTGTAGTACTGGCGATGATATACACTGTATGTAATAACACCTGAGTATCGTAGTACTGGCGATGATATACACTGTATGTAATAACACCTGAGTATTGTAGTACTGGCGCTGATATACACTGTATGTAATAACACCTGAGTGTCGTAGTACTGGCGCTGATATACACTGTATGTAATAACACCTGAGTGTCGTAGTACTGGCGATGATATACACTGTATGTAATAACACCTGAGTATCGTAGTACTGGCGATGATATACACTGTATGTAATAACACCTGAGTATCGTAGTACTGGCGATGATATACACTGTATGTAATAACACCCGAGTATCGTAGTACTGGCGATGATATACACTGTATGTAATAACACCTGAGTCTCGTAGTACTGGCGATGATATACACTGTATGTAATAACACCTGAGTATCGTAGTACTTGCGATGATATACACTGTATGTAATAACACCTGAGTATCGTAGTACTGGCGATGATATACACTGTATGTAATAACACCTGAGTATCGTGGTACTGGCGCTGATATACACTGTATGTAATAACACCTGAGTGTCGTAGTACTGGCGATGATATACACTGTATGTAATAACACCTGAGTGTCGTAGTACTGGCGCTGATATACACTGTATGTAATAACACCTGAGTATCGTAGTACTGGCGATGATATACACTGTATGTAATAACACCTGAGTATCGTAGTCAGTCTGAGGAGCTCGGGAAGCCTCCCTGGCTCGAGCCTAATACCCTCATATTTTTTCAGTTGCCTTCAAAGTTTATTGTCGAGGTTTTCCCGCCAAATCTAACCCCATGCGACATATGTATCATAATTTGCAGAAAACGCGACTGTTTCATTCTATAAATGCAAAAAATCATTGCTTAGATTTATTTTGTTGCAATCGTAACTTTAAGCAGGACTGGTTAGCTGACAGACTATACTTACAGTAGTTGATCTCATCACAGGTAGGGACTGGGCAGTAGCCCCACCCAGGGTTGACGTAACTCCAATACGTGTCGTAGTCGTCCGTGAGACACCACAGGCCGTCAATATCATGGTCCGGATTCCGACAGTGATTAGCCACCGTATCCATCGATTTATCGGCGACGAAGAGGCTTTCTTCGTACCAATAGTCCTCCCAATAGACGCAGTTGAAGTCAGAGTTGTCGGTGGACTGCGTGCCAACGTACTCCAGCGACAGGTCAGTCTCGTGACATACTACGCAAGCCGCGTGAAATAAGTTGTAATTAAAATCGCTCTCTAGTATGACACGGCATATGTTAGCATTTCGTAACATTTTATTTTGAGGAGGGCTGGGCGGGTTGGGTGGGGGCGATTCTGGAGTTTCTGACACCGTTCCTTGGTACAGTATCGAGCATATAGGATTAGGATATAACCGATTGTATGTTGTTGTTTGTAAGGATGAGGGCCAAAATTGCATAAACGCATTTCTATATATGTCTAATCGTTAAACTGGATAATCAGTTTAATGTTTATGTTTACTGATGAATAACATTAGCACATGTATATACTACACATACTGGACAGAGAAATTGTCCGATTATCAATGGTAGGAAAATGCATGGCTATGTTTGTTTTAAGACCAACTGGCCAATTGAAGAATTTATAAACACAGGATGATGGCAAAGTTTTCCTAACTGATTACTACTCAGTTCTTAAGTCACATAATTTACTGTCCAGTATCTGCATGTCTCATATAGTATAAACGCAGGCCTTTGAAAAGGCAGAGGTGTAGGGAGCACTCTTGATGAGATGCGATGGGGGGGAGAGGGGGGGGGCGGAGGGCAGGGGGTCTGGAACTCCCTGAATCTATCTGCCAGTGTATAAAATTAAAGTGATACTTACGTTCCAGTAAGCAGAAGCCATACCCGTTGCTGGTGTCGCCGACTGTACTACAGATAGGGCGGTTGTCAGATGTTACGATACACCGGAAATAGTAATTTCCACTGTCGCTGAAGGGGAAGACGCACGGATCCTCACCCCCAGTCCCTCCGTACGTCCCCACGACAGCCTGGGAGGCGACTGGGGTCAGGGAGTAAAGGTCAGAGGTTAGCGCAGGTAAAGGTCGCCGCCATAATTATCTTTAACTTAATCGAGACTGCTGGCAGAAACTAACGTTGGTATGCCTGTCTCTTATGTGTCTACTGTAGATGTTAAAGGCCGGCTTTATTTAGTTAAATACATTTGCAAAATTATTGAGATTTAATAATGGAATGGCAGACATTGAAGCAAGCTGGGTGGCTGTGTACAGTGCATGGGCCATATTTTGGTCCATGTTGATCGTTCCACGCAGGTTCCAATTTAATTGCGGAGCATGCTAATTTCAAGCTGGTTTATCTACATATGCAGATAAATTGGGAACCTATATATATGCATAACGGCAGGATAAATGATGGTCTTGGACTATGTCGGACTAGGTATTAAGGCGTCATATTGAATAATGACACATATTTCTAATGGCGCTTCTAAGCAAAATTAACCGGTGTTCTATTTTGATGGCACAATATATTCGAATTCGGCTCTGGAATGTCACTTTGGACTCAGGAACTGGGCTTTAAGATCGCAAAACGACGCATATTAAAATCAAATATCTGATGTATACAACAGGAAAGATAAAATGTATGAATTTAACATGTGTAATACCATGATAATTTAATATGTTTTTCACTAATTCCACTGCACTTAATGTCATAGTCCAAGACAGCTCGCCATTGCTTGAACTACCCCGCAATACTAAACCCATCTTCACAATTCTGGACTCCATATTTTGTTTTACCTGTATGTATAAGGCAAGCCAAGTTAAGCCGCATAAATAAAGCCTTGTTTTCGCCCATGATGAAGTCGTTTCTGGTGTGACGTGCAGGTCTCGATCTTGATCTTGATCTTGATCTTGATCCATAGGCTGGTGGGCCGGTCTATGGGTCTATATGTTGTGATAATAAGCAGACATTAGATGCAATGATGGGCAATATAGGGATGGTGGTAAGTCGCTGTTCGCGTAGATCATGCAAGTTCATATTCCCACGACGAATTCTCTACTATTTTATTCTTTATATAATCTTTATTGATTTTAAGAGGTTTCCGAGCACGTATGGCACATGCACATGTACACCTCTGAGAGAATGGTGGCAGGTGATCAGAGGTAAGGATTTCCATATGACGTTAAAACAGGTGCATGGACACTTTGAAGCAAGTAATTGGTTCTGCAAGAGGGTCAGTTTATAGCCGTTATATTCAAGTCTTGATGAATACTTGTCTGTCAAATAAAAATTTAAGAGACTATGCACTATTAAGAAGGAGAATTGGAAATGCAGACAGATGGATAAACTTAGGAGTGAGATGAAGGACAAAAGAACTTGTTGGAAAGCTATTCAGGCAACTCAGGAACAAAAAGACAGTCTGCAGTATCTCACCTACCATGTGGAAGACATACTTTAATAACTTACTTGGAGGGAACCCAGGTATAGATACTGATGCACAAGAAAATGTAGACGCGATTTTAGTTGATCATGATTCTTATTGTGAGAAATGTCAAACTAACGAGCCAGTTATATTTAATGAGATTATGACTCATGATTAAGTCAATAGAGCCATAAATGACCTGCCCAATCAAAAGGCACCTGGGATTGATGGTATTGTGAACGAGATGATTAAGGGAAGCAAGTCTGTAATGCTACCAATGTTTGTGAATATCTTCAATAGGATTATGGGCTCTGGGTATTACCCTCTCGTTGGTGTGAAGCCATGATATTTCCGTTACATAAAGCAGGTTCTATAAATAGTGTGAATAATTACAGGGGTATTTCACTATTACCCAACTTGGCTAAATTATTCACCAAAGTTGTAAATGAAAGGTGTGTTACATGGGCAGAAGACTCTGACAAATTTCTTGAGGAACAAGCGGGCTTTAGGAGGGGGAGGAGTACAGTAGATCAAATTTGTACACTACAGGCTATGATTCAAAAGTGCTTGTCAAAGGCAGGGGGAAGATTCTACTGCGCATTTATTCATTTTTCGAAAGCTTTCGACAGGATTCCACACAAGCAACTATGGTTCAGACTATACAGTGAGGGAGTGCATGGTGATATAATAGTGTTGCAATCAATGTATACCAAACTGCAGTCCTGTGTGCAAACCTCTAAGGGTCTTACCGACTCGTTTACCAACAATATTGGTACTCGGCAAGGGTGTATATTGAGTCCCTTCCTCTTTAAAATGTATTTAAATGAACTTGCATATACATGTAAGAAGGCTGGCTGTAAGGGTGTGTATGTGAATGAGGTCTTCCCTAATGTAATTCAGTTAATGTTTGCAGATGATATCGTTAATGGAACGGACACACTGGGTCGTTTACAGAATCTATTAAATGTTTTAGAAGAATTTAGTAGCAAATGGGGATTGCAAATCAATGTGGATAAAAGTAAGATTATTATATTTAGAAATGGTGGACCCTTGAGAAGCGATGAAAAACAGTACTACAAAGGCTCTTCAGGTTTCTGTCTTACTATAAATATTTAGGTATCATATTTTCTTCCAAATTGATGTGGTCTGTGGCTCAAAAGACTCTCGCCTCCCAAGCGGGTAAAGCAGTGACAATTATAAAAGAAATTTCAAAAAACTGTGATGGTTTGGGGGTAGAGACATATTTTGATCTCTTTGACAAAATGATAGTACCCATTCTTACATACGGTGCAGAAGTTTGGGGTTACGATGTCAAAGGTTGTATAGAACGTGTGCACACGAAATGTTGTAAATATGTTTGTGTTAAATACTGGGTAAAGTTGTTAAGAATGCCTGAAACCAAACAAAAGGGTAATTGACTGCGCTTACCAGAAATGGCAGAGTAAGACAGACCTGATGAATTGTAAAGAATATAAGAAGTTGTTCATACGCGAACCATACTTGTGTCTTCTCGAGAATTTTAGACTACGGCAGATTAGCCAGATTCAGATGTAGGGTATTATGGACAAGTTCGTACTGCATGGGAGAAAACTCTATCTGTAAATATTGCTTCCAACATGAAACTATTTCTTCTCTTGACGAGTTCCATATTTTAATGAAATGCCCATTGTATGACAATATCCGCAAAAAATATTTTCCTACAAGATATTTAACTATATATGATATTAGGAGTTTTTTATGTATTATGACTTCCGAGGAAAAAACATGTTTAATCTCCTTAGCAAGGTTTATACAAAAAAAATTCACTATGTATGAAAAAAGGTTTAGTCTAATTTTCTTTAATTAACTAAGTTTGTTCTAGTCGGTTGCATGTATTTGTACGAGGGGCCTGGTGCCTGAAGTTACCAATATACTATCTATCTATCTATATTCATGTTCAGTATTTCGCGTTTTGGCATCGGAGTAGTACGGATCGGGGAGGTTAACCTCAAAAGACATATTGTGCTAATTAAAAACCTAGAATTATATTGTTGCACCCGCCATTATCTTCAGGTCATACCGCTACAATATTGTAACCAAATGATCCAAGAGATGGAACCTCAATTCGTCAGCTAGCTATGTAAAAGCACACTATAGGGCGGTACTATTTGCTACTTGACAAGCGACCGGCCCAATTCAAAACATGATAGATAACTTTAAATGACAGTTAAATGAAGTTTACTACTTTGTCAAAATACACGGCTGTAATCACCGCATGGCGGCTGGATAAGAGACAGCAGTGGATTCAAAACATTCGCGCTTCAGAGCAAGAATGAGAGACGCTTAATGGAAATAAAAGCCAACTTATAGTGTCGTCATCTCTGGCACCTGCATATGGGGCAAATTTAATGTCACCCCATTTGTAATTAAGCATCTAGCATCAGTTCAGCACCCACCTACTTTTACACAAACTTCCCTAAAGGCCAAGCTACATTATTGCGTAATGTGACAATTATAAAGCGCTTGACCTTCTTTTCGATAACCAAGGCGAAAAGATATCAACTTATACACATCTCAAAAGCAGCGCAAAAGGATTCCTTTTCTTTGTATTGTATTTTATGCATTTACAAATAGAGCCATGACATCATGTATACCGTAGTTTAGCATTATGGTATTCTTATATGCGATAAGTTGCCAGTGGCAATGCATTACGGTCACCTACCTCTGCTTGCCTCCGCTGCTAGCTGCCTAACCTGCCGATCCAAAGCTCACAGAACAGACCACGTGATCTGTGACCACTGAGATGTCCATGGTAACCTACCATACAGCCAATGGCTGTCGCTTTGGCTTTGCGGTGCGGTCGAGAAAAAAGTGAACTGGGACTGGGACTGGGGGGAATATATCTGATATCACCGTGCTCGCCCGACGGAAATGTGTCCCTGTGTGGTAAAAAAAAAGCTCAGTTCTTTGTTGCGATTAAAAAACATATTTGGCAAACATGAAGCGTTAAAAAATAAATCCATAAAGTAAACATATGAATATCGGGTGACAATTAGAGGCTGGAAATGTGATAATTGGCTCTTATGGCGTGAGGAAATATTCTTTTTTATATGTATCTATAGTGGCTCTAGTATGAGGCATCATAGTTGCCATCTGGTTGTCGACATGTACTATGACATATTCGATAATATTATAACTATATGGACGCATATGAAACATTGTTACGTTGATGTAACATTACGTACAGTCAAAATGGCTCGGGGTGGGGCAAATGTACTGTTAAAAGCGAGGCGACCGTCCAAGAAGGCTACATATCGAACTCATATGGCATGAAATGGGATGAATGGGATAGACCTTAGAGGGAGGGAAGGGAAACTGATATTTACAGGGTAGTTAATCATAAAAGACTTGAGAAGGAAGAGATCAAATTTTGGCTAGGGAATGGAAGGGGTTAGTCCGAGGCAGTGTCTGAAAGTAAGGAAGTACAGAGGGGAGGGGAAATCGAATGTTCCATTGATGACGTGGATAAAATAAATATACTGCCTTGCAAAATGTCGTCGCAACAGAAGATGGGGAGGCTTTAAATATAATAAAATACAGTTGTAACTTTGGGTTTCAGCCCGACAACCGGATGAGTACAGCGCCCTCTCGTGGAGTCTCACATAACTAATGCCAGCATCCGGACATAAAGAATACATCTTAATTACGTGGAGCCAATTATCCGTCAAGTAAAATCAATGAGAAATAGTATGGTAAATAATATGGTATTTTTTACAATGGGGATATATTCCGGCATGAGTGTAAATCATGACATCATATGCATCCACCCTCCCTGCCTACGCTCTATTCTCTGGCGGCACTCCGACCGGGCCGCAACCGGAGCCGTTGGCTGTGGCGGATGCTCCCAGATCGTGTTCCCTGTGTAGTGAAACGTCAGAAAGGAAGGAATGTAAGCAAATGTACGTACATATCGTGTAACAAAATGGGGGTAAAGTTTTCAGTGGACCCCCCACCCCGCCCCCGCCCCCGCGTGTCAAAAGAATTGGTGGATCCCCCGGGAGAAATTTTGTTCAGCCCGCCCCCCCCCCCCGGTCGCAAGTTTGCCCCGCCCCCTTTCAAATTCCTGGATCCGCCTCATTCCAATTAGATATGTTATAGCACGGCGGATACAATGATCCAACTGGATAACGGGCTTGCCAACTTGGATGCATACGCTGCATAAATACCGACCCAGGTTATCAGGTCCTTCTTCATAATTGTATTACAATTTTAAGACTAGCCCCCTCCATAATACAAAGTCTTTAATATGCTTCCAAATATCAAAACAGTAAACAATGTCAAATGGATTGTACAAAAAGAAATCATGAGCATTTTATGCGTTTATGGAACTTGTTTTCCGTGTGAACTTCAAACGCATCCTATTTGTCAAGTTAGTTGGAGCGATAAATATAGAGACATCTATGTTTGATTGATTTTCACGAGAAATCTCTGTGTAACTGTGTGGATCAGGGAAGACTTAAAGTCACAACTCAAATGTCGAGTACTGAGGACTGTTGGGAAGTTGGGCGTGGGGGGTACGGGGTCTAGTTTGAGGTTCCCGAATAGCCATTTGTATGTAGACCCATATATAACATATATACCGGAATCTTGTCATTTAAACGATCAGCACGTCAAACTGGAGGAAACGAGGTTTTGATGAATATTTGGCTTTACTTGGCATACCGTGGTATATACAAGTACGAATAAAATATGTCTCTCATGATCTTTATTGTGTTTCTCGATGTCTAAGCAAAAAATTTTGTTTCTAAAGGTTGAGCCTTTATGTAATTCTATCGAAAGAATTTAATTGTATTCAGTCTACATATAAAGCTGGAAAGCTATTGCATTATTATTAGTCAGCTTGGAGATCAATTAATATAAAAAAATCGAATAAGATACACTATATTAAATAATTACCAACGTAAAAAAAACGTAAAAAAAAGAACTATAATTTGCTTTGGTTTATTTCAGCGACTAGCATCGGAGAGCGCTGAGCCCCCCCCCCCCACCCCCCCCCCCGCTCCAAAGCTCCAAATCTCATTTAGATGACGTAATAAACAAGAAAGCCTTGCCAATACATGTATGTTGTGGTAACTTCAGGGAGAAGCTCAACGTGTCAACTGGCATCTCAACTAACCATTCCAATCCTTTTCCCGCCCCGCCCCGCCCCGCCCCGCCACTCCCCTCCCCTCCCCTCCACTGCCCTGCCCTCTATGCATTTATAACGGTAGAACACGGCAGCGGTGTGGACCGCCACAGAACTAAATCAATACCCCACCAAACCCGATCTCATACTTGTGCGTTTTGGTGACAATTATATAAGCTTTGGGCTGACGTGTACCATTTGGCTGTCGATCGTGAGGTTAAAAAACGCATCACATATCCAAACAGCCCATGCGTATCCCAGGATATTGCCTTGCTGGTTCAGAATCATCGATTAGATGATCGATTGGACCCCATCGTGTAAGGCACAGCATTAAACACCGCATTATAAGTCCACTGTTGCGTTGCCTAATCCGAAATTGTATGCACAACCGGATTGTAGACCCCACAGATCAAAAATGAGTTTTCAATCCCCAATTGTTCAATATGTATATATATATAAATTGATGCTTTTTGGTGTTGAATTTATTCATTGATTGTATGTAGCAAGATGGCATGACATGCGCTACAAAATTGAATAGTAACATCAATACATTGATACATAAATATACTTATATACGATGCAAAAATGCTGCAATAGGAGGATCTATCCACATCAAAAACAAAGATTAATTGAAGAGAGTTTGCCATTTCTTTTGGCTATAAAACGGTTTCTGCTGAATGACACATTTCACTATATTATAGTAGTATCTTCTAGTTCTTAAATCATTCTGTATCCTAGGCTTTACTTTTTTACATTTGCAGGAAAATATGTAGTTGGTTAGGGACAGTCACGGCCATATGTGAAATAACAGGGCACTGAACCACTTTCTGAGGGTAGTGCCGAAACTTGCTCGATATATCCCCAGCTTAGGTTGTCAAATGCTTTGCAACATTTATTAGGAGGAGGATGCCAGTTCTGCTTTGTTTGATTTAATTATGCTTCATATCATATAAATGTAATACTGCCTTAATTGTCTTTCGTTGTAACGGTAACAATGATATTGTATTACCCAGACGTGATAGACGGTCAGTGGGCCGGGTGGGGAGCGTGGGGGAGCTGTACCGCCCAGTGCGGCCTGGGTAAGCGGGTCAGACAGCGGGCCTGCAGCAACCCGGTCCCACAGAGCGGAGGAAACGTCCCTCGAGACCAATCCACAACAACACTGGCCGACGACTTTGAAAACCGTTACTGCACCGACAGCGAGCTGAGAGTTAAGTATTCAGTTTAGATATGGCTTAAGTAATCCATTGCTATGTTGACGTTCCATGATGCACATTTCGCCACAATTGCTTGGGCAGTTTATTCCAAATTCCTGCCGGTTATGCAAATAGCAGAAAATAGCTGATTTCATGTGATAGGGCGTGACCATCATTCACTGTTCGTTTTAACATGCTCTCTCAGTGATCAGTAATCACAGTGCCCTGTTGACATGTATTGGGCATACTTTCGCCTTCGGCCAAGTACCGGGATAACTTTTTTTCACAAATTTACTGTGTTTAGGAAATTAATCTTATGACTCAGAATAAGGCCCGACCAAGACCCGAGGAGAATAAACAAAGCCTGTGGCTTGTGGTTGTGGTTGCAGATTGTTAAACCGGCGTTAACAAAGTTATAAGTGTCAGCTGATAGCGCATGACCTGTATCGGCCTGGGTTTGGCCCCGAGCAAAGGTTGCAATTAACCTTGGTTTACATGGGAGGTTAGGTAATGGCGCTCGGCTCTGAGATTTGTTGCTTATTAACCGAAGTGCGATTAAGTGGCACACACTGTATATATTTAGAATAGAAAGGTTGTTATGGCGAAAATCGCCATCATGTGGGTCAGTTTTGTTTGTTATGGCGAAAATCGCCATCATGTCGGTCAGTTCTGTTTGTGTGTGTCTGTCTGTCTGTCTGTCTGTCTGTCTGTCCGCGCGATAACTGTCGAACACTTGCAGCTATCGTTGTCAAACTTTGCCAACAGATGACAGAAGTCCAATCTCAGGTCAAGTTCGTTGCCGGGTGAAATCGGTCAGACGTCAACGTCACGGTGACGTCATACGTCCAAAACACATTTTCCGGTCGAACTCGTTTAATATTACCAGCTAGAAACACGTAATTAATGTCTATATACTCAGCTCTTGAATATCTTTCTCGTTATCGCTATCAAATTTTACGTACGAGCAATAGTTTTCACGCTACAGGCTTTGGTAATTTTAAAAATTATCACACCAATTTTTTTTCTTTAAATCTGCAAGCGATTGTCACGATACTTTGCAGAGACATTAAGGGTTCCACTCAGGTATATAATGTGCAAGATGAATGCAATCGGATAGTTACTTTTTGTTTCCATAGCAACGCAAACATGAACCAATGGTAAAAGATTTTTTGGAGGAAATTTTTGAAATTTACCGTGACCTCAAAACATAGAAAACTATAAGCCACGCAACTCATCTTTGACACAAAGATTACTTAAGGTTCTTTCTTAAAATTGATTATATTTCAGCAACCTGGGTTAAGGGTCAAGGTCGTGTCCTTGACTATTTTGTAAATGTCGAGTGCTCGGTTGTAGCTCGAAAACTAAAAGACACCTGAGCACTAAACTTGTCCTGTTGGATAGAAGTGATGTAGCTTATTCCAAATCCGATCTCAACTCGAACCCGGAGCGCGCAACGTAACGGTGCCAGAGCGCCTGGAAGTTGGGGGTTCGAACCCGAATTTTTCAATTTTTAAGCTATCGCCCTCCAATATTTACCACAGACTGAGGCATAAATTAGGACCTTGTATTTAAAATTGCACTAAAATCGGACTGGTGGTTATCACGTAACGGGTCATTTCAATTTAAAATTAACGAAATTCACGGTGCCCTCAATATTGACCCTACAAACTTGAAAATAGTATAGGACACCGTGGAATTGTTATGACGGAAATCTTTGATTGGAGGAATCTATCAGTTTGTCCGTTTGGTCTGTGTGTGTGTCTGTCTGTCTGTCTGTCTGTCTGTTCGCACTCTGTAGGTCGCAAAACGCAACATTTTGTCGTATAACTTCACCCATCGCTAGGTATCCAACATGGCTCGGTCAAGTTCGTTAGCGGGGTATGAAGGTCAAAGGTCAAGGTCACAGGATTTTTTTCCTCTTTCCTTAACCATTGGAGATAGAAGATAGGGCCAATAATCGACAACATGCTTACTACAGAGACCGTTTTGGAGCTAGCCCTTTGGAAAAAAATGCACTTATTGTCCTCTGGCATTTCTCACCCTGTGCCAATTTGCATCGAAATCGATTAAGAAGTTTGGTCGCTAAAAAATAGTGTAACTTGAAAAAGAAACTTTAACATGGAACTCTATGAGGCTACATATTTGATCAATAACTTCTCTTCATCGCGTGAGCAATAAGCCATGCCGCCTTTCAGGGTGGAGTACTGCCCGAATCCGTGTGCGTGGGCGTGTGTATTGGCGGGGAGGGGCGGGTGGGCGTGGTGTGCGGGAATGCTGCATTTCCGTCATCAGCCTTTACCCTGTGGGTGACGCTCTCGTATTGCCCGTCAGGAAAAAATATGGTTAAAATTCGCCATGTTAACACTTTTGCCTAAATCGACTAAAATACCATCGCAATGGTAAACTATACGGCGTTTCCGTTCGCCTAACGCGACCCCACTCTCGTTGCCCCCACCCCGGCCTTCTCCATGACCGCCAATACACACACGCATTCTGGCTTTGATGCGCTACACTTGCGCACACTCCTGCCCTTATCCACACCCAGCCCCTACCTTACACCCCTGCCCTGTGTATTGCTCACCGGTCCGCTGCCGTTCAGCTGCTTGCTGCATGGTGCTCTTACCGTGAACCGAGAGCCGACTTCCTCCTGCCCCCACCCCCCCCCCCCCCCGGCGCGGGCCCCAACTGAGGTCGAGGTGACAGCGACTGCATCAGCATGGAAAGCTACGAAACGCTGTAATTCTCTTAATAATCGGCCCGGAAGGTCCCGGTTTGATTTATAATGTGCGGCGAGACGACCCCCATGCATCAGTCATGCGTCATGCGTCATCAGACGTCCATTTGAGCCATAAACTCTCAGCCGCCAGGGTGATGTGCCTTGTCTTATTTGGAGCTGCCACACGTTGCAAGACCACATACATGTATTTTAGCTTATCTTTCATTAAACCCAGAAATCAAGTACACATTTCCTTATGTCACTGATGGGGAAATGGAATATGGCGATCAAGCCTTGAACATAAACATTAAAGCTTTTATTGTAAATATTTATTATCGAGAAATTACTACACTCCGAGAATTTATATGAGGCATTCCGGTAATTAGAACCTGTCATGGCACGTAGGGTATCTACGTAGATTTATCGAATGAAACACAATTTGCTGGAATACAGGGCATATAGTTTATAATTATCACAGATATTTTTTTCATCACAGGCAAGCTATAGAGGTATAGCAGTATATAACCGAACAATGAGCTTATTTGTAACAACATAGACAGGCGGAGTTGGATAGCCTAGTGTGTAAAAACTTCCCTTTCCCTCACATCACACATTTTACATTTGCAATTCATGTACGTAGACCGATGGTTACCAGAAATATAAAATGATAATTAAATTATATCGATAAACAAATTGCAGTAAGCCTTCGCTGCTTCCTTTCTGTTTGTGTTTATCCCTAACAAAGCATCAATTTTTTTCTGAGTTTACTCACAAATAATGAACCAGATGAAGCCTTGATAGAGCTAAATGTGGTTGCTGATTGTGCATTTCTATAGTGACAACCCGGGTTACTATATTAACGCGCCGTCCACAAGCAAAATGAGAGATAAGTGCTCAGCAGCGACAGCAGCGCTCCTAGCGGCAGTGACCCCGCCATTCTGGAGGGACCACCCGACGTCAGGAGACTGTTTCCAGGGGGCAACAGACCGCGGTTACATCTGGATGTCTTGCAACAGATGCTGCAGATGCCCTCCAGATCATTGGCCATCTGGATCATGGTGTCAACGTGCGGCTCCATGAAGTCCAGGGACACAGGACTGCAAAGCAATCAGGACATCAATTGAGCCAGATCTTCATCGTGTGTTCAGGTAATTAGGTATGTAATTCCTGCCTCTTAAACCTCGAAATCCCCTTTGAACATTGAAGCAGATGTC
Source organism: Arenicola marina (assembly GCA_964019135.1). Taxonomy (NCBI): domain Eukaryota; kingdom Metazoa; phylum Annelida; class Polychaeta; family Arenicolidae; genus Arenicola; species Arenicola marina. The sequence goes on from OZ025264.1 coordinate 19,206,360, forward strand.
TGGGACATTATCATTAATCAATCGGTATTAGGCTTCAAACAGTACAATACATCAATCAGCATTATGCTCATAAAAACGTGATAGATGTTCGACATATTTGGGCCAGCCAACATGTCCTTATACATAAGGGATGAAGAAGTGGTTTTACCTGCAGGATACAATGGAGTCAATGGTCTGATCCTGCAGAATGGTGCATTGCTCAGTCACGTTTTGTGTACATATATCCACGGTGGCACAGCTGTATATTATGAAACATAGTGAAACACGATAAATAGAGCAGCGATAGTAAAATTAAAGTCTGGAAAAGACGATAGTAAGCATCTGTCATACGATTTCCTTCATCATTTTATAGGATTGCACACACATTGTTATCAACAGGTGACATTAATATTGAATAGAGGACATCAAACATATGTCATACTATTTCCTTCATCCATTTATAGGATTGCACACAAATTGTATTCAAAGGCGACAGCAATATTGAATAGACGACATTAATCATTTGTCATACGACTTTCTTCATAATTTCACCGGACTGCACAAACATTGTATTCAATAGGGGAGACAAATATTGAATAGACGACAATAAACATGTCATACATTTTCCTTCGTGAGTTCATTTGATTGTACATATGGACCAACAATTACATCTGACGAAGCTCACATTTTGAAAACAATGTCAATATGTTACAGCTGCCAAGTATGATGTCTCTCCTAGCTCTCGTCGTTGAACAATAACTTGTGTAGTCTACTGCGTGGAAGCTGGCCATTGGAACTTAATTCTTGACTCACCCTTTATCTAGCGTAATGGAGTCGTCGGTCACATCCCTGGAGAAAGAGTAGATACAGTAGGGTTCCTCGGTGCTGCACCGTTTGGTTGGACCCTTGCACTTGATTTCGCCATTTTGACTAACTTGCCCGTTACAGTGGTAACACTCCATGACTAAAATTAAGCAAAACACGTTGACAACATCTTCCCTCAGTGACACCACGTGGCGTTTGAACTATAACAATATATCAAGTCGACCGCAGTTTCAATATTCATCTAAATTCTAAAAATTAAAATCAAAATAATACCGCAGTTTAGAAAACAAGCTTACACGTATTATTGGGAAAAATGAGTGCGTGAATAACAATTGCTTGCTTGCACAAGCATGTACATTCACACAGTGGGAGCGAACGCGCGAAGTGACGATACTACGGTATAGTACTCTGATATGACGACGATAACGAAGCGTATTGACTGTACACACCGCCGCAGGGCGTCTCCTCGCAATAGGCGCGCTCGTATTCCGAGAGCGTCTCGTTACTTCCGGTGTTGCTACCAAGACACGTCCGGCTGCGGACCTGCTGGCCGTTCCCACAGGTGGCGCTGCAAGCGCTCCACGCTGCCCAGTCCGCCCATTCCTGACAATCCTGACACTCTGCAGATAGTGTATGAAAAACCACACCCCGCAATTAAGACATATATTGCTGTATGTATTTGATCATTTGGTCTTAAAAATATCCTTTTCCCCCTTTTTTTTTCAGTCCGTCGTTCGATTACTCTTTCACTCAAATAAGGTTACTATTCAACAATGTAATTAGTTTTATGTGGCTTTAATGCCATCGGCGTCACATGGCTTTAACTATAGTCTCCTCGGCTAAGTTCAATTTTTAATGTTAGTTTGACAAAAGTTGATGGCTTATGTTATTATGTACACTTAGTTGAATGACCGAATCCAGCTTTACCTGGACATTTGAGCTGGTAGCAGGGTCTATGGAGAGCGCTTCCGCCATCGCAGTCCCGACCTCCGTAGGCTGGAGACGGCTGGTCGCAGGTTCGAATCCTGGTGGAGAGGGCGAGCCCGCATGTCGCCGAGCACCCGGACCACTCACCCCACAGCGACCAGCTCCCGTCCACTGCAGAGGCGATATGGCTTATATTTATTTTCTTGTGACATTTATGTCATGACATGTATGGACTGATTTATATGTGTAATATTGCAGTTTAATAAAATAAAGTTGCTGTATATATATGTGTTAATTAATAAAACAAATATGGTGCATATATATGTTAATTAATAAAACAAATGTGGTGCCCATATGTGTTAATTAATAAATCTGTACATTCCCTTACTTAATTTGAGTTTAGTTTTGGGCAGCGGTGGCAAAACGATCTATATCTACTGTACTGTCTTTTGACACAGTCATTGTCAAATGCAATACAGTTTTAAGCATATAGATATATTGAGAAATCCCTGACATACATTTGTCAAAGCAACAATCACTGCATAGTTACCGTTTGCCTGCGACCAAGAAATATTGTGTATATCAACTCTATTATCGCCCTGCAGTGGCGTAGCTACCATTGACGGAGCATACGCAGTACTTCCCCTTTTCAGGGGCAATTCTCGATCCAACCAGAGCCTCTTGTTCTCTCGCGGCAGTTATAGTCTGTATACCTTACTTTGAGGCTGGCTACGCCACTGCCACGACTGATTGCCAAAAGAAGCATATCGCCTACCTGGCAGTCCACACTGCTCGCGGCTACAGCCCTCCTCCTCCAGACTGCTGCCCTCGCAATCCAGAGTGGCGCCCTCCGTCTGGACACAGTTCCTGATCCTAGTCCTGGTGCCCTCACCGCAGGATGAGGAGCAGGGACTCCAGTCTTCCCAGGATGCCCATGTACCCGGACCTGCGTATCCATGGTTACACTTCGTTCATTTCCGCTTGACATGAATACTGACATCAACCATAATAACTAACTGAAGGATGATAGTTTTTCAACTGAATGATATTATTTCGTCTCCCATAGCATTTTCCTGATATATATGTGGCTGATTAACAACGCTGTGTGTTTCAGAAATAATCTTATGACTTATAGGCCTTGACAACAGTGACACGTCACGCGCATGTTCAAGCGATTCCACTTCCGGTGCATATAACAATACACTGGGCCTCATGATTCATATTTCCTTCGCCTTGCATTATACCTTAGGGCCATAAATCAAGGGTGGAAAGCTAATACTTATTTTTGATATTGATTTGAACGGCAGGGTTTCTGACAGAAAGTTTTCTCGTACATCTAGCGCAGGCGCGTCAGAGGTGACAAAAAAAAGGTATCTCACCGTCCGAGCAGTCGAAATTTTCACAGTCTTCGGCGTCGGAGATGGAGCCATCGCAGAAGCCGCCTCCGTTCTGTGGGACCGGGTTGCTGCAGGCACGCTGTCTGACCCGCTTACCCAGGCCGCACTGGGCGTTACAGCCCCCCCACGCGCCCCACCCGGCCCATTGGCCGTCTATCACGTCTGGGTAATACAATATAATTACTACTGTTAAAACGACCAACAAACCAGGATCGAATATATATAAGTTTAGTTATTATGAAAGCATTGATTTGGCTGCTGTCCTGAAGATCATACTTTTAGTGATCATTTCAATTATAGAATATATAAATGCAATGCAATCGCTTACATGCAGTGGCGGATCTAGCGGAGTGGGTGGTTGACTTACTGAGGTGGCAGCTCACACCGCTGAAGCCTGGTCTACACTTACAGGGGAGGGGGAGGGAAATAGTTGACTTACCGAGGTGGCAGTTCACACAGTTGACGTCTATTCTGCAGTCACAGGGGAGGGGAGGGAATAGTTGACTTACTGAGGTGGCAGTTCACACCGCTGAAGCCTGTACTACAGTCATAGAGGAGGGGATGGGGTGGTTGACTTACTGAGGTGGCAGTTCACACCGCTGAAGCCTGGTCTACACTTACAGGGGAGGGGGAGGGAGATAGTTGACTTACTGAGGTGGCAGTTCACACAGTTGACGATTATTCTACAGTCACAGGGGAGGGGAGGGAATAGTTGACTTACTGAGGTGGCAGTTCACACCGCTGAAGCCTGTTCTACAGTCATAGAGGAGGGGATGGGGTGGTTGACTTACTGAGGTGGCAGTTCACACCGCTGAAGCCTGATCTACAGTCATAGAGGAGGGGATGGGGTGGTTGACTTACTGAGGTGGCAGTTCACACCGCTGAAGCCTGGTCTACACTTACAGGGGAGGGGGAGGGGGTGGTTGACTTACTGAGGTGGCAGTTCACACAGTTGACGCCTATTCTACAGTCACAGGGGAGGGGAGGGAATAGTTGACTTACTGAGGTGGCAGTTCACACCGCTAAAGCCTGTTCTACAGTCATAGAGGAGGGGATGGGGTGGTTGACTTACTGAGGTGGCAGTTCACACCGCTGAAGCCTGATCTACAGTCATCGAGGAGGGGAGGGGGTGGTTGACTTACTGAGGTGGCAGTTCACACCGGTGAAGCCTGCGCCACAGTCACAGAGGAGGGGAGGGGGTGGTTGACTTACTGAGGTGGCAGTTCACACCGCTGAAGCCTGTACTACAGTCATAGAGGAGGGGATGGGGTAGTTGAATTACTGAGGTGGCAGTTCACACCGCTGAAGCCTTACTACAGTCATAGAGGAGGGGAGGGGGTGGTTGACTTACTGAGGTGGCAGTTCACACCGCTGAAGCCTGCTCCACAGTCACAGAGGAGGGGAGGGGGTGGTTGACTTACTGAGGTGGCAGTTCACGCCGCTGAATCCTGTACTACAGTCCTAGAAGAGGGGAGGGGGTGGTTGACTTACTGAGGTGGCAGTTCACACCGCTGAAGCCTGTACTACAGTCATAGAGGAGAGGATGGGGTGGTTGACTTACTGAGGTGGCAGTTCACACCGCTGAAGCCTGTACTACAGTCACAGGGGAGGGGAGGGGGTGGTTGACTTACTGAGGTGGCAGTTCACACCGCTGAGGCCTGTACTACAGTCATAGAGGAGGGGATGGGGTGGTTGACTTACTGAGGTGGCAGTTCACACCGCTGACGCCTATTCTACAGTTACAGGGGAGGGGAAGGGGGTGGTTGACTTACTGAGGTGGCAGTTCACACCGCTGAAGCCTGTACTACAGTCATAGAGGAGGGGATGGGGTGGTTGACTTACTGAGGTGGCAGTTCACACCGCTGAAGCCTGTACTACAGTCATAGAGGAGGGGATGGGTGGTTGACTTACCGAGGTGGCAGTTCACACCGCTGAAGCTTGATCTACAGTCATAGAGGAGGGGAGGGGGTGGTTGACTTACCGAGGTGGCAGTTCACACCGCTGAAGCCTGTACTACAGTCACAGAGGAGGGGAGGGAGTGGTTGTCTTATTGAGGAGGCAGTTCACACCGCTGAAGCCTGTACTACAGTCATAGAGGAGGGGAGGGGGTGGTTGACTTACTGAGGTGGCAGTTCACACCGCTGAAGCCTGTTCTACAGTCATAGAGGAGGGGATGGGGTGGCTGACTTACTGAGGTGGCAGTTCACACCGCTGAAGCCTGTACTACAGTCATAGAGGAGGGGATGGGGTGGTGGAATTACTGAGGTGGCAGTTCACACCGCTGAAGCCTGTACTACAGTCATAGAGGAGGGGATGCGTGGTTGACTTACTGAGGTGGCAGTTCACACCGCTGAAGCCTGATCTACAGTCATAGAGGAGGGGAGGGGGTGGTTGACTTACTGAGGTGGCAGTTCACACCGCTGAAGCCTGTACTACAGTCACAGAGGAGGGGATGGGGCGGTTGACTTACTGAGGTGGTAGTTCACACCGCTGAAGCCTGTTCTACAGTCGTAGAAGAGGGGCTGGGGTGGTTGACTTACTGAGGTTGCAGTTCACACCGCTGAAGCCTGGTCTACACTTACAGGGGAGGGGGAGGGGGTGGTTGACTTACTGAGGTGGCAGTTCACACCGCTGAAGCCTGTACTACAGTTACAGGGGAGGGGGAGGTGGTGGTTGACTTACTGAGGTGGCAGTTCACACCGCTGAAGCCTGTACTACAGTCATAGAGGAGGGGATGGGTGGTTGACTTACTGAGGTGGCAGTTCACACCGCTAAAGCCTGCACTACAGTTACAGGGGAGGGGGAGGTGGTGGTTGACTTACTGAGCTGGCAGTTCACACCGCTGAAGCCTGCTCCATAGTCAGAGAGGAGGGGATGGGGTGGTTGACTTACTGAGGTGGCAGTTCACACCGCTGAAGCCTATTCTACAGTTACAGGGGAGGGGGAGGGAGTGGTTGACTTAGTGAGGTGGCAGTTCACACCGCTGAAGCCTGTACTACAGTCATAGAGGAGGGGATGGGTGGTTGACTTACTGATGTGGCAGTTCACACCGCTGAAGCCTGATCTACAGTCATAGAGGAGGGGAGCGGGTGGTTGACTTACTGAGGTGGCAGTTCACACCGCTGAAGCCTGTGCTACAGTCATAGAGGAGGGGAGCGGGTGGTTGACTTACTGAGGTGGCAGTTCACACCGCTGAAGCCTGCTCCACAGTCACAGAGGAGGGGAGGGGGTGGTTGACTTACTGAGGTGGCAGTTCACACCGCTGAATCCTGTACTACAGTCATAGAGGAGGGGAGGGGGTGGTTGACTTACTGAGGTGGCAGTTCACACCGCTGAAGCCTGTACTGCAGTAATAGAGGAGGGGATGGGGTGGTTGACTTACTGAGGTGGCAGTTAACACCGCTGAAGCCTGTACTACAGTCACAGGGGAGGAGAGGGTATGGTTGACTTACTGAGGTGGCAGTTCACACCGCTGATGCCTGTACTACAGTCATAGAGGAGGGGATGGGGTGGTTGACTTACTGAGGTGGCAGTTCACACCGTTGAAGCCTGTACTACAGTCATAGAGGAGGGGATGGGGTGGTTGACTTACTGAGGTGGCAGTTCACACCGCTGAAGCCTGTACTACAGTCACAGGGGAGGGGAGGGGGTGGTTGACTTACTGAGGTGGCTGTTCACACCGCTGAAGCCTGTACTACAGTCATAGAGGAGGGGATGGGGTGGTTGACTTACTGAGGTGGCAGTTCACACCGCTGAAGCCTGTACTACAGTCATAGAGGAGGGGATGGGGTGGTTGACTTACTGAGGTGGCAGTTCACACCGCTGAAGCCTGGTCTACAGTCACAGAGGAGGGGATGGGGTGGCTGACTTACTGAGGTGGCAGTTCACACCGCTGAATCCTGTACTACAGTCATAGAGGAGGGGATGGGGTGGTTGACTTACTGAGGTGGCAGTTCACACCGCTGAAGCCTGTGCTACAGTCATAGTAGAGGGGAGCGGGTGGTTGACTTACTGAGGTGGCAGTTCACACCGCTGAAGCCTGCTCCACAGTCACAGAGGAGGGGAGGGGGTGGTTGACTTACTGAGGTGGCAGTTCACACCGCTGAATCCTGTACTACAGTCATAGAGGAGGGGAGGGGGTGGTTGACTTACTGAGGTGGCAGTTCACACCGCTGAAGCCTGTACTGCAGTAATAGAGGAGGGGATGGGGTGGTTGACTTACTGAGGTGGCAGTTAACACCGCTGAAGCCTGTACTACAGTCACAGGGGAGGAGAGGGTATGGTTGACTTACTGAGGTGGCAGTTCACACCGCTGATGCCTGTACTACAGTCATAGAGGAGGGGATGGGGTGGTTGACTTACTGAGGTGGCAGTTCACACCGTTGAAGCCTGTACTACAGTCATAGAGGAGGGGATGGGGTGGTTGACTTACTGAGGTGGCAGTTCACACCGCTGAAGCCTGTACTACAGTCACAGGGGAGGGGAGGGGGTGGTTGACTTACTGAGGTGGCTGTTCACACCGCTGAAGCCTGTACTACAGTCATAGAGGAGGGGATGGGGTGGTTGACTTACTGAGGTGGCAGTTCACACCGCTGAAGCCTGTACTACAGTCATAGAGGAGGGGATGGGGTGGTTGACTTACTGAGGTGGCAGTTCACACCGCTGAAGCCTGGTCTACAGTCACAGAGGAGGGGATGGGGTGGCTGACTTACTGAGGTGGCAGTTCACACCGCTGAATCCTGTACTACAGTCATAGAGGAGGGGATGGGGTGGTTGACTTACTGAGGTGGCAGTTCACACCGCTGAAGCCTGTACTACAGTCACAGGGGAGGGGAGGGGGTGGTTGACTTACTGAGGTGGCAGTTCACACCGCTGAAGCCTGTACTACAGTCATAGAGGAGGGGTGGGGTGGTTGACTTACTGAGGTGGCAGTTCACACCGCTGAAGCCTGTACTACAGTCATAGAGGAGGGGATGGGGTGGTTGACTTACTGAGGTGGCAGTTCACACCGCTGAAGCCTGGTCTACAGTCACAGAGGAGGGGATGGGGTGGCTGACTTACTGAGGTGGCAGTTCACACCGCTGAATCCTGTACTACAGTCATAGAGGAGGGGATGGGGTGGTTGACTTACTGAGGTGGCAGTTCACACCGCTGAAGCCTGTACTACAGTCACAGGGGAGGGGAAGGGGTGGTTGACTTACTGAGGTGGCAGTTCACACCGCTGAAGCCTGTACTACAGTCACAGGGGAGGGGAGGGGGTGGTTGACTTACTGAGGTGGCAGTTCACACCGCTGAAGCCTGTACTACAGTCACAGAGGTGGGTAGGGGGTGGTTGACTTACTGAGGTGGCAGTTCACACCGCTGAAGCCTGTTCTACACTTACAGGGGAGGGGGAGGGGGTGGTTGACTTACTGAGGTGGCAGTTCACACCGCTGAAGCCTGTACTACAGTCACAGAGGAGGGGATGGGGTGGTTGACTTACTGTGGTGGCAGTTCACACCGCTGAAGCCTGTACTACAGTCATAGAGGAGGGGAGGGGGTGGTTGACTTACTGAGGTGGCAGTTCACACCGCTGAAGCCTGTTCTACAGTTACAGGGGAGGGGGTGGTTGACTTACTGTGGTGGCAGTTCACACCGCTGAAGCCTGTACTACAGTCACAGGGGAGGGGATGGGGTGGTTGACTTACTGAGGTGGCAGTTCACACCGCTGAAGCCTGCTCCACAGTCACAGGGGAGGGGATGGGGACGCTGACTTACTGAGGTGGCAGTTCACATCGCTGAAGCCTGTACTACAGTCACAGGGGAGGGGAGGGGGTGGTTGACTTACTGAGGTGGCAGTTCACACCGCTGAAGCCTGTTCTACAGTTACAGGGGAGGGGAGGTGGTGGTTGACTTACTGTGGTGGCAGTTCACACCGCTCAAGCCTGTACTACAGTCACAGGGGAGGGGAGGGGGTGGTTGACTTACTGATGTGGCAGTTCAAACCGCTGAAGCCTGATCTACAGTCATAGAGGAGGGGAGCGGGTGGTTGACTTACTGAGGTGGCAGTTCACACCGCTGAAGCCTGTACTACAGTCATAGAGGAGGGGAGCGGGTGGTTGACTTACTGAGGTGGCAGTTCACACCGCTGAAGCCTGCTCCACAGTCATAGAGGAGGGGGTGGGGTGGTTGACTTACTGAGGTGGCAGTTCACACCGCTGAAGCCTGCTCCACAGTCACAGAGGAGGGGAGGGGGTGGTTGACTTACTGAGGTGTCAGTTCACACCGCTGAAGCCTGTACTACAGTCATAGAGGAGGGGAGGGGGTGGTTGACTTACTGTGGTGGCAGTTCACACCGCTGAAGCCTGTACTACAGTCACAGGGGAGGGGAGGGGGTGGTTGACTTACTGAGGTGGCAGTTCACACCGCTGGAGCCTGTTCGACAGTTACAGGGGAGGTGAGGGGGTGGTTGACTTACTGTGGTGGCAGTTCACACCGCTGAAGCCTGTTCTACAGTTACAGGGGAGGGGAGGGCGTGGTTGACTTACTGTGGTGGCAGTTCACACCGCTGAAGCCTGTACTACAGTCACAGAGGAGGGGAGGGGGTGGTTGACTTACTGAGGTGGCAGTTCACACCGCTGAAGCCTGCTCCACAGTCACAGAGGAGGGGAGGGGGTGGTTGACTTACTGAGGTGGCAGTTCACACCGCTGAAGCCTGTTCTACAGTTACAGGTGTAGCGACCGATCTTGTCCACACAGGTTCCGTCGTTAATGCAGGGAGAACTACTGCACTCGTTACTCTCTGCAGACAAAGCAAAAACAGAAATCATCACGTCAGTTAATTCCCCATTGTGCGTTTACTATAGAGAGGAAACAGAATCAAAGAGACAAGACTTGTATTCTAAAAAACAGGTTAAAAGTAAAACAAACAGTATTGATAAGGCACTCAAAACAATATGAGTATATACCTGACCGACCTGCATAATATCACAATATAATTTTCGTTTGAAGAAAGAAAACATGTGGTTTTTCATGTTTACGATATCATACTGCTGGGAAATGGTGCGAGGACTAGTAGCGTCGACCCATGTCTCTAATATATATATATATTCTAACGTTGACATCTCCTCCGGTTTTATCCATGGGACATGTACCCGCGGAAAGGTATTTGAGACAATATACAGACGGCGTTATGTCTTACCTGTTTCGCACTGGTCCCCCTCGTACCCGGTAACACATTCACAGTAGTAGCCGCCGACGGAGGGGATATTCTCGCGACAGGTGCCGCCATTTTGACAAGGTGAACTCTGACACTCTGCGATCGCTGCGGAAACGAAGAATAAATATATATATATGGTACATATTCATGATAAAATGCATGCTCTGTAAATTATGTTTTTGAATATCCTTTTCTCCCAAACTAATTAATGTATACACGGTGAAAAGGTCCGTTGTGGAACACCATGTGACAATGAGAGTGACTGACATTTAAATTTTAATAATGACAGTAAGTTAGAAAGCTCATCGTGCGTATTTAATGATTTACGGTTTTATTGATTTAACGGTTCCGCTTATAGTAAGTAGGTAATAGGTTTATTATAGTCATTTATGAGGAATACAACTGATAACATGTACAACAGGGTAAACACACTATATAAATCCTCACGCAGCCCGCACTGGGCTTACAAGTGACTGTTGATTTATGGTAATGCCGCATATATCAGCGTGAAAAAAAATAATAATAAGAAGACTTCAATTCAAGAAAAAATTTATATATAATGATTACCTAAACATAACCAAAAAACAACAACTTAGAAACGAAGAAAAATAGATTGAAATACAACAAAAATCAAACAAAATAAATAAAAATTATACAAAATAGCAGACCAAAGTGATAATATTCGACTGAAGTTAATTTTGCATTTCTTAGTTATATAACAAACTATGCCAGGACGCCCATGCTTTGCTTATATTCATCGTGAGTCTGCAATGTTTACCATGTGTAACAAATGTCCCACTTACCTTCGTCACAGATGTCTCCAGTGTAACCCTCAACACAATCACAGGTGAAGCTGTTAATGCCATCCACACACGCACCAGAATTCAAACATCGGTCGGGAACGCAGTCATCAATATCTGTGGTATGTATAGCAATCAGTTTCAACTTCGTTTGGCACATGTATTTCATCACAGTTATCATAATTTATCAAACTATACATAAATATTTGATCACAATTATCATAATTTATCGAATTATTCATAAGCGTACATTTTTAGTTAACTTTCAAACGACCTTTGTTCACAAAGAGTGCATCAGTGAAAATGACTCTTTTGCATCAGTGAATATTTGGTTACACGAATAACCCTTTTATCTTTTACAGTCGGTGTCAGTGATTGTACCTGTTTGACAGTCTGTACCCGTGAACCCCGCCAGACAGTCGCAGACATAGCCGTCGACAGCATCGATGCACGTGGCTCCATTGACACAAGGATCGGGATTGCAGTCGTTGGTGTCTAGGTGGTCGCAAATACATATAACGGCTGAATATCTTTCTTGACAGATGTGTTTTGCAAAGGAATTTCAATAATTCACAGCTTTGAAGCACTCTTTCAATGTTCAGCTATTTCTTCTTCAGAGTATTATATTATACATAGCAGTATATAAACACAAACAGTACACATGGGTATATGATTTGCATATTGGGATCAAATTACTGCTCATTTGAGTTAAGAAATAGCTTAAATTCTTAAGAAATTAATTAAATAACCTTTCATTATTCCAATATGTACAATGGTCAATGGCCACATAAATATACATACCGATTTCACAGTTGTCCCCCTCGAAGCCCTGGGGACACGAACACCCGTAGCTGTCAAACAACTCCACACACGTGCCTCCGTTTTGACAAGGATCGCTCCCACACTCCATCACCTCTGTAAGGTCAAGGCCAATTCAGAATCGGCAACGCTTATTAATAAGTTGTGCATCATATTAATGGCAGAATGACCTACTTGGTTTCAAAGCATACATACACTACTTTATGTACGTATGATCGCTGCCATAACTTGTCCTTTTTTTATTACTTACTCAGACCCACAGGTACACGTGTACTGGGCCGTTTAGACAGCTTACCTTGGTCACAGTTTACGCCCTCCCACCCAGACACACAAGTACACGTGTACTGAGCCGTTTAGACAGCTTACCTTGGTCACAGTTTACGCCCTCCCACCTAGACACACAAGTACACGTGTACTGAGCCGTTCAGACAGCTTACCTTGGTCACAGTTTACGCCCTCCCACCCAGACACACAAGTACACGTGTACTGAGCCGTTCAGACAGCTTACCTTGGTCACAGTTTACGCCCTCCCACCCAGAAACACAAGTACACGTGTACTCAGCCGTTCAGACAGCTTACCTGGATCACAGTTTACGCCCTCCCACCCAGACACACAAGTACACGTGTACTGAGCCGTTTAGACAGCTTACCTTGGTCACAGTTTACGCCCTCCCACCCAGACACACAAGTACACGTGTACTGAGCCGCTCCGTCGGCGCACGCCGCTCCATTTTGACACGGATTGCTCAAGCATTCGTTCATCTCTGCAAAAGACAAACCGAGACCGTACAATATTGTCTTTGTATGAACAATCGAAAGTTAGTCTCAGTGATGACGACAACATGTAAACATATTGGGCAGGTGGGTAAGCAGGGATGTTTGATCTTGTTTCAGGCAGAAAATATGGCGGGGTTTGATATTTGAAGCCCCCGGTATTTCCAGCATTTATATTGTTTATAAATGGACGTATTTTAATATATGCTTCAAGTTTTATTAATACATCTTTGAAGCTAAAAATACTCACCGTTCTCGCAGAATTCCCCATTGAAACCGACATGACATACACACTGGAATTCGTTGACCAGGTTGACACAGCTGGAGTATTCCGAGCACGGGTTGCTAACACACTCGTCAATGTCTGCAAAGTATTGATCCGACAAGAGTCAAATGGTGCACGCCAGCCATACAAAAACTACAATTTAGCCGCGTTCCAAGTATTGGGGCCTGGTCAGTTGGGCTAATAAACCAACCTTGTGCCTTCATATGGGAGGTATTTATATTATGGATCATAGATCACCTGTAGAAAAACCTAAAAGATATCCCAGTTGCCCAGTTTACAGGAACATCAATGCAGTGACGACAAAGATGTGTGTAGAGGGGTAACTAACGTACATGCAAAAGTTGTTAAGAAGGCGCCTCCGGGAGCCCAAAAATCCAAGTGCCAAGAACTGTGTAAAATTAGGGCCAATCCACGTACCAGCTGTGAAAAGGTGCACGACTTTGGCAAAATCAACTCTGACGAAAGATAATCGTTAGGATGTGTCCCTCACGAGCTTAAACATAGAGCGGACATTTTGGCGTACCAGTTGCTCCCCAAAATAGACCCATGCGGTTACCAAAGTCCATGATTTAGGACCCATTGGCGTACCAAAATGCACGAACAGCACACCCTTTGCAGAGGCATGTCCCCAGCAGTAAATTACCTTGAGATACACCCCCCGGGGGTTTTATTAAGTATGGCTCTTGCGAAATGTATCTTAATATCTAAAAATCTCTTCAAGGGTGATAAACACGCGCAATCGTTGGAATTCCTGTCTACATATGCTTATAGAATGTCCCCGTGCATAAGATCAGGGGCGTAGGCAGGGACTTGAGCAAGTGTACGCACCTGCTGCAGATGAAATAACAAACTTACTCCCGAACAAGAGGATTGCACGTGTATGCACATCAAAATGTGTACGCCCGTGCGTACGTGCGTATGGGCGTACGGCAAGCTACGCCCCTGAAGATGGATCGACAGAGGGTTAGACCTTTCGGGACAGCAACCGAAAAATAGGGGAGCAATGAATAGGTCTGTGTATCTGTGTGAATTTTTAAGAAAACAAACTTACTGATCTCGCAGTAATCTCCTTCGTAGCCGGAGGCGCAGATACATGCAAACTGGTTGACCCCGTTCAGACACACGGCTCCGTTCACACAAGGGCTGCTGTCACACTCATTGATGTCTGCAATATAGTGGATAACTTATTTGGCTTTCCTTGTCAGTTAACTGGTCCCACTTTTACTATCAAAGGTGATTTAATCCACAAATAAAGTATATATCCCAACGACGTGACAGCTGGGGGATAAACAAAGTAAAGCGGCCAATCGTGGCAATGATCTTTGGGACTATCTTTCTTTCCGTGATGAGTTCATAATAATAAAAGTGGGGTCTGTATGGTTGCGTACCCATGGAAAAAATTATTTATAGTAATGTTCATTAGTAAAATATGGGTTTGTATTAAAAAAGCATTCCTGCAGGCTTGTAGGTATACCTATTTCACAAAGGTCACCAGCATAACCCGCAGTGCAGTCGCACCGGAAATCATAATTTAGGTCAACACAGGCGCCATTTTGACACGGATTGCTGTCGCATTCATTGATATCTGAAAAAAGGGGAAAAATGACAATGTTCCGAAATCCGCTTGACAACAAAAGTAGACATGATAAGTAAACGGAATATAAAAATAAAATATTTATATTTTTTTAATTTAACACCTACAAAGAAGTGTGTACCCGGGTGTATACATTTATCTATGCACTTTCAATATAAGATAAGAGGGCTATTTATGTGAATCAGGGCCACCGTCTGGCCTTGATTGGTTCAAGAACATTGTTTCAACATAGCATCGCCTCATATTGTAATGGAGCACACATATAAAGATGCCCGTTACAATGACAGTAAAAAAAAGAACAATGAAAGCTAAAATTAGGTGAATTTGATATCCGATCGTCTATTCAGTTTGAATCCTGCTACAATAAGAACAATTATATTTTAGGACGGATCTGGAACTTTGAAAATGAGGGATGGCGACCAGGGGCGGCTGTCTGCTCTGCGCATACTTGCGACCAGTGGGCGGGTAAAATGGGGGGGGGGGAGGGTCACATTTACACCTCAGATGGCCTTGATTTAGTATGGAAACTCGATATTGTTTTTCTTCAAGGGTCATTTCTTCAAGGGTCGACATGAAGAGTCCTTAACATCCCCTTGCTTGATGGGGGGGGGGGGGGATGGGGGGCGCTTCTACATAATGTCACTTTGCGAGGTATTTCGTCTAAAAAGCCGTGTAAGAGAGAGGACCCCCCCCTAACACCCACCCCCCTCCCCCTTCCCGACTAGATCTGCCCCTGTTTATCACCAAATTCTATTTAGTTCGATTTCGGACTGGGAGACAAGAAAGTACCAACGGAGCTCTCTCTGCCGGGAGATTGGAAGGTGGCAAGCCATCCTTACCCGGAAGAGACTGTTGACACGACAGGAGCCCCACTCTGCCCAGACCATTGGCCTCTGTCCCCGGTACGGCCCCAGTGAGACTTTTGATGGGCAGTAACACATCCTCATCGACAAAACCGCTGTCCGTGTCGGAATAATAATTAGTATCTTTGCTCATACATTCTCTGTAAATGAAATAGAAAGAAAAACATGCGTTGAAACAAAATAAAACATTCACAGATTATGGTCTATAACACCGAAATGACAGCTTCATTGATTGGGTGTTGTTTTTCTATGATTCACTGGAGGTCATTATTTGTAGCTGATCCCGTAATACCCGAGAGTGATATGATCCTTTGCGGTTACAACTGCTCGTATTGATTCGTCGCCTGGAACATCAACATTTCATGTCAATCCTGTCAGTATATCGCATTGGGGTTAAGGAAAGGGAAACTTACGCTCCGTTGCAGTTGTCCTGTACGAGGCAGTTACAGTAGTACCCGGTGTACTCGGGTTCGGCTACCGGAAGCGAGTCCCCAAGAGGTCCGGAGACAGACCAGTCGGGAGGGGAATTGAACCGGCGCCCGAACTCAAATTCCTGCTCGCAGTAACCGTCAGCCTGTGAACGAAAACATTAGCCAATATTGGCAACTTTTTCTATTCCCATTATTACATTTTCACGTCACCTATGTGCTGGGCGTTAATGTTGCGTATCGAGCTCTTCTTTCCCGCCAAAACTGCAGGGGTGAAAATACAAACAAGAATCAGTCCTTGAATCGTCCAAAAATTCTTTTGTCTATATTTCGCGCATGCCAGACTGCCAAATACAGTCTCTTAGCCTTGCCCGTGATATGAATTAACCACAGGTTTTCAACTTAGTGATAAGCATCAGTTTGTGAGCTTCGCGATGGTTTGATATAAGTAGCAGGGCCGCGACAGAGTACTGTGGTGACCCGGGATAGACACGTTTGCCATATGACAGCCGAAATGGCGATATTTATTAGGTTTCTGAATTTATAGAATGAAACAATCGAGTTTTCTGCAAATTGTGATTTGTATGTCGCATAGGCTTAGATTTTGGCGGGAAAAGCTCGACAAGCGCTTACAGGCCTTCCCACATGTGAGCTAATCACCTGTTTTACACCCAATCAGTATATATCAGTATATCGTGACAAAGAAATCGGGCACATGCAGCTAGGCCGTTTGAATCCATAGCCACAATTCGTTCGTGTGTGACGTCATGTTTCATTATTCTACGCAATGTCACTATGGCAACGATTGACTATTGAAGGGGCCGCAAGGCGGTTTGGGTCACATTTCACGATTTTTAGCCGCCTTCAGACTTAACGGTTGTGGAAATAGTTAACACGACCATCAACTCGGAATAATATGACAATAGCGCGAGTTTGCGGGGCGTTAGGCAATTTTATTGTCCCGACATCAAGCTGTAGCAGCCCGCCAATTTTCATTATCGGCCCGAGGCCGCAAGGCCAAGGGTGGATAATGAAAATGAAGCTCACGCTCAAACTCGCGCTATTACTATTATTACGAGTTGAATCTAAATTTAAGGCGTTGACTTGTCTCTGCTTCCTTGGTTTAGATCAATTTCCGCATGCAACGACCAAAGTAAAACATTTTGGGACTAACTGTCCGTAAATCGGAAGCCTTCCCACATATAGTTGGCCAGTCGCCTTTTATACCATATATATATCGTTGCCAAGAAACATGGCACGAGCAACTAGGCAACTAGGCAGGTCAGCGGGCCATTTAAAGCTATAACTACAATTCATTCGTGCGTGAAGTCATGTGTCATTGTCCTATGCAGTGTCGCTATGGCAACGATTGTCGATTGCATTGGCAGCGGGGCGGTTCGAGGCAGAATACAGCGGCATTCACATGTAATGCTATTGTACTAGATAACATGACCACCAACTCGTAATAATGGGCCATATCCGCTCTGTGGCTCACTCAATAGACAATCGTTGCCTTAGTTACACCACTGGCATTGTATGGAACAATGATGTATAACGTCACACAAGAAGCTCTGGTTATCAGTTTCGCGTACGCGATGGGCTATCTCAGCACAATCCTACCTAACCATGTCCTCGCCTGAACGAGGGACTGGATGTGAGAGACTTGTGCTGAGATAAACATATCTCGCACTCGACCCAATCGCATATGCATCTCATCATTAATCCTTCAATTCCCCGTGCATTTCATTGACCTAATTTAGCCATCTTTTGCTCAAAAGGTTGCCTTAAACAACAATTATTTTCAGTCACTTACGGCGATGAGAGCCAGCGGTTGGTCAGGGAGTCACTTACGGCGATGAGAGCCAGCTGTTGGTCAGTGAGTCACTTACGGCGATGAGAGCCAGCTGTTGGTCAGGGAGTCACTTACGGCGATGAGAGCCAACTGTTGGTCAGTGAGTCACTTACGGCGATGAGAGCCAGCTGTTGGTCAGTGTGTCACTTACGGCGATGAGAGCCAACTGTTGGTCAGTGAGTCACTTACGGCGATGAGAGCAAGCTGTTGGTCAGTGTGTCACTTACGGCGATGAGAGCCAGCTGTTGGTCAGGGAGTCACTTACGGCGATGAGAGCCAACTGTTGGTCAGTGAGTCACTTACGGCGATGAGAGCCAGCTGTTGGTCAGTGTGTCACTTACGGCGATGAGAGCCAACTGTTGGTCAGTGAGTCACTTACGGCGATGAGAGCCAGCTGTTGGTCAGTGTGTCACTTACGGCGATGAGAGCCAGCTGTCGGTCAGTGAGTCACTTACGGCGATGAGAGCCAGCTGTTGGTCAGGGAGTCACCTACGGCGATGAGAGCCAGCGGTTGGTCAGGGAGTCATTTACGGCGATGAGAGCCAGCTGTTGGTCAGTGAGTCACTTACGGCGATGAGAGCCAGCTGTTGGTCAGGGACTCACTTTCGGCGATGAGAGCCAACTGTTGGTCACTGAGTCACTTACGGCGATGAGAGCCAGCTGTTGGTCAGTGTGTCACTTACGGCGATGAGAGCCAATTGTTGGTCAGTGAGTCACTTACGGCGATGAGAGCCAGCTGTTGGTCAGCGTGTCACTTACGGCGATGAGAGCCAGCTGTTGGTCAGGGAGTCACTTACGGCGATGAGAGCCAGCTGTTGGTCAGGGAGTCACTTACGGCGATGAGAGCCAGCTGTTGGTCAGGGAGTCACTTACGGCGATGAGAGCCAGCTGTTGGTCAGGGAGTCACTTACGGCGATGAGAGCCAACTGTTGGTCAGTGAGTCACTTACGGCGATGAGAGCCAGCTGTTGGTCAGTGTGTCACTTACGGCGATGAGAGCCAACTGTTGGTCAGTGAGTCACTTACGGCGATGAGAGCAAGCTGTTGGTCAGTGTGTCACTTACGGCGATGAGAGCCAGCTGTTGGTCAGGGAGTCACTTACGGCGATGAGAGCCAACTGTTGGTCAGTGAGTCACTTACGGCGATGAGAGCCAGCTGTTGGTCAGTGTGTCACTTACGGCGATGAGAGCCAACTGTTGGTCAGTGAGTCACTTACGGCGATGAGAGCCAGCTGTTGGTCAGTGTGTCACTTACGGCGATGAGAGCCAACTGTTGGTCAGTGTGTCACTTACGGCGATGAGAGCCAGCTGTTGGTCAGGGAGTCACTTACGGCGATGAGAGCCAGCTGTTGGTCAGTGTGTCACTTACGGCGATGAGAGCCAACTGTTGGTCAGTGTGTCACTTACGGCGATGAGAGCCAGCTGTTGGTCAGGGAGTCACTTACGGCGATGAGTGCCAGCTGTTGGTCAGTGAGTCACTTCCGGCGATGAGAGCCAGCTGTTGGTCAGGGAGTCACTTACGGCGATGAGAGCCAGCTGTTGGTCAGTGATGGTAGAGTAAACCCATCGCACCCCGAGCTCGGATGCTCCGACGGCCGAGTTGAAGACAAAGTCGATGGATATAGACGTCTGGGGGCTGAGCGTGAATCCCACGAGACCAGGGTACGAGTCAAAGTCGCACTCGATGGTCACCGCGTCGGCGCACTGTTTGTGGGCCACACGGTGAGATGTCCCGTCCTCCGGGTAGTGGATGATCGGGGCGGCCCAAGGGACGGCCGGGTCGACCTCGTATAAGTGACAGTCCGCCGTCGAAGGGTCGAAGGCCGCCACGTGGCAGAGACTGTCGCCCAGGCAAGCCGAGTCGCACAGGGACTGTGTCGACCCCGACGCCGTGGTGTGGGGCGGCTCCTCCACCTTGCCGCTAGGGCTCACTTCCACCATGGCACACCCGGCTGGGGGAACGGGACAGAAGAGGGTGCACGGGGGGGGGGGGGAGAAATAGTTATACAACTTTGAGAGCATCGGCCATGTTAAGAAGGCATCCTTTACGTGTAAAAATGACAGTGGATCAAAGTCAACTTGACAAATTAATTAATTATTTAATTAATTAATTACGGATGTTTTCGAGAAAGTGATTTTTTATAGACAATCATAAAATGGGTGAGAAGCCGCGAACTCCGGCCGGGCGACTAGTCTGGTTGAGATAAGACACACCAAGGGCGATTCAAATGCGTCCTATCAAGAAATAGGGGTTCAGATACAGCAGAACTTGCTCCCGTCGATTTCTCTGCTCGGTTCCATCTCGTCATTTTCCAGTTAAATTACTGCGTACCATGCTATGACACTATATATATATATATATATATAGGTTTTATCGGTAGCCAAGCAACGTTATACACATACCAGTGACGACATCGTGGTAGAAGGAAATGGCGTAATCGTCGGTCACGGTGCCGCCGGCTGAAGCAATATCTACACAGCTCTTGGCGTACCCTGGAATAAAGCCGATATCAGGCATTTACTGTAGATCCTTTAATTCTTTGGATTGCCTCTCAATTCATACCTCGCATTGTATAAAGCTCATGAAACAACCCCAACGATCCTCTATAACGCCTCAGACCTAGACTACCGTAGAACCGCCGTTGCGTGTTCATGGGGTGTGCACGTGCCAGATCCAGACGCCCGCCATTCGGTTATCTATATAAACTCGTTAGCTCGGTTTCTCGGTGCCTGCAAATCACAACGCTTTGCAACGGAAAGGCGCTTTAAAGGATAAGTGTCTATATTTCACTTTATATCTACAACAGAAATTTAAGATTATGTAGATCAGACCATGCGCCATCAGTTTGACTTTTAGTATGATCATGCTTGCGCACAATTCCAGCATTATTGTATCGTTGCTTTATCGTTTTTCGGCTTCAGTTGAACAATATTAAACAGTGTGTTTTCGGTATGTGACATCCGTTAATTATATCTAACTCTATTGCAATCGCCGTAATAAGCTTATACCGCTGAAAAGTACGATGGAAATCTTTGTTTTCATTCACACACATGTAAAAGTGGTGCCTTGTGATGAGTTATAGTGCAGGTGCACACAATATACACAACAGAACAGACACACAACAGTGCCCGAATGCACTAAACAAGTAAGCACTATATACGTATACATGCAATGCAAAAAATTGATTTCGTCCAATCAATGGATAAAAAGAATCATTATTTACTTAACTGTAGATAACAACTTTAATTAGTTTAGACGAAAAATGCATAGAATGTGCATAAAATATCATATAAAATATATATTTAATAATATCAACATGTAATATCATTATATACTAACTGTAAATTTATACAACCGTACATAAATTGGACGACAAAGGCATAGAGTATGCATATAAATGTCATAAATTATACATAAATTGAACGGCAAATAATACAAGTGGAGTTGCGGATAACCCACCGTTCTCGCACGTGGTTCCGGAATACATGGAGAGACATGCGCAGTCGGCCACCCCGCCGACGTCGGTACACGTGCCTCCATTGTGACAGTGGGTGTCAAAACAGACGTCATTCACTGATGCGCAGCGTGAGGAAAATACCAAATTTGAGCATTTAGCAGAACGACACTCTTAGACAAAATTGTGCGGCAAAGAGAGAAAATATATTCTAACATCAGGGATGACCAGATGTGTACACAATAGATGGAAGCTACTGACAACGACTGTTAATAAAATAATACTGATATAAATTACAAATAATATGTTGTGATATAATGCAGCATGTAACCGTGTTCAGTACATGATCAGAGTCGCACTTCATGTTTGTTGGTGGTTGCTATGTATCGTTCCAAATCTTATATCTATTGAAGAAAATCTGATCGATAACGAGTGAATGCTACACAAATGAATTGAAACAACTGAAAAGCCGGCACGAAATACGCCTGAGATTGCCCCTAATGGTCATAGGCAGGGCCAAGATATTTGATTTTGGTAGCGGATGAGGAGAATTCACTGCGAAATAGTTAAATCAATTCATCAACAAAGTACAAACACCTAGTTTCAGGTCAACATTTAAAGGGTTCGGCCTTTAATGTACTGTTACCATTCGCACAGTCTGTTCCGTGGTAGCCGGTGACGCAGTAACATGTGTAGGTTCCATCGCCGTCAACACACGTTCCGCCATTTTGACACGTCACACCAGAGCAATCATCGCCAGAAGCATCTTGTGAAAAAGAAAGTGAAAACGGAGATATCATTTCGTACATAGATTCAGTAGCCTTGTGTACCACCTCGATAAGTATCACCAAACCGGAAGGGTTGCATACACATGAGAACATTTTTGACAACCGACTACAATAAATAGCACTCTTTTGTCAATTTTTATCAATGGATAATATTGCAAGAGAAACAGGTGTGGGCGATAACACACCGACTGAAGACTGGCCATTGTTGGCCGAAGGCCAAGGAAACAAACTTCCTTGTATCTCGGATACCACTGACCATGCAGACTCACTGAGTGTGATACACGAAAAACTGGACTACATCACTGCACAATTGGACATCCAATCGACTGACATCCACGGTAAGGATGGGGTGTTAGATCAGCTGTCATTCGCAGCCAAAGATCAAGGGGAAAATGCTGGTCATATTGCAACCCATCAGCAGGATATAGAAGACTTGAAGAAGGAAATCACCCTTCTTAAAAACTTTGCCATAAAGCAGGATATTCAGATAAAGGAGCTGAAAGTGGAGTGTACTGACTTGAAATATAGGTCAATGCGAAACAACATCCTGATCCACAACGTGCCAGAAGACAACGCTGGTCAGCTTTCAGAGCACTGCGAAGGGAAAGTCATGGAACTGCTCATGAGCAAAGGCTATGATGGGGCACCACACTTTGAGCGCTGCCATAGACTGGGATCGTATAACACCAACAACAAATCCCGTCCAAGGCCAATCGTGGCGAAACTACTTTCGTACAAGGACATTGAATATATGCTAAAGTTTTCTCGCACACGTCTGCCAAAAGGCAAGGACACACTCAGGATTACCCCACAATATCCGGTTGAAATCCTAGAGCGTCGCAGGGGGTACGGCGAGAGGGCGCAGGCAGCCAGGGATCTCGCAGCCCCGCAGCGAATACAAACCCGTGTCACCAATGATGGCTTATATGTCAACAACCAGAAGCAAAGTGATCCCTTACCTGTGAGTTCCGCGAACAACATACTCGCCTTGACCGTCAGAGAGAGGGACGATGAGATGCTGGACTCAGAACAATTCACCGTGGGGGAAGTTGCCACATCACTGGGTTCGAAGGCATGCGCAACAATTATCAAAGCCCAGACCCTTAAGGACGTCCGAACAGCGTACCGGCGCCTACTGATGGACCCTGTGAGGGCCGGAGCCAGACACAACATCGCTGCGTATCGCCTCTCGGACAACCAAGAAGGCTGGCAGGACGACGGGGATTTTGGCGCCGGACGACATGTCCGCTACCTCTTGAGGCGACACAATCTGACCAACGCCGTTGTCGTCATCACCAAACGCTACGCGAGCCGATTACCCGGAAGTGAGAGATTCAAACTTCTGGAATCGGCCTTGACAACCGCGCTACGTAAGTTCCAGACTACATGAGCTCTCTTCATCGTACAAGAACAACAATGGCCTGATTAACAGCCAGGACCGGGTTCAATTAGCCAGGTGTGTAGCATCTTACCGGCGGTATGGGTCCACGGAATAATGGCATCCTATTATGGCTTGTAAAACAAACATATAAATAGGCCAAGGGGCATGTTAATGTTGATGTACGGCAAATGTATTGACAATTGCACGACCCTCTCCCCACCCCCCTCCCCATCCACTTTCTGTTGTGCACGGTTCAGTGGTAATGAAGCTGGTGAAACAATAAGAGTGGTTCTAGGTAAAGAGTGCATATTAATTGTTGCTCAGAGAACGTTCTGTTATTATTGATATGGAGAACATGTATACTTTGCATCCATCCATGCCTGCTTTCATGCATTGCCTGTAGTTTATTTTTGGAGGAGTCGATCTGAGAAACGTAATTGCAATTACAAGAGGTGTTAATCTGGTTCTCAGGACCACAACTGAAATCTGCGACATGCACTCGATTTCTCAGCATATGTTAAGACCCTATCTGCTCACGTTATATCCGCTCAAGCAGCTTGTCTTCGCTTAACATGTCAGTGCTTACTATAGGCCGTTGCTGGGAGCGATATTGGCGGGACAATAGTTTGTCCTTCCTTTAACAAGTTTGTACCCTATCGGCACCGGGAACTATTGAGTCGATCACACTGTGTTGGTCGCTATATTAGCGCTACTGTTTAACTCCAAGCATTGTGAATAGCAAGGCTTGTTCCATTCTTTACTCTTTACTCCATCGTAGTACCTTCCTACCCCTATACTGTCTCATAACTTCGCCCTACACCTGAATTCCTCCCTCCCGAAGGAGTCCTCTCCACCCGCTAGAGAGAGGAGTCCTAGTTAACTGCCCACGTGGCACTGCCTCCAGAGTCCCTAGGGTTTTTATCCGGGTCACTGAAGCCGTGTGACGAAGTGGGTGGTTGGCCAGGCGTCGGCTAATATTAGCGGCGTCGAAGCGTGGAGGGAGATGAACATAACAATTTACTACAGTCTGCTGTTTTTTATTCCTTAAGCTATTGCCGGCGATTAGTCAATGCATAGCAATCGGTTTCTTCCCATTGTAATTTGTAATATATAAATATGTCGTCACTCTCGATATTCGTCATTGTGCTACCCTGATGTGCCACCAGTGTTAGCTCACGTAATGAACCATGACAGAACTGTTTGTATAAAAGTTTGGTTCAATGTTTTTGTTCGTTCGATGTTCAAGTTTGCGGAGATTCATGTTGATATAGCATCTGGTTTATGCATAGAACATGGGTAACAATATAGATGATGACATCTTAAAACATATTGGGGGCCTAAATTTTAATTCATTAAATGAGACGTTACAACAGAAATATTATGACAATGTTGCCAATGCTTGTACGGATGAAATTACTATTGAGCACTCACCTTATTGTGAAGTGGAAAAGTTTATTAATGTTATTGAACGTCACCGACACAAGTTTACTATACTCAGCTTAAATATTGCCTCAATTCGTTCCAAGATTGACCAACTGAAAGTGTTTCTAAGTGTTTTACATGCTGGTAATGTGGTGTTAAGTGCAATATGTTTACAGGAAACCTGGTTATCCGATAATGATGATGTCGGTCTGTATGAACTCGAGGATTATGTATTAATATCCCAGGGTAAATATTGTAGCGCGCGTGGAGGCCTGTTGATATATCTCCATAAATCATATGGGTTTACTTGCATAGAAAACCCGGTCAAATCTGACATTTGGGAAGCGCAATTTATTGAAGTGTTTGGACGGCCCACTGACAGAAAAATGTTGCTAGGTAATATATATCGACCTCCATGTGACATAAACGAAAATTATGCGACGTTTTCTCAAGAATTATCTGAGGTTATACTTTCATTTGAAGGGAGTAAACCACATAGGGAATGTATCCTAGCAGGTGATTTTAATATAGACCTTTTAAAGATTTGCGAAAAACCAGCCATTAGCGACTACTTCGACACCATTGTAGCTTGCAGTTTTCTTCCAAAAATTACTTTGCCGACTAGACTGTCGCGTCATAGGGGTACGCTAATTGATAATTTTCTGTGTAAGTTAACATCCAGTTCACTGAATACAACAGCTGGAATTATATTGAAGGCTATCTCAGACCATCTCCCGTATTACTTATCTCTAGACATTGATATGCGACGTACAAACAAAGCGCCCGCATATATTACCATAAATACCAATGATCCACAATCAGTAGAAAACTTCAAAAAGCATATTGCCAACGCAGACGTACTAGGTAAACTCGACATAGACCCATGTGCTGATCCTAACAGTAACTATAAGATACTCGAGGATATAATTACACATGCCAGGGATGTATTTTTACCAAGCAAAACAGTAAAATTTAACAAGAGAAAGCACAAAAAGGCAAACTGGATCACCAATGGTATTATTAAGTCCATAGCATTTAAAGACAAACTTTATAAAAAGCTTAAAATGACGGAACCAAATTCTCGTCAATACGACATCCTAAGGACCAACCTGAGAACCTATGAAAATATTTTAAAGAACAGTATTCGGGTAGCAAAAAGATTGTATTATTCCAATGCTTTTGAGAAATGTAAAGGTGACCTAAAGGAAACCTGGAAAGCAATAAAATCCGTTATTCATAAATCAAAGAGAAAGGACAAATTTCCTGAAGTATTTAACATTAATGGCAAAATGACTTCCGATCGACCGGCTATAGCTAATGGCTTCAATGATTTTTTCAGCACTATCGGAGCAAAACTTGCTAGCAAAATCCTCCCAGATCCCAGCCAAACTTACGCCAGCTTTCTTGGGGACCCTTGTGATACAAAGATGGAGTTTCACTTAATTAACCACACTGTCACGGAAAAAATAATCGATCAGCTTAAACCAAAAATTAGTTCTGGGCATGATAAGATGTCCATGAAAACACTGAAGCTATTGAAAGTAGAATTGAGCAAAGCAATTACTCACATAATTAACCAATCTATTACAACGGGCACTTTTCCAGATAAATTGAAGCTTGCTAAAGTAGTACCAGTGTTCAAGAAGGGTGAAAAGTCTAACGTCGATAACTATAGGCCAATATCAATTTTACCAGCTTTATCTAAAGTTTTTGAAAGAGTAATTTATGATCAGATGTATGAACATTTTGATCACGAGAAACTGTTTAACAGCGGTCAGTATGGTTTTCGGAAAAAACATTCCACTCAACTTGCAACATTGGAATTAATAGATAGAACAATACAAAAACTGGACGAAGGCCAGATCCCAATAAGTATATTCCTAGATTTGTCAAAGGCCTTTGACACCATTAACCATGATATACTGTTATTTAAACTAAAACACTATGGGGTGTGTGGGGCTGCGCTTAGTTTAATAACCAATTATCTTCATAACCGAAAACAGTACGTAAGCCTAGATAATGATATATCAGAAGAAACCCCCGTCTCCCGAGGGGTTCCACAGGGATCCATACTTGGCCCATTACTTTTTATAATCTATATAAACGACATATCTAGGGCGAGTGCGATATTTAGTGCAATTATATATGCTGATGATACAACCCTTTCCAGCACACTTAGCGCTTGCGCCTCCAAGACTAACATACAACGTAGTGCTGATATACTGAACAATGAACTGTCTTTGGTAAATAATTGGCTTAAACTAAACCAACTATCTCTTAACATCACAAAAACCAAGTTTATGATTTTCTATATGCCGCAAAAACGAGTAATAATGCCAGAACTCTATATTGACCATACCAAGCTAGAATGTGTTGATCAATTTGATTTCCTTGGACTGGCCATACAGAAAAATCTGAAATGGTCCAGTCATAGCGATAAAATTGCTTTCAAGATATCTAAAGTGGTTGGAATCATGCAGCAACTAAAATACGTCCTTCCTCAGAACATTCTCCTGACTATATACAACTCACTAATACTATCACATTTTCACTATTGTATACTAGCCTGGGGGTACCAAAGTAATCGACTGAAAAACATCCAGAAGAAAGCTGTACGTATCATTACAAGGAGTAATTACATGGCCCACACCGACCGCTTATTTAAACATCTGAATGTCCTTAAAATCGACGACATTCATAAACTTCAGGCGCTAAAGTTTTATTACAGGTTAAAGCATAATTTATCAATAGTCCTACAAAAACTCTAATTCTAATTCTAAATCTAATTTTCGGTCTGTAAATGAAAGATCATGTTTGTTAAATCAAAGACGGATCCGGGGGGGGGGGAGGGGTAGGGGTCCGGAACCCCCTCCCCTCTTTTGGGGGAAGAATGCCATTTTTCAATGCAAAATTTAGGCCATCTGAGCCGTGGACCTCCCGCCCCCCCCTCCCCCTTTGAGGAGGAACACTATCTGAGGCGGCGTGGACCTCCCCAGGTCGCAGGTTTCCAGTGGACCCCCCCCCCCACCCGGTCGTCAAAAAAATTGGTGGATGCCCCGGTCGCAATTTTGTTCAGAGCCCCAGCCCCCCCTCCGGTCGCAAGTTGCCCCCCGCCCCCCTTTCCAATTCCTGGATCCGCCCCTGTTAAATGATTACCGAGAGCCATTGGGAGGCGTCGATGGTACTTGCACACCAGCCACCTAACGTGTAGCTGGCTTTGGAGGCCTGAGAGCCCCCCTGGAATGTTGAGGCGGTGAAGCCTCCAGTGATCTCAGTCGTCAGGCGATGGTCGCACCCTGTAGTACCAACAAAATCAGAATCAGAATCGTTTTATTTTATCAAGCATTCATAACACATCAAACAGAAAACAGAACAGAAGACAAAAAATCCCCCACATTATGAGAACGTTTAAACACAAACAAATTGAACACAATTGCTTGACCGTGGAGACTTACATTAAGACTGCTAGGCAGTCGCTAGCACGTGAGCCACCTCAAAAACCCCCAGAACAGTAATAATACCCGTTATTATAGTATCGTAGTACTGGCGCTGATATACACTGTATGTAATAAGATATGCATATGGCATTGCGTCGAGTGCGAGATGGGTTTATCTCAGCACAAGTCTCCAAAATCCTGCCTGAGCCTTAAGGCGAAGGCAGGATTTCGGAGATGCGTGCTGAGATAAACCCATCCCGCACGAGAAGCAATGCCATATGTATTTTCTCGCTCGAATAGAACTTCAAACGTCGCCATTAATTCAACACGGAGATCTAACGATGACAATGATACTCACAACTGCACCTAAATATTTGGTCGAAATCATAACAGTGGCGCTCAATAGCACCTGTAACTAAGGGTTGCGCGCGACGTGTTTCCTTGGAGATATGACGTCGTCAAAGTGATTACGCCTCTGCGGCGGAGAGAGGTCTAACGAGCATATTGTTTTAGGCAAAATGGTATCTATTTGTTGAATGAACCTTTTGTTTTCGTAAATTGTGGCCGTATTTCTCTAGTTGGAGTTCATATGATTCAGGTCTATAGCTATTAAGTTCGGTTGGTTTGTTGGAACTATTTTTTCTGTAAATATCAGTTACGCGCATTGACACCGCGGTAACCACTGAGTGACAAGATCTGTAACGTGAATGGCGGCAGCAAAACAACGCACGATTGGAAAACTAAAATGAATCTTACACAGTAAGTTTCAGCTTTTAAGCCGCCAAACTTCGCCACATAAACTAATTTGTCAAACTGTAACATAATATGATAAAATCTCAATTTCTGACACGTATACCTGGATGGGTTTTTCCCGGAACTGGTGTCAACATTAGCCACTGACAACAGAGTGCGAGAACACCTGAGTATTGTAGTACTGGCGATGATATACACTGTATGTAATAACACCTGAGTATCGTAGTACTGGCGATGATATACACTGTATGTAATAACACCTGAGTGTCGTAGTACTGGCGATGATATACACTGTATGTAATAACACCTGAGTATCGTAGTACTGGCGATGATATACACTGTATGTAATAACACCTGAGTGTCGTAGTACTGGCGATGATATACACTGTATGTAATAACACCTGAGTATCGTAGTACTGGCGATGATATACACTGTATGTAATAACACCTGAGTATCGTAGTACTGGCGATGATATACACTGTATATAATAACACCTGAGTATCGTAGTACTGGCGATAATATACACTGTATGTAATAACACCTGAGTATCGTAGTACTGGCCATGATATACACTGTATGTAATAACACCTGAGTATCGTAGTACTGGCGCTGATATACACTGTATGTAATAACACCTGAGTATCATAGTACTGGCGATGATATACACTGCATGTAATAACACCTGAGTAACGTAGTACTGGCGATGATATACACTGTATGTAATAACACCTGAGTATCGTAGTACTGGCGATGATATACACTGTATGTAATAACACCTAAGTATCTTAGTACTGGCGATGATATACACTGTATGTAATAACACCTGAGTATTGTAGTACTGGCGATGATATACACTGTATGTAATAACACCTGAGTATCGTAGTACTGGCGATGATATACACTGTATGTAATAACACCTGAGTATTGTAGTACTGGCGCTGATATACACTGTATGTAATAACACCTGAGTGTCGTAGTACTGGCGCTGATATACACTGTATGTAATAACACCTGAGTGTCGTAGTACTGGCGATGATATACACTGTATGTAATAACACCTGAGTATCGTAGTACTGGCGATGATATACACTGTATGTAATAACACCTGAGTATCGTAGTACTGGCGATGATATACACTGTATGTAATAACACCCGAGTATCGTAGTACTGGCGATGATATACACTGTATGTAATAACACCTGAGTCTCGTAGTACTGGCGATGATATACACTGTATGTAATAACACCTGAGTATCGTAGTACTTGCGATGATATACACTGTATGTAATAACACCTGAGTATCGTAGTACTGGCGATGATATACACTGTATGTAATAACACCTGAGTATCGTGGTACTGGCGCTGATATACACTGTATGTAATAACACCTGAGTGTCGTAGTACTGGCGATGATATACACTGTATGTAATAACACCTGAGTGTCGTAGTACTGGCGCTGATATACACTGTATGTAATAACACCTGAGTATCGTAGTACTGGCGATGATATACACTGTATGTAATAACACCTGAGTATCGTAGTCAGTCTGAGGAGCTCGGGAAGCCTCCCTGGCTCGAGCCTAATACCCTCATATTTTTTCAGTTGCCTTCAAAGTTTATTGTCGAGGTTTTCCCGCCAAATCTAACCCCATGCGACATATGTATCATAATTTGCAGAAAACGCGACTGTTTCATTCTATAAATGCAAAAAATCATTGCTTAGATTTATTTTGTTGCAATCGTAACTTTAAGCAGGACTGGTTAGCTGACAGACTATACTTACAGTAGTTGATCTCATCACAGGTAGGGACTGGGCAGTAGCCCCACCCAGGGTTGACGTAACTCCAATACGTGTCGTAGTCGTCCGTGAGACACCACAGGCCGTCAATATCATGGTCCGGATTCCGACAGTGATTAGCCACCGTATCCATCGATTTATCGGCGACGAAGAGGCTTTCTTCGTACCAATAGTCCTCCCAATAGACGCAGTTGAAGTCAGAGTTGTCGGTGGACTGCGTGCCAACGTACTCCAGCGACAGGTCAGTCTCGTGACATACTACGCAAGCCGCGTGAAATAAGTTGTAATTAAAATCGCTCTCTAGTATGACACGGCATATGTTAGCATTTCGTAACATTTTATTTTGAGGAGGGCTGGGCGGGTTGGGTGGGGGCGATTCTGGAGTTTCTGACACCGTTCCTTGCTACAGTATCGAGCATATAGGATTAGGATATAACCGATTGTATGTTGTTGTTTGTAAGGATGAGGGCCAAAATTGCATAAACGCATTTCTATATATGTCTAATCGTTAAACTGGATAATCAGTTTAATGTTTATGTTTACTGATGAATAACATTAGCACATGTATATACTACACATACTGGACAGAGAAATTGTCCGATTATCAATGGTAGGAAAATGCATGGCTATGTTTGTTTTAAGACCAACTGGCCAATTGAAGAATTTATAAACACAGGATGATGGCAAAGTTTTCCTAACTGATTACTACTCAGTTCTTAAGTCACATAATTTACTGTCCAGTATCTGCATGTCTCATATAGTATAAACGCAGGCCTTTGAAAAGGCAGAGGTGTAGGGAGCACTCTTGATGAGATGCGATGGGGGGGAGAGGGGGGGGGGGCGGAGGGCAGGGGGTCTGGAACTCCCTGAATCTATCTGCCAGTGTATAAAATTAAAGTGATACTTACGTTCCAGTAAGCAGAAGCCATACCCGTTGCTGGTGTCGCCGACTGTACTACAGATAGGGCGGTTGTCAGATGTTACGATACACCGGAAATAGTAATTTCCACTGTCGCTGAAGGGGAAGACGCACGGATCCTCACCCCCAGTCCCTCCGTACGTCCCCACGACAGCCTGGGAGGCGACTGGGGTCAGGGAGTAAAGGTCAGAGGTTAGCGCAGGTAAAGGTCGCCGCCATAATTATCTTTAACTTAATCGAGACTGCTGGCAGAAACTAACGTTGGTATGCCTGTCTCTTATGTGTCTACTGTAGATGTTAAAGGCCGGCTTTATTTAGTTAAATACATTTGCAAAATTATTGAGATTTAATAATGGAATGGCAGACATTGAAGCAAGCTGGGTGGCTGTGTACAGTGCATGGGCCATATTTTGGTCCATGTTGATCGTTCCACGCAGGTTCCAATTTAATTGCGGAGCATGCTAATTTCAAGCTGGTTTATCTACATATGCAGATAAATTGGGAACCTATATATATGCATAACGGCAGGATAAATGATGGTCTTGGACTATGTCGGACTAGGTATTAAGGCGTCATATTGAATAATGACACATATTTCTAATGGCGCTTCTAAGCAAAATTAACCGGTGTTCTATTTTGATGGCACAATATATTCGAATTCGGCTCTGGAATGTCACTTTGGACTCAGGAACTGGGCTTTAAGATCGCAAAACGACGCATATTAAAATCAAATATCTGATGTATACAACAGGAAAGATAAAATGTATGAATTTAACATGTGTAATACCATGATAATTTAATATGTTTTTCACTAATTCCACTGCACTTAATGTCATAGTCCAAGACAGCTCGCCATTGCTTGAACTACCCCGCAATACTAAACCCATCTTCACAATTCTGGACTCCATATTTTGTTTTACCTGTATGTATAAGGCAAGCCAAGTTAAGCCGCATAAATAAAGCCTTGTTTTCGCCCATGATGAAGTCGTTTCTGGTGTGACGTGCAGGTCTCGATCTTGATCTTGATCTTGATCTTGATCCATAGGCTGGTGGGCCGGTCTATGGGTCTATATGTTGTGATAATAAGCAGACATTAGATGCAATGATGGGCAATATAGGGATGGTGGTAAGTCGCTGTTCGCGTAGATCATGCAAGTTCATATTCCCACGACGAATTCTCTACTATTTTATTCTTT
Organism: Arenicola marina; assembly: GCA_964019135.1. Taxonomy (NCBI): domain Eukaryota; kingdom Metazoa; phylum Annelida; class Polychaeta; family Arenicolidae; genus Arenicola; species Arenicola marina. The sequence goes on from OZ025264.1 coordinate 19,239,249, forward strand.
ATATAATCTTTATTGATTTTAAGAGGTTTCCGAGCACGTATGGCACATGCACATGTACACCTCTGAGAGAATGGTGGCAGGTGATCAGAGGTAAGGATTTCCATATGACGTTAAAACAGGTGCATGGACACTTTGAAGCAAGTAATTGGTTCTGCAAGAGGGTCAGTTTATAACCGTTATATTCAAGTCTTGATGAATACTTGTCTGTCAAAAGAAAATTTAAGAGACTATGCACTATTAAGAAGGAGAATTGGAAATGCAGACAGATGGATAAACTTAGGAGTGAGATGAAGGACAAAAGAACTTGTTGGAAAGCTATTCAGGCAACTCAGGAACAAAAAGACAGTCTGCAGTATCTCACCTACCATGTGGAAGACATACTTTAATAACTTACTTGGAGGGAACCCAGGTATAGATACTGATGCACAAGAAAATGTAGACGCGATTTTAGTTGATCATGATTCTTATTGTGAGAAATGTCAAACTAACGAGCCAGTTATATTTAATGAGATTATGACTCATGATTAAGTCAATAGAGCCATAAATGACCTGCCCAATCAAAAGGCACCTGGGATTGATGGTATTGTGAACGAGATGATTAAGGGAAGCAAGTCTGTAATGCTACCAATGTTTGTGAATATCTTCAATAGGATTATGGGCTCTGGGTATTACCCTCTCGTTGGTGTGAAGCCATGATATTTCCGTTACATAAAGCAGGTTCTATAAATAGTGTGAATAATTACAGGGGTATTTCACTATTACCCAACTTGGCTAAATTATTCACCAAAGTTGTAAATGAAAGGTGTGTTACATGGGCAGAAGACTCTGACAAATTTCTTGAGGAACAAGCGGGCTTTAGGAGGGGGAGGAGTACAGTAGATCAAATTTGTACACTACAGGCTATGATTCAAAAGTGCTTGTCAAAAGCAGGGGGAAGATTCTACTGCGCATTTATTCATTTTTCGAAAGCTTTCGACAGGATTCCACACAAGCAACTATGGTTCAGACTATACAGTGAGGGAGTGCATGGTGATATAATAGTGTTGCAATCAATGTATACCAAACTGCAGTCCTGTGTGCAAACCTCTAAGGGTCTTACCGACTCGTTTACCAACAATATTGGTACTCGGCAAGGGTGTATATTGAGTCCCTTCCTCTTTAAAATGTATTTAAATGAACTTGCATATACATGTAAGAAGGCTGGCTGTAAGGGTGTGTATGTGAATGAGGTCTTCCCTAATGTAATTCAGTTAATGTTTGCAGATGATATCGTTAATGGAACGGACACACTGGGTCGTTTACAGAATCTATTAAATGTTTTAGAAGAATTTAGTAGCAAATGGGGATTGCAAATCAATGTGGATAAAAGTAAGATTATTATATTTAGAAATGGTGGACCCTTGAGAAGCGATGAAAAACGGTACTACAAAGGCTCTTCAGGTTTCTGTCTTACTATAAATATTTAGGTATCATATTTTCTTCCAAATTGATGTGGTCTGTGGCTCAAAAGACTCTCGCCTCCCAAGCGGGTAAAGCAGTGACAATTATAAAAGAAATTTCAAAAAACTGTGATGGTTTGGGGGTAGAGACATATTTTGATCTCTTTGACAAAATGATAGTACCCATTCTTACATACGGTGCAGAAGTTTGGGGTTACGATGTCAAAGGTTGTATAGAACGTGTGCACACGAAATGTTGTAAATATGTTTGTGTTAAATACTGGGTAAAGTTGTTAAGAATGCCTGAAACCAAACAAAAGGGTAATTGACTGCGCTTACCAGAAATGGCAGAGTAAGACAGACCTGATGAATTGTAAAGAATATAAGAAGTTGTTCATACGCGAACCATACTTGTGTCTTCTCGAGAATTTTAGACTACGGCAGATTAGCCAGATTCAGATGTAGGGTATTATGGACAAGTTCGTACTGCATGGGAGAAAACTCTATCTGTAAATATTGCTTCCAACATGAAACTATTTCTTCTCTTGACGAGTTCCATATTTTAATGAAATGCCCATTGTATGACAATATCCGCAAAAAATATTTTCCTACAAGATATTTAACTATATATGATATTAGGAGTTTTTTATGTATTATGACTTCCGAGGAAAAAACATGTTTAATCTCCTTAGCAAGGTTTATACAAAAAAAATTCACTATGTATGAAAAAAGGTTTAGTCTAATTTTCTTTAATTAACTAAGTTTGTTCTAGTCGGTTGCATGTATTTGTACGAGGGGCCTGGTGCCTGAAGTTACCAATATACTATCTATCTATCTATATTCATGTTCAGTATTTCGCGTTTTGGCATCGGAGTAGTACTGATCGGGGAGGTTAACCTCAAAAGACATATTGTGCTAATTAAAAACCTAGAATTATATTGTTGCACCCGCCATTATCTTCACGTCACACCGCTACAATATTGTAACCAAATGATCCAAGAGATGGAACCTCAATTCGTCAGCTAGCTATGAAAAAGCACACTATAGGGCGGTACTATTTGCTACTTGACAAGCGACCGGCCCAATTCAAAACATGATAGATAACTTTAAATGACAGTTAAATGAAGTTTACTACTTTGTCAAAATACACGGCTGTAATCACCGCATGGCGGCTGGATAAGAGACAGCAGTGGATTCAAAACATTCGCGCTTCAGAGCAAGAATGAGAGACGCTTAATGGAAATAAAAGCCAACTTATAGTGTCGTCATCTCTGGCACCTGCATATGGGGCAAATTTAATGTCACCCCATTTGTAATTAAGCATCTAGCATCAGTTCAGCACCCACCTACTTTTACACAAACTTCCCTAAAGGCCAAGCTACATTATTGCGTAATGTGACAATTATAAAGCGCTTGACCTTCTTTTCGATAACCAAGGCGAAAAGATATCAACTTATACACATCTCAAAAGCAGCGCAAAAGGATTCCTTTTCTTTGTATTGTATTTTATGCATTTACAAATAGAGCCATGACATCATGTATACCGTAGTTTAGCATTATGGTATTCTTATATGCGATAAGTTGCCAGTGGCAATGCATTACGGTCACCTACCTCTGCTTGCCTCCGCTGCTAGCTGACTAACCTGCCGATCCAAAGCTCACAGAACAGACCACGTGATCTGTGACCACTGAGATGTCCATGGTAACCTACCATACAGCCAATGGCTGTCGCTTTGGCTTTGCGGTGCGGTCGAGAAAAAAGTGAACTGGGACTGGGACTGGGGGGAATATATCTGATATCACCGTGCTCGCCCGACGGAAATGTGTCCCTGTGTGGTAAAAAAAAAGCTCAGTTCTTTGTTGCGATTAAAAAACATATTTGGCAAACATGAAGCGTTAAAAAATAAATCCATAAAGTAAACATATGAATATCGGGTGACAATTAGAGGCTGGAAATGTGATAATTGGCTCTTATGGCGTGAGGAAATATTCTTTTTTATATGTATCTATAGTGGCTCTAGTATGAGGCATCATAGTTGCCATCTGGTTGTCGACATGTACTATGACATATTCGATAATATTATAACTATATGGACGCATATGAAACATTGTTACGTTGATGTAACATTACGTACAGTCAAAATGGCTCGGGGTGGGGCAAATGTACTGTTAAAAGCGAGGCGACCGTCCAAGAAGGCTACATATCGAACTCATATGGCATGAAATGGGATGAATGGGATAGACCTTAGAGGGAAGGAAGGGAAACTGATATTTACAGGGTAGTTAATCATAAAAGACTTGAGAAGGAAGAGATCAAATTTTGGCTAGGGAATGGAAGGGGTTAGTCCGAGGCAGTGTCTGAAAGTAAGGAAGTACAGAGGGGAGGGGAAATCGAATGTTCCATTGATGACGTGGATAAAATAAATATACTGCCTTGCAAAATGTCGTCGCAACAGAAGATGGGGAGGCTTTAAATATAATAAAATACAGTTGTAACTTTGGGTTTCAGCCCGACAACCGGATGAGTACAGCGCCCTCTCGTGGAGTCTCACATAACTAATGCCAGCATCCGGACATAAAGAATACATCTTAATTACGTGGAGCCAATTATCCGTCAAGTAAAATCAATGAGAAATAGTATGGTAAATAATATGGTATTTTTTACAATGGGGATATATTCCGGCATGAGTGTAAATCATGACATCATATGCATCCACCCTCCCTGCCTACGCTCTATTCTCTGGCGGCACTCCGACCGGGCCGCAACCGGAGCCGTTGGCTGTGGCGGATGCTCCCAGATCGTGTTCCCTGTGTAGTGAAACGTCAGAAAGGAAGGAATGTAAGCAAATGTACGTACATATCGTGTAACAAAATGGGGGTAAAGTTTTCAGTGGACCCCCCACCCCGCTCCCGCCCCCGCGTGTCAAAAGAATTGGTGGATCCCCCGGGAGAAATTTTGTTCAGCCCGCCCCCCCCCCCCCCGGTCGCAAGTTTGCCCCGCCCCCTTTCAAATTCCTGGATCCGCCTCATTCCAATTAGATATGTTATAGCACGGCGGATACAATGATCCAACTGGATAACGGGCTTGCCAACTTGGATGCATACGCTGCATAAATACCGACCCAGGTTATCAGGTCCTTCTTCATAATTGTATTACAATTTTAAGACTAGCCCCCTCCATAATACAAAGTCTTTAATATGCTTCCAAATATCAAAACAGTAAACAATGTCAAATGGATTGTACAAAAAGAAATCATGAGCATTTTATGCGTTTATGGAACTTGTTTTCCGTGTGAACTTCAAACGCATCCTATTTGTCAAGTTAGTTGGAGCGATAAATATAGAGACATCTATGTTTGATTGATTTTCACGAGAAATCTCTGTGTAACTGTGTGGATCAGGGAAGACTTAAAGTCACAACTCAAATGTCGAGTACTGAGGACTGTTGGGAAATTGGGCGTGGGGGGTACGGGGTCTAGTTTGAGGTTCCCGAATAGCCATTTGTATGTAGACCCATATATAACATATATACCGGAATCTTGTCATTTAAACGATCAGCACGTCAAACTGGAGGAAACGAGGTTTTGATGAATATTTGGCTTTACTTGGCATACCGTGGTATATACAAGTACGAATAAAATATGTCTCTCATGATCTTTATTGTGTTTCTCGATGTCTAAGCAAAAAATTTTGTTTCTAAAGGTTGAGCCTTTATGTAATTCTATCGAAAGAATTTAATTGTATTCAGTCTACATATAAAGCTGGAAAGCTATTGCATTATTATTAGTCAGCTTGGAGATCAATTAATATAAAAAAATCGAATAAGATACACTATATTAAATAATTACCAACGTAAAAAAAACGTAAAAAAAAGAACTATAATTTGCTTTGGTTTATTTCAGCGACTAGCATCGGAGAGCGCTGAGCCCCCCCCCCACCCCCCCCCCCCGCTCCAAAGCTCCAAATCTCATTTAGATGACGTAACAAACAAGAAAGCCTTGCCAATACATGTATGTTGTGGTAACTTCAGGGAGAAGCTCAACGTGTCAACTGGCATCTCAACTAGCCATTCCAATCCTTTTCCCGCCCCGCCCCGCCCCGCCCCGCCACTCCCCTCCCCTCCCCTCCACTGCCCTGCCCTCTATGCATTTATAACGGTAGAACACGGCAGCGGTGTGGACCGCCACAGAACTAAATCAATACCCCACCAAACCCGATCTCATAATTGTGCGTTTTGGTGACAATTATATAAGCTTTGGGCTGACGTGTACCATTTGGCTGTCGATCGTGAGGTTAAAAAACGCATCACATATCCAAACAGCCCATGCGTATCCCAGGATATTGCCTTGCTGGTTCAGAATCATCGATTAGATGATCGATTGGACCCCATCGTGTAAGGCACAGCATTAAACACCGCATTATAAGTCCACTGTTGCGTTGCCTAATCCGAAATTGTATGCACAACCGGATTGTAGACCCCACAGATCAAAAATGAGTTTTCAATCCCCAATTGTTCAATATGTATATATATATAAATTGATGCTTTTTGGTGTTGAATTTATTCATTGATTGTATGTAGCAAGATGGCATGACATGCGCTACAAAATTGAATAGTAACATCAATACATTGATACATAAATATACTTATATACGATGCAAAAATGCTGCAATAGGAGGATCTATCCACATCAAAAACAAAGATTAATTGAAGAGAGTTTGCCATTTCTTTTGGCTATAAAACGGTTTCTGCTGAATGACACATTTCACTATATTATAGTAGTATCTTCTAGTTCTTAAATCATTCTGTATCCTAGGCTTTACTTTTTTACATTTGCAGGAAAATATGTAGTTGGTTAGGGACAGTCACGGCCATATGTGAAATAACAGGGCACTGAACCACTTTCTGAGGGTAGTGCCGAAACTTGCTCGATATATCCCCAGCTTAGGTTGTCAAATGCTTTGCAACATTTATTAGGAGGAGGATGCCAGTTCTGCTTTGTTTGATTTAATTATGCTTCATATCATATAAATGTAATACTGCCTTAATTGTCTTTCGTTGTAACGGTAACAATGATATTGTATTACCCAGACGTGATAGACGGTCAGTGGGCCGGGTGGGGAGCGTGGGGGAGCTGTACCGCCCAGTGCGGCCTGGGTAAGCGGGTCAGACAGCGGGCCTGCAGCAACCCGGTCCCACAGAGCGGAGGAAACGTCCCTCGAGACCAATCCACAACAACACTGGCCGACGACTTTGAAAACCGTTACTGCACCGACAGCGAGCTGAGAGTTAAGTATTCAGTTTAGATATGGCTTAAGTAATCCATTGCTATGTTGACGTTCCATGATGCACATTTCGCCACAATTGCTTGGGCAGTTTATTCCAAATTCCTGCCGGTTATGCAAATAGCAGAAAATAGCTGATTTCATGTGATAGGGCGTGACCATCATTCACTGTTCGTTTTAACATGCTCTCTCAGTGATCAGTAATCACAGTGCCCTGTTGACATGTATTGGGCATACTTTCGCCTTCGGCCAAGTACCGGGATAACTTTTTTTCACAAATTTACTGTGTTTAGGAAATTAATCTTATGACTCAGAATAAGGCCCGACCAAGACCCGAGGAGAATAAACAAAGCCTGTGGCTTGTGGTTGTGGTTGCAGATTGTTAAACCGGCGTTAACAAAGTTATAAGTGTCAGCTGATAGCGCATGACCTGTATCGGCCTGGGTTTGGCCCCGAGCAAAGGTTGCAATTAACCTTGGTTTACATGGGAGGTTAGGTAATGGCGCTCGGCTCTGAGATTTGTTGCTTATTAACCGAAGTGCGATTAAGTGGCACACACTGTATATATTTAGAATAGAAAGGTTGTTATGGCGAAAATCGCCATCATGTGGGTCAGTTTTGTTTGTTATGGCGAAAATCGCCATCATGTCGGTCAGTTCTGTTTGTGTGTGTCTGTCTGTCTGTCTGTCTGTCTGTCTGTCCGCGCGATAACTGTCGAACACTTGCAGCTATCGTTGCCAACAGATGACAGAAGTCCAATCTCAGGTCAAGTTCGTTGCCGGGTGAAATCGGTCAGACGTCAACGTCACGGTGACGTCATACGTCCAAAACACATTTTCCGGTCTAACTCGCTTAATATTACCAGCTAGAAACACGTAATTAATGTCTATATACTCAGCTCTTGAATATCTTTCTCGTTATCGCTATCAAATTTTACGTACGAGCAATAGTTTTCACGCTACAGGCTTTGGTAATTTTAAAAATTATCACACCAATTTTTTTTCTTTAAATCTGCAAGCGATTGTCACGATACTTTGCAGAGACATTAAGGGTTCCACTCAGGTATATAATGTGCAAGATGAATGCAATCGGATAGTTACTTTTTGTTTCCATAGCAACGCAAACATGAACCAATGGTAAAAGATTTTTTGGAGGAAATTTTTGAAATTTACCGTGACCTCAAAACATAGAAAACTATAAGCCACGCAACTCATCTTTGACACAAAGATTACTTAAGGTTCTTTCTTAAAATTGATTATATTTCAGCAACCTGGGTTAAGGGTCAAGGTCGTGTCCTTGACTATTTTGTAAATGTCGAGTGCTCGGTTGTAGCTCGAAAACTAAAAGACACCTGAGCACTAAACTTGTCCTGTTGGATAGAAGTGATGTAGCTTATTCCAAATCCGATCTCAACTCGAACCCGGAGCGCGCAACGTAACGGTGCCAGAGCGCCTGGAAGTTGGGGGTTCGAACCCGAATTTTTCAATTTTTAAGCTATCGCCCTCCAATATTTACCACAGACTGAGGCATAAATTAGGACCTTGTATTTAAAATTGCACTAAAATCGGACTGGTGGTTATCACGTAACGGGTCATTTCAATTTAAAATTAACGAAATTCACGGTGCCCTCAATATTGACCCTACAAACTTGAAAATAGTATAGGACACCGTGGAATTGTTATGACGGAAATCTTTGATTGGAGGAATCTATCAGTTTGTCCGTTTGGTCTGTGTGTGTGTCTGTCTGTCTGTCTGTCTGTCTGTCTGTTCGCACTCTGTAGGTCGCAAAACGCAACATTTTGTCGTATAACTTCACCCATCGCTAGGTATCCAACATGGCTCGGTCAAGTTCGTTAGCGGGGTATGAAGGTCAAAGGTCAAGGTCACAGGATTTTTTTCCTCTTTCCTTAACCATTGGAGATAGAAGATAGGGCCAATAATCGACAACATGCTTACTACAGAGACCGTTTTGGAGCTAGCCCTTTGGAAAAAAATGCACTTATTGTCCTCTGGCATTTCTCACCCTGTGCCAATTTGCATCGAAATCGATTAAGAAGTTTGGTCGCTAAAAAATAGTGTAACTTGAAAAAGAAACTTTAACATGGAACTCTATGAGGCTACATATTTGATCAATAACTTCTCTTCATCGCGTGAGCAATAAGCCATGCCGCCTTTCAGGGTGGAGTACTGCCCGAATCCGTGTGCGTGGGCGTGTGTATTGGCGGGGAGGGGCGGGTGGGCGTGGTGTGCGGGAATGCTGCATTTCCGTCATCAGCCTTTACCCTGTGGGTGACGCTCTCGTATTGCCCGTCAGGAAAAAATATGGTTAAAATTCGCCATGTTAACACTTTTGCCTAAATCGACTAAAATACCATCGCAATGGTAAACTATACGGCGTTTCCGTTCGCCTAACGCGACCCCACTCTCGTTGCCCCCACCCCGGCCTTCTCCATGACCGCCAATACACACACGCATTCTGGCTTTGATGCGCTACACTTGCGCACACTCCTGCCCTTATCCACACCCAGCCCCTACCTTACACCCCTGCCCTGTGTATTGCTCACCGGTCCGCTGCCGTTCAGCTGCTTGCTGCATGGTGCTCTTACCGTGAACCGAGAGCCGACTTCCTCCTGCCCCCACCCCCCCCCCCCCGGCGCGGGCCCCAACTGAGGTCGAGGTGACAGCGACTGCATCAGCATGGAAAGCTACGAAACGCTGTAATTCTCTTAATAATCGGCCCGGAAGGTCCCGGTTTGATTTATAATGTGCGGCGAGACGACCCCCATGCATCAGTCATGCGTCATGCGTCATCAGACGTCCATTTGAGCCATAAACTCTCAGCCGCCAGGGTGATGTGCCTTGTCTTATTTGGAGCTGCCACACGTTGCAAGACCACATACATGTATTTTAGCTTATCTTTCATTAAACCCAGAAATCAAGTACACATTTCCTTATGTCACTGATGGGGAAATGGAATATGGCGATCAAGCCTTGAACATAAACATTAAAGCTTTTATTGTAAATATTTATTATCGAGAAATTACTACACTCCGAGAATTTATATGAGGCATTCCGGTAATTAGAACCTGTCATGGCACGTAGGGTATCTACGTAGATTTATCGAATGAAACACAATTTGCTGGAATACAGGGCATATAGTTTATAATTATCACAGATATTTTTTTCATCACAGGCAAGCTATAGAGGTATAGCAGTATATAACCGAACAATGAGCTTATTTGTAACAACATAGACAGGCGGAGTTGGATAGCCTAGTGTGTAAAAACTTCCCTTTCCCTCACATCACACATTTTACATTTGCAATTCATGTACGTAGACCGATGGTTACCAGAAATATAAAATGATAATTAAATTATATCGATAAATAAATTGCAGTAAGCCTTCGCTGCTTCCTTTCTGTTTGTGTTTATCCCTAACAAAGCATCAATTTTTTTCTGAGTTTACTCACAAATAATGAACCAGATGAAGCCTTGATAGAGCTAAATGTGGTTGCTGATTGTGCATTTCTATAGTGACAACCCGGGTTACTATATTAACGCGCCGTCCACAAGCAAAATGAGAGATAAGTGCTCAGCAGCGACAGCAGCGCTCCTAGCGGCAGTGACCCCGCCATTCTGGAGGGACCACCCGACGTCAGGAGACTGTTTCCAGGGGGCAACAGACCGCGGTTACATCTGGATGTCTTGCAACAGATGCTGCAGATGCCCTCCAGATCATTGGCCATCTGGATCATGGTGTCAACGTGCGGCTCCATGAAGTCCAGGGACACAGGACTGCAAAGCAATCAGGACATCAATTGAGCCAGATCTTCATCGTGTGTTCAGGTAATTAGGTATGTAATTCCTGCCTCTTAAACCTCGAAATCCCCTTTGAACATTGAAGCAGATGTCTGGGACATTATCATTAATCAATCGGTATTAGGCTTCAAACAGTACAATACATCAATCAGCATTATGCTCATAAAAACGTGATAGATGTTCGACATATTTGGGCCAGCCAACATGTCCTTATACATAAGGGATGAAGAAGTGGTTTTACCTGCAGGATACAATGGAGTCAATGGTCTGATCCTGCAGAATGGTGCATTGCTCAGTCACGTTTTGTGTACATATATCCACGGTGGCACAGCTGTATATTATGAAACATAGTGAAACACGATAAATAGAGCAGCGATAGTAAAATTAAAGTCTGGAAAAGACGATAGTAAGCATCTGTCATACGATTTCCTTCATCATTTTATAGGATTGCACACACATTGTTATCAACAGGTGACATTAATATTGAATAGAGGACATCAAACATATGTCATACTATTTCCTTCATCCATTTATAGGATTGCACACAAGTTGTATTCAAAGGCGACAGCAATATTGAATAGACGACATTAATCATTTGTCATACGACTTTCTTCATAATTTCACCGGACTGCACAAACATTGTATTCAATAGGGGAGACAAATATTGAATAGACGACAATAAACATGTCATACATTTTCCTTCGTGAGTTCATTTGATTGTACATATGGACCAACAATTACATCTGACGAAGCTCACATTTTGAAAACAATGTCAATATGTTACAGCTGCCAAGTATGATGTCTCTCCTAGCTCTCGTCGTTGAACAATAACTTGTGTAGTCTACTGCGTGGAAGCTGGCCATTGGAACTTAATTCTTGACTCACCCTTTATCTAGCGTAATGGAGTCGTCGGTCACATCCCTGGAGAAAGAGTAGATACAGTAGGGTTCCTCGGTGCTGCACCGTTTGGTTGGACCCTTGCACTTGATTTCGCCATTTTGACTAACTTGCCCGTTACAGTGGTAACACTCCATGACTAAAATTAAGCAAAACACGTTGACAACATCTTCCCTCAGTGACACCACGTGGCGTTTGAACTATAACAATATATCAAGTCGACCGCAGTTTCAATATTCATCTAAATTCTAAAAATTAAAATCAAAATAATACCGCAGTTTAGAAAACAAGCTTACACGTATTATTGGGAAAAATGAGTGCGTGAATAACAATTGCTTGCTTGCACAAGCATGTACATTCACACAGTGGGAGCGAACGCGCGAAGTGACGATACTACGGTATAGTACTCTGATATGACGACGATAACGAAGCGTATTGACTGTACACACCGCCGCAGGGCGTCTCCTCGCAATAGGCGCGCTCGTATTCCGAGAGCGTCTCGTTACTTCCGGTGTTGCTACCAAGACACGTCCGGCTGCGGACCTGCTGGCCGTTCCCACAGGTGGCGCTGCAAGCGCTCCACGCTGCCCAGTCCGCCCATTCCTGACAATCCTGACACTCTGCAGATAGTGTATGAAAAACCACACCCCGCAATTAAGACATATATTGCTGTATGTATTTGATCATTTGGTCTTAAAAATATCCTTTTCCCCCTTTTTTTTTCAGTCCGTCGTTCGATTACTCTTTCACTCAAATAAGGTTACTATTCAACAATGTAATTAGTTTTATGTGGCTTTAATGCCATCGGCGTCACATGGCTTTAACTATAGTCTCCTCGGCTAAGTTCAATTTTTAATGTTAGTTTGACAAAAGTTGATGGCTTATGTTATTATGTACACTTAGTTGAATGACCGAATCCAGCTTTACCTGGACATTTGAGCTGGTAGCAGGGTCTATGGAGAGCGCTTCCGCCATCGCAGTCCCGACCTCCGTAGGCTGGAGACGGCTGGTCGCAGGTTCGAATCCTGGTGGAGAGGGCGAGCCCGCATGTCGCCGAGCACCCGGACCACTCACCCCACAGCGACCAGCTCCCGTCCACTGCAGAGGCGATATGGCTTATATTTATTTTCTTGTGACATTTATGTCATGACATGTATGGACTGATTTATATGTGTAATATTGCAGTTTAATAAAATAAAGTTGCTGTATATATATGTGTTAATTAATAAAACAAATATGGTGCATATATATGTTAATTAATAAAACAAATATGGTGCACATATGTGTTAATTAATAAATCTGTACATTCCCTTACTTAATTTGAGTTTAGTTTTGGGCAGCGGTGGCAAAACGATCTATATCTACTGTACTGTCTTTTGACACAGTCATTGTCAAATGCAATACAGTTTTAAGCATATAGATATATTGAGAAATCCCTGACATACATTTGTCAAAGCAACAATCACTGCATAGTTACCGTTTGCCTGCGACCAAGAAATATTGTGTATATCAACTCTATTATCGCCCTGCAGTGGCGTAGCTACCATTGACGGAGCATACGCAGTACTTCCCCTTTTCAGGGGCAATTCTCGATCCAACCAGAGCCTCTTGTTCTCTCGCGGCAGTTATAGTCTGTATACCTTACTTTGAGGCTGGCTACGCCACTGCCACGACTGATTGCCAAAAGAAGCATATCGCCTACCTGGCAGTCCACACTGCTCGCGGCTACAGCCCTCCTCCTCCAGACTGCTGCCCTCGCAATCCAGAGTGGCGCCCTCCGTCTGGACACAGTTCCTGATCCTAGTCCTGGTGCCCTCACCGCAGGATGAGGAGCAGGGACTCCAGTCTTCCCAGGATGCCCATGTACCCGGACCTGCGTATCCATGGTTACACTTCGTTCATTTCCGCTTGACATGAATACTGACATCAACCATAATAACTAACTGAAGGATGATAGTTTTTCAACTGAATGATATTATTTCGTCTCCCATAGCATTTTCCTGATATATATGTGGCTGATTAACAACGCTGTGTGTTTCAGAAATAATCTTATGACTTATAGGCCTTGACAACAGAGACACGTCACGCGCATGTTCAAGCGATTCCACTTCCGGTGCATATAACAATACACTGGGCCTCATGATTCATATTTCCTTCGCCTTGCATTATACCTTAGGGCCATAAATCAAGGGTGGAAAGCTAATACTTATTTTTGATATTGATTTGAACGGCAGGGTTTCTGACAGAAAGTTTTCTCGTACATCTAGCGCATGCGCGTCAGAGGTGACAAAAAAAAGGTATCTCACCGTCCGAGCAGTCGAAATTTTCACAGTCTTCGGCGTCGGAGATGGAGCCATCGCAGAAGCCGCCTCCGTTCTGTGGGACCGGGTTGCTGCAGGCACGCTGTCTGACCCGCTTACCCAGGCCGCACTGGGCGTTACAGCCCCCCCACGCGCCCCACCCGGCCCATTGGCCGTCTATCACGTCTGGGTAATACAATATAATTACTACTGTTAAAACGACCAACAAACCAGGATCGAATATATATAAGTTTAGTTATTATGAAAGCATTGATTTGGCTGCTGTCCTGAAGATCATACTTTTAGTGATCATTTCAATTATAGAATATATAAATGCAATGCAATCGCTTACATGCAGTGGCGGATCTAGCGGAGTGGGTGGTTGACTTACTGAGGTGGCAGCTCACACCGCTGAAGCCTGGTCTACACTTACAGGGGACGGGGAGGGAAATAGTTGACTTACTGAGGTGGCAGTTCACACAGTTGACGTCTATTCTGCAGTCACAGGGGAGGGGAGGGAATAGTTGACTTACTGAGGTGGCAGTTCACACCGCTGAAGCCTGTACTACAGTCATAGAGGAGGGGATGGGGTGGTTGACTTACTGAGGTGGCAGTTCACACCGCTGAAGCCTGGTCTACACTTACAGGGGAGGGGGAGGGAGATAGTTGACTTACTGAGGTGGCAGTTCACACAGTTGACGCCTATTCTACAGTCACAGGGGAGGGGAGGGAATAGTTGACTTACTGAGGTGGCAGTTCACACCGCTGAAGCCTGTTCTACAGTCATAGAGGAGGGGATGGGGTGGTTGACTTACTGAGGTGGCAGTTCACACCGCTGAAGCCTGATCTACAGTCATAGAGGAGGGGATGGGGTGGTTGACTTACTGAGGTGGCAGTTCACACCGCTGAAGCCTGGTCTACACTTACAGGGGAGGGGGAGGGGGTGGTTGACTTACTGAGGTGGCAGTTCACACAGTTGACGCCTATTCTACAGTCACAGGGGAGGGGAGGGAATAGTTGACTTACTGAGGTGGCAGTTCACACCGCTGAAGCCTGTTCTACAGTCATAGAGGAGGGGATGGGGTGGTTGACTTACTGAGGTGGCAGTTCACACCGCTGAAGCCTGATCTACAGTCATCGAGGAGGGGAGGGGGTGGTTGACTTACTGAGGTGGCAGTTCACACCGGTGAAGCCTGCGCCACAGTCACAGAGGAGGGGAGGGGGTGGTTGACTTACTGAGGTGGCAGTTCACACCGCTGAAGCCTGTACTACAGTCATAGAGGAGGGGATGGGGTAGTTGACTTACTGAGGTGGCAGTTCACACCGCTGAAGCCTTACTACAGTCATAGAGGAGGGGAGGGGGTGGTTGACTTACTGAGGTGGCAGTTCACACCGCTGAAGCCTGCTCCACAGTCACAGAGGAGGGGAGGGGGTGGTTGACTTACTGAGGTGGCAGTTCACACCGCTGAATCCTGTACTACAGTCCTAGAAGAGGGGAGGGGGTGGTTGACTTACTGAGGTGGCAGTTCACACCGCTGAAGCCTGTACTACAGTCATAGAGGAGAGGATGGGGTGGTTGACTTACTGAGGTGGCAGTTCACACCGCTGAAACCTGTACTACAGTCACAGGGGAGGGGAGGGGGTGGTTGACTTACTGAGGTGGCAGTTCACACCGCTGAGGACTGTACTACAGTCATAGAGGAGGGGATGGGGTGGTTGACTTACTGAGGTGGCAGTTCACACCGCTGACGCCTATTCTACAGTTACAGGGGAGGGGAAGGGGGTGGTTGACTTACTGAGGTGGCAGTTCACACCGCTGAAGCCTGTACTACAGTCATAGAGGAGGGGATGGGGTGGTTGACTTACTGAGGTGGCAGTTCACACCGCTGAAGCCTGTACTACAGTCATAGAGGAGGGGATGGGTGGTTGACTTACCGAGGTGGCAGTTCACACCGCTGAAGCTTGATCTACAGTCATAGAGGAGGGGAGGGGGTGGTTGACTTACCGAGGTGGCAGTTCACACCGCTGAAGCCTGTACTACAGTCACAGAGGAGGGGAGGGAGTGGTTGTCTTACTGAGGAGGCAGTTCACACCGCTGAAGCCTGTACTACAGTCATAGAGGAGGGGAGGGGGTGGTTGATTTACTGAGGTGGCAGTTCACACCGGTGAAACCTGTACTACAGTCATAGAGGAGGGGATGGGGTGGTTGACTTACTGAGGTGGCAGTTCACACCGCTGAAGCCTGTTCTACAGTCATAGAGGAGGGGATGGGGTGGCTGACTTACTGAGGTGGCAGTTCACACCGCTGAAGCCTGTACTACAGTCATAGAGGAGGGGATGGGGTGGTTGAATTACTGAGGTGGCAGTTCACACCGCTGAAGCCTGTACTACAGTCATAGAGGAGGGGATGCGTGGTTGACTTACTGAGGTGGCAGTTCACACCGCTGAAGCCTGATCTACAGTCATAGAGGAGGGGAGGGGGTGGTTGACTTACTGAGGTGGCAGTTCACACCGCTGAAGCCTGTACTACAGTCACAGAGGAGGGGATGGGGCGGTTGACTTACTGAGGTGGTAGTTCACACCGCTGAAGCCTGTTCTACAGTCGTAGAAGAGGGGCTGGGGTGGTTGACTTACTGAGGTTGCAGTTCACACCGCTGAAGCCTGGTCTACACTTACAGGGGAGGGGGAGGGGGTGGTTGACTTACTGAGGTGGCAGTTCACACCGCTGAAGCCTGTACTACAGTTACAGGGGAGGGGGAGGTGGTGGTTGACTTACTGAGGTGGCAGTTCACACCGCTGAAGCATGTACTACAGTCATAGAGGAGGGGATGGGTGGTTGACTTACTGAGGTGGCAGTTCACACCGCTAAAGCCTGCACTACAGTTACAGGGGAGGGGGAGGTGGTGGTTGACTTACTGAGCTGGCAGTTCACACCGCTGAAGCCTGCTCCATAGTCAGAGAGGAGGGGATGGGGTGGTTGACTTACTGAGGTGGCAGTTCACACCGCTGAAGCCTATTCTACAGTTACAGGGGAGGGGGAGGGAGTGGTTGACTTAGTGAGGTGGCAGTTCACACCGCTGAAGCCTGTACTACAGTCATAGAGGAGGGAATGGGTGGTTGACTTACTGATGTGGCAGTTCACACCGCTGAAGCCTGATCTACAGTCATAGAGGAGGGGAGCGGGTGGTTGACTTACTGAGGTGGCAGTTCACACCGCTGAAGCCTGTGCTACAGTCATAGAGGAGGGGAGCGGGTGGTTGACTTACTGAGGTGGCAGTTCACACCGCTGAAGCCTGCTCCACAGTCACAGAGGAGGGGATGGGGTGGTTGACTTACTGAGGTGGCAGTTCACACCGCTGAAGCCTGCTCCACAGTCACAGAGGAGGGGAGGGGGTGGTTGACTTACTGAGGTGGCAGTTCACACCGCTGAATCCTGTACTACAGTCATAGAGGAGGGGAGGGGGTGGTTGACTTACTGAGGTGGCAGTTCACACCGCTGAAGCCTGTACTGCAGTAATAGAGGAGGGGATGGGGTGGTTGACTTACTGAGGTGGCAGTTCACACCGCTGAAGCCTGTACTACAGTCACAGGGGAGGAGAGGGTGTGGTTGACTTACTGAGGTGGCAGTTCACACCGCTGATGCCTGTACTACAGTCATAGAGGAGGGGATGGGGTGGTTGACTTACTGAGGTGGCAGTTCACACCGTTGAAGCCTGTACTACAGTCATAGAGGAGGGGATGGGGTGGTTGACTTACTGAGGTGGCAGTTCACACCGCTGAAGCCTGTACTACAGTCACAGGGGAGGGGAGGGGGTGGTTGACTTACTGAGGTGGCTGTTCACACCGCTGAAGCCTGTACTACAGTCATAGAGGAGGGGATGGGGTGGTTGACTTACTGAGGTGGCAGTTCACACCGCTGAAGCCTGTACTACAGTCATAGAGGAGGGGATGGGGTGGTTGACTTACTGAGGTGGCAGTTCACACCGCTGAAGCCTGGTCTACAGTCACAGAGGAGGGGATGGGGTGGCTGACTTACTGAGGTGGCAGTTCACACCGCTGAATCCTGTACTACAGTCATAGAGGAGGGGATGGGGTGGTTGACTTACTGAGGTGGCAGTTCACACCGCTGAAGCCTGTACTACAGTCACAGGGGAGGGGAGGGGGTGGTTGACTTACTGAGGTGGCAGTTCACACCGCTGAAGCCTGTACTACAGTCATAGAGGAGGGGTGGGGTGGTTGACTTACTGAGGTGGCAGTTCACACCGCTGAAGCCTGTACTACAGTCATAGAGGAGGGGATGGGGTGGTTGACTTACTGAGGTGGCAGTTCACACCGCTGAAGCCTGGTCTACAGTCACAGAGGAGGGGATGGGGTGGCTGACTTACTGAGGTGGCAGTTCACACCGCTGAATCCTGTACTACAGTCATAGAGGAGGGGATGGGGTGGTTGACTTACTGAGGTGGCAGTTCACACCGCTGAAGCCTGTACTACAGTCACAGGGGAGGGGAAGGGGTGGTTGACTTACTGAGGTGGCAGTTCACACCGCTGAAGCCTGTACTACAGTCACAGGGGAGGGGAGGGGGTGGTTGACTTACTGAGGTGGCAGTTCACACCGCTGAAGCCTGTACTACAGTCACAGAGGTGGGTAGGGGGTGGTTGACTTACTGAGGTGGCAGTTCACACCGCTGAAGCCTGTTCTACACTTACAGGGGAGGGGGAGGGGGTGGTTGACTTACTGAGGTGGCAGTTCACACCGCTGAAGCCTGTACTACAGTCACAGAGGAGGGGATGGGGTGGTTGACTTACTGTGGTGGCAGTTCACACCGCTGAAGCCTGTACTACAGTCATAGAGGAGGGGAGGGGGTGGTTGACTTACTGAGGTGGCAGTTCACACCGCTGAAGCCTGTTCTACAGTTACAGGGGAGGGGGTGGTTGACTTACTGTGGTGGCAGTTCACACCGCTGAAGCCTGTACTACAGTCACAGGGGAGGGGATGGGGTGGTTGACTTACTGAGGTGGCAGTTCACACCGCTGAAGCCTGCTCCACAGTCACAGGGGAAGGGATGGGGACGCTGACTTACTGAGGTGGCAGTTCACATCGCTGAAGCCTGTACTACAGTCACAGGGGAGGGGAGGGGGTGGTTGACTTACTGAGGTGGCAGTTCACACCGCTGAAGCCTGTTCTACAGTTACAGGGGAGGGGAGGTGGTGGTTGACTTACTGTGGTGGCAGTTCACACCGCTCAAGGCTGTACTACAGTCACAGGGGAGGGGAGGGGGTGGTTGACTTACTGATGTGGCAGTTCAAACCGCTGAAGCCTGATCTACAGTCATAGAGGAGGGGAGCGGGTGGTTGACTTACTGAAGTGGCAGTTCACACCGCTGAAGCCTGTACTACAGTCATAGAGGAGGGGAGCGGGTGGTTGACTTACTGAGGTGGCAGTTCACACCGCTGAAGCCTGCTCCACAGTCATAGAGGAGGGGGTGGGGTGGTTGACTTACTGAGGTGGCAGTTCACACCGCTGAAGCCTGCTCCACAGTCACAGAGGAGGGGAGGGGGTGGTTGACTTACTGAGGTGTCAGTTCACACCGCTGAAGCCTGTACTACAGTCATAGAGGAGGGGAGGGGGTGGTTGACTTACTGTGGTGGCAGTTCACACCGCTGAAGCCTGTACTACAGTCACAGGGGAGGGGAGGGGGTGGTTGACTTACTGAGGTGGCAGTTCACACCGCTGGAGCCTGTTCGACAGTTACAGGGGAGGTGAGGGGGTGGTTGACTTACTGTGGTGGCAGTTCACACCGCTGAAGCCTGTTCTACAGTTACAGGGGAGGGGAGGGCGTGGTTGACTTACTGTGGTGGCAGTTCACACCGCTGAAGCCTGTACTACAGTCACAGAGGAGGGGAGGGGGTGGTTGACTTACTGAGGTGGCAGTTCACACCGCTGAAGCCTGCTCCACAGTCACAGAGGAGGGGAGGGGGTGGTTGACTTACTGAGGTGGCAGTTCACACCGCTGAAGCCTGTTCTACAGTTACAGGTGTAGCGACCGATCTTGTCCACACAGGTTCCGTCGTTAATGCAGGGAGAACTACTGCACTCGTTACTCTCTGCAGACAAAGCAAAAACAGAAATCATCACGTCAGTTAATTCCCCATTGTGCGTTTACTATAGAGAGGAAACAGAATCAAAGAGACAAGACTTGTATTCTAAAAAACAGGTTAAAAGTAAAACAAACAGTATTGATAAGGCACTCAAAACAATATGAGTATATACCTGACCGACCTGCATAATATCACAATATAATTTTCGTTTAAAGAAAGAAAACATGTGGTTTTTCATGTTTACGATATCATACTGCTGGGAAATGGTGCGAGGACTAGTAGCGTCGACCCATGTCTCTAATATATATATATATTCTAACGTTGACATCTCCTCCGGTTTTATCCATGGGACATGTACCCGCGGAAAGGTATTTGAGACAATATACAGACGGCGTTATGTCTTACCTGTTTCGCACTGGTCCCCCTCGTACCCGGTAACACATTCACAGTAGTAGCCGCCGACGGAGGGGATATTCTCGCGACAGGTGCCGCCATTTTGACAAGGTGAACTCTGACACTCTGCGATCGCTGCGGAAACGAAGAATAAATATATATATATGGTACATATTCATGATAAAATGCATGCTCTGTAAATTATGTTTTTGAATATCCTTTTCTCCCAAACTAATTAATGTATACACGGTGAAAAGGTCCGTTGTGGAACACCATGTGACAATGAGAGTGACTGACATTTAAATTTTAATAATGACAGTAAGTTAGAAAGCTCATCGTGCGTATTTAATGATTTACGGTTTTATTGATTTAACGGTTCCGCTTATAGTAAGTAGGTAATAGGTTTATTATAGTCATTTATGAGGAATACAACTGATAACATGTACAACAGGGTAAACACACTATATAAATCCTCACGCAGCCCGCACTGGGCTTACAAGTGACTGTTGATTTATGGTAATGCCGCATATATCAGCGTGAAAAAAAATAATAATAAGAAGACTTCAATTCAAGAAAAAATTTATATATAATGATTACCTAAACATAACCAAAAAACAACAACTTAGAAACGAAGAAAAATAGATTGAAATACAACAAAAATCAAACAAAATAAATAAAAATTATACAAAATAGCAGACCAAAGTGATAATATTCGACTGAAGTTAATTTTGCATTTCTTAGTTATATAACAAACTATGCCAGGACGCCCATGCTTTGCTTATATTCATCGTGAGTCTGCAATGTTTACCATGTGTAACAAATGTCCCACTTACCTTCGTCACAGATGTCTCCAGTGTAACCCCCAACACAATCACAGGTGAAGCTGTTAATGCCATCCACACACGCACCAGAATTCAAACATCGGTCGGGAACGCAGTCATCAATATCTGTGGTATGTATAGCAATCAGTTTCAACTTCGTTTGGCACATGTATTTGATCACAGTTATCATAATTTATCAAACTATACATAAATATTTGATCACAATTATCATAATTTATCGAATTATACATAAGCGTACATTTTTAGTTAACTTTCAAACGACCTTTGTTCACAAAGAGTGCATCAGTGAAAATGACTCTTTTGCATCAGTGAATATTTGGTTACACGAATAACCCTTTTATCTTTTACAGTCGGTGTCAGTGATTGTACCTGTTTGACAGTCTGTACCCGTGAACCCCGCCAGACAGTCGCAGACATAGCCGTCGACAGCATCGATGCACGTGGCTCCATTGACACAAGGATCGGGATTGCAGTCGTTGGTGTCTAGGTGGTCGCAAATACATATAACGGCTGAATATCTTTCTTGACAGATGTGTTTTGCAAAGGAATTTCAATAATTCACAGCTTTGAAGCACTCTTTCAATGTTCAGCTATTTCTTCTTCAGAGTATTATATTATACATAGCAGTATATAAACACAAACAGTACACATGGGTATATGATTTGCATATTGGGATCAAATTACTGCTCATTTGAGTTAAGAAATAGCTTAAATTCTTAAGAAATTAATTAAATAACCTTTCATTATTCCAATATGTACAATGGTCAATGGCCACATAAATATACGTACCGATTTCACAGTTGTCCCCCTCGAAGCCCTGGGGACACGAACACCCGTAGCTGTCAAACAACTCCACACACGTGCCTCCGTTTTGACAGGGATCGCTCCCACACTCCATCACCTCTGTAAGGTCAAGGCCAATTCAGAATCGGCAACGCTTATTAATAAGTTGTGCACCATATTAATGGCAGAATGACCAACTTGGTTTCAAAGCATACATACACTACTTTATGTACGTATGATCGCTGCCATAACTTGTCCTTTTTTTATTACTTACTCAGACACACAGGTACACGTGTACTGGGCCGTTCAGACAGCTTACCTTGGTCACAGTTTACGCCCTCCCACCCAGAAACACAAGTACACGTGTACTGAGCCGTTTAGACAGCTTACATTGGTCACAGTTTACGCCCTCCCACCTAGACACACAAGTACACGTGTACTGAGCCGTTCAGACAGCTTACCTTGGTCACAGTTTACGCCCTCCCACCTAGACACACAAGTACACGTGTACTGAGCCGTTCAGACAGCTTACCTTGGTCACAGTTTACGCCCTCCCACCCAGACACACAAGTACACGTGTACTGAGCTGTTTAGACAGCTTACCTTGGTCACAGTTTACGCCCTAGCACCTAGACACACAGGTACACGTGTACTGAGCCGTTCAGACAGCTTACCTTGGTCACAGTTTACGCCCTCCCACCCAGAAACACAAGTACACGTGTACTGAGCCGTTCAGACAGCTTACCTTGGTCACAGTTTACGCCCTCCCACCCAGACACGCAAGTACACGTGTACTCAGCCGTTCAGACAGCTTACCTTGGTCACAGTTTACGCCCTCCCACCCAGACACACAATTACACGTGTACTGAGCCGTTCAGACAGCTTACTTTGGCCACAGTTTACGCCCTACCACCCAGAAACACAAGTACACGTGTACTGGGCCGTTCAGACAGCTTACCTTGGTCACAGTTTACGCCCTCCCACCCAGAAACACAAGTACACGTGTACTGGGCCGTTCAGACAGCTTACCTTGGTCACAGTTTACGCCCTCCCACCCAGACACACAAGTACACGTGTACTCAGCCGTTCAGACAGCTTACCTTGGTCACAGTTTACGCCTTCCCACCCAGACACACAAGTACACGTGTACTGAGCCGTTCGGACAGCTTACCTAGGTCACAGTTTACGCCCTCCCACCCAGAAACACAAGTACACGTGTACTGGGCCGTTCAGACAGCTTACCTTGGTAACAGTTTACGCCCTCCCACCCAGACACACAAGTACACGTGTACTGGGCCGTTCAGACAGCTTACCTTAGTCACAGTTTACGCCCTCCCACCTAGACACACAAGTACACGTGTACTGAGCCGTTTAGACAGCTTACCTTGGTCACAGTTTACGCCCTCCCACCCAGACACACAATTACACGTGTACTGAGCCGTTCAGACAGCTTACCTTGGTCACAGTTTACGCCCTCCCACCCAGAAACACAAGTACACGTGTACTGGGCCGTTCAGACAGCTTACCTTTGGTCACAGTTTACGCCCTTCCACCTAGACACACAAGTACACGTGTACTCAGCCGTTCAGACAGCTTACCTTGGTCACAGTTTACGCCCTCCCACCCAGACACACAAGTACGCGTGTACTGGGCCGTTCAGACAGCTTACCTTGGTCACAGTTTACGCCCTCCCACCCAGACACACAAGTACACGTGTACTGAGCCGCTCCGTCGGCGCACGCCGCTCCATTTTGACACGGATTGCTCAAGCATTCGTTCATCTCTGCAAAAGACAAACCGAGACCGTACAATATTGTCTTTGTATGAAATATCGAAAGTTAGTCTCAGTGATGACGACAACATGTACACATATTGGGCAGGTGGGTAAGCAGGGATGTTTGATATTGTTTCAGGCAGAAAATATGGCGGGGTTTGATATTTGAAGCCCCCGTTATTTACAGTATTTATATTGTTTATAAATGGACGTATTTTAATATATGCTTCAAGTTTTATTAATACATCTTTGAAGCTAAAAATACTCACCGTTCTCGCAGAATTCCCCATTGAAACCGACATGACATACACACTGGAATTCGTTGACCAGGTTGACACAGCTGGAGTATTCCGAGCACGGGTTGCTAACACACTCGTCAATGTCTGCAAAGTATTGATCCGACAAGAGTCAAATGGTGCACGCCAGCCATACAAAAACTACAATTTAGCCACGTTCCACGTATTGGGGCCTGGTCAGCTGGGCTAATAAACCAACCTTGTGCCTTCATATGGGAGGTATTTATATTATGGATCATAGACCACCTGTAGAAAAACCTAAAAGATATCCCAGTGGCCCAGCTTACAGGAACATCGATACAGTGACGACAAAGATGTGTGTAGAGGGGTAACTAACGTACATGCAAAAGTTGTTAAGAAGGCGCTTCCGGGAGCCCAAAAATCCAAGTGCCAAGAACTGTGTAAAATTAGGGCCAATCCACGTACCAGCTGCGAAAAGGTGCACGACTTTGGCAAAATCAACTCTGACGAAAGATAATCGTTAGGATGTGCCCCTCACGAGCTTAAACATAGAGCGGACATTTTGGCGTACCAGTTGCTCCCCAAAATAGACCCATGCGGTTACCAAAGTCCATAATTTAGGACCCATTGGCGTACCAAAATGCACGAACAGCACACCCTTTGCAGAGGCATGTCCCCAGCAGTAAATTACCTTGAGATACACCCCCCGGGGGTTTTATTAAGTATGGCTCTTGCGAAATGTATCTTAATATCTAAAAATCTCTTAAAAGATAAACACGCGCAATCGTTGGAATTCATGTCTACATATGCTTATAGAATGTCCCCGTGCATAAGATCAGGGGCGTAGGCAGGGACTTGAGCAAGTGTACGCACCTACTGCAGATGAAATAACAAACTTACTCCCGAACAAGAGGATTGCACGTGTATGCACATCATAATGTGTACGCCCGTGCGTACGTGCGTATGGGCGTACGGCAAGCTACGCCCCTGAAGATGGATCGACAGAGGGTTAGACCTTTCGGGACAGAAACCGAAAAATAGGGGAGCAATGAATAGGTCTGTGTATCTGTGTGAATTTTTAAGAAAACAAACTTACTGATCTCGCAGTAATCTCCTTCGTAGCCGGAGGCGCAGATACATGCAAACTGGTTGACCCCGTTCAGACACACGGCTCCGTTCACACAAGGGCTGCTGTCACATTCATTGATGTCTGCAATATAGTGGATAACTTATTTGGCTTTCCTTGTCAGTTAACTGGTCCCACTTTTACTATCAAAGGTGATTTAATCCACAAATAAAGTATATATCCCAACGACGTGACAGCTGGGGGATAAACAAAGTAAAGCGGCCAATCGTGTCAATGATCTTTGGGACTATCTTTCTTTCCGTGATGATTTCATAATAATAAAAGTGGGGTCTGTATGGTTGCGTACCCATGGAAAAAATTATTTATAGTAATGTTCATTAGTAAAATATGGGTTTGTATTAAAAAAGCATTCCTGCAGGCTTGTAGGTATACCTATTTCACAAAGGTCACCAGCATAACCCGCAGTGCAGTCGCACCGGAAATCATAATTTAGGTCAACACAGGCGCCATTTTGACACGGATTGCTGTCGCATTCATTGATATCTGAAAAAAGGGGAAAAATGACAATGTTCCGAAATCCGCTTGACAACAAAAGTAGACATGATAAGTAAACGGAATATAAAAATAAAATATTTATATTTTTTTAATTTAACACCTACAAAGAAGTGTGTACCCGGGTGTATACATTTATCTATGCACTTTCAATATAAGATAAGAGGGCTATTTATGTGAATCAGGGCCACCGTCTGGCCCTGTTTGGTTCAAGAACATTGTTTCAACATAGCATCGCCTCATATTGTAATGGAGCACACATATAAAGATGCCCGTTACAATGACAGTAAAAAAAAGAACAATGAAAGCTAAAATTAGGTGAATTTGATATCCGATCGCCTATTCAGTTTGAATCCTGCTACAATAAGAACAATTATGTTTTAGGACGGATCTGGAACTTTGAAAATGAGGGATGGCGACCAGGGGCGGCTCTCTGCTCTGCGCATACTTGCGACCAGTGGTCGGGGAAAATGGGGGGGGGGGTCACATTTACACCTCAGATGGCCTTGATTTAGTATGGAAACTCAATATTGTTTTTCTTCAAGGGTCATTTCTTCAAGGGTCGACATGAAGAGTCCTTAACATCCCCTTGCTTGATGGGGGTGGGGCGGCGCTTCTACATAATGTCACTTTGCGAGGTATTTCGTCTAAAAAGCCGTGTAAGAGAGAGGAGCCCCCTAACACCCATCCCCCTCCCCCTTCCCGACTAGATCTGCCCCTGTTTATCACCAAATTCTATTTAGTTCGATTTCGGACTGGGAGACAAGAAAGTACCAACGGAGCTCTCTCTGCCGGGAGATTGGAAGGTGGCAAGCCATTCTTACCCGGAAGAGACTGTTGACACGACAGGAGCCCCACTCTGCCCAGACCAGTGGCCTCTGTCCCCGGTACGGCCCCAGTGATGCTTTTGATGGGCAGTAACACATCCTCATCGACAAAACCTCTGTCCGTGTCGGAATAATAATTAGTATCTTTGCTGATACATTCTCTGTAAATGAAATAGAAAGAAAAACATGCGTTGAAACAAAATAAAACATTCACAGATTATGGTCTATAACACCGAAATGACAGCTTCATTGATTGGGTGTTGTTTTTCTATGATTCGCTGGAGGTCATTATTTGTAGCTGATCCCGTAATACCCGAGAGTGATATGATCCTTTGCGGTTACAACTGCTCGTATTGATTCGTCGCCTGGAACATCAACATTTCATGTCAATCCTGTCAGTATATGGCATTGGGGTTAAGGAAAGGGAAACTTACGCTCCGTTGCAGTTGTCCTGTACGAGGCAGTTACAGTAGTACCCGGTGTACTCGGGTTCGGCTACCGGAAGCGAGTCCCCAAGAGGTCCGGAGACAGACCAGTCGGGAGGGGAATTGAACCGGCGCCCGAACTCAAATTCCTGCTCGCAGTAACCGTCAGCCTGTGAACGAAAACATTAGCCAATATTGGCAACCCTTTCTATTCCCATTATTACATTTTTACGTCACCTATGTGCTGGGCGTTAAAGTTGCGTATCGAGCTCTGCTTTCCCGCCAAAACTGCAGGGGTGAAAATACAAACAAGAATCAGTCCTTGAATCGTCCAAAATTTCTTTTGTCTATATTTCACGCATGCCAGACTGCCAAATACAGTCTCTTAGCCTTGCCCGTGATATGAATTAACCACAGGTTTTCAACTTAGTGATAAGCATCAGTTTGTGAGCTTCGCGATGGTTTGATATAAGTAGCAGGGCCGCGACAGAGTACTGTAGTGTCCCGGGATAGACACGTTTGCCATATGACAGCCGAAATGGCGATATTTATTAGGTTTCTGAATTTATAGAATGAAACAATCGAGTTTTCTGCAAATTGTGATTTGTATGTCGCATAGGCTTAGATTTTGGCGGGAAAAGCTCGACAAGCGCTTACAGGCCTTCCCACATGTGAGCTAATCACCTGTTTTACACCCAATCAGTATATATCAGTATATCGTGACAAAGAAATCGGGCACATGCAGCTAGGCAGTTTGAATCCATAGCCACAATTCGTTCGTGTGTGACGTCATGTTTCATTATTCTACGCAATGTCACTATGGCAACGATTGACTATTGAAGGGGCCGCAAGGCGGTTTGGGTCACATTTCACGATTTTTAGCCGCCTTCAGATTTAACGGTAGTTGAAATAGTTAACACGACCATCAACTCGGAATAATATGACAATAGCGCAAGTTTGCGGGGCGTTAGGCAATTTTATTGTCCCGACATCAAGCTGTAGCAGCCCGCCAATTTTCATTATCGGCCCGAGGCCGCAAGGTCAAGGGTGGATAATGAAAATGAAGCTCACGCTCAAACTCGCGCTATTACTATTATTACGAGTTGAATCTAAATTTAAGGCGTTGACTTGTCTCTGCTTCCTTGGTTTAGATCAATTTCCGCATGCAACGACCAAAGTAAAACATTTTGGGACTAACTGTCCGTAAATCGGAAGCCTTGCCACATATAGTTGGCCAGTCGCCTTTTATACCATATATATATCGTTGCCAAGAAACATGGCACGAGCAACTAGGCAACTAGGCAGGTCAGCGGGCCATTTAAAGCTATAACTACAATTCATTCGTGCGTGAAGTCATGTGTCATTGTCCTATGCAGTGTCGCTATGGCAACGATTGTCGATTGCATTGGCAGCGGGGCGGTTCGAGGCAGAATACAGCGGCATTCACATGTAATGCTATTGTACTAGATAACATGACCACCAACTCGTAATAATGGGCCATATCCGCTCTGTGGCTCACTCAATAGACAATCGTTGCCTTAGTTACACCACTGGCATTGTATGGAACAATGATGTATAACGTCACACAAGAAGCTCTGGTTATCAGTTTCTCGTACGCGATGGGCTATCTCAGCACAATCCTACCTAACCATGTCCTCGCCTGAACGAGGGACTGGATGTGAGAGACTTGTGCTGAGATAAACATATCTCGCACTCGACCCAATCGCATATGCATCTCATCATTAATCCTTCAATTCCCCGTGCATTTCATTGACCTAATTTAGCCATCTTTTGCTCAAAAGGTTGCCTTAAACAACAATTATTTTCAGTCACTTACGGCGATGAGGGCCAGCTGTCGGTCAGTGAGTCACTTACGGCGATGAGAGCCAGCTGTTGGTCAGGGAGTCACCTATGGCGATGAGAGCCAGCGGTTGGTCAGGGAGTCACTTACGGCGATGAGAGCCAGCTGTTGGTCAGTGAGTCACTTACGGCGATGAGAGCCAGCTGTTGGTCAGGGACTCACTTTCGGCGATGAGAGCCAACTGTTGGTCACTGAGTCACTTACGGTGATGAGAGCCAGCTGTTGGTCAGTGTGTCACTTACGGCGATGAGAGCCAATTGTTGGTCAGTGAGTCACTTACGGCGATGAGAGCCAGCTGTTGGTCAGCGTGTCACTTACGGCGATGAGAGCCAGCTGTTGGTCAGGGAGTCACTTACGGCGATGAGAGCCAGCTGTTGGTCAGGGAGTCACTTACGGCGATGAGAGCCAGCTGTTGGTCAGGGAGTCACTTACGGCGATGAGAGCCAGCTGTTGGTCAGGGAGTCACTTACGGCGATGAGAGCCAACTGTTGGTCAGTGAGTCACTTACGGCGATGAGAGCCAGCTGTTGGTCAGTGTGTCACTTACGGCGATGAGAGCCAACTGTTGGTCAGTGAGTCACTTACGGCGATGAGAGCAAGCTGTTGGTCAGTGTGTCACTTACGGCGATGAGAGCCAGCTGTTGGTCAGGGAGTCACTTACGGCGATGAGAGCCAACTGTTGGTCAGTGAGTCACTTACGGCGATGAGAGCCAGCTGTTGGTCAGCGTGTCACTTACGGCGATGAGAGCCAACTGTTGGTCAGTGAGTCACTTACGGCGATGAGAGCCAGCTGTTGGTCAGTGTGTCACTTACGGCGATGAGAGCCAACTGTTGGTCAGTGTGTCACTTACGGCGATGAGAGCCAGCTGTTGGTCAGGGAGTCACTTACGGCGATGAGTGCCAGCTGTTGGTCAGTGAGTCACTTCCGGCGATGAGAGCCAGCTGTTGGTCAGGGAGTCACTTACGGCGATGAGAGCCAGCTGTTGGTCAGTGATGGTAGAGTAAACCCATCGCACCCCGAGCTCGGATGCTCCGACGGCCGAGTTGAAGACAAAGTCGATGGATATAGACGTCTGGGGGCTGAGCGTGAATCCCACGAGACCAGGGTACGAGTCAAAGTCGCACTCGATGGTCACCGCGTCGGCGCACTGTTTGTGGGCCACACGGTGAGATGTCCCGTCCTCCGGGTAGTGGATGATCGGGGCGGCCCAAGGGACGGCCGGGTCGACCTCGTATAAGTGACAGTCCGCCGTCGAAGGGTCGAAGGCCGCCACGTGGCAGAGACTGTCGCCCAGGCAAGCCGAGTCGCACAGGGACTGTGTCGACCCCGACGCCGTGGTGTGGGGCGGCTCCTCCACCTTGCCGCTAGGGCTCACTTCCACCATGGCACACCCGGCTGGGGGAACGGGACAGAAGAGGGTGCACGGGGGGGGGGGGGGGGAGAAATAGTTATACAACTTTGAGAGCATCGGCCATGTTAAGAAGGCATCCTTTACGTGTAAAAATGACAGTGGATCAAAGTCAACTTGACAAATTAATTAATTATTTAATTAATTAATTGCGGATGTTTTCGAGAAAGTGATTTTTTATAGACAATCATAAAATGGGTGAGAAGCCGCGAACTCCGGCCGGGCGACTAGTCTGGTTGAGATAAGACACACCAAGGGCGATTCAAATGCGTCCTATCAAGAAATAGGGGTTCAGATACAGCAGAACTTGCTCCCGTCGATTTCTCTGCTCGGTTCCATCTCGTCATTTTCCAGTTAAATTACTGCGTACCATGCTATGACACTATATATATATATATATATATATATATGTAGGTTTTATCGGTAGCCAAGCAACGTTATACACATACCAGTGACGACATCGTGGTAGAAGGAAATGGCGTAATCGCCGGTCACGGTGCCGCCGGCTGAAGCAATATCTACACAGCTCTTGGCGTACCCTGGAAT
This sequence comes from Arenicola marina, assembly GCA_964019135.1. Taxonomy (NCBI): domain Eukaryota; kingdom Metazoa; phylum Annelida; class Polychaeta; family Arenicolidae; genus Arenicola; species Arenicola marina. Next base: position 19,269,840 of record OZ025264.1, read on the forward strand.
AAAGCCGATATCAGGCATTTACTGTAGATCCTTTAATTCTTTGGATTGCCTCTCAATTCATACCTCGCATTGTATAAAGCTCATGAAACAACCCCAACGATCCTCTATAACGCCTCAGACCTAGACTACCGTAGAACCGCCGTTGCGTCTTCATGGGGTGTGCACGTGCCAGACCCAGACGCCCGCCATTTGGTTATCTATATAAACTCTTTAGCTCGGTTTCTCGGTGCCTGCAAATCACAACGCTTTGCAACGGAAAGGCGCTTTAAAGGATAAGTGTCTATATTTCACTTTATATCTACAACAGAAATTTAGGATTATGTAGATCAGACCATGCGCCATCAGTTTGACTTTTAGTATGATCATGCTTGCGCACAATTCCAGCATTATTGTATCGTTGCTTTATCGTTTTTCGGCTTCAGTTGAACAATATTAAACAGTGTGTTTTCGGTATGTGACATCCGTTAATTATATCTAACTCTATTGCAATCGCCGTAATAAGCTTATACCGCTGAAAAGTACGATGGAAATCTTTGTTTTCATTCACACACATGTAAAAGTGGTGCCTTGTGATGAGTTATAGTGCAGGTGCACACAATATACACAACAGAACAGACACACAACAGTGCCCGAATGCACTAAACAAGTAAGCACTATATACGTATACATGCAATGCAAAAATTGGATTTCGTCCAATCAATGGATAAAAAGAATCATTATTTACTTAAATGTAGATAGTTACAACTTTAATTACGTTAGACGAAAAATGCATAGAATGTGCATAAAATATCATATAAAATATATATTTAATAATATCAACATGTAATATCATTATATACTAACTGTAAATTTATACAACCGTGCATAAATTGGACGACAAAAGCATAGAGTATGCATATAAATGTCATAAATTATACATAAATTGAACGGCAAATAATACAAGTGGAGTTGCGGATAACCCACCGTTCTCGCACGTGGTTCCGGAATACATGGAGATACATGCGCAGTCGGCCACCCCGCCGACGTCGGTACACGTGCCTCCATTGTGACAGTGGGCGCCATAACAGGCGTCATTCACTGATGCGGAGCGTGAGGAAAATACCAAATTTGAGCATTTAGCAGAACGACAGTCTTAGACAAAATTGTGCGGCAAAGAGAGAAAATATATTCTAACATCAGGGATGACCAGATGTGTACACAATAGATGGAGGCTACTGACAACGACTGTTAATAAAATAATACTGATATAAATTAAAAATAATATGTTGTGATATAATGCAGCATGTAACCGTGTCCAGTACATGATCAGAGTCGCACTTCATGTTTGTTGGTGGTTGCTATGTATCGTTCCAAATCTTATATCTATTGAAGAAAATCTGATCGATAACGAGTGAATGCTACACAAATGGATTGAGACAACTGAAAAGCCGGCACGAAATACGCCTGAGATTGCCCCTAATGGTCATAGGCAGGGCCAAGATATTTGATTTTGGTAGCGGATGAGGAGAATTCACTGCAAAATAGTTAAATCAATTCATCAACAAAGTACAAACACCTAGTTTCAGGCCAACATTTAAAGGGTTCGGCCTTTAATGTACTGTTACCATTCGCACAGTCTGTTCCATGGTAGCCGGTGACGCAGTAACATGTGTAGGTTCCATCGCCGTCAACACACGTTCCGCCATTTTGACACGTCACACCAGAGCAATCATCGCCAGAAGCATCTTGTGAAAAAGAAAGTGAAAACGGAGATATCATTTCGTACATAGATTCAGTAGCCTTGTGTACCACCTCGATAAGTATCACCAAACCGGAAGGGTTGCATACACATAAGAACATTTTTGACAACCGACTACAATGAATAGCACTCTTTTGAATCCTTAGATGGGGGGGGGGGTGGAGGGGGCAGAAGAGGGGGGCATATTGCAAAAGTCTTTGTTGTTAAATCAAGACACATATTTGGAAGCGAAACAAGACACATACTATGACTATGAGGGTAATTATTAAAACGCCTTCCACAGGAAAACAATAATATACAAATTCCATTTCTTTGGTAAACCTCAGGGCAGGTGCATGAAATTTTTCGTTTGGTGCTTTCTATACATGGTCACTTTAATGAAAGCCGGTTACTTACCCAAGCATCCCACGACATCGACCTTCATGCAGATGTCAGTCTCCCAAGTTTGGGGATAAAACACCACGATATTGGTGTAGAAAGGAGGGTCCAACTTTATGTATTCCGGGTCAGCGGTAGGCATGGTGAACACCTTGTACACAAAAACAGCACAATAAAGTAAGTTTCCGCATCGCTGAAGGCAATCTGATTGGAAACAACTTGCCCGTTGATGGTTCATTATAATGTTTATAGAAGTGCATCCCATTCCTGCATACAAGGGTTTTCTTCGCTCGATGGTTTAGTTCATAACTTCACAAAACAAATACTCTCCTTGTGCCTTTTATTGTGACAATTACGATACAGTACATTGAACACTGTATCGCTTTTAATTTGCACAATTACGGTACAGGATGTGTGACGGCAACAGTAATCAGTAATGGGAGTACTTACCATGCTGCTGTTGGATATTAGGTTCTATTTGGCATTTTCCCCACCAGACCCCATCCCGCTTTCCCGACAGATTTGCCGATAGGACCATTTCAGTTCATATAAAATCTTCTATTTCGTGATATCACATCGATCCTGTTGATTGTTGATGCTGTGGCACTCACCGTCTCTGTCTCGCCGTCTTGTCTGTAGACGGTAGTTGATGTTGAGTCCGTGGCGATGCCCACTTTGAAGAATTGCACTCGCGTCGTCGGATCGACACCATAAACTCCGATCGACCACACTTGATACTGGTTCCCCAGCGATAGCTACGAATAGAGCCAAAAACACCATGGGATATAGGGGCGGATCTAGGAATTTGCCAAGGGGGGGGGGGGAGGAGGTTGCTCTCTGAAAACTTCCGACCGGGGCTGTGGAGTGTGCTCTCTGACACTTGTGGTGCTCTCTGAAAAACTTGCGACCGGGGGGGATGCTCAGGTTCATAAAGAGGGGGTTGCTCTCTGAAAACTTGCGATCGGGGGGGGGGGGGGCGGTGCTCTCTGAAAAACTTGTGACCGCAGGGGAGAGGGGGGGGGGCGTAAAGCTCGGAAAGACTTTAACAGTGTACGTTCAGGTTCCCAAGGGGCGGGGGGGTGCCACCCCCGTAACCCCTCCCCCCTAGATCCGCCCCTGGGATATGTGGCTTTGTCTCCCATTATTCCATGGAACCCGGTGAAAACATAGGCCTAACCACAACATGTTGTAACATACAAATACAAACATAAACTTACATCGTGAACAAAACGTAAACATTGGACGAGCGGGGACGGGGCACAATTTGGCGGAAATGATTGCAGGAGCAGAAGAGAGCGAAGGTGAAGAATGGGGTGGGGGGGGGGGGTACCTTTTCCAATTTCACGATAGACATCCAGGATTTCTCGAAGATCGCGATCAGCGGTTGGGAATTCTTGGGGATCGTTATCCGTACAATTCCTGGTTCAACGCGAAGAACCTTTGCCTGTTTACAGCGATCCGTTATAGCAGTCAGAGAATTTTTCGATATTCGCGATATCATTATTAAGGTTTATTTTTTTGCTCCCAGCTTTAAAATGTCCTAATCTTAGCGATTCGGTATTGCTTTCGCTACATCTTGGGGATTTGCGATTCAGAGGGGTATCCCCCCTTTAAACAGCACCCCTCTGAATGTAGAATTTATGTGGTGCATTTTGTAGGACGGCACCGGTAAAATCATTTTTTTTGTCAATTACAGGCATTTGTTGAAAACAAATCCTCTTCGTAATAAAGTTGTTCTAAGAATAAGAATATTCTAAGAATATTAGTTCAGGCAGGGGAGCGGGGGGGGGGGGGGGTCCTTGATCACGACGATCGGCTAATATCCCATTCCCTGTTCACGAAGAATTATCTTCCTCATTCCCAGTTTCCGGCGAAATAAAAAAACCCATTCCCGAAGGACGGAAATACCCCTTGCCCCTTGTTGAAATAGTTACTTTAATGAGGTCTAAACCATAGATACAAAATCCTGTCGACGTCCTGTCCCCACCTCCCCTCTCCCATTTCGGCGGAAAATAGGCAAAAAAATGCCCGTACCCCCCGGGTATAGGGGTCCGAACCCCCCCCCCCTCTTTTAGGGGAAGAATGCCATTTTTCAATGCAAAATTTAGGCCATCTGTGCCGTGGACCTCCCGCCCCCCCCCCCCCTTTTGAGAAGGAACACTATCTGAGGCGGCGTGGACCCCCCCAGGTCGCCGGTTTTCAGTGGACAACCCCCCCCCCACCCGGTCGTCAAAAAAATTGGTGGATGCCACGGTCGCAATTTTGTTCAGAGCCCCAGCCCCCCCTCCGGTCGCAAGTTGCCCACCCCCCTTTCCAATTCCTGGATCCGCCGCTGTTAAATGATTACCGAGAGCCATTGGGAGGCGTCGATGGTACTTGCACACCAGCCACCTAACGTGTAGCTGGCTTTGGAGGCCTGAGAGCCCCCCTGGAATGTTGAGGCGGTGAAGCCTCCAGTGATCTCAGTCGTCAGGCGATGGTCGCACCCTGTAGCACCAACAAAATCAGAATCAGAAGCGTTTTATTTAATCAAGCATTCATAACACATCAAACCGAAAACAGAACAGAAGACAAAAAAATCCCTAACATTATGAGAACGTTTAAACACAAACAAATTGAACACAATTGCTTGACCGTGGAGACTTACATTAAGACTGCTAGGCAGTCGCTAGCACGTGAGCCACCTCAAAAAACCCCAGAACAGTAATAATAGCCGTTATTATAGTATCGTAGTACTGGCGCTGATATACACTGTATGTAATAACACCTGAGTGTCGTAGTACTGGCGCTGATATACACTGTATGTAATAACACCTGAGTGTCGTAGTACTGGCGCTGATATACACTGTATGTAATAACACCTGAGTATCGTAGTACTGGCGATGATATACACTGTATGTAATAACACCTGAGTGTCGTAGTACTGGCGCTGATATACACTGTATGTAATAACACCTGAGTATCGTAGTACTGGCGCTGATATACACTGTATGTAATAACACCTGAGTATCGTAGTACTGGCGATGATATACACTGTATGTAATAACACCTGAGTGTCGTAGTACTGGCGATGATATACACTGTATGTAATAACACCTGAGTGCCGTAGTACTGGCGATGATATACACTGTATGTAATAGCACCTGAGTGTCGTAGTACTGGCGCTGATATGCACTGTATGTAATAACACCTGAGTATCGTAGTACTGGCGCTGATATACACTGTATGTAATAACACCTGAGTATCGTAATACTGGCGATGATATACACTGTATGTAATAACACCTGAGTATCGTAGTACTGGCGCTGATATACACTGTATGTAATAACACCCGAGTGTCGTAGTACTGGCGCTGATATACACTGTATGTAATAACACCTGAGTGTCGTAGTACTGGCGCTGATATACACTGTATGTAATAACACCTGAGTATCGTAGTACTGGCGATGATATACACTGTATGTAATAACACCTGAGTGTCGTAGTACTGGCGCTGATATACACTTTATGTAATAACACCTGAGTATTGTAGTACTGGCGCTGATATACACTGTATGTAATAACACCTGAGTATTGTAGTGCTGGCGATGATATACACTGTATGTAATAACACCTGAGTGTCGTAGTACTGGCGATGATATACACTGTATGTAATAACACCTGAGTGTCGTAGTACTGGCGCTGATATACACTGTATGTAATAACACCTGAGTATCGTAGTACTGGCGATGATATACACTGTATGTAATAACACCTGAGTATCGTAGTCAGTCTGAGGAGCTCGGGAAGCCTCCCTGGCTCGAGCCTAATACCCTCATATTTTTTCAGTTGCATTCAAAGTTTATTGTCGAGCTTTTCCCGCCAAATCTAACCCCATGCGACATATGTATCATAATTTGCAGAAAACGCGACTGTTTCATTCTATAAATGCAAAAAATCATTGCTTAGATTTATTTTGTTGCAATCGTAACTTTAAGCAGGACTGGTTAGCTGACAGACTATACTTACAGTAGTTGATCTCATCACAGGTAGGGACTGGGCAGTAGCCCCACCCAGGGTAGAAGTAACTCCAATACGTTGTGTAGTCGTCCGTGAGACACCACAGGCCGTCACTATCATAGTCCGGATTCCGACAGTGATTAGCCACCGTATCCATCGATTTATCGGCGACGAAGTTGTCTACACCGTACGAATTGTCCTCCCAATCGACGCAGTTGAAGCCAGAGTTGTCGGTGGACTGCGTGCCAACGTACTCCAGCGACAGGTCAGTCTCGTGACATACTACGCAAGCCGCGTGAAATAAGTTGTAATTAAAATCGCTCTCTATTATGACACGGCATATGTTAGCATTTCGTAACATTTTATTTTGAGGAGGGCTGGGCGGGTTGGGTGGGGGCGATTCTGGAGTTTCTGACACCGTTCCTTGTTACAGTATCGAGCATATAGGATTAGGATATAACCGATTGTGTGTTGTTGTTTGTAAGGATGAGAGCAAAAATTGCATAAACGCATTTCTATATATGTCTAATCGTTAAACTGGATAATCAGTTTAATGTTTATGTTTACTGATGAATAACATTAGCACATGTATATGCTACACATACTGGACAGAGAAATTGTCCGATTATCAATGGTAGGAAGATGCATGGCTATGTTTGTTTTAAGACCAACTGGCCAATTAAAGAATTTATAAACACAGGATGATGGCAAAGTTTTCCTAACTGATTACTACTCAGTTCTTAAGTCACATAATTCACTGTTCAGTATCTGCATGTCTCATATAGTTTAAACGCAGGCTTTTGAAAAGGCAGAGGTGTAGGGAGCACTCTTGATGAGATGCGATGGGGGGGGGGGGGGAGGGGGTCTGGAACTTCCTGAATCTATCTGCCAGTGTATAAAATTAAAGTGATACTTACGTTCCAGTAAGCAGAAGCCATACCCGTTGCTGGTGTCGCCGACTGTACTACAGATAGGGCGGTAGTCAGATGTTACGATACACCGGAAATAGTAATTTCCACTGTCGCTGAAGGGGAAGACGCACGGATCCTCACCCCCAGTCCCTCCGTACGTCCCCACGACAGCCTGGGAGGCGACTGGGGTCAGGGAGTAAAGGTCAGAGGTTAGCTCAGGTAAAGGTCGCCGCCATAATTATCTTGAACTTAATCGAGACTGCTGGCAGAAACCAACGTTGGTATGCCTGTCTCTTATGTGTCTACTGTAGATGTTAAAGGCCGGCTTTATTTAGTTAAATACATTTGCAAAATTATTGAGATTTAATAATGGAATGGCAGACATTGAAGCAAGCTGGGTGGCTGTGTACAGTGCATGGGCCATATTTTGGTCCATGTTGATCGTTCCACGCAGGTTCCAATTTAATTGCGGAGCATGCTAATTTCAAGCTGGTTTATCTACATATGCAGATAAATTGGGAACCTATATATAGACATAACGGCAGGATAAATGATCGTCTTGGACTATGTCGGACTAGGTATTAAGGCGTCATATTGAATAATGACACATATTTCTAATGGCGCTTCTAAGCAAATTTAACCGGTGTTCTATTTTGATGGCACAATATATTCGAATTCGGGTCTGGAATGTCACTTTGGACCCAGGAACTGGGCTTTAAGATCGCAAAACGACGCATATTAAAATCAAATATCTGATGTATACAACAGGAAAGATAAAATGTATGAATTTAACATGTGTAATACCATGATAATTTAATATGTTTTTCACTAATTCCACTGCACTTAATGTCATAGCCCAAGACAGCTCGCCATTGCTTGAACTACCCCGCAATACTAAACCCATCTTCACAATTCTGGACTCCATATTTTGTTTTACCTGTATGTATAAGGCAAGCCAAGTTAAGCCGCATAAATAAAGCCTTGTTTTCGCCCATGATGAAGTCGTTTCTGGTGTGACGTGCAGGTCTCGATCTTGATCTTGATCTTGATCTTGATCCATAGGCTGGTGGGCCGGTCTATGGGTCTATATGTTGTGATAATAAGCAGACATTAGATGCAATGATGGGCAATATAGGGATGGTGGTAAGTCGCTGTTCGCGTAGATCATGCAAGTTCATATTCCCACGACGAATTCTCTACTATTTTATTCTTTATATCATCTTTATTGATTTTAAGAGGTTTCCGAGCACGTATGGCACATGCACATGTACACCTCTGAGAGAATGGTGGCAGGTGATCAGAGGTAAGGATTTCCATATGACGTTAAAACAGGTGCATGGACACTTTGAAGCAAGTATTTGGTTCTGCAAGAGGGTCAGTTTATAGCCGTTATATTCATGTCTTGATGAATACTTGTCTGTCAAAAGAAAATTTAAGAGACTATGCACTATTAAGAAAGAGAGTTGGAGATGCAGACAGGGATAAACTTGTCAAGTCTTGATGAATACTTGTCTGTCAAAAGAAAATTTAAGAGACTATGCACTATTAAGAAAGAGAATTGGAGATGCAGACAGATGGATAAACTTAGGAGTGAGATGAAGGACAAAAGAACTTGTTGGAAAGCTATTCAGGCAACTCAGGAACAAAAAGACAGTCTGCAGTATCTCACCTACAATGTGGAAGACATACTTTAATAACTTACTTGGAGGGAACCCAGATATAGATACTGATGCACAAGAAAATGTAGACGCGATTTTAGTTGATCATGATTCTTATTGTGAGAAATGTCAAGCTAACGAGCCAGTTATATTTAATGAGATTATAACTCATGATGAAGTCAATAGAGCCCTGACCTGCCCAATCAAAAGGCACCTGGGATTGATGGTATTGTGAACGAGATGATTAAGGGAAGCAAGTCTGTAATGCTACCAATATTTGTGAATATCTTCAATAGGATTATGGGCTCAGGGTATTACCCTCTTGTTTGTGTGAAGCCATGATATTTCCGTTACATAAAGCAGGTTCTATAAATAGTGTGAATAATTACAGGGGTATTTCACTATTACCCAACTTGGCTAAATTATTCACCAAAGTTGTAAACGAAAGGTGTGTTACATGGGCAGAAGACTCTGACAAATTTCTTGAGGAACAAGCGGGCTTCAGGAGGGGGAGGAGTACAGTAGATCAAATTTGTACACTAGAGTCTATGATTCAAAAGTGCTTGCCAAAAGCAGGGGGAAGATTCTACTGCGCATTTATTCATTTTTCGAAAGCTTTCGACAGGATTCCACACAAGCAACTATGGTTCAGACTATACAGTGAGGGAGTGCATGGTGATATAATAGTGTTACAATCAATGTATACCAAACTGCAGTCCTGTGTGCAAACCTCTAAGGGTCTTACCGACTCGTTTACCAACAATATTGGTACTCGGCAAGGGTGTATATTGAGTCCCTTCCTCTTTAAAATGTATTTAAATGAACTTGCATATACATGTAAGAAGGCTGGCTGTAAGGGTGTGTATGTGAATGAGGTCTTCCCTAATGTAATTCAGTTAATGTTTGCAGATGATATCGTTAATGGAACGGACACACTGGGTCGTTTACAGAATCTATTAAATGTTTTAGAAGAATTTAGTAGCAAATGGGGATTGCAAATCAATGTGGATAAAAGTAAGATTATTATATTTAGAAATGGTGGACCCTTGAGAAGCGATGAAAAACGGTACTACAAAGGCTCTTCAGGTTTCTGTCTTACTATAAATATTTAGGTATCATATTTTCTTCCAAATTGATGTGGTCTGTGGCTCAAAAGACTCTCGCCTCCCAAGCGGGAAAAGCAGTGACAATTATTAAAGAAATTTCAAAAAACTGTGATGGTTTGGGGGTAGAGACATATTTTGATCTCTTTGACAAAATGATAGTACCCATTCTTACATACGGTGCAGAAGTTTGGGGTTACGATGTCAAAGGTTGTATAGAACGTGTGCACACAAAATTTTGTAAATATGTTTGTGTTAAATACTGGGTAAAGTTGTTAAGAATGCCTGAAACCAAACAAAAGGGTAATTGACTGCGCTTACCAGAAATGGCAGAGTAAGACAGACCTGATGAATTGTAAAGAATATAAGAAGTTGTTCATACGCGAACCATACTTGTGTCTTCTCGAGAATTTTAGACTACGGCAGATTAGCCAGATTCAGATGTAGGGTATTATGGACAAGTTCGTACTGCATGGGAGAAAACTCTATCTGTAAATATTGCTTCCAACATGAAACTATTTCTTCTCTTGACGAGTTCCATATGTTAATGAAATGCCCATTGTATGACAATATCCGCAAAAAATATTTTCCTACAAGATATTTAACTATATATGATATTAGGAGTTTTTTATGTATTATGACTTCCGAGGAAAAAACATGTTTAATCTCCTTAGCAAGGTTTATACAAAAAAAATTCACTATGTATGAAAAAAGGTTTAGCCTAATTTTCTTTAATTAACTAAGTTTGTTCTAGTCGGTTGCATGTATTTGTACGAGGGGCCTGGTGCCTGAAGTTACCAATATACTATCTATCTATCTATATTCATGTTCAGTATTTCGCGTTTTGGCATCGGAGTAGTACTGATCGGGGAGGTTAACCTCAAACGACATATTGTGCTAATTAAAAACCTAGAATTATATTGTTGCACCCGCCATTATCTTCACGTCACACCGCTACAATATTGTAACCAAATGATCCAAGAGATGGAACCTCAATTCGTCAGCTAGCTATGAAAAAGCACACTATAGGGCGGTACTATTTGCTACTTGACAAGCGACCGGCCCAATTCAAAACATGATAGATAACTTTAAATGACAGTTAAATGAAGTTTACTACTTTGTCAAAATACACGGCTGTAATCACCGCATGGCGGCTGGATAAGAGACAGCAGTGGATTCAAAACATTCGCGCTTCAGAGCAAGAATGAGAGACGCTTAATGGAAATAAAAGCCAACTTATAGTGTCGTCATCTCTGGCACCTGCATATGGGGCAAATTTAATGTCACCCCATTTGTAATTAAGCATCTAGCATCAGTTCAGCACCCACCTACTTTTACACAAACTTCCCTAAAGGCCAAGCTACATTATTGCGTAATGTGACAATTATAAAGCGCTTGACCTTCTTTTCGATAACCAAGGCGAAAAGATATCAACTTATACACATCTCAAAAGCAGCGCAAAAGGATTCCTTTTCTTTGTATTGTATTTTATGCATTTACAAATAGAGCCATGACATCATGTATACCGTAGTTTAGCATTATGGTATTCTTATATGCGATAAGTTGCCAGTGGCAATGCATTACGGTCACCTACCTCTGCTTGCCTCCGCTGCTAGCTGACTAACCTGCCGATCCAAAGCTCACAGAACAGACCACGTGATCTGTGACCACTGAGATGTCCATGGTAACCTACCATACAGCCAATGGCTGTCGCTTTGGCTTTGCGGTGCGGTCGAGAAAAAAGTGAACTGGGACTGGGACTGGGGGGAATATATCTGATATCACCGTGCTCGCCCGACGGAAATGTGTCTCTGTGTGGTAAAAAAAAAGCTCAGTTCTTTGTTGCGATTAAAAAACATATTTGGCAAACATGAAGCGTTAAAAAATAAATCCATAAAGTAAACATATGAATATCGGGTGACAATTAGAGGCTGGAAATGTGATAATTGGCTCTTATGGCGTGAGGAAATATTCTTTTTTATATGTATCTATAGTGGCTCGAGTATGAGGCATCATAGTTGCCATCTGGTTGTCGACATGTACTATGACATATTCGATAATATTATAACTATATGGACGCATATGAAACATTGTTACGTTGATGTAACATTACGTACAGTCAAAATGGCTCGGGGTGGGGCAAATGTACTGTTAAAAGCGAGGCGACCGTCCAAGAAGGCTACATATCGAACTCATATGGCATGAAATGGGATGAATGGGATAGACCTTAGAGGGAAGGAAGGGAAACTGATATTTACAGGGTAGTTAATCATAAAAGACTTGAGAAGGAAGAGATCAAATTTTGGCTAGGGAATGGAAGGGGTTAGTCCGAGGCAGTGTCTGAAAGTAGGGAAGTACAGAGGGGAGGGGAAATCGAATGTTCCCATGATGACGTGGATAAAATAAATATACTGCCTTGCAAAATGTCGTCGCAACAGAAGATGGGGAGGCTTTAAATATAATAAAATACAGTTGTAACTTTGGGTTTCAGCCCGACAACCGGATGAGTACAGCGCTCTCTCGTGGAGTCTCACATAATTAATGCCAGCATCCGGACATAAAGAATACATCTTAATTACGTGGAGCCAATTATCCGTCAAGTAAAATCAATGAGAAATAATATGGTAAATAATATGGTATTTTTACAATGGGGATATATTCCGGCATGAGTGTAAATCATGACATCATATGCACCCACCCTCCCTGCCTACGCTCTATTCTCTGGCGGCACTCCGACCGGGCCGCAACCGGAGCCGTTGGCTGTGGCGGATGCTCCCAGATCGTGTTCCCTGTGTAGTGAAACGTCAGAAAGGAACGAATGTAAGCAAATGTACGTACATATCGTGTAACAAAATGGGGGTAAAGTTTTCAGTGGACCCCCCACCCCGCCCCCGCTCCCGCGTGTCAAAAGAATTGGTGGATCCCCCGGGAGAAATTTTGTTCAGCCCGCCCCCCCCCCCCCCCCCCCCGGTCGCAAGTTTGTCCCGCCCCCTTTCAAATTCCTGGATCCGCCTCATTCCAATTAGATATGTTATAGCACGGCGGATACAATGATCCAACTGGATAACGGGCTTGCCAACTTGGATGCATACGCTGCATAAATACCGACCCAGGTTATCAGGTCCTTCTTCATAATTGTATTACAATTTTAAGACTAGCCCCCTCCATAATACAAAGTCTTTAATATGCTTCCAAATATCAAAACAGTAAACAATGTCAAATGGATTGTACAAAAACAAATCATGAGCATTTTATGCGTTTATGGAACTTGTTTTCCGTGTGAACTTCAAACGCATCCTATTTGTCAAGTTAGTTGGAGCGATAAATATAGAGACATCTATGTTTGATTGATTTTCACGAGAAATCTCTGTGTAACTGTGTGGATCAGGGAGGACTTAAAGTCACAACTCAAATGTCGAGTACTGAGGACTGTTGGGAAGTTGGGCGTGGGGGGTACGGGGTCTAGTTTGAGGTTCCCCAATAGCCATTTGTATGTAGACCCATATATAACATATATACCGGAATCTTGTCATTTAAACGATCAGCACGTCAAACTGGAGGAAACGAGGTTTTGATGAATATTTGGCTTTACTTGGCATACCGTGGTATATACAAGTACGAATAAAATATGTCTCTCATGATCTTTATTGTGTTTCTCGATGTCTAAGCAAAAAGTTTTGTTTCTAAAGGTTGAGCCTTTATGTAATTCTATCGAAAGAATTTAATTGTATTCAGTCTACATATAAAGCTGGAAAGCTATTGCATTATTATTAGTCAGCTTGGAGATCAATTAATATAAAAAAATCGAATAAGATACACTATATTAAATAATTACCAACGTAAAAAAAACGTAAAAAAAAGAACTATAATTTGCTTTGGTTTATTTCAGCGACTAGCATCGGAGAGCGCTGAGCCCCCCCCCCCCCCACCCCACCCCCCCCCCCGCTCCAAAGCTCCAAATCTCATTTAGATGACGTAATAAACAAGAAAGCCTTGCCAATACATGTATGTTGTGGTAACTTCAGAGAGAAGCTCAACGTGTCAACTGGCATCTCAACTAACCATTCCAATCCCTTTCCCGCCCCGCCCCGCCCCGCCCCGCCACTCCCCTCCCCTCCCCTCCACTGCCCTGCCCTCTATGCATTTATAACGGTAGAACACGGCAGCGGTGTGGACCGCCACAGAACTAAATCAATAACCCACCAAACCCGATCTCATACTTGTGCGTTTTGGTGACAATTATATAAGCTTTGGGCTGACGTGTACCATTTGGCTGTCGATCGTGAGGTTAAAAAACGCATCACATATCCAAACAGCCCATGCGTATCCCAGGATATTGCCTTGCTGGTTCAGAATCATCGATTAGATGATCGATTGGACCCCATCGTGTAAGGCACAGCATTAAACACCGCATTATAAGTCCACCACTGTTGCGTTGCCTAATCCGAAATTGTATGCACAACCGGATTGTAGACCCCACAGATCAAAAATAAGTTTTCAATCCCCAATTGTTCAATATGTATATATATAAAAATTGATGCTTTTTGGTGTTGAATTTATTCATTGATTGTATGTAGCAAGATGGCATGACATGCGCTACAAAATTGAATAGTAACATCAATACATTGATACATAAATATACTTATATACGATGCAAAAATGCTGCAATAGGAGGATCTATCCACATCAAAAACAAAGATTAATTGAAGAGAGTTTGCCATTTCTTTTGGCTATAAAACGGTTTCTGCTGAATGACACATTTCACTATATTATAGTAGTATCTTCTAATTCTTAAATCATTCTGTATCCTAGGCTTTACTTTTTTACATTTGCAGGAAAATATGTAGTTGGTTAGGGACAGTCACGGCCATATGTGAAATAACAGGGCACTGAACCACTTTCTGAGGGTAGTGCCGAAACTTGCTCGATATATCCCCAGCTTAGGTTGTCAAATGCTTTGCAACATTTATTAGGAGGAGGATGCCAGTTCTGCTTTGTTTGATTTAATTATGCTTCATATCATATAAATGTAATACTGCCTTAATTGTCTTTCGTTGTAACGGTAACAATGATATTGTATTACCCAGACGTGATAGACGGTCAGTGGGCCGGGTGGGGAGCGTGGGGGAGCTGTACCGCCCAGTGCGGCCTGGGTAAGCGGGTCAGACAGCGGGCCTGCAGCAACCCGGTCCCACAGAGCGGAGGAAACGTCCCTCGAGACCAATCCACTACAACACTGGCCGACGACTTTGAAAACCGTTACTGCACCGACAGCGAGCTGAGAGTTAAGTATTCAGTTTAGATATGGCTTAAGTAATCCATTGCTATGTTGACGTTCCATGATGCACATTTCGCCACAATTGCTTGGGCAGTTTATTCCAAATTCCTGCCGGTTATGCAAATAGCAGAAAATAGCTGATTTCATGTGATAGGGCGTGACTATCATTCACTGTTCGTTTTAACATGCTCCCTCAGTGATCAGTAATCACAGTGCCCTGTTGACGTGTATTGGGCATAATTTCGCCTTCGGCCAAGTACCGGGATAACTTTTTTTCACAAATTTACTGTGTTTAGGAAATTAATCTTATGACTCAGAATAAGGCCCGACCAAGACCCGAGGAGAATAAACAAAGCCTGTGGCTTGTGGTTGTGGTTGTAGATTGTTAAACCGGCGTTAACAAAGTTATAAGTGTCAGCTGATAGCGCATGACCTGTATCGGCCTGGGTTTGGCCCCGAGCAAAGGTTGCAATTAACCTTGGTTTACATGGGAGGTTAGGTAATGGCGCTCGGCTCTGAGATTTGTTGCTTATTAACCGAAGTGCGATTAAGTGGCACACACTGTATATATTTAGAATAGAAAGGTTGTTATGGCGAAAATCGCCATCATGTGGGTCAGTTTTGTTTGTTATGGCGAAAATCGCCATCATGTCGGTCAGTTCTGTTTGTGTGTGTCTGTCTGTCTGTCTGTCTGTCTGTCCGCGCGATAACTGTCGAACACTTGCAGCTATCGTTGTCAAACTTTGCCAACAGATGACAGAAGTCCAATCTCAGGTCAAGTTCGTTGCCGGGTGAAATCGGTCAGACGTCAACGTCACGGTGACGTCATACGTCCAAAACACATTTTCCGGTCTAACTCGCTTAATATTACCAGCTAGAAACACGTAATTAATGTCTATATACTCAGCTCTTGAATATCTTTCTCGTTATCGCTATCAAATTTTACGTACGAGCAATAGTTTTCACGCTACAGGCTTTGGTAATTTTAAAAATTATCACACCAATTTTTTTTCTTTAAATCTGCAAGCGATTGTCACGAGACTTTGCAGGGACATTAAGGGTTCCACTCAGGTATATAATGTGCAAGATGAATGCAATCGGATAGTTACTTTTTGTTTCCATAGCAACGCAAACATGGACCAATGGTAAAAGATTTTTTGGAGGAAATTTTTGAAATTTACCGTGACCCCAAAACATAGAAAACTATAAGCCACGCAACTCATCTTTGACACAAAGATTACGTAAGGTTCTTTCTTAAAATTGATTATATTTCAGCAACCTGGGTTAAGGGTCAAGGTCGTGTCCTTGACTATTGTAAATGTCGAGTGCTCGGTTGTAGCTCGAAAACTAAAAGACACCTGAGCACCAAACTTGTCCTGTTGGATAGAAGTGATGTAGCTTATTCCAAACCCGATCTCAACTCGAACCCGGAGCGCGCAACGTAACGGTGCCAGAGCGCCTGGAAGTTGGGGGTTCGAACCCGAATTTTTCAATTTTTAAGCTATCGCCCTCCAATATTTACCACAGACTAAGGCATAAATTAGGACCTTATATTTAAAATTGCACTAAAATCGGACTGGTGGTTATCACGTAACGGGTCATTTCAATTTAAAATTAACGAAATTCACGGTGCCCTCAATATTGACCGTACAAACTTGAAAATAGTATAGGACACCGTGGAATTGTTATGACGGAAATCTTTGATTGGAGGAATCTATCAGTTTGTCCGTTTGGTCTGTGTGTGTGTCTGTCTGTCTGTCTGTCTGTTCGCACTCTGTAGGTCGCAAAACGCAACATTTTGTCGTATAACTTCACCCATCGCCAGGTATCCAACATGGCTCGGTCAAGTTCGTTAGCGGGGTACGAAGGTCAAAGGTCAAGGTCACAGGATTTTTTTCCTTTTTCCTTAACCATTGGAGATAGAAGATAGGGCCAATAATCGACAAAATGCTTACTACAGAGACAGTTTTGGACCTTTGGAAAAAAATGCACTTATTGTCCTCTGGCATTTCTCACCCTGTGCCAATTTGCATCGAAATCGATTAAGAAGTTTGGTCGCTAAAAAATAGTGTAACTTGAAAAAGAAACTTGAACATGGAACTCTATGAGGCTACATATTTGATCAATAACTTCTCTTCATCGCGTGAGCAATAAGCCATGCCGCCTTTCAGGGTGGAGTACTGCTCGAATCCGTGGGCGTGGGCGTGTGTATTGGCGGGGAGGGGCGGGTGGGCGTAGTGTGCGGGAATGCTGCATTTCCGTCATCAGCCTTTACCCTGTGGGTGACGCTCTCGTATTGCCCGTCAGGAAAAAATATATTTAAAATTCGCCATGTTAACACTTTTGCGTAAATCGACTAAAATACCATTGCAATGGTAAACTATACGGCGTTTCCGTTCGCCTAACGCGACCCCACTCTCGTTGCCCCCACCCCGGCCTTCTCCATGCCCGCCAATACACACACGCATTCTGGCTTTGATGCGCTACACTGGCGCACACTCCTGCCCTTATCCACACCCAGCCCCTACCTTACACCCCTGCCCTGTGTATTGCTCACCGGTCCGCTGCCGTTCAGCTGCTCGCTGCATGGTGCTCTTACCGTGAACCGAGAGCCGACTTCCTCCTGCCCCCCCCCCGGCGCGGGCCCCAACTGAGGTCGAGGTGACAGCGACTGCATCAGCATGGAAAGCTACGAAACGCTGTAATTCTCTTAATAATCGGCCCAGAAGGTCCCGGTTTGATTTATAATGTGCGGCGAGACGACCCCCATGCATCAGTCATGCGTCATGCGTCATCAGACGTCCATTTGAGCCATAAACTCTCAGCCGCCAGGGTGATGTGCCTTGTCTTATTTGGAGCTGCCACACGTTGCAAGACCACATACATGTATTTTAGCTTATCTTTCATTAAACCCAGAAATCAAGTACACATTTCCTTATGTCACTGATGGGGAAATGGAATATGGCGATCAAGCCTTTAACATAAACATTAAAGCTTTTATTGTAAATATTTATTATCGAGAAATTACTACACTCCGAGAATTTATATGAGGCATTCCGGTAATTAGAACCTGTCATGGCACGTAGGGTATCTACGTAGATTTATCGAATGAAACACAATTTGCTGGAATACAGGGCATATAGTTTATAATTATCACAGATATTTTTTTTATCACAGGCAAGCTATAGAGGTATAGCAGTATATAACCGAACAATGAGCTTATTTGTAACAACATAGACAGGCGGAGTTGGATAGCCTAGTGTGTAAAAACTTCCCTTTCCCTCACATCACACATTTTACATTTGCAATTCATGTACGTAGACCGATGGTTACCAGAAATATAAAATGATAATTAAATTATATCGATAAATAAATTGCAGTAAGCCTTCGCTGCTTCCTTTCTGTTTGTGTTTATCCCTAACAAAGCATCAATTTTTCTCTGAGTTTACTCACAAATAATGAACCAGATGAAGCCTTGATAGAGCTAAATGTGGTTGCTGATTGTGCATTTCTATAGTGACAACCCGGGTTACTATATTAACGCGCCGTCCACAAGCAAAATGAGAGATAAGTGCTCAGCAGCGACAGCAGCGCTCCTAGCGGCAGTGACCCCGCCATTCTGGAGGGACCGCCCGACGTCAGGAGACTGTTTCCAGGGGGCAACAGACCGCGGTTACATCTGGATGTCTTGCAACAGATGCTGCAGATGCCCTCCAGATCATTGGCCATCTGGATCATGGTGTCAACGTGCGGCTCCATGAAGTCCAGGGACACAGGACTGCAAAGCAATCAAGACCACAATTGAGCCAGATCTTCATCGTGTGTTCAGGTAATTAGGTATGTAATTCCTGCCTCTTAAACCTCGAAATCCCCTTTGAACATTGAAGCAGATGTCTGGGACATTATCATTAATCAATCGGTAGTAGGCTTCAAACAGTACAATACATCAATCAGCATTATGCTCATAAAAACGTTATAGATGTTCGACATATTTGGGCCAGCCAACATGTCCTTATACATAAAGGATGAAGAAGTGGTTTTACCTGCAGGATATAATGGAGTCAATGGTCTGATCCTGCAGAATGGTGCATTGCTCAGTCACGTTTTGTGTACATATATCCACGGTGGCACAGCTGTATATTATGAAACATAGTGAAACACGATAAATAGAGCAGCGATAGTAAAATTATAGTCTGGAAAAGACGATAGTAATACGATACGATTTCCTTCATCGTTTTATAGGATTGCACACACATTGTTATCAACAGGTGACATTAATATTGAATAGAGGACATCAAACATATGTCATACTATTTCCTTCATCCATTTATAAGATTGCACACAAATTGTATTCAAAGGCGACAGCAATCTTAAATAGACGACACTAAACATTTGTCATACGACTTTATTCATAATTTCACCGGACTGCACAAACATTGTATTTAATAGGGGAGACAAATATTGAATAGACGACAATACACATGTCATATATTTTCCTTCGTGAGTTCATTTGATTAGACATATTGGACCAACAATTACATCTGACGAAGCTCACATTTTGAAAACAATGTCAATATGTTACAGCATCCAAGTATGATGTCTCTCCTAGCTCTCGTCGTTAAACAATAACTTGTTTAGTCTACTGCGTGGAAGCTGGCCATTGGAACTTAATTCTTGACTCACCCTTTATCTAGCGTAATGGAGTCGTCGGTCACATCCCTTGAGAAAGAATAGATACAGTAGGGTTCCTCGGTGCTGCACCGTTTGGTTGGACCCTTGCACTTGATTTCGCCATTTTGACTAACTTGCCCGTTACAGTGGTAACACTCCATGACTAAAATTAAGCAAAACACTTTGACAATATCTTCCCTCAGTGACACCGCATGGCGTTTGAACTATAACAATATACCAAGTCGACCGCAGTTTCAATATTCATCTAAATTCTAAAAATTAAAATCAAAATAATACCGCAGTTTAGAAAACAAGCTTACACGTATTATTGGGAAAAATGAGTGTGTGAATAACAATTGCTTGCTTGCACAAGCATGTACATTCACACAGTGGGAGCGAACGCGCGAAGTGACGATACTACGGTATAGTACTCTGATATGACGACGATAACGAAGCGTATTGACTGTACACACCGCCGCAGGGCGTCTCCTCGCAATAGGCGCGCTCGTATTCCGAGAGCGTCTCGTTACTTCCGGTGTTGCTACCAAGACACGTCCGGCTGCGGACCTGCTGGCCGTCCCCACAGGTGGCGCTGCAAGTGCTCCACGCTGCCCAGTCCGCCCACTCCTGACAATCCTGACACTCTGCAGATAGTGTATGAGAAACCAAACCCCGCAATTAAGACATATATTGCTGTATGTATTTGATCATTTTGTCCCTTTTTTTCTCAGTCCGTCGTTCGATTACTCTTTCACTCAAATAAGGTCACTATTCAACAATGTAATTAGTGTTAGGTGGCTTTAATGCCATCGGCGTCACATGGCTTTAACTATAGTCTCCTCGGCTAAGTGCAATTTTTACTGTTAGTTTGACAAATGTTGATGGCTTATGTTATTATGTACACTTAGTTTAATGACCGAATCCAGCTTTACCTGGACATTTGAGCTGGTAGCAGGGTCTATGGAGAGCGCTTCCGCCATCGCAGTCCCGACCTCCGTAGGCTGGAGACGGCTGGTCGCAGGTTCGAATCCTTGTGGAGAGGGCGAGCCCGCATGTCGCCGAGCACCCGGACCACTCACCCCACAGCGACCAGCTCCCGTCCACTGCGATATGGCTTGTATTCATTTTCTTGTGACATTTATGTCCTGACATGTATGGACTGATATATTTGTGTAATATTGCAGTTTAATAAAATAAAGGTGCTGTATATATGTGTTAATTAATAAAACAAATATGGTGTATATATGTGTTAATTAATCAATCTGTACATTCCCTTACTTAATTCGAGTTTAGTTGGCAGCGGTGGCAAAACGATCTATATCTACTGTACTGTCTTTTGAAACAGTCATTGTCAAATGCAATACAGTTTTAAGCATATAGATATATTGAGAAATCACTGACATACATGTGTCAAAGCAACAATCACTGCATAGTTACCGTTTGCCTGCGACCAAGAAATGTTGTGTATATCAACTCTATTATCGCCCTGCAGTGGCGTAGCTACCATTGGCGGACAATACCCAGTACTTCTCCTTTTTCAGGGGCAATTCTCGATTCAATCAGAGCCTCTTGTTCTCTCGCGGCAGTTATAGTCTGTATACCTTATTTTGAGGCTGGCTACGCCACTGCCACGACTGATTGCCAAAAGAAGCATATCGCCTACCTGGCAGTCCACACTGCTCGCGGCTACAGCCCTCCTCCTCCAGACTGCTGCCCTCGCAATCCAAAGTGGCGCCCTCCGTCTGGACACAGTTCCTGATCCTAGTCCTGGTGCCCTCACCGCAGGATGAGGAGCAGGGACTCCAGTCTTCCCAGGATGCCCATGTACCCGGACCTGCGTATCCATGGTTACACTTCATTCATTTCCGCTTGACATGAATACTGACATCAACCATAGTAACTAACTGAAGGATGATAGTTTTTCAACTGAATTATATTATTTCGTCTCCCATAGTATTTTCCTGATATATATGTGGCTGATTAACAACAATTAATAACATCTGACAACAAAAGATTGAATACACTATGTCGATCTGTGTTTCAGAAATAATCTTATGACTTACCGGCCTTGACAACAGAGACACATGCGCATGTTCAACCGATTCCACTTCCGGTGCATATAACAATACACTGGGCCTCATGATTCATATTTCCTTCGCCTTGAATTATACCTTAGGGCCATAAATCACGGGTGGAAAGCTAATACTTATTTTTGATATTGATTTGAACGGCAGGGTTTCTGACAGAAAGTTCTCTGTTTTACATCTAGCGCATGCGCGTCAGAGGTGAAAAAAAGAAGATATCTCACCGTCCGAGCAGTCGAAATTTTCACAGTCTTCGGCGTCGGAGATGGAGCCATCGCAGAAGCCGCCTCCGTTCTGTGGGACCGGGTTGCTGCAGGCCCGCTGTCTGACCCGCTTACCCAGGCCGCACTGGGCGTTACAGCCCCCCCACGCGCCCCACCCGGCCCATTGGCCGTCTATCACGTCTGGGTAATACAATATAATTACTACTTTTAAAACGACCAACAAACCAGGATCGAATATATATAAGTTTAGTTATTATGAAAGCATTGATTTGGTTGCTGTCCTGCAGATCATGCTTTTAGTGATCATTTCAATTATAGAATATATAAATGCAATGCAATCGCTTACATGCAGTGGCGGATCTAGCGGAGTGGGTGGTTGACCTACTGAGGTGGCAGTTCACACCGCTGAAGCCTGGTCTACACTTACAGGGGAGGGGGAGGGAGATAGTTGACTTACTGAAGTGGCAGTTCACACAGTTGACGCCTATTCTGCAGTCACAGGGAAGGGGAGGGAATAGTTGACTTACTGAGGTGGCAGTTCACACAGTTGAAGCCTGTTCTACAGTTACAGGGGAGGAGAGGGAATAGTTGACTTACTGAGGTGGCAGTTCACACCGCTGAAGCCTGTTATGCACTTTCAGGGGTGTGAAAGGGGGGTGGTTGACTTACTGAGGTGGCAGTTCACACCTGCGAAGCCTGGTCTACACTTACAGGGGAGGGGGAGGGGATAGTTGGCTTACTGAGGTGGCAGTTCACACCTGTGAAGCCTGGTCTACACTTACAGGGGAGGGGGAGGGGATAGTTGACTTACTGAGGTGGCAGTTCACACCGCTGAAGCCTGTTCTACAGTCACAGGGGAGGGGATGGAGTGGTTGACTTACTGAGGTGGCAGTTCACACCGCTGAAGCCTATTCTACAGTTACAGGGGAGGGGAGGGGATAGTTGACTTACTGAGGTGGCAGTTCACACCGCTGAAGCCTGTTCTACAGTCACAGAGGAGGGGATGGAGTGGTTGACTTACTGATGTGGCAGGTTACACCGCTGAAGCCTGTTCTACAGTTACACGCGAGGGGGAGGGGGTGGCTGACTTACTGAGGTGGCAGTTCACACCGCTGAAGCCTGGTCTACACTTACAGGGGAGGGGGAGGGGGTGGTTGACTTACTGAGGTGGCAGTTCACACCGCTGAAGCCTTACTACAGTCATAGAGGAGGGGAGGGGGTGGTTGATTAACTGAGGTGGCAGTTCACACCGCTGAAGCCTATTCTACAGTTACAGGGGAGGGGGAGGGGGTGGTTGACTTACTGAGGTGGCAGTTCACACCGCTGAAGCCTGTACTACAGTCATAGAGGAGGGGATGGGTGGTTGACTTACTGAGGTGGCAGTTCACACCGCTGAAGCCTGTACTACAGTCATAGAGGAGGGGATGGGGTTGCTGACTTACTGAGGTGGCAGTTCACACCGCTGAAGCCTGTACTACAGTCATAGAGGAGGGGATGGGGTGGTTGACTTACTGAGGTGGCAGTTCACACCGCCGCAGCCTGGTCTACACTTACAGGGGAGGGGGAGGGGTTGGTTGACTTACTGAGGTGGCAGTTCACACCGCTGAAGCCTGTACTACAGTCATAGAGGAGGGGATGGGGTGGTTGACTTACTGAGGTGGCAGTTCACACCGCTGAAGCCTATTCTACAATTACAGGGGAGGGGGAGGGGGTGGTTGACGTACTGAGGTGTCAGTTCACACCGCTGAAGCCTGTTCTACAGTCATAGAGGAGGGGAGGGGGTGGTTGACTTACTGAGGTGGCAGTTCACACCGCTGAAGCCTGTACTACAGTCATAGAGGAGGGGATGGGTGGTTGACTTACTGAGGTGGCAGTTCACACCGCTGAAGCCTGTACTACAGTCATAGAGGAGGGGAGGGGGTGGTTGACTTACTGAGGTGGCAGTTCACACCGCTGAAGCCTGTACTACAGTCACAGGGGAGGGGAGGGGGTGGTTGACTTACTGAGGTGGCAGTTCACACCGCTGAAGCCTGTACTACAGTCATAGAGGAGGGGATGGGGTGGTTGACTTACTGAGGTGGCAGTTCACACCGCTGAAGCCTGTTCTACAGTCATAGAGGAGGGGATGGGGTGGTTGACTTACTGAGGTGGCAGTTCACACCGCTGAAGCCTGTACTACAGTCACAGGGGAGGGGATAGGGTGGTTGACTTACTGAGGTGGCAGTTCACACCGCTGAAGCCTGTACTACAGTCACAGGGGAGGGGAGGGGGTGGTTGACTTACTGAGGTGGCAGTTCACACCGCTGAAGCCTGTACTACAGTCACAGGGGAGGGGAGGGGGTGGTTGACTTACTGAGGTGGCAGTTTACACCGCTGAAGCCTGTTCTACAGTTACAGGGGAGGGGGTGGTTGACTTACTGTGGTGGCAGTTCACACCGCTGAAGCCTGTACTACAGTCACAGGGGAGGGGATGGGGTGGTTGACTTACTGTGGTGGCAGTTCACACCGCTGAAGCCTGTACTACAGTCATAGAGGAGGGGAGGGGGTGGTTGATTTACTAAGGTGGCAGTTCACACCGCTGAAGCCTGTTCTACAGTTACAGGGGAGGGGGTGGTTGACTTACTGTGGTGGCAGTTCACACCGCTGAAGCCTGTACTACAGTCACAGGGGAGGGGATGGGGTGGTTGACTTACTGAGGTGGCAGTTCACACCGCTGAAGCCTGCTCCACAGTCACAGGGGAGGGGATGGGGTTGCTGACTTACTGAGGTGGCAGTTCATATCGCTGAAGCCTGTACTACAGTCACAGGGGAGGGGAGGGGGTGGTTGACTTACTGAGGTGGCAGTTCACACCGCTGAAGCCTGTTCTACAGTTACAGGTGTAGCGACCGATCCTGTCCACACAGGTTCCGTCGTTAATGCAGGGAGAACTACTGCACTCGTTACTCTCTGCAAACAAGGCAAAAACAGAAATCATCAAGTCAGTTAATTCCCCATTGTGCGTTTACTATAGAGAGGAAACAGAATCAAATAGTCAAAACTTGTATTCTAAGAAACAGGTTAAAAGTAAAACAAACAGTATTGATAAGGCACTCAAAACAATATGAGTATATACCTGACCGACCTGCATAATATCACAATATAATTTTCGTTTGAAGAAAGAAAACATGTGGTTTTTCATGTTTACGATATCATACTGCTGGGAAATGGTGCGAGGACTAGTAGCGTCGACCCATGTCTCTAACATATATATATATTCTAACGTTGACATCTCCTCCGGTTTTATCCATGGGACATGTACCCGCGGAAAGGTATTTGAGACAATATACAGACGGCGTTATGTCTTACCTGTTTCGCACTGGTCCCCCTCGTACCCGGTAACACATTCACAGTAGTAGCCGCCGACGGAGGGGATATTCTCGCGACAGGTGCCGCCATTTTGACAAGGTGAACTCTGACACTCCGCGACCGCTGCGGAAACGAAGAATAAATATATATATATATGGTACATATTCATGATAAAATGCCTTCCGCATATGCTCTGTAAAACATGTTTTTGAATGTCCTTCTCTCCCAAAGTAATTAATGTATACACGGTGAAAAGGTCCGTTGTGGAACACCATGTGACAATGAGAGTGACTGACATTTAAATTCTAATAATGACAGTAAGTTAGAAAGCTCATCGTGCGTATTTAATGATTTACGGTTTTTATTGATTTAACGGTTCCGCTTATAGTAAGTAGGTAATAGGTTTATTATAGTCATTTATGAGGAATACAACTGATAACATGTAAAACAGGGTAAACACACTATATAAATCCTCACGCAGCCCGCACTGGGCTTACAAGTGACTGTTGATTTATGGTAATGCCGCATATATCAGCGTGAAAAAAAATAAGAAAAAGAAGACTTCAATTCAAGAAAAAACTTATATATAATGATTACCTAAACATAACCAAAAAACAACAACTTAAAAACGAAGAAAAATTGATTGAAATACAACAAAAATAAAACAAAATAAATAAAAATTATACAAAATAGCAGACCAAAGTAATAATATTCGACTGAAGTTAATTTTGCATTTCTTAGTTATATAACAAACTATGCCAGGACGCCCATGCTTTGCTTATATTCATCGTGAGTCTGCAATGTTTACCATGTGTAACAAATGTCCTACTTACCTTCGTCACAGATGTCTCCAGTGTAACCCCCAACACAATCACAGGTGAAGCTGTTAATGCCATCCACACACGCACCAGAATTCAAACATCGGTCGGGAACGCAGTCATCAATATCTGTGGTATGTATAGCAATCAGTTTTAACTTCGTTTGGCACATGTATTTGATCACAGTTATCATAATTTATCAAACTATACATAAATATTTGATCACAATTATCATAATTTATCAAATTATACATAAGCGTACATTTTTAGTTAACTTTCAAACGACCTTTGTTCACAAAGAGTGCATCAGTGAAAATGACTCTTTTGCATCAGTGAATATTAGGTTACACGAATAATCCTTGTATCTTTTACAGTCGGTGTCAGTGATTGTACCTGTTTCACAGTCTGTACCCGTGAACCCCGCCAGACAGTCGCAGACATAGCCGTCGACAGCATCGATGCACGTGGCTCCATTGACACAAGGATCGGGATTGCAGTCGTTGATGTCTAGGTGATCGCAAATACATATAACGGCTGAATATCTTTCTTGACAGATGTGTTTTGCAAAGGAATTTCAATAATTCACAGCTTTGAAGCACTCTTTCAATGTTCAGCTATTTCTTCTTCAGAGTATTATATTATACATAGCAGTATATAAACACAAACAGTACACATGGGTATATGATTTTCATATTGGGATCAAATTACTGCTCATTTGAGTTAAGAAATAGCTTAAATTCTTAAGAAATTAATTAAATAACCTTTCATTATTCCAATATGTACAATGGTCAATGGCCACATAAATATACATACCGATTTCACAGTTGTCCCCCTCGAAGCCCTGGCCACACGAACACCCGTAGCTGTCAAACAACTCCACACACGTGCCTCCGTTTTGACAGGGATCGCTCCCACACTCCATCACCTCTGTAAGGTCAAGGCCAATTCAGAATCGGCAACGCTTATTAATAAGTTGTGCATCATATTAATGGCAGAATGACCTACTTGGTTTCAAAGCATACATACACTACTTTATGTACGTATGATCGCTGCCATAACTTGTTCCTTTTTTATTACTTACTCAGACACACAGGTACACGTGTACTGGGCCGTTCAGGCAGCTTACCTTGGTCACAGTTTACGCCCTCCCACCCAGACACACAAGTACACGTGTACTGAGCCGTTTAGACAGCTTACCTTGGTCACAGTTTACGCCCTCCCACCTAGACACACAAGTACACGTGCACTCAGCCGTTCAGACAGCTTACATTGGTCACAGTTTACGCCCTCCCACCCAGAAACACAAGTACACGTGTACTCAGCCGTTCAGACAGCTTACCTTGGTCACAGTTTACGCCCTCCCACCCAGAAACACAAGTACACGTGCACTCAGCCGTTCAGACAGCTTACCTTGGTCACAGTTTACGCCCTCCCACCCAGAAACACAAGTACACGTGCACTCAGCCGTTCAGACAGCTTACCTTGGTCACAGTTTACGCCCTCCCACCCAGAAACACAAGTACACGTGTACTCAGCCGTTCAGACAGCTTACCTTGGTCACAGTTTACGCCCTCCCACCCAGAAACACAAGTACACGTGCACTCAGCCGTTCAGACAGCTTACCTTGGTCACAGTTTACGCCCTCCCACCTAGACACACAAGTACACGTGCACTCAGCCGTTCAGACAGCTTACCTTGGTCACAGTTTACGCCCTCCCACCCAGAAACACAAGTACACGTGCACTGAGCCGTTCAGACAGCTTACCTTGGTCACAGTTTACGCCCTCCCACCCAGAAACACAAGTACACGTGTACTCAGCCGTTCAGACAGCTTACCTTGGTCACAGTTTACGCCCTCCCACCCAGACACACAAGTACACGTGTACTGGGCCGTTCAGACAGCCCACCTTGGTCACAGTTTACGCCCTCCCACCCAGACACACAACTACACGTGTACTGAGCCGCTCAGACAGCTTACCTTGGTCACAGTTTACGCCCTTCCACCCAGACACACAATTACACGTGTACTGAGCCGTTCAGACAGCTTACTTTGGTCACAGTTTACGCCCTCCCACCCAGACACACAAGTACACGTGTACTGGGCAGTTCAGACAGCTTACCTTGGTCACAGTTTACGCCCTCCCACCCAGACACACAAGTACACGTGTACTCAGCCGTTCAGACAGCTTACCTTGGTCACAGTTTACGCCCTCCCACCCAGACACACAAGTACACGTGTACTGAGCCGTTCAGACAGCTTACCTTGGTCACAGTTTACGCCCTCCCACCCAGACACACAAGTACGCGTGTACTGGGCCGTTCAGACAGCTTACCTTGGTCACAGTTTACGCCCTCCCACCCAGACACACAAGTACACGTGTACTGAGCCGCTCCGTCGGCGCACGCCGCTCCATTTTGACACGGATTGCTCAAGCATTCGTTCATCTCTGCAAAAGACAAACCGAGACCGTACAATATTGTCTTTGTATGAACAATCGAAAGTTAGTCTCAGTGATGACGACAACATGTAAACATATTGGGCAGGTGGGTAAGCAGGGATGTTTGATCTTGTTTCAGGCAGAAAATATGGCGGGGTTTGATATTTGAAGCCCCCGGTATTTCCAGTATTTATATTGTTTATAAATGGACGTATTTTAATATATGCTTCAAGTTTTATTAATACATCTTTGAAGCTAAAAATACTCACCGTTCTCGCAGAATTCCCCATTGAAACCGACATGACATACACACTGGAATTCGTTGACCAGGTTGACACAGCTGGAGTATTCCGAGCACGGGTTGCTAACACACTCGTCAATGTCTGCAAAGTATTGATCCGACAAGAGTCAAATGGTGCACGCCAGCCATACAAAAACTACAATTTAGCCGCGTTCCAAGTATTGGGGCCTGGTCAGCTGGGCTAATAAACCAACCTTGTGCCTTCATATGGGAGGTATTTATATTATGGATCATAGACCACCTGTAGAAAAACCTAAAAGATATCCCAGTTGCCCAGTTTACAGGAACATCAATGCAGTGACGACAAAGATGTGTGTAGAGGGGTAACTAACGTACATGCAAAAGTTGTTAAGAAGGCGCTTCCGGGAGCCCAAAAATCCAAGTGCCAAGAACTGTGTAAAATTAGGGCCAATCCACGTACCAGCTGCGAAAAGGTGCACGACTTTGGCAAAATCAACTCTGACGAAAGATAATCGTTAGGATGTGCCCCTCACGAGCTTAAACATAGAGCGGACATTTTGGCGTACCAGTTGCTCCCCAAAATAGACCCATGCGGTTACCAAAGTCCATGATTTAGGACCCATTGGCGTACCAAAATGCACGAACAGCACACCCTTTGCAGAGGCATGTCCCCAGCAGTAAATTACCTTGAGATACACCCCCCGGGGGTTTTATTAAGTATGGCTCTTGCGAAATGTATCTTAATATCTAAAAATCTCTTCAAGGGTGATAAACACGCGCAATCGTTGGAATTCCTGTCTACATATGCTTATAGAATGTCCCCGTGCATAAGATCAGGGGCGTAGGCAGGGACTTGAGCAAGTGTACGCACCTGCTGCAGATGAAATAACAAACTTACTCCCGAACAAGAGGATTGCACGTGTATGCACATCATAATGTGTACGCCCGTGCGTACGTGCGTATGGGCGTACGGCAAGCTACGCCCCTGAAGATGGATCGACAGAGGGTTAGACCTTTCGGGACAGCAACCGAAAAATAGGGGAGCAATGAATAGGTCTGTGTATCTGTGTGAATTTTTAAGAAAACAAACTTACTGATCTCGCAGTAATCTCCTTCGTAGCCGGAGGCGCAGATACATGCAAACTGGTTGACCCCGTTCAGACACACGGCTCCGTTCACACAAGGGCTGCTGTCACACTCATTGATGTCTGCAATATAGTGGATAACTTATTTGGCTTTCCTTGTCAGTTAACTGGTCCCACTTTTACTATCAAAGGTGATTTAATCCACAAATAAAGTATATATCCCAACGACGTGACAACTGGGGGATAAACAAAGTAAAGCGGCCAATCGTGTCAATGATCTTTGGGACTATCTTTCTTTCCGTGATGATTTCATAATAATAAAAGTGGGGTCTGTATGGTTGCGTACCCATGGAAAAAATTATTTATAGTAATGTTCATTAGTAAAATATGGGTTTGTATTAAAAAAGCATTCCTGCAGGCTTGTAGGTATACCTATTTCACAAAGGTCACCAGCATAACCCGCAGTGCAGTCGCACCGGAAATCATAATTTAGGTCAACACAGGCGCCATTTTGACACGGATTGCTGTCGCATTCATTGATATCTGAAAAAAGGGGAAAAATGACAATGTTCCGAAATCCGCTTGACAACAAAAGTAGACATGATAAGTAAACGGAATATAAAAATAAAATATTTATATTTTTTTAATTTAACACCTACAAAGAAGTGTGTACCCGGGTGTATACATTTATCTATGCACTTTCAATATAAGATAAGAGGGCTATTTATGTGAATCAGGGCCACCGTCTGGCCTTGATTGGTTCAAGAACATTGTTTCAACATAGCATCGCCTCATATTGTAATGGAGCACACATATAAAGATGCCCGTTACAATGACAGTAAAAAAAAGAACAATGAAAGCTAAAATTAGGTGAATTTGATATCCGATCGTCTATTCAGTTTGAATCCTGCTACAATAAGAACAATTATGTTTTAGGACGGATCTGGAACTTTGAAAATGAGGGATGGCGACCAGGGGCGGCTCTCTGCTCTGCGCATACTTGCGACCAGTGGGCGGGTAAAATGGGGGGGGGGGGTCACATTTACACCTCAGATGGCCTTGATTTAGTATGGAAACTCGATATTGTTTTTCTTCAAGGGTCATTTCTTCAAGGGTCGACATGAAGAGTCCTTAACATCCCCTTGCTTGATGGGGGGGGGGGGGCGCTTCTACATAATGTCACTTTGCGAGGTATTTCGTCTAAAAAGCCGTGTAAGAGAGAGGACCCCCCCACCCCCACCCCTCTCCCCCTTCCCGACTAGATCTGCCCCTGTTTATCACCAAATTCTATTTAGTTCGATTTCGGACTGGGAGACAAGAAAGTACCAACGGAGCTCTCTCTGCCGGGAGATTGGAAGGTGGCAAGCCATCCTTACCCGGAAGAGACTGTTGACACGACAGGAGCCCCACTCTGCCCAGACCATTGGCCTCTGTCCCCGGTACGGCCCCAGTGAGGCTTTTGATGGGCAGTAACACATCCTCATCGACAAAACCGCTGTCCGTGTCGGAATAATAATTAGTATCTTTGCTGATACATTCTCTGTAAATGAAATAGAAAGAAAAACATGCGTTGAAACAAAATAAAACATTCACAGATCATGGTCTATAACACCGAAATGACAGCTTCATTGATTGGGCGTTGTTTTTCTATGATTCACTGGAGGTCATTATTTGTAGCTGATCCCGTAATACCCGAGAGTGATATGATCCTTTGCGGTTACAACTGCTCGTATTGATTCGTCGCCTGGAACATCAACATTTCATGTCAATCCTGTCAGTATATCGCATTGGGGTTAAGGAAAGGGAAACTTACGCTCCGTTGCAGTTGTCCTGTACGAGGCAGTTACAGTAGTACCCGGTGTACTCGGGTTCGGCTACCGGAAGCGAGTCCCCAAGAGGTCCGGAGACAGACCAGTCGGGAGGGGAATTGAACCGGCGCCCGAACTCAAATTCCTGCTCGCAGTAACCGTCAGCCTGTGAACGAAAACATTAGCCAATATTGGCAACTTTTTCTATTCCCACTATTACATTTTTACGTCACCTATGTGCTGGGCGTTAATGTTGCGTATCGAGCTCTTCTTTCCCGCCAAAACTGCAGGGGTGAAAATACAAACAAGAATCAGTCCTTGAATCGTCCAAAATTTCTTTTGTCTATATTTCGCGCATGCCAGACTGCCAAATACAGTCTCTTAGCCCTGCCCGTGATATGAATTAACCACAGGTTTTCAACTTAGTGATAAGCATCAGTTTGTGAGCTTCGCGATGGTTTGATATAAGTAGCAGGGCCGCGACAGAGTATTGTGGTGTCCCGGGATAGACACGTTTGCCATATGACAGCCGAAATGGCGATATTTATTAGGTTTCTGAATTTATAGAATGAAACAATCGAGTTTTCTGCAAATTGTGATTTGTATGTCGCATAGGCTTAGATTTTGGCGGGAAAAGCTCGACAAGCGCTTACAGGCCTTCCCACATGTGAGCTAATCACCTGTTTTACACCCAATCGGTATATATCAGTATATCGTGACAAAGAAATCGGGCACATGCAGCTAGGCCGTTTGAATCCATAGCCACAATTCGTTCGTGTGTGACGTCATGTTTCATTATTCTACGCAATGTCACTATGGCAACGATTGACTATTGAAGGGGCCGCAAGGCGGTTTGGGTCACATTTCACGATTTTTAGCCGCCTTCAGATTTAACGGTAGTTGAAATAGTTAACACGACCATCAACTCGGAATAATATGACAATAGCGCGAGTTTGCGGGGCGTTAGGCAATTTTATTGTCCCGACATCAAGCTGTAGCAGCCCGCCAATTTTCATTATCGGCCCGAGGCCGCAAGGCCAAGGGTGGATAATGAAAATGAAGCTCACGCTCAAACTCGCGCTATGACTATTATTACGAGTTGAATCTAAATATAAGGCGTTGACTTGTCTCTGCTTCCTTGGTTTAGATCTAATTTCCGCATGCAACGACCAAAGTAAAACATTTTGGGACTAACTCTCCGTAAATCGGATACCTTGCCACATATAGTTGGCCAGTCGCCTGTTATACCATATATATATCGTTGCCACGAAACATGGCACGAGCAACTAGGCAACTAGGCAGGTCAGCGGGCCATTTAAAGCTATAACTACAATTCATTCGTGCGTGAAGTCATGCTTCATTGTTCTATGCAGTGTCGCTATGGCAACGATTGTCGATTGCATTGGCAGCGGGGCGGTTTGAGGCAGAATACAGCGGCATTCACATGTAATGCTATTGTACTAGATAACATGACCACCAACTCGTAATAATGGGCCATATCCGCTCTGTGGCCCACTCAATAGACAATCGTTGCCTTAGTTACACCACTGGCATTGTATGGAACAATGATGTATAACGTCACACAAGAAGCTCTGGTTATCAGTTTCTCGTACGCGATGGGCTATCTCAGCACAATCCTACCTAACCATGTCCTCGCCTGAACGAGGGACTGGATGTGAGAGACTTGTGCTGAGATAAACATATCTCGCACTCGACCCAATCGCATATGCATCTCATCATTAATCCTTCAATTCCCCGTGCATTTCATTGACCTAATTTAGCCATCTTTTGCTCAAAAGGTTGCCTTAAACAACAATTATTTTCAGTCACTTACGGCGATGAGAGCCAGCTGTCGGTCAGTGAGTCACTTACGGCGATGAGAGCCAGCTGTTGGTCAGTGAGTCACTTACGGCGATGAGAGCCAGCTGTTGGTCAGTGAGTCACTTACGGCGATGAGAGCCAGCTGTTGGTCAGGGAGTCACTTACGGCGATGAGAGCCAACTGTTGGTCAGTGAGTCACTTACGGCGATGAGAGCCAGCTGTTGGTCAGTGTGTCAATTACGGCGATGAGAGCCAGCTGTTGGTCAGGGAGTCACTTACGGCGATGAGAGCCAGCTGTTGGTCAGTGAGTCACTTACGGCGATTAGAGCCAGCTGTTGGTCAGTGAGTCACTTACGGCGATGAGAGCCAGTTGTTGGTCAGTGAGTCACTTCCGACGATGAGAGCCAGCTGTTGGTCAGTGAGTCACTTACCGCGATGAGAGCCAGCTGTTGGTCAGTGAGTCACTTACGGCGATGAGAGCCAGCTGTTGGTCAGTGATGGTAGAGTAAACCCATCGCACCCCGAGCTCGGATGCTCCGACGGCCGAGTTGAAGACAAAGTCGATGGATATAGACGTCTGGGGGCTGAGCGTGAATCCCACGAGACCAGGGTACGAGTCAAAGTCGCACTCGATGGTCACCGCGTCGGCGCACTGTTTGTGGGCCACACGGTGAGATGTCCCGTCCTCTGGGTAGTGGATGATCGGGGCGGCCCAGAGGACGGCCGGGTCGACCTCGTATAAGTGACAGTCCGCCGTCGAAGGGTCGAAGGCCGCCACGTGGCAGAGACTGTCGCCCAGGCAAGCCGAGTCGCACAGGGACTGTGTCGACCCCGACGCCGTGGTGTGGGGCGGCTCCTCCACCTTGCCGCTATCGCTCACTGCCACCATGGCACACCCGGCTGGGGGAACGGGACAGAAGAGGGTGCACGGGGGGGGGGGGAGAAATAGTTATACAACTTTGAGAGCATCGGCCATGTTAAAAAGGCATCCTTTACGTGTAAAAGTGACAGTGGATCAAAGTCAACTTGACAAATTAATTAATTATTTAAGTGATTAATTGCGGATGTTTTCGAGAAAGTATAGACAATCATAAAATGGGTGAGAAGCCGCGAACTCCGGCCGGGCGACTAGTCTGGTTAAGATAAGACACACCAAGGGCGATTCAAATGCGTCCTATCAAGAAATAGGGGACTTTAATGTTCAGAAACAGCAGAACTTGCTCCCGTCGATTTCTCTGCTCGGTTCCATCTCGTCATTTTCCAGTTAAATTACTGCGTACCATGCTATGACACTATATATATATATATATATATATATATATATATATATATATATATATTGGCTACCGGTACGTTTTATCGGTAGCCAAGCAACGTTATACACATACCAGTGACGACATCGTGGTAGAAGGAAATGGCGTAATCGCCGGTCACGGTGCCGCCGGCTGAAGCAATATCTACACAGCTCTTGGCGTACCCTGGAATAAAGCCGATATCAGGCATTTACTGTAGATCCTTTAATTCTTTGGATTGCCTCTCAATTCATACCTCGCATTGTATAAAGCTCATGAAACAACCCCAACGATCCTCTATAACGCCTCAGACCTAGACTACCGTAGAACCGCCGTTGCGTCTTCATGGGGTGTGCACGTGCCAGACCCAGACGCCCGCCATTTGGTTATCTATATAAACTCTTTAGCTCGGTTTCTCGGTGCCTGCAAATCACAACGCTTTGCAACGGAAAGGCGCTTTAAAGGATAAGTGTCTATATTTCACTTTATATCTACAACAGAAATTTAAGATTATGTAGATCAGACCATGCGCCATCAGTTTGACTTTTAGTATGATCATGCTTGCGCACAATTCCAGCATTATTGTATCGTTGCTTTATCGTTTTTCGGCTTCAGTTGAACAATATTAAACAGTGTGTTTTCGGTATGTGACATCCGTTAATTATATCTAACTCTATTGCAATCGCCGTAATAAGCTTATACCGCTGAAAAGTACGATGGAAATCTTTGTTTTCATTCACACACATGTAAAAGTGGTGCCTTGTGATGAGTTATAGTGCAGGTGCACACAATATACACAACAGAACAGACACACAACAGTGCCCGAATGCACTAAACAAGTAAGCACTATATACGTATACATGCAATGCAAAAAATTGATTTCGTCCAATCAATGGATAAAAAGAATCATTATTTACTTAACTGTAGATAACAACTTTAATTAGTTTAGACGAAAAATGCATAGAATGTGCATAAAATATCATATAAAATATATATTTAATAATATCAACATGTAATATCATTATATACTAACTGTAAATTTATACAACCGTACATAAATTGGACGACAAAGGCATAGAGTATGCATATAAATGTCATAAATTATACATAAATTGAACGGCAAATAATACAAGTGGAGTTGCGGATAACCCACCGTTCTCGCACGTGGTTCCGGAATACATGGAGAGACATGCGCAGTCGGCCACCCCGCCGACGTCGGTACACGTGCCTCCATTGTGACAGTGGGTGTCAAAACAGACGTCATTCACTGATGCGCAGCGTGAGGAAAATACCAAATTTGAGCATTTAGCAGAACGACACTCTTAGACAAAATTGTGCGGCAAAGAGAGAAAATATATTCTAACATCAGGGATGACCAGATGTGTACACAATAGATGGAAGCTACTGACAACGACTGTTAATAAAATAATACTGATATAAATTACAAATAATATGTTGTGATATAATGCAGCATGTAACCGTGTTCAGTACATGATCAGAGTCGCACTTCATGTTTGTTGGTGGTTGCTATGTATCGTTCCAAATCTTATATCTATTGAAGAAAATCTGATCGATAACGAGTGAATGCTACACAAATGAATTGAAACAACTGAAAAGCCGGCACGAAATACGCCTGAGATTGCCCCTAATGGTCATAGGCAGGGCCAAGATATTTGATTTTGGTAGCGGATGAGGAGAATTCACTGCGAAATAGTTAAATCAATTCATCAACAAAGTACAAACACCTAGTTTCAGGTCAACATTTAAAGGGTTCGGCCTTTAATGTACTGTTACCATTCGCACAGTCTGTTCCATGGTAGCCGGTGACGCAGTAACATGTGTAGGTTCCATCGCCGTCAACACACGTTCCGCCATTTTGACACGTCACACCAGAGCAATCATCGCCAGAAGCATCTTGTGAAAAAGAAAGTGAAAACGGAGATATCATTTCGTACATAGATTCAGTAGCCTTGTGTACCACCTCGATAAGTATCACCAAACCGGAAGGGTTGCATACACATGAGAACATTTTTGACAACCGACTACAATGAATAGCACTCTTTTGTCAATTTTTATCAATGGATAATATTGCAAGAGAAACAGGTGTGGGCGATAACACACCGACTGAAGACTGGCCATTGTTGGCCGAAGGCCAAGGAAACAAACTTCCTTGTATCTCGGATACCACTGACCATGCAGACTCACTGAGTGTGATACACGAAAAACTGGACTACATCACTGCACAATTGGACATCCAATCGACTGACATCCACGGTAAGGATGGGGTGTTAGATCAGCTGTCATTCGCAGCCAAAGATCAAGGGGAAAATGCTGGTCATATTGCAACCCATCAGCAGGATATAGAAGACTTGAAGAAGGAAATCACCCTTCTTAAAAACTTTGCCATAAAGCAGGATATTCAGATAAAGGAGCTGAAAGTGGAGTGTACTGACTTGAAATATAGGTCAATGCGAAACAACATCCTGATCCACAACGTGCCAGAAGACAACGCTGGTCAGCTTTCAGAGCACTGCGAAGGGAAAGTCATGGAACTGCTCATGAGCAAAGGCTATGATGGGGCACCACACTTTGAGCGCTGCCATAGACTGGGATCGTATAACACCAACAACAAATCCCGTCCAAGGCCAATCGTGGCGAAACTACTTTCGTACAAGGACATTGAATATATGCTAAAGTTTTCTCGCACACGTCTGCCAAAAGGCAAGGACACACTCAGGATTACCCCACAATATCCGGTTGAAATCCTAGAGCGTCGCAGGGGGTACGGCGAGAGGGCGCAGGCGGCCAGGGATCTCGCAGCCCCGCAGCGAATACAAACCCGTGTCACCAATGATGGCTTATATGTCAACAACCAGAAGCAAAGTGATCCCTTACCTGTGAGTTCCGCGAACAACATACTCGCCTTGACCGTCAGAGAGAGGGACGATGAGATGCTGGACTCAGAACAATTCACCGTGGGGGAAGTTGCCACATCACTGGGTTCGAAGGCATGCGCAACAATTATCAAAGCCCAGACCCTTAAGGACGTCCGAACAGCGTACCGGCGCCTACTGATGGACCCTGTGAGGGCCGGAGCCAGACACAACATCGCTGCGTATCGCCTCTCGGACAACCAAGAAGGCTGGCAGGACGACGGGGATTTTGGCGCCGGACGACATGTCCGCTACCTCTTGAGGCGACACAATCTGACCAACGCCGTTGTCGTCATCACCAAACGCTACGCGAGCCGATTACCCGGAAGTGAGAGATTCAAACTTCTGGAATCGGCCTTGACAACCGCGCTACGTAAGTTCCAGACTACATGAGCTCTCTTCATCGTACAAGAACAACAATGGCCTGATTAACAGCCAGGACCGGGTTCAATTAGCCAGGTGTGTAGCATCTTACCGGCGGTATGGGTCCACGGAATAATGGCATCCTATTATGGCTTGTAAAACAAACATATAAATAGGCCAAGGGGCATGTTAATGTTGATGTACGGCAAATGTATTGACAATTGCACGACCCTCTCCCCACCCCCCTCCCCATCCACTTTCTGTTGTGCACGGTTCAGTGGTAATGAAGCTGGTGAAACAATAAGAGTGGTTCTAGGTAAAGAGTGCATATTAATTGTTGCTCAGAGAACGTTCTGTTATTATTGATATGGAGAACATGTATACTTTGCATCCATCCATGCCTGCTTTCATGCATTGCCTGTAGTTTATTTTTGGAGGAGTCGATCTGAGAAACGTAATTGCAATTACAAGAGGTGTTAATCTGGTTCTCAGGACCACAACTGAAATCTGCGACATGCACTCGATTTCTCAGCATATGTTAAGACCCTATCTGCTCACGTTATATCCGCTCAAGCAGCTTGTCTTCGCTTAACATGTCAGTGCTTACTATAGGCCGTTGCTGGGAGCGATATTGGCGGGACAATAGTTTGTCCTTCCTTTAACAAGTTTGTACCCTATCGGCACCGGGAACTATTGAGTCGATCACACTGTGTTGGTCGCTATATTAGCGCTACTGTTTAACTCCAAGCATTGTGAATAGCAAGGCTTGTTCCATTCTTTACTCTTTACTCCATCGTAGTACCTTCCTACCCCTATACTGTCTCATAACTTCGCCCTACACCTGAATTCCTCCCTCCCGAAGGAGTCCTCTCCACCCGCTAGAGAGAGGAGTCCTAGTTAACTGCCCACGTGGCACTGCCTCCAGAGTCCCTAGGGTTTTTATCCGGGTCACTGAAGCCGTGTGACGAAGTGGGTGGTTGGCCAGGCGTCGGCTAATATTAGCGGCGTCGAAGCGTGGAGGGAGATGAACATAACAATTTACTACAGTCTGCTGTTTTTTATTCCTTAAGCTATTGCCGGCGATTAGTCAATGCATAGCAATCGGTTTCTTCCCATTGTAATTTGTAATATATAAATATGTCGTCACTCTCGATATTCGTCATTGTGCTACCCTGATGTGCCACCAGTGTTAGCTCACGTAATGAACCATGACAGAACTGTTTGTATAAAAGTTTGGTTCAATGTTTTTGTTCGTTCGATGTTCAAGTTTGCGGAGATTCATGTTGATATAGCATCTGGTTTATGCATAGAACATGGGTAACAATATAGATGATGACATCTTAAAACATATTGGGGGCCTAAATTTTAATTCATTAAATGAGACGTTACAACAGAAATATTATGACAATGTTGCCAATGCTTGTACGGATGAAATTACTATTGAGCACTCACCTTATTGTGAAGTGGAAAAGTTTATTAATGTTATTGAACGTCACCGACACAAGTTTACTATACTCAGCTTAAATATTGCCTCAATTCGTTCCAAGATTGACCAACTGAAAGTGTTTCTAAGTGTTTTACATGCTGGTAATGTGGTGTTAAGTGCAATATGTTTACAGGAAACCTGGTTATCCGATAATGATGATGTCGGTCTGTATGAACTCGAGGATTATGTATTAATATCCCAGGGTAAATATTGTAGCGCGCGTGGAGGCCTGTTGATATATCTCCATAAATCATATGGGTTTACTTGCATAGAAAACCCGGTCAAATCTGACATTTGGGAAGCGCAATTTATTGAAGTGTTTGGACGGCCCACTGACAGAAAAATGTTGCTAGGTAATATATATCGACCTCCATGTGACATAAACGAAAATTATGCGACGTTTTCTCAAGAATTATCTGAGGTTATACTTTCATTTGAAGGGAGTAAACCACATAGGGAATGTATCCTAGCAGGTGATTTTAATATAGACCTTTTAAAGATTTGCGAAAAACCAGCCATTAGCGACTACTTCGACACCATTGTAGCTTGCAGTTTTCTTCCAAAAA
Organism: Arenicola marina; assembly: GCA_964019135.1. Taxonomy (NCBI): domain Eukaryota; kingdom Metazoa; phylum Annelida; class Polychaeta; family Arenicolidae; genus Arenicola; species Arenicola marina. Next base: position 19,310,102 of record OZ025264.1, read on the forward strand.
TTACTTTGCCGACTAGACTGTCGCGTCATAGGGGTACGCTAATTGATAATTTTCTGTGTAAGTTAACATCCAGTTCACTGAATACAACAGCTGGAATTATATTGAAGGCTATCTCAGACCATCTCCCGTATTACTTATCTCTAGACATTGATATGCGACGTACAAACAAAGCGCCCGCATATATTACCATAAATACCAATGATCCACAATCAGTAGAAAACTTCAAAAAGCATATTGCCAACGCAGACGTACTAGGTAAACTCGACATAGACCCATGTGCTGATCCTAACAGTAACTATAAGATACTCGAGGATATAATTACACATGCCAGGGATGTATTTTTACCAAGCAAAACAGTAAAATTTAACAAGAGAAAGCACAAAAAGGCAAACTGGATCACCAATGGTATTATTAAGTCCATAGCATTTAAAGACAAACTTTATAAAAAGCTTAAAATGACGGAACCAAATTCTCGTCAATACGACATCCTAAGGACCAACCTGAGAACCTATGAAAATATTTTAAAGAACAGTATTCGGGTAGCAAAAAGATTGTATTATTCCAATGCTTTTGAGAAATGTAAAGGTGACCTAAAGGAAACCTGGAAAGCAATAAAATCCGTTATTCATAAATCAAAGAGAAAGGACAAATTTCCTGAAGTATTTAACATTAATGGCAAAATGACTTCCGATCGACCGGCTATAGCTAATGGCTTCAATGATTTTTTCAGCACTATCGGAGCAAAACTTGCTAGCAAAATCCTCCCAGATCCCAGCCAAACTTACGCCAGCTTTCTTGGGGACCCTTGTGATACAAAGATGGAGTTTCACTTAATTAACCACACTGTCACGGAAAAAATAATCGATCAGCTTAAACCAAAAATTAGTTCTGGGCATGATAAGATGTCCATGAAAACACTGAAGCTATTGAAAGTAGAATTGAGCAAAGCAATTACTCACATAATTAACCAATCTATTACAACGGGCACTTTTCCAGATAAATTGAAGCTTGCTAAAGTAGTACCAGTGTTCAAGAAGGGTGAAAAGTCTAACGTCGATAACTATAGGCCAATATCAATTTTACCAGCTTTATCTAAAGTTTTTGAAAGAGTAATTTATGATCAGATGTATGAACATTTTGATCACGAGAAACTGTTTAACAGCGGTCAGTATGGTTTTCGGAAAAAACATTCCACTCAACTTGCAACATTGGAATTAATAGATAGAACAATACAAAAACTGGACGAAGGCCAGATCCCAATAAGTATATTCCTAGATTTGTCAAAGGCCTTTGACACCATTAACCATGATATACTGTTATTTAAACTAAAACACTATGGGGTGTGTGGGGCTGCGCTTAGTTTAATAACCAATTATCTTCATAACCGAAAACAGTACGTAAGCCTAGATAATGATATATCAGAAGAAACCCCCGTCTCCCGAGGGGTTCCACAGGGATCCCATTACTTTTTATAATCTATATAAACGACATATCTAGGGCGAGTGCGATATTTAGTGCAATTATATATGCTGATGATACAACCCCTTCCAGCACACTTAGCGCTTGCGCCTCCAAGACTAACATACAACGTAGTGCTGATATACTGAACAATGAACTGTCTTTGGTAAATAATTGGCTTAGACTAAACCAACTATCTCTTAACATCACAAAAACCAAGTTTATGATTTTCTATATGCCGCAAAAACGAGTAATAATGCCAGAACTCTATATTGACCATACCAAGCTAGAATGTGTTGATCAATTTGATTTCCTTGGACTGGCCATACAGAAAAATCTGAAATGGTCCAGTCATAGCGATAAAATTGCTTTCAAGATATCTAAAGTGGTTGGAATCATGCAGCAACTAAAATACGTCCTTCCTCAGAACATTCTCCTGACTATATACAACTCACTAATACTATCACATTTTCACTATTGTATACTAGCCTGGGGGTACCAAAGTAATCGACTGAAAAACATCCAGAAGAAAGCTGTACGTATCATTACAAGGAGTAATTACATGGCCCACACCGACCGCTTATTTAAACATCTGAATGTCCTTAAAATCGACGACATTCATAAACTTCATGCGCTAAAGTTTTATTACAGGTTAAAGCATAATGATCTCCCCGCATACTTTCTGAATACATTCGACTTACCTCGAATACTTGACAGACATAACTACAACACTAGACAAAAATACAATACTATTATCCCTAGAACAAAACACAAGGTTGCAGAAAGTTGCATTAGATATTATCTTACGCATTTAATAAACGAATTACCTCAAGACATAATCACGAAGATTTTTACTCATAGCCAAGCCGGATATACCCGACATATCAAACAGAGATTTATAGACTCGTATAGAATTGACTGCTTAATAGTAAATTGTTATGTGTGTCAACTCAATTACTAATTATTTTGCCATACATACATGTATATTGGTTCTTTCGGTATCTCATGTTCCTTAGGCCCCAAAACGTTGATGATCGTGCATATACTTAATAATTTTAATGTATTGATAACGATGATGTTTCTCGCTTTTTTATTTTTTTATTTTTTTTTATTTTGCCTGTTTCTTTAATTGTTTTTAACGACATCAAGTTAGATACATTTATTCTTGTTGATTGTCTCGCTTTGTTTTTTGTTTTTTTTGCCAAGGTGGACTCCATGCTAGCGACCACAGGTCATAATGGAGGTCTCCTGGACCAGTCACCACTTCACCATGCATATCTAGCACATTGTTTGTATTCTTACTGTGTTCTGGTCTGAATAAACGATTATTCTTCTTCTTCTCTTTGAATCCTTAGATGGGGGAGGGGGGGGGGGGGGCAGGAGAGGGGGGGCATATTGCAAAAGTCTTTGCTGTTAAATCAAGACACATATTTGAAAGCGAAACAAGACACATACTATGACTATGAGGGTAATTATTAAAACGCCTTCCACAGGAAAACAATAATATACAAATTCCATTTCTTTGGTGAACCTCAGGGCAGGTGCATGACTTTTTTCGTTTGGTGCTTTCTATACATGGTCACTTTAATGAAAGCTGGTTACTTACCCAAGCATCCCACGACATCGACCTTCATGCAGATGTCAGTCTCCCATGTTTGGGGATAAAACACCACGATATTGGTGTAGAAAGGAGGGTCCAACTTTATGTATTCCGGGTCAGCGGTAGGCATGGTGAACACCTTGTAGACAAAAACAGCACAATAAAGTAAGTTTCCGCATCGCTGAAGGCAATCTGATTGGAAACAACTTGCCGTTGATGGTTCCTTATAATGTTTAAAGAAGTGCATCCCATTCCTGCATACAAGGGTTTTCTTCGCTAGATGGTTTAGTTCATAACTTCAAAAAACAAATACTCTCCTTGTGCCTTTTATTGTGACAATTACATTACAGTACATTGAACACATTCTGTATCGCTTTTAATTTGCACAATTACGGTAGAGGATGTGTGACGGCACCAGTAATCAGTAATGGGAGTGCTTACCATGCTGCTGTTGGATATTAGGTTCTATTTGGCATTTTCCCCACCAGACCCATCCCGCTTTCCCGAAAGATTTGCCGAGAGGACCATTTCAGTTCATATAAAATCTTATATTTCGTGATATCACATCGATCCTGTTAATTGTTGATGCTGTGGCACTCACCGTCTCTGTCTCGCCGTCTTGTCTGTAGACGGTAGTTGATGTTGAGTCCGTGGCGATGCCCACTTTGAAGGATTGCACTCGCGTCGTCGGATCGACACCATAAACTCCGATCGACCACACTTGATAGTGGTTCCCCAGCGATAGCTACGAATAGAGCCAAAAACACCATGGGATATAGGGGCGGATCTAGGAATTTGCCAAGGGGGGGGCGGGGGGAGGAGGTTGCTCTCTGAAAACTTCCGACCGGGGCTGTGGAGTGTGCTCTCTGAAACTTGCGACCGGGGGGCGGCGGGGGGGGGGGGGTGCTCTCTGAAAAACTTGCGACCGGGGGGGATGCTCAGGTTCATAACGAGGGGGTTGCTCTCTGAAAACTTGCGATCGGGGGGGGGGGGGCGGTGCTCTCTGAAAAACTTGTGACCGCAGGGGAGAGGGGGGGGGGGTAAAGCTCGGAAAGACTTTAGCATTGTACGTTCAGGTTCCCAAGGGGGGGGGGTGCCACCCCCGTAACCCCCCCCCTCTAGATCCGCCCCTGGGATACGTGGCTTTGTCTCCCATTATTCCATGGAACCCGGTGAAAACATAGGCCTAACCACAACATGTTGTAACATACAAATACAAACATAAACTTACATTGTGAACAAAACGTAAACATAGGACGAGCGGGGACGGGCACAATTTGGCGGAAAAGGTGGCAGGAATTCAGAAGAGAGCGAAGGTGAAGAATGGGGGGGGGGGTGGTACCTTTTCCAATTTCACGATAGACATCCAGGATTTCTCGAAGATCGCGATCAGCGGTTGGGAATTCTTGGGGATCGTTATCCGTACAATTCCTGGTTCAACGCGAAGAACCTTTGCCTGTTTACAGCGATCCGTTATAGCAGTCAGCGAATTTTTCGATATTCGCGATATCATTATTAAGGTTTATTTTTTTGCTCTCAGCTTTAAAATGTCCTAATCTTAGCGATTCGGTATTGCTTTCGCTACTTCTTGGGGATTTGCGATTCAGAGGGGTATCCCCCCTTTAAACAGCACCCCTCTGAATGTAGAATTTATGTGGTGCATTGTGTAGGACGGCACCCGTAAAATCAATCTTAGTATGTACTGATGGTAGCAACACTTATTCAGGCTGAAAAAAATGTTTTTTTTTGTCAATTACAGGCATTTGTTGAAAAAAAATCCTCTTCGTAATAAAGTTGTTCTAAGAATAAGAATATTCTAAGAATATTAGTTCAGACAGGGGAGGTGGTGGGGGGGGGGGTCCTTGATCACGACGATCGGCTAATATCCCATTCCCAGTTCACGAAGAATTATCTTCCTCATTCCCAGTTCCCGGCGAAATAAAAGAGCCCATTCCCGAGGAACGGAAATACCCCTTGCCCCTTGTTGAAATAGTTACTTTAATGAGGTCTAAGCCATAGATACAAAATCCTGTCGAGCCTGGCATCTAATTTTGGAGATTGACATATGTATAACGTTTATTTAATTCCACGTTAATACTCTTATTGAACTATTACTGGAGTAAGTTTGCCATAATGAAACTACCATACATGTCATGTATAGTATTTACGTGGCCCTGGGGGCACGTCCTGCCCCCCCCCTCTCCCATTTCGGCGGAAAATAGGCAAAAAAATGCACGTGCCCCTTTCTCTGAAGGGAAGGGAACACAGGGGGTACAGTCACTATTCTTTCTGCACAATCTCCCCAGCAACCTCCCCGGTCGCAAGTTTCTCACTGGATTCGCGCCTGGGTAGTACCTTATCAGCAACCCCCACCCACCGGTCGCAAGTTTCTCACTGGATAGTACTTGGATAATAAATGGTGTCCCCCACCCCCCCACGCTTTCGTAAATTCCTGGATCCGCCACTGATAGTCACGTCAAATTGTCCTTCACTTATCTTAGCTTCCACCCCGTTGTCATTGGTCGGTGCCGTCTTGGGTGTCTCATACTTACTTTTCGGGGTCACCGCCAGCCCAAGCGGCCGGTGCGTTGTTCGAATGCGACGTGTACCGGTATCTATGTTTGCATTAGATACATAGCCCATCCTTTTTTTATTCGCAAAGAGTTGGGAACCACTCCCGGAGGCATGGCTCGTCTATACCTTGACGCTTGACCCTTTGTCGCGATACGATTCATGCATAGAGTTTATCAATAGTCCTACAAAAACTCTAATTCTAATTCTAAATCTAATTTTCGGTCTGTAAATGAAAGATCATGTTTGTTAAATCAAAGACGGATCCGGGGGGGGGGGAGGGGTAGGGGTCCGGAACCCCCTCCCCTCTTTTGGGGGAAGAATGCCATTTTTCAATGCAAAATTTAGGCCATCTGAGCCGTGGACCTCCCGCCCCCCCCTCCCCCTTTGAGGAGGAACACTATCTGAGGCGGCGTGGACCTCCCCAGGTCGCAGGTTTCCAGTGGACCCCCCCCCCCCACCCGGTCGTCAAAAAAATTGGTGGATGCCCCGGTCGCAATTTTGTTCAGAGCCCCAGCCCCCCCTCCGGTCGCAAGTTGCCCCCCGCCCCCCTTTCCAATTCCTGGATCCGCCCCTGTTAAATGATTACCGAGAGCCATTGGGAGGCGTCGATGGTACTTGCACACCAGCCACCTAACGTGTAGCTGGCTTTGGAGGCCTGAGAGCCCCCCTGGAATGTTGAGGCGGTGAAGCCTCCAGTGATCTCAGTCGTCAGGCGATGGTCGCACCCTGTAGTACCAACAAAATCAGAATCAGAATCGTTTTATTTTATCAAGCATTCATAACACATCAAACAGAAAACAGAACAGAAGACAAAAAATCCCCCACATTATGAGAACGTTTAAACACAAACAAATTGAACACAATTGCTTGACCGTGGAGACTTACATTAAGACTGCTAGGCAGTCGCTAGCACGTGAGCCACCTCAAAACCCCCAGAACAGTAATAATACCCGTTATTATAGTATCGTAGTACTGGCGCTGATATACACTGTATGTAATAAGATATGCATATGGCATTGCGTCGAGTGCGAGATGGGTTTATCTCAGCACAAGTCTCCGAAATCCTGCCTTCGCCTTAAGGCTCAGGCAGGATTTTGGATCATGCGTGCTGAGATAAACCCATCCCGCACGAGAAGCAATGCCATATGTATTTTCTCGCTCGAATAGAACTTCAAACGTCGCCATTAATTCAACACGGAGATCTAACGATGACAATGATACTCACAACTGCACCTAAATATTTGGTCGAAATCATAACAGTGGCGCTCAATAGCACCTGTAACTAAGGGTTGCGCGCGACGTGTTTCCTTGGAGATATGACGTCGTCAAAGTGATTACGCCTCTGCGGCGGAGAGAGGTCTAACGAGCATATTGTTTTAGGCAAAATGGTATCTATTTGTTGAATGAACCTTTTGTTTTCGTAAATTGTGGCCGTATTTCTCTAGTTGGAGTTCATATGATTCAGGTCTATAGCTATTAAGTTTGGTTGGTTTGTTGGAACTATTTTTTCTGTAAATATCAGTTACGCGCATTGACACCGCGGTAACCACTGAGTGACAAGATCTGTAACGTGAATGGCGGCAGCAAAACAACGCACGATTGGAAAACTAAAATGAATCTTACACAGTAAGTTTCAGCTTTTAAGCCGCCAAACTTCGCCACATAAACTAATTTGTCAAACTGTAACATAATATGATAAAATCTCAATTTCTGACACGTATACCTGGATGGGTTTTTCCCGGAACTGGTGTCAACATTAGCCACTGACAACAGAGTGCGAGAACACCTGAGTATTGTAGTACTGGCGATGATATACACTGTATGTAATAACACCTGAGTATCGTAGTACTGGCGATGATATACACTGTATGTAATAACACCTGAGTGTCGTAGTACTGGCGATGATATACACTGTATGTAATAACACCTGAGTATCGTAGTACTGGCGATGATATACACTGTATGTAATAACACCTGAGTGTCGTAGTACTGGCGATGATATACACTGTATGTAATAACACCTGAGTATCGTAGTACTGGCGATGATATACACTGTATGTAATAACACCTGAGTATCGTAGTACTGGCGATGATATACACTGTATATAATAACACCTGAGTATCGTAGTACTGGCGATAATATACACTGTATGTAATAACACCTGAGTATCGTAGTACTGGCGATGATATACACTGTATGTAATAACACCTGAGTATCGTAGTACTGGCGCTGATATACACTGTATGTAATAACACCTGAGTATCATAGTACTGGCGATGATATACACTGCATGTAATAACACCTGAGTAACGTAGTACTGGCGATGATATACACTGTATGTAATAACACCTGAGTATCGTAGTACTGGCGATGATATACACTGTATGTAATAACACCTAAGTATTTTAGTACTGGCGATGATATACACTGTATGTAATAACACCTGAGTATTGTAGTACTGGCGATGATATACACTGTATGTAATAACACCTGAGTATCGTAGTACTGGCGATGATATACACTGTATGTAATAACACCTGAGTATTGTAGTACTGGCGCTGATATACACTGTATGTAATAACACCTGAGTGTCGTAGTACTGGCGCTGATATACACTGTATGTAATAACACCTGAGTGTCGTAGTACTGGCGATGATTTACACTGTATGTAATAACACCTGAGTATCGTAGTACTGGCGATGATATACACTGTATGTAATAACACCTGAGTATCGTAGTACTGGCGATGATATACACTGTATGTAATAACACCCGAGTATCGTAGTACTGGCGATGATATACACTGTATGTAATAACACCTGAGTCTCGTAGTACTGGCGATGATATACACTGTATGTAATAACACCTGAGTATCGTAGTACTTGCGATGATATACACTGTATGTAATAACACCTGAGTATCGTAGTACTGGCGATGATATACACTGTATGTAATAACACCTGAGTATCGTGGTACTGGCGCTGATATACACTGTATGTAATAACACCTGAGTGTCGTAGTACTGGCGATGATATACACTGTATGTAATAACACCTGAGTGTCGTAGTACTGGCGCTGATATACACTGTATGTAATAACACCTGAGTATCGTAGTACTGGCGATGATATACACTGTATGTAATAACACCTGAGTATCGTAGTCAGTCTGAGGAGCTCGGGAAGCCTCCCTGGCTCGAGCCTAATACCCTCATATTTTTTCAGTTGCCTTCAAAGTTTATTGTCGAGGTTTTCCCGCCAAATCTAACCCCATGCGACATATGTATCATAATTTGCAGAAAACGCGACTGTTTCATTCTATAAATGCAAAAAATCATTGCTTAGATTTATTTTGTTGCAATCGTAACTTTAAGCAGGACTGGTTAGCTGACAGACTATACTTACAGTAGTTGATCTCATCACAGGTAGGGACTGGGCAGTAGCCCCACCCAGGGTTGACGTAACTCCAATACGTGTCGTAGTCGTCCGTGAGACACCACAGGCCGTCAATATCATGGTCCGGATTCCGACAGTGATTAGCCACCGTATCCATCGATTTATCGGCGACGAAGAGGCTTTCTTCGTACCAATAGTCCTCCCAATAGACGCAGTTGAAGTCAGAGTTGTCGGTGGACTGCGTGCCAACGTACTCCAGCGACAGGTCAGTCTCGTGACATACTACGCAAGCCGCGTGAAATAAGTTGTAATTAAAATCGCTCTCTAGTATGACACGGCATATGTTAGCATTTCGTAACATTTTATTTTGAGGAGGGCTGGGCGGGTTGGGTGGGGGCGATTCTGGAGTTTCTGACACCGTTCCTTGCTACAGTATCGAGCATATAGGATTAGGATATAACCGATTGTATGTTGTTGTTTGTAAGGATGAGGGCCAAAATTGCATAAACGCATTTCTATATATGTCTAATCGTTAAACTGGATAATCAGTTTAATGTTTATGTTTACTGATGAATAACATTAGCACATGTATATACTACACATACTGGACAGAGAAATTGTCCGATTATCAATGGTAGGAAAATGCATGGCTATGTTTGTTTTAAGACCAACTGGCCAATTGAAGAATTTATAAACACAGGATGATGGCAAAGTTTTCCTAACTGATTACTACTCAGTTCTTAAGTCACATAATTTACTGTCCAGTATCTGCATGTCTCATATAGTATAAACGCAGGCCTTTGAAAAGGCAGAGGTGTAGGGAGCACTCTTGATGAGATGCGATGGGGGGGAGAGGGGGGGGGGGGCGGAGGGCGGGGGGTCTGGAACTCCCTGAATCTATCTGCCAGTGTATAAAATTAAAGTGATACTTACGTTCCAGTAAGCAGAAGCCATACCCGTTGCTGGTGTCGCCGACTGTACTACAGATAGGGCGGTTGTCAGATGTTACGATACACCGGAAATAGTAATTTCCACTGTCGCTGAAGGGGAAGACGCACGGATCCTCACCCCCAGTCCCTCCGTACGTCCCCACGACAGCCTGGGAGGCGACTGGGGTCAGGGAGTAAAGGTCAGAGGTTAGCGCAGGTAAAGGTCGCCGCCATAATTATCTTTAACTTAATCGAGACTGCTGGCAGAAACTAACGTTGGTATGCCTGTCTCTTATGTGTCTACTGTAGATGTTAAAGGCCGGCTTTATTTAGTTAAATACATTTGCAAAATTATTGAGATTTAATAATGGAATGGCAGACATTGAAGCAAGCTGGGTGGCTGTGTACAGTGCATGGGCCATATTTTGGTCCATGTTGATCGTTCCACGCAGGTTCCAATTTAATTGCGGAGCATGCTAATTTCAAGCTGGTTTATCTACATATGCAGATAAATTGGGAACCTATATATATGCATAACGGCAGGATAAATGATGGTCTTGGACTATGTCGGACTAGGTATTAAGGCGTCATATTGAATAATGACACATATTTCTAATGGCGCTTCTAAGCAAAATTAACCGGTGTTCTATTTTGATGGCACAATATATTCGAATTCGGCTCTGGAATGTCACTTTGGACTCAGGAACTGGGCTTTAAGATCGCAAAACGACGCATATTAAAATCAAATATCTGATGTATACAACAGGAAAGATAAAATGTATGAATTTAACATGTGTAATACCATGATAATTTAATATGTTTTTCACTAATTCCACTGCACTTAATGTCATAGTCCAAGACAGCTCGCCATTGCTTGAACTACCCCGCAATACTAAACCCATCTTCACAATTCTGGACTCCATATTTTGTTTTACCTGTATGTATAAGGCAAGCCAAGTTAAGCCGCATAAATAAAGCCTTGTTTTCGCCCATGATGAAGTCGTTTCTGGTGTGACGTGCAGGTCTCGATCTTGATCTTGATCTTGATCTTGATCCATAGGCTGGTGGGCCGGTCTATGGGTCTATATGTTGTGATAATAAGCAGACATTAGATGCAATGATGGGCAATATAGGGATGGTGGTAAGTCGCTGTTCGCGTAGATCATGCAAGTTCATATTCCCACGACGAATTCTCTACTATTTTATTCTTTATATAATCTTTATTGATTTTAAGAGGTTTCCGAGCACGTATGGCACATGCACATGTACACCTCTGAGAGAATGGTGGCAGGTGATCAGAGGTAAGGATTTCCATATGACGTTAAAACAGGTGCATGGACACTTTGAAGCAAGTAATTGGTTCTGCAAGAGGGTCAGTTTATAGCCGTTATATTCAAGTCTTGATGAATACTTGTCTGTCAAATAAAAATTTAAGAGACTATGCACTATTAAGAAGGAGAATTGGAAATGCAGACAGATGGATAAACTTAGGAGTGAGATGAAGGACAAAAGAACTTGTTGGAAAGCTATTCAGGCAACTCAGGAACAAAAAGACAGTCTGCAGTATCTCACCTACCATGTGGAAGACATACTTTAATAACTTACTTGGAGGGAACCCAGGTATAGATACTGATGCACAAGAAAATGTAGACGCGATTTTAGTTGATCATGATTCTTATTGTGAGAAATGCCAAACTAACGAGCCAGTTATATTTAATGAGATTATGACTCATGATTAAGTCAATAGAGCCATAAATGACCTGCCCAATCAAAAGGCACCTGGGATTGATGGTATTGTGAACGAGATGATTAAGGGAAGCAAGTCTGTAATGCTACCAATGTTTGTGAATATCTTCAATAGGATTATGGGCTCTGGGTATTACCCTCTCGTTGGTGTGAAGCCATGATATTTCCGTTACATAAAGCAGGTTCTATAAATAGTGTGAATAATTACAGGGGTATTTCACTATTACCCAACTTGGCTAAATTATTCACCAAAGTTGTAAATGAAAGGTGTGTTACATGGGCAGAAGACTCTGACAAATTTCTTGAGGAACAAGCGGGCTTTAGGAGGGGGAGGAGTACAGTAGATCAAATTTGTACACTACAGGCTATGATTCAAAAGTGCTTGTCAAAGGCAGGGGGAAGATTCTACTGCGCATTTATTCATTTTTCGAAAGCTTTCGACAGGATTCCACACAAGCAACTATGGTTCAGACTATACAGTGAGGGAGTGCATGGTGATATAATAGTGTTGCAATCAATGTATACCAAACTGCAGTCCTGTGTGCAAACCTCTAAGGGTCTTACCGACTCGTTTACCAACAATATTGGTACTCGGCAAGGGTGTATATTGAGTCCCTTCCTCTTTAAAATGTATTTAAATGAACTTGCATATACATGTAAGAAGGCTGGCTGTAAGGGTGTGTATGTGAATGAGGTCTTCCCTAATGTAATTCAGTTAATGTTTGCAGATGATATCGTTAATGGAACGGACACACTGGGTCGTTTACAGAATCTATTAAATGTTTTAGAAGAATTTAGTAGCAAATGGGGATTGCAAATCAATGTGGATAAAAGTAAGATTATTATATTTAGAAATGGTGGACCCTTGAGAAGCGATGAAAAACGGTACTACAAAGGCTCTTCAGGTTTCTGTCTTACTATAAATATTTAGGTATCATATTTTCTTCCAAATTGATGTGGTCTGTGGCTCAAAAGACTCTCGCCTCCCAAGCGGGTAAAGCAGTGACAATTATAAAAGAAATTTCAAAAAACTGTGATGGTTTGGGGGTAGAGACATATTTTGATCTCTTTGACAAAATGATAGTACCCATTCTTACATACGGTGCAGAAGTTTGGGGTTACGATGTCAAAGGTTGTATAGAACGTGTGCACACGAAATGTTGTAAATATGTTTGTGTTAAATACTGGGTAAAGTTGTTAAGAATGCCTGAAACCAAACAAAAGGGTAATTGACTGCGCTTACCAGAAATGGCAGAGTAAGACAGACCTGATGAATTGTAAAGAATATAAGAAGTTGTTCATACGCGAACCATACTTGTGTCTTCTCGAGAATTTTAGACTACGGCAGATTAGCCAGATTCAGATGTAGGGTATTATGGACAAGTTCGTACTGCATGGGAGAAAACTCTATCTGTAAATATTGCTTCCAACATGAAACTATTTCTTCTCTTGACGAGTTCCATATTTTAATGAAATGCCCATTGTATGACAATATCCGCAAAAAATATTTTCCTACAAGATATTTAACTATATATGATATTAGGAGTTTTTTATGTATTATGACTTCCGAGGAAAAAACATGTTTAATCTCCTTAGCAAGGTTTATACAAAAAAAATTCACTATGTATGAAAAAAGGTTTAGTCTAATTTTCTTTAATTAACTAAGTTTGTTCTAGTCGGTTGCATGTATTTGTACGAGGGGCCTGGTGCCTGAAGTTACCAATATACTATCTATCTATCTATATTCATGTTCAGTATTTCGCGTTTTGGCATCGGAGTAGTACGGATCGGGGAGGTTAACCTCAAAAGACATATTGTGCTAATTAAAAACCTAGAATTATATTGTTGCACCCGCCATTATCTTCACGTCACACCGCTACAATATTGTAACCAAATGATCCAAGAGATGGAACCTCAATTCGTCAGCTAGCTATGAAAAAGCACACTATAGGGCGGTACTATTTGCTACTTGACAAGCGACCGGCCCAATTCAAAACATGATAGATAACTTTAAATGACAGTTAAATGAAGTTTACTACTTTGTCAAAATATACGGCTGTAATCACCGCATGGCGGCTGGATAAGAGACAGCAGTGGATTCAAAACATTCGCGCTTCAGAGCAAGAATGAGAGACGCTTAATGGAAATAAAAGCCAACTTATAGTGTCGTCATCTCTGGCACCTGCATATGGGGCAAATTTAATGTCACCCCATTTGTAATTAAGCATCTAGCATCAGTTCAGCACCCACCTACTTTTACACAAACTTCCCTAAAGGCCAAGCTACATTATTGCGTAATGTGACAATTATAAAGCGCTTGACCTTCTTTTCGATAACCAAGGCGAAAAGATATCAACTTATACACATCTCAAAAGCAGCGCAAAAGGATTCCTTTTCTTTGTATTGTATTTTATGCATTTACAAATAGAGCCATGACATCATGTATACCGTAGTTTAGCATTATGGTATTCTTATATGCGATAAGTTGCCAGTGGCAATGCATTACGGTCACCTACCTCTGCTTGCCTCCGCTGCTAGCTGCCTAACCTGCCGATCCAAAGCTCACAGAACAGACCACGTGATCTGTGACCACTGAGATGTCCATGGTAACCTACCATACAGCCAATGGCTGTCGCTTTGGCTTTGCGGTGCGGTCGAGAAAAAAGTGAACTGGGACTGGGACTGGGGGGAATATATCTGATATCACCGTGCTCGCCCGACGGAAATGTGTCCCTGTGTGGTAAAAAAAAAGCTCAGTTCTTTGTTGCGATTAAAAAACATATTTGGCAAACATGAAGCGTTAAAAAATAAATCCATAAAGTAAACATATGAATATCGGGTGACAATTAGAGGCTGGAAATGTGATAATTGGCTCTTATGGCGTGAGGAAATATTCTTTTTTATATGTATCTATAGTGGCTCTAGTATGAGGCATCATAGTTGCCATCTGGTTGTCGACATGTACTATGACATATTCGATAATATTATAACTATATGGACGCATATGAAACATTGTTACGTTGATGTAACATTACGTACAGTCAAAATGGCTCGGGGTGGGGCAAATGTACTGTTAAAAGCGAGGCGACCGTCCAAGAAGGCTACATATCGAACTCATATGGCATGAAATGGGATGAATGGGATAGACCTTAGAGGGAAGGAAGGGAAACTGATATTTACAGGGTAGTTAATCATAAAAGACTTGAGAAGGAAGAGATCAAATTTTGGCTAGGGAATGGAAGGGGTTAGTCCGAGGCAGTGTCTGAAAGTAAGGAAGTACAGAGGGGAGGGGAAATCGAATGTTCCATTGATGACGTGGATAAAATAAATATACTGCCTTGCAAAATGTCGTCGCAACAGAAGATGGGGAGGCTTTAAATATAATAAAATACAGTTGTAACTTTGGGTTTCAGCCCGACAACCGGATGAGTACAGCGCCCTCTCGTGGAGTCTCACATAACTAATGCCAGCATCCGGACATAAAGAATACATCTTAATTACGTGGAGCCAATTATCCGTCAAGTAAAATCAATGAGAAATAGTATGGTAAATAATATGGTATTTTTTACAATGGGGATATATTCCGGCATGAGTGTAAATCATGACATCATATGCATCCACCCTCCCTGCCTACGCTCTATTCTCTGGCGGCACTCCGACCGGGCCGCAACCGGAGCCGTTGGCTGTGGCGGATGCTCCCAGATCGTGTTCCCTGTGTAGTGAAACGTCAGAAAGGAAGGAATGTAAGCAAATGTACGTACATATCGTGTAACAAAATGGGGGTAAAGTTTTCAGTGGACCCCCCACCCCGCCCCCGCCCCCGCGTGTCAAAAGAATTGGTGGATCCCCCGGGAGAAATTTTGTTCAGCCCGCCCCCCCCCCCCCCCGGTCGCAAGTTTGCCCCGCCCCCTTTCAAATTCCTGGATCCGCCTCATTCCAATTAGATATGTTATAGCACGGCGGATACAATGATCCAACTGGATAACGGGCTTGCCAACTTGGATGCATACGCTGCATAAATACCGACCCAGGTTATCAGGTCCTTCTTCATAATTGTATTACAATTTTAAGACTAGCCCCCTCCATAATACAAAGTCTTTAATATGCTTCCAAATATCAAAACAGTAAACAATGTCAAATGGATTGTACAAAAAGAAATCATGAGCATTTTATGCGTTTATGGAACTTGTTTTCCGTGTGAACTTCAAACGCATCCTATTTGTCAAGTTAGTTGGAGCGATAAATATAGAGACATCTATGTTTGATTGATTTTCACGAGAAATCTCTGTGTAACTGTGTGGATCAGGGAAGACTTAAAGTCACAACTCAAATGTCGAGTACTGAGGACTGTTGGGAAGTTGGGCGTGGGGGGTACGGGGTCTAGTTTGAGGTTCCCGAATAGCCATTTGTATGTAGACCCATATATAACATATATACCGGAATCTTGTCATTTAAACGATCAGCACGTCAAACTGGAGGAAACGAGGTTTTGATGAATATTTGGCTTTACTTGGCATACCGTGGTATATACAAGTACGAATAAAATATGTCTCTCATGATCTTTATTGTGTTTCTCGATGTCTAAGCAAAAAATTTTCTTTCTAAAGGTTGAGCCTTTATGTAATTCTATCGAAAGAATTTAATTGTATTCAGTCTACATATAAAGCTGGAAAGCTATTGCATTATTATTAGTCAGCTTGGAGATCAATTAATATAAAAAAATCGAATAAGATACACTATATTAAATAATTACCAACGTAAAAAAAACGTAAAAAAAAGAACTATAATTTGCTTTGGTTTATTTCAGCGACTAGCATCGGAGAGCGCTGAGCCCCCCCCCCCACCCCCCCCCCCCCGCTCCAAAGCTCCAAATCTTATTTAGATGACGTAATAAACAAGAAAGCCTTGCCAATACATGTATGTTGTGGTAACTTCAGGGAGAAGCTCAACGTGTCAACTGGCATCTCAACTAACCATTCCAATCCTTTTCCCGCCCCGCCCCGCCCCGCCCCGCCACTCCCCTCCCCTCCCCTCCACTGCCCTGCCCTCTATGCATTGATAACGGTAGAACACGGCAGCGGTGTGGACCGCCACAGAACTAAATCAATACCCCACCAAACCCGATCTCATACTTGTGCGTTTTGGTGACAATTATATAAGCTTTGGGCTGACGTGTACCATTTGGCTGTCGATCGTGAGGTTAAAAAACGCATCACATATACAAACAGCCCATGCGTATCCCAGGATATTGCCTTGCTGGTTCAGAATCATCGATTAGATGATCGATTGGACCCCATCGTGTAAGGCACAGCATTAAACACCGCATTATAAGTCCACTGTTGCGTTGCCTAATCCGAAATTGTATGCACAACCGGATTGTAGACCCCACAGATCAAAAATGAGTTTTCAATCCCCAATTGTTCAATATGTATATATATATAAATTGATGCTTTTTGGTGTTGAATTTATTCATTGATTGTATGTAGCAAGATGGCATGACATGCGCTACAAAATTGAATAGTAACATCAATACATTGATACATAAATATACTTATATACGATGCAAAAATGCTGCAATAGGAGGATCTATCCACATCAAAAACAAAGATTAATTGAAGAGAGTTTGCCATTTCTTTTGGCTATAAAACGGTTTCTGCTGAATGACACATTTCACTATATTATAGTAGTATCTTCTAGTTCTTAAATCATTCTGTATCCTAGGCTTTACTTTTTTACATTTGCAGGAAAATATGTAGTTGGTTAGGGACAGTCACGGCCATATGTGAAATAACAGGGCACTGAACCACTTTCTGAGGGTAGTGCCGAAACTTGCTCGATATATCCCCAGCTTAGGTTGTCAAATGCTTTGCAACATTTATTAGGAGGAGGATGCCAGTTCTGCTTTGTTTGATTTAATTATGCTTCATATCATATAAATGTAATACTGCCTTAATTGTCTTTCGTTGTAACGGTAACAATGATATTGTATTACCCAGACGTGATAGACGGTCAGTGGGCCGGGTGGGGAGCGTGGGGGAGCTGTACCGCCCAGTGCGGCCTGGGTAAGCGGGTCAGACAGCGGGCCTGCAGCAACCCGGTCCCACAGAGCGGAGGAAACGTCCCTCGAGACCAATCCACAACAACACTGGCCGACGACTTTGAAAACCGTTACTGCACCGACAGCGAGCTGAGAGTTAAGTATTCAGTTTAGATATGGCTTAAGTAATCCATTGCTATGTTGACGTTCCATGATGCACATTTCGCCACAATTGCTTGGGCAGTTTATTCCAAATTCCTGCCGGTTATGCAAATAGCAGAAAATAGCTGATTTCATGTGATAGGGCGTGACCATCATTCACTGTTCGTTTTAACATGCTCTCTCAGTGATCAGTAATCACAGTGCCCTGTTGACGTGTATTGGGCATACTTTCGCCTTCGGCCAAGTACCGGGATAACTTTTTTCACAAATTTACTGTGTTTAGGAAATTAATCTTATGACTCTATCAGAATAAGGCCCGACCAAGACCCGAGGAGAATAAACAAAGCCTGTGGCTTGTGGTTGTGGTTGTAGATTGTTAAACCGGCGTTAACAAAGTTATAAGTGTCAGCTGATAGCGCATGACAGCCTGGGTTTGGCCCCGAGCAAAGGTTGCAATTAACCTTGGTTTACATGGGAGGTTAGGTAATGGCGCTCGGCTCTGAGATTTGTTGCTTATTAACCGAAGTGCGATTAAGTGGCACACACTGTATATATTTAGAATAGAAAGGTTGTTATGGCGAAAATCGCCATCATGTGGGTCAGTTTTGTTTGTTATGGCGAAAATCGCCATCATGTCGGTCAGTTCTGTTTGTGTGTGTCTGTCTGTCTGTCTGTCTGTCTGTCTGTCTGTCCGCGCGATAACTGTCGAGCACTTGCAGCTATCGTTGTCAAACTTCGCCAACAGATGACAGAAGTCCAATCTCAGGTCAAGTTCGTTGCCGGGTGAAATCGGTCAGACGTCAACGTCACGGTGACGTCATACGTCCCAAAACACATTTTCCGGTCTAACTCGCTTAATATTACCAGCTAGAAACACGAAATTAATGTCTATATACTCAGCTCTTGAATATCTTTCTCGTTATCGCTATCAAATTTTACGTACGAGCAATAGTTTTCACGCTACAGGCTTTGGTAATTTTAAAAATTATCACACCAATTTTTTTTCTTTAAATCTGCAAGCGATTGTCACGAGACTTTGCAGGGACATTAAGGATTCCACTCAGGTATATAATGTGCAAGATGAATGCAATCGGACAGTTACTTTTTGTTTCCATAGCAACGCAAACATGGACCAATGGTAAAAGATTTTTTGGAGGAAATTTTTGAAATTTACCGTGACCCCAAAACATAGAAAACTATAAGCCACGCAACTCATCTTTGACACAAAGATTACTTAAAGATCTTTCTTAAAATTGATTATATTTCAGCAACCTGGGTTAAGGGTCAAGGTCGTGTCCTTGACTATTGTAAATGTCGAGTGCTCGGTTGTAGCTCGAAAACTAAAAGACACCTGAGCACCAAACTTGTCCTGTTGGATAGAAGTGATGTAGCTTATTCCAAATCCGATCTCAACTCGAACCCGGAGCGCGCAACGTAACGGTGCCAGAGCGCCTGGAAGTTGGGGGTTCGAACCCGAATGTTTCAATTTTTAAGCTATCGCCCTCCAATATTTACCACAGACTGAGGCATAAATTAGGACCTTATATTTAAAATTGCACTAAAATCGGACTGGTGGATATCACGTAACGGGTCATTTCAATTTAAAATTAACGAAATTCACGGTGCCCTCAATATTGACCGTACAAACTTGAAAATAGTATAGGACACCGTGGAATTGTTATGACGGAAATCTTTGATTGGAGGAATCTATCAGTTTGTCCGTTTGGTCTGTGTGTGTGTCTGTCTGTCTGTCTGTCTGTCTGTTCGCACTCTGTAGGTCGCAAAACGCAACATTTTGTCGTATAACTTCACCCATCGCTAGGTATCCAACATGGCTCGGTCAAGTTCGTTAGCGGGGTATGAAGGTCAAAGGTCAAGGTCACAGGATTTTTTTCCTTTTTCCTTAACCATTGGAAGATAGGGCCAATAATCGACATAATGCTTACTACAGAGACAGTTTTGGAGCTAGCCCTTTGGAAAAAAATGCACTTATTGTCCTCTGGCATTTCTCACCCTGTGCCAATTTGCATCGAAATCGATTAAGAAGTTTGGTCGCTAAAAAAATAGTGTAACTTGAAAAAGAAACTTTAACATGGAACTCTATGAGGCTACATATTTGAGCAATAACTTCTGTTCATCGCGTGAGCAATAAGCCATGCCGCCTTTCAGGGTGGAGTACTGCTCGAATCCGTGTGCGTGGGCGGGAGGGGCGGGCGGGCGTGGTGTGCGGGAATGCTGCATTTCCGTCATCAGCCTTTACCCTGTGGGTGACGCTCTCGTATTGCCCGTCAGGAAAAAATATGGTTAAAATTCGCCATGTTAACACTTTTGCGTAAATCGACTAAAATACCATTGCAATGGTAAACTATACGGCGTTTCCGTTCGCCTAACGCGACCCCACTCTCGTTGCCCCCACCCCGGCCTTCTCCATGCCCGCCAATACACACACGCATTCTGGCTTTGATGCGCTACACTGGCGCACACTCCTGCCCTTATCCACACCCAGCCCCTACCTTACACCCCTGCCCTGTGTATTGCTCACCGGTCCGCTGCCGCTCTGCTGTTTGCTGCATGGTGCTCTTACCGTGAACCGAGAGCCGACTTCCTCCTGTCCCCACTCCCCACCCCCCCCCCCCCCCCCCGGCGCGGGCCCCAACTGAGGTCGAGGTGACAGCGACTGCATCAGCATGGAAAGCTACGAAACGTCCATTTGAGCCATAAACTCTCAGCCGCCATGGTGATGTGCCTCGTCTTATTTGGAGCTGCCACACGTTGCAAGACCACATACATGTATTTTAGCTTATCTTTCATTAAACCCAGAAATCAAGTACACATTTCCTTATGTCACTGATGGGGAAATGGAATATGGCGATCAAGCCTTGAACATAAACATTAAAGCTTTTATTGTAAATATTTATTATCGAGAAATTACTACACTCCGAGAATTTATATGAGGCATTCCGGTAATTAGAACCTGTCATGGCACGTAGGGTATCTACGTAGATTTATCGAATGAAACACAATTTGCTGGAATACAGGGCATATAGTTTATCATTATCACAGACATTTTTTTTATCACAGGCAAGCTATAGAGGTATAGCAGTATATAACCCAACAATGAGCTTATTTGTAACAACATAGACAGGCGGAGTTGGATAGCCTAGTGTGTAAAAACTTCCCTTTCCCTCACATCACACATTTTACATTTGCAATTCATGTACGTAGACCGATGGTTACAAGAAATATAAAATGATAATTAAATTATATCGATAAATAAATTGCAGTAAGCCTTCGCTGCTTCCTTTCTGTTTGTGTTTATCCCTAACAAAGCATCAATTTATCTCTGAGTTCACTCACAAATAATGAACCAGATGAAGCCTTGATAGAGCTAAATGTGGTTGCTGATTGTGCATTTCTATAGTGACAACCCGGGTTACTATATTAACGCGCCGTCCACAAGCAAAATGAGAGATAAGTGCTCAGCAGCGACAGCAGCGCTCCTAGCGGCAGTGACCCCGCCATTCTGGAGGGACCGCCCGACGTCAGGAGACTGTTTCCAGGGGGCAACAGACCGCGGTTACATCTGGATGTCTTGCAACAGATGCTGCAGATGCCCTCCAGATCATTGGCCATCTGGATCATGGTGTCAACGTGCGGCTCCATGAAGTCCAGGGACACAGGACTGCAAAGCAATCAGGACATCAATTGAGCCAGATCTTCATCGTGTGTTCAGGTAATTAGGTATGTAATTCCTGCCTCTTAAACCTCGAAATCCCCTTTGAACATTGAAGCAGATGTCTGGGACATTATCATTAATCAATCGGTAGTAGGCTTCAAACAGTACAATACATCAATCAGCATTATGCTCATAACAACTTTATAGATGTTCGACATATTTGGGCCAGCCAACATGTCCTTATACATAAAGGATGAAGAAGTGGTTTTACCTGCAGGATATAATGGAGTCAATGGTCTGATCCTGCAGAATGGTGCATTGCTCAGTCACGTTTTGTGTACATATATCCACGGTGGCACAGCTGTATATTATGAAACATAGTGAAACACGATAAATAGAGCAGCGATAGTAAAATTATAGTCTGGAAAAGACGATAGTAAGCATCTGTCATACGATTTCCTTCATCATTTTATAGGATTGCACACACATTGTTATCAACAGGTGACATCAATGTTGAATAGAGGACATCAAATATATGTCATACTATTTCCTTCATCCATTGATAGGATTGCACACAAATTGTATTCAAAGGCGACAGCAATATTGAATAGACGACATTAAACATTTGTCATACGACTTTCTTCATAATTTCACCGGACTTCACAAACATTGTATTCAATAGGGGAGACAAATATTGAATAGACGACAATAAACATGTCATACATTTTTCTTCGTGAGTTCATTTGATTGTACATATGGACCAACAATTACATCTGACGAAGCTCACATTTTGAAAACAATGTCAATATGTTACAGCTGCCAAGTATGATGTCTCTCCTAGCTCTCGTCGTTGAACAATAACTTGTGTAGTCTACTGCGTGGAAGCTGGCCATTGGAACTTAATTCTTGACTCACCCTTTATCTAGCGTAATGGAGTCGTCGGTCACATCCCTGGAGAAAGAGTAGATACAGTAGGGTTCCTCGGTGCTGCACCGTTTGGTTGGACCCTTGCACTTGATTTCGCCATTTTGACTAACTTGCCCGTTACAGTGGTAACACTCCATGACTAAAATTAAGCAAAACACGTTGACAACATCTTCCCTCAGTGACACCACGTGGCGTTTGAACTATAACAATATATCAAGTCGACCGCAGTTTCAATATTCATCAAAATTCTAAAAATTAAAATCAAAATAATACCGCAGTTTAGATAACAAGCTTACACGTATTATTGGGAAAAATGAGTGTGTGAATAACAATTGCTTGCTTGCACAAGCATGTACATTCACACAGTGGGAGCGAACGCGCGAAGTGACGATACTACGGTAAAGTATTCTGATATGACGACGATAAAGAAGCGTATTGACTGTACACACCGCCGCAGGGCGTCTCCTCGCAATAGGCGCGCTCGTATTCCGAGAGCGTCTCGTTACTTCCGGTGTTGCTACCAAGACACGTCCGGCTGCGGACCTGCTGGCCGTCCCCACAGGTGGCGCTGCAAGCGCTCCACGCTGCCCAGTCCGCCCATTCCTGACAATCCTGACACTCTGCAGATAGTGTATGAAAAACCACACCCCGCAATTATGACATATATTGCTGTATGTATTTGATCATTTTGTCTTAAAAATATCCCTTTCCCCCTTTTTTTTTAGTCCGTCCTTCGATTACTCTTTCACTCAAATAAGGTTACTATTCAGCAATGTAATTAGTTTTATGTGGCTTTAATGCCATCGGCGTCACATGGCTTTAACTATAGCCTCCTCGGCTAAGTGCAATTTTTAATGTTAGTTTGACAAAAGTTGATGGCTTATGTTATTATGTACACTTAGTTGAATGACCGAATCCAGCTTTACCTGGACATTTGAGCTGATAGCAGGGTCTATGGAGAGCGCTTCCGCCATCGCAGTCCCGACCTCCGTAGGCTGGGGATGGCTGGTCGCAGGTTCGAATCCTGGTGGAGAGGGCGAGCCCGCATGTCGCCGAGCACCCGGACCACTCACCCCACAGCGACCAGCTCCCGTCCACTGCAGAGGCGATATGGCTTATATTAATTTTCTTGTGACATTTATGTCATGACATGTATGGACTGATTTATATGTGTAATATTGCAGTTTAATAAAATAAAGGTGCTGTATATATATGCATTAATTAATAAAACAAATATGGTGCATATATATGTTAATTAATAAAACAAATATGGTGCACATATGTGTTAATTAATAAATCTGTACATTCTCTTACTTAATTCGAGTTTAGTTGGCAGCGGTGGCAAAACGATCTATATCTACTGTACTGTCTTTTGAAACAGTCATTGTCAAATGCAATACAGTTTTAAGCATATAGATATATTGAGAAATCACTGACATACATGTGTCAAAGCAACAATCACTGCATAGTTACCGTTTGCCTGCGACCAAGAAATATTGTGTATATCAACTCTATTATCGCCCTGCAGTGGCGTAGCTAACATTGGCGGACAATACCCAGTACTTCTCCTTTTTCAGGGGCAATTCTCGATTCAATCAGAGCCTCTTGTTCTCTCGCGGCAGTTATAGTCTGTGTACCTTATTTTGAGGCTGGCTACGCCACTGCCACGACTGATTGCCAAAAGAAGCATATCGCCTACCTGGCAGTCCACACTGCTCGCGGCTACAGCCCTCCTCCTCCAGACTGCTGCCCTCGCAATCCAGAGTGGCGCCCTCCGTCTGGACACAGTTCCTGATCCTAGTCCTGGTGCCCTCACCGCAGGATGAGGAGCAGGGACTCCAGTCTTCCCAGGATGCCCATGTACCCGGACCTGCGTATCCATGGTTACACTTCATTCATTTCCGCTTGACATGAATACTGACATCAACCATAGTAACTAACTGAAGGATGATAGTTTTTCAACTGAATTATATTATTTCGTCTCCCATAGTATTTTCCTTATATATATGTGGCTGATTAACAACGATTAATAACATCTGACAACAAAAGATTGAATACACTATGTCCATCTGTGTTTCAGAAATAATCTTATGACTTACCGGCCTTGACAACAGAGACACATGCGCATGTTCAACCGATTCCACTTCCGGTGCATATAACAATACACTGGGCCTCATGATTCATATTTCCTTCGCCTTGAATTATACCTTAGGGCCATAAATCACGGGTGGAAAGCTAATACTCATTTTTGATTTTGATTTGAACGGCAGGGTTTCTGACAGAAAGTTCTCTGTTTTACATCTAGCGCATGCGCGTCAGAGGTGACAAAAAGAAGATATCTCACCGTCCGAGCAGTCGAAATTTTCACAGTCTTCGGCGTCGGAGATGGAGCCATCGCAGAAGCCGCCTCCGTTCTGTGGGACCGGGTTGCTGCAGGCCCGCTCTCTGACCCGCTTACCCAGGCCGCACTGGGCGTTACAGCCCCCCCACGCGCCCCACCCGGCCCATTGGCCGTCTATCACGTCTGGGTAATACAATATAATTACTACTGTTAGAACGACCAACAAACCAGGATCGAATATATATAAGTTTAGCTATTATGAAAGCATTGATTTGGCTGCTGTCCTGAAGATCATACTTTTAGTGATCATTTCAATTATAGAATATATAAATGCAATGCAATCGCTTACATGCAGTGGCGGATCTAGCGGAGTGGGTGGTTGACTTACTGAGGTGGCAGTTCACACCGCTGAAGCCTGGTCTACACTTACAGGGGAGGGGGAGGGAGATAGTTGACTTACTGAGGTGGCAGTTCACACAGTTGACGCCTATTCTGCAGTCACAGGGGAGGGGAGGGAATAGTTGACTTACTGAGGTGGCAGTTCACACAGTTGAAGCCTGTTCTACAGTTACAGGGGAGGGGAGGGAATAGTTGACTTACTGAGGTGGCACTTCACACCGCTGAAGCCTGTTATGCACTTACAGGGGAGGGGGAGGGGGTGGTTGACTTACTGAGGTGGCAGTTCACACCGCTGAAGCCTGTTCTACAGTCATAGAGGAGGGGAGGGGGTGGTTGACTTACTGAGGTGGCAGTTCACACCGCTGAAGCCTATTCTACAATTATAGGGGAGGGGGAGGGGGTGGTTGACTTACTTAGGTGGCAGTTAACACCGCTGAAGCCTGTACTACAGTCATAGAGGAGGGGATGGGGTTGCTGACTTACTGAGGTGGCAGTTCACACCGCTGAAGCCTGATCTACAGTCACAGGGGAGAGAAGGGGGTGGTTGACTTACTGAGGTGGCAGTTCACACCGCTGAAGCCTGTTATGCACTTACAGGGGAGGGGGAGGGGGTGGTTGACTTACTGAGGTGGCAGTTCACACCGCTGAAGCCTGTTCTACAGTCATAGAGGAGGGGAGGGGGTGGTTGACTTACTGAGGTGGCAGTTCACACCGCTGAAGCCTATTCTACAATTATAGGGGAGGGGGAGGGGGTGGTTGACTTACTTAGGTGGCAGTTAACACCGCTGAAGCCTGTACTACAGTCATAGAGGAGGGGATGGGGTTGCTGACTTACTGAGGTGGCAGTTCACACCGCTGAAGCCTGATCTACAGTCACAGGGGAGAGAAGGGGGTGGTTGACTTACTGAGGTGGCAGTTCACACCGCTGAAGCCTGGTCTACACTTATAGGGGAGGGGGAGGGGGTGGTTGACTTACTGAGGTGGCAGCTCACACCGCTGAAGCCTGTTCTACAGTCATAGAGGAGGGGAGGGGGTGGTTGACTTACTGAGGTGGCAGTTCACACCGCTGAAGCCTGTACTACAGTCATAGAGGAGGGGATGGGTGGTTGACTTACTGAGGTGGCAGTTCACACCGCTGAAGCCTGATCTACAGTCATAGAGGAGGGGAGGGGGTGGTTGACTTACTTAGGTGGCAGTTCACACCGCTGAAGCCTGCTCCACAGTCACAGAGGAGGGGAGGGGGTGGTTGACTTACTGAGGTGGCAGTTCACACCGCTGAAGCCTGTACTACAGTCATAGAGGAGGGGAGGGGGTGGTTGACTTACTGAGGTGGCAGTTCACACCGCTGAAGCCTGTACTACAGTCATAGAAGAGGGGATGGGGTGGTTGACTTACTGAGGTGGCAGTTCACACCGCTGAAGCCTGTACTACAGTCATAGAGGAGGGGACGGGTGGTTGACTTACTGAGGTGGCAGTTCACACCGCTGAAACCTGTACTACAGTCATAGAGGAGAGGAGGGGGTGGTTGACTTACTGAGGTGGCAGTTCACACCGCTGAAGCCTGTACTACAGTCACAGGGGAGGGGAGGGGGTGGTTGACTTACTGAGGTGGCAGTTCACACCGCTGAAGCCTGTACTACAGTCACAGGGGAGGGGATGGGGTGGTTGATTTACTGAGGTGGCAGTTCACACCGCTGAAGCCTGTACTACAGTCACAGGGGAGGGGAGGGGGTGGTTGACTTACTGAGGTGGCAGTTCACACCGCTGAAGCCTGTACTACAGTCATAGAGGAGGGGAGGGGATAGTTGACCTACTGAGGTGGCAGTTCACACCGCTGAAGCCTGTACTACAGTCACAGGGGAGGGGATGGGGTGGTTGACTTACTGATGTGGCAGTTCACACCGCTGAAGCCTGCTCCACAGTCACAGGGGAGGGGATGGGGTTGCTGACTTACTGAGGTGGCAGTTCACATCGTTGAAGCCTGTACTACAGTCACAGGGGAGGGGAGGGGGTGGTTGACTTACTGAGGTGGCAGTTCGCACCGCTGAAGCCTGTTCTACAGTTACATGGGAGGGGAGGGGGTGGTTGACTTACTGAGGTGGCAGTTCACACCGCTGAAGCCTGTTCTACAGTTACAGGTGTAGCGACCGATCTTGTCCACACAGGTTCCGTCGTTAATGCAGGGAGAACTACTGCACTCGTTACTCTCTGCAAACAAAGCAAAAACAGAAATCATCACGTCAGTTAATTCCCCATTGTGCGTTTACTATAGAGAGGAAACAGAATCAAAGAGACAAGACTTGTATTCTAAAAAACAGGTTAAAAGTAAAACAAACAGTATTGATAAGGCACTCAAAACAATATGAGTATATACCTGACCGACCTGCATAATATCACAATATAATTTGCGTTTGAAGAAAGAAAACATGTGGTTTTTCATGTTTACGATATCATACTGCTGGGAAATGGTGCGAGGACTAGTAGCGTCGACCCATGTCTCTAACATATATATATATTCTAACGTTGACATCTCCTCCGGTTTTATCCATGGGACATGTACCCGCGGAAAGGTATTTGAGACAATATAGTTATGTCTTACCTGTTTCGCACTGGTCCCCCTCGTACCCGGTAACACATTCACAGTAGTAGCCGCCGACGGAGGGGATATTCTCGCGACAGGTGCCTCCATTTTGACAAGGTGAACTCTGACACTCCGCGATCGCTGCGGAAACGAAGAATAAATATATATATATGGTACATATTCATGATAAAATGCCTTCCGCATATGCTCTGTAAATTATGTTTTTGAATGTCCTTTTCTCCCAAACTAATTAATGTATACACGGTGAAAAGGTCCGTTGTGGAACACCATGTGACAATGAGAGTGACTGACATTTAAATTTTAATAATGACAGTAAGTTAGAAAGCTCATCGTGCGTATTTAATGATTTACGGTTTTTATTGATTTAACGGTTAGGCTTATAGTAAGTAGGTAATAGGTTTATTATAGTCATTTATGAGGAATACAACTGATAACATGTACAACAGGGTAAACACACTATATAAATCCTCACGCAGCCCGCACTGGGCTTACAAGTGACTGTTGATTTATGGTAATGCCGCATATATCAGCGTGAAAAAAAATAATAAGAAGAAGACTTCAATTCAAGAAAAAACTTATATATAATGATTACCTAAACATAACCAAAAAACAACAACTTAAAAACGAAGAAAAATAGATTGAAATACAACAAAAATCAAACAAAATAAATAAAAATTATACAAAATAGCAGACCAAAGTGATAATATTCGACTGAAGTTAATTTTGCATTTCTTAGTTATATAACAAACTATGCCAGGAAGCCCATGCTTTGCTTATATTCATCGTGAGTCTGCAATGTTTACCATGTGTAACAAATGTCCCACTTACCTTCGTCACAGATGTCTCCAGTGTAACCCCCAACACAATCACAGGTGAAGCTGTTAATGCCATCCACACACGCACCAGAATTCAAACATCGGTCGGGAACGCAGTCATCAATATCTGTGGTATGTATAGCAATCAGTTTCAACTTCGTTTGGCACATGTATTTGATCACAGTTATCATAATTTATCAAACTATACATAAATATTTGATCACAATTATCATAATTTATCGAATTATACATAAGCGTACATTTTTAGTTAACTTTCAAACGACCTTTGTTCACAAAGAGTGCATCAGTGAAAACGACTCTTTTGCATCAGTGAATATTAGGTTACACGAATAATCCTTGTATCTTTTACAGTCGGTGTCAGTGATTGTACCTGTTTGACAGTCTGTACCCGTGAACCCCGCCAGACAGTCGCAGACATAGCCGTCGACGGCATCGATGCACGTGGCTCCATTGACACAAGGATCGGGATTGCAGTCGTTGGTGTCTAGGTGGTCGCAAATACATATAACGGCTGAATATTTTTCTTGACAGATGTGTTTTGCAAAGGAATTTCAATAATTCACAGCTTTGAAGCACTCTTTCAATGTTCAGCTATTTCTTCTTCAGAGTATTATATTATACATAGCAGTATATAAACACAAACAGTACACATGGGTATATGATTTTCATATTGGGATCAAATTACTGCTCATTTGAGTTAAGAAATAGCTTAAATTCTTAAGAAATTAATTAAATAACCTTTCATTATTCCAATATGTACAATGGTCAATGGCCACATAAATATACATACCGATTTCACAGTTGTCCCCCTCGAAGCCCTGGGGACACGAACACCCGTAGCTGTCAAACAACTCCACACACGTGCCTCCGTTTTGACAGGGATCGCTCCCACACTCCATCACCTCTGTAAGGTCAAGGCCAATTCAGAATCGGCAACGCTTATTAATAAGTTGTGCATCATATTAATGGCAGAATGACCTACTTGGTTTCAAAGCATACATACACTACTTTATGTACGTATGATCGCTGCCATAACTTGTCCTTTTTTTATTACTTACTCAGACACACAGGTACACGTGTACTGGGCCGTTCAGGCAGCTTACCTTGGTCACAGTTTACGCCCTCCCACCCAGACACACAAGTACACGTGTACTGAGCCGTTTAGACAGCTTACCTTGGTCACAGTTTACGCCCTCCCACCTAGACACACAAGTACACGTGCACTCAGCCGTTCAGACAGCTTACCTTGGTCACAGTTTACGCCCTCCCACCCAGACACACAAGTACACGTGCACTGAGCCGTTCAGACAGCTTACCTTGGTCACAGTTTACGCCCTCCCACCCAGAAACAAAGTACACGTGTACTCAGCCGTTCAGACAGCTTACCTTGGTCACAGTTTACGCCCTCCCACCCAGACACACAAGTACACGTGTACTGGGCCGTTCAGACAGCCCACCTTGGTCACAGTTTACGCCCTCCCACCCAGACACACAACTACACGTGTACTGAGCCGCTCAGACAGCTTACCTTGGTCACAGTTTACGCCCTCCCACCCAGACACACAATTACACGTGTACTGAGCCGTTCAGACAGCTTACTTTGGTCACAGTTTACGCCCTCCCACCCAGACACACAAGTACACGTGTACTGGGCAGTTCAGACAGCTTACCTTGGTCACAGTTTACGCCCTCCCACCCAGACACACAAGTACACGTGTACTCAGCCGTTCAGACAGCTTCCCTTGGTCACAGTTTACGCCCTCCCACCCAGACACACAAGTACACGTGTACTGGGCCGTTCAGACAGCCCACCTTGGTCACAGTTTACGCCCTCCCACCCAGACACACAACTACACGTGTACTGAGCCGCTCAGACAGCTTACCTTGGTCACAGTTTACGCCCTCCCACCCAGACACACAATTACACGTGTACTGAGCCGTTCAGACAGCTTACTTTGGTCACAGTTTACGCCCTCCCACCCAGACACACAAGTACACGTGTACTGGGCAGTTCAGACAGCTTACCTTGGTCACAGTTTACGCCCTCCCACCCAGACACACAAGTACACGTGTACTCAGCCGTTCAGACAGCTTACCTTGGTTACAGTTTACGCCCTCCCACCCAGACACACAAGTACACGTGTACTGAGCCGTTCAGACAGCTTACCTTGGTCACAGTTTACGCCCTCCCACCCAGACACACAAGTACACGTGTACTGAGCCGCTCCGTCGGCGCACGCCGCTCCATTTTGGCACGGATTGCTCAAGCATTCGTTCATCTCTGCAAAAGACAAACCGAGACCGTACAATATTGTCTTTGTATGAACAATCGAAAGTTAGTCTCAGTGATGACGACAACATGTAAACATATTGGGCAGGTGGGTAAGCAGGGATGTTTGATCTTGTTTCAGGCAGAAAATATGGCGGGGTTTGATATTTGAAGCCCCCGGTATTTCCAGTATTTATATTGTTTATAAATGGACGTATTTTAATATATGCTTCAAGTTTTATTAATACATCTTTGAAGCTAAAAATACTCACCGTTCTCGCAGAATTCCCCATTGAAACCGACATGACATACACACTGGAATTCGTTGACCAGGTTGACACAGCTGGAGTATTCCGAGCACGGGTTGCTAACACACTCGTCAATGTCTACAAAGTATTGATCCGACAAGAGTCAAATGGTGCACGCCAGCCATACAAAAGCTACAATTTAGCCGCGTTCCAAGTATTGGGGCCTGGTCAGCTGGGCTAATAAACCAACCTTGTGCCTTCATATGGGAGGTATTTATATTATGGATCATAGACCACCTGTAGAAAAACCTAAAAGATATCCCAGTTGCCCAGTTTACAGGAACATCAATGCAGTGACGACAAAGATGTGTGTAGAGGGGTAACTAACGTACATGCAAAAGTTGTTAAGAAGGCGCCTCCGGGAGCCCAAAAATCCAAGTGCCAAGAACTGTGTAAAATTAGGGCCAATCCACGTACCAGCTGCGAAAAGGTGCACGACTTTGGCAAAATCAACTCTGACGAAAGATAATCGTTAGGATGTGCCCCTCACGAGCTTAAACATAGAGCGGACATTTTGGCGTACCAGTTGCTCCTCAAAATAGACCCATGCGGTTACCAAAGTCCATGATTTTGGACCCATTGGCGTACCAAAATGCACGAACAGCACACCCTTTGCAGAGGCATGTCCCCAGCAGTAAATTACCTTGAGATACACCCCCCGGGGGTTTTATTAAGTATGGCTCTTGTGAAATGTATCTTAATATCTAAAAATCTCTTCAAGGGTGATAAACACGCGCAATCGTTGGAATTCCTGTCTACATATGCTTATAGAATGTCCCCGTGCATAAGATCAGGGGCGTAGGCAGGGACTTGAGCAAGTGTACGCACCTGCTGCAGATGAAATAACAAACTTACTCCCGAACAAGAGGATTGCACGTGTATGCACATCATAATGTGTACGCCCGTGCGTACGTGCGTATGGGCGTACGGCAAGCTACACCCCTGAAGATGGATCGACAGAGGGTTAGACCTTTCGGGACAGCAACCGAAAAATAGGGGAGCAATGAATAGGTCTGTGTATCTGTGTGAATTTTTAAGAAAACAAACTTACTGATCTCGCAGTAATCTCCTTCGTAGCCGGAGGCGCAGATACATGCAAACTGGTTGACCCCGTTCAGACACACGGCTCCGTTCACACAAGGGCTGCTGTCACACTCATTGATGTCTGCAATATAGTGGATAACTTATTTGGCTTTCCTTGTCAGTTAACTGGTCCCACTTTTACTATCAAAGGTGATTTAATCCACAAATAAAGTATATATCCCAACGACGTGACAGCTGGGGGATAAACAAAGTAAAGCGGCCAATCGTGTCAATGATCTTTGGGACTATCTTTCTTTCCGTGATGATTTCATAATAATAAAAGTGGGGTCTGTATGGTTGCGTACCCATGGAAAAAATTATTTATAGTAATGTTCATTAGTAAAATATGGGTTTGTATTAAAAAAGCATTCCTGCAGGCTTGTAGGTATACCTATTTCACAAAGGTCACCAGCATAACCCGCAGTGCAGTCGCACCGGAAATCATAACTTAGGTCAACACAGGCGCCATTTTGACACGGATTGCTATCGCATTCATTGATATCTGAAAAAAGGGGAAAAATGACAATGTTCCGAAATCCGCTTGACAACAAAAGTAGACATGATAAGTAAACGGAATATAAGTTTGAATCCTGCTACAATAAGAACAATTATGTTTTAGGACGGATCTGGAACTTTGAAAATGAGGGATGGCGACCAGGGGCGGCTCTCTGCTCTGCGCATACTTGCGACCAGTGGGCGGGTAAAATGGGGGGGGGGTCACATTTACACCTCAGATGGCCTTGATTTAGTATGGAAACTCGATATTGTTTTTCTTCAAGGGTCATTTCTTCAAGGGTCGACATGAAGAGTCCTTAACATCCCCTTGCTTGATGGGGGGGGGGGGGGGCGCTTCTACATAATGTCACTTTGCGAGGTATTTCGTCTAAAAAGCCGTGTAAGAGAGAGGACCCCCCTAACACCCACCCCTCTCCCCCTTCCCGACTAGATCTGCCCCTGTTTATCACCAAATTCTATTTAGTTCGATTTCGGACTGGGAGACAAGAAAGTACCAACGGAGCTCTCTCTGCCGGGAGATTGGAAGGTGGCAAGCCATCCTTACCCGGAAGAGACTGTTGACACGACAGGAGCCCCACTCTGCCCAGACCATTGGCCTCTGTCCCCGGTACGGCCCCAGTGAGGCTTTTGATGGGCAGTAACACATCCTCATCGACAAAACCGCTGTCCGTGTCGGAATAATAATTAGTATCTTTGCTGATACATTCTCTGTAAATGAAATAGAAAGAAAAACATGCGTTGAAACAAAATAAAACATTCACAGATTATGGTCTATAACACCGAAATGACAGCTTCATTGATTCGGTGTTGTTTTTCTATGTTTCACTGGAGGTCATTATTTGTAGCTGATCCCGTAATACCCGAGAGTGATATGATCCTTTGCGGTTACAACTGCTCGTATTGATTCGTCGCCTGGAACATCAACATTTCATGTCAATCCTGTCAGTATATCGCATTGGGGTTAAGGAAAGGGAAACTTACGCTCCGTTGCAGTTGTCCTGTACGAGGCAGTTACAGTAGTACCCGGTGTACTCGGGTTCGGCTACCGGAAGCGAGTCCCCAAGAGGTCCGGAGACAGACCAGTCGGGAGGGGAATTGAACCGGCGCCCGAACTCAAATTCCTGCTCGCAGTAACCGTCAGCCTGTGAACGAAAACATTAGCCAATATTGGCAACTTTTTCTATTCCTATTATTACATTTTTACGTCACCTATGTGCTGGGCGTCAATGTTGCGTATCGAGCTCTTCTTTCCCGCCAAAACTGCAGGGGTGAAAATACAAACAAGAATCAGTCCTTGAATCGTCCAAAATTTCTTTTGTCTATATTTCGCGCATGCCAGACTGCCAAATACAGTCTCTTAGCCTTGCCCGTGATATGAATTAACCACAGGTTTTCAACTTAGTGATAAGCATCAGTTTGTGAGCTTCGCGATGGTTTGATATAAGTAGCAGGGCCGCGACAGAGTACTGTGGTGTCCCGGGATAGACACGTTTGCCATATGACAGCCGAAATGGCGATATTTATTAGGTTTCTGAATTTATAGAATGAAACAATCGAGTTTTCTGCAAATTGTGATTTGTATGTCGCATAGGCTTAGATTTTGGCGGGAAAAGCTCGACAAGCGCTTACAGGCCCCCCCACATGTGAGCTAATCACCTGTTTTACACCCAATCAGTATATATCAGTATATCGTGACAAAGAAATCGGGCACATGCAGCTAGGCCGTTTGAATCCATAGCCACAATTCGTTCGTGTGTGACGTCATGTTTCATTATTCTACGCAATGTGACTATGGCAACGATTGACTATTGAAGGGGCCGCAAGGCGGTTTGGGTCACATTTCACGATTTTTAGCCGCCTTCAGATTTAACGGTAGTTGAAATAGTTAACACGACCATCAACTCGGAATAATATGACAATAGCGCGAGTTTGCGGGGCGTTAGGCAATTTTATTGTCCCGACATCAAGCTGTAGCAGCCCGCCAATTTTCATTATCGGCCCGAGGCCGCAAGG
This sequence comes from Arenicola marina, assembly GCA_964019135.1. Taxonomy (NCBI): domain Eukaryota; kingdom Metazoa; phylum Annelida; class Polychaeta; family Arenicolidae; genus Arenicola; species Arenicola marina. Next base: position 19,344,972 of record OZ025264.1, read on the forward strand.
CCAAGGGTGGATAATGAAAATGAAGCTCACACTCAAACTCGCGCTATGACTATTATTACGAGTTGAATCTAAATTTAAGGCGTTGACTTGTCTCTGCTTCCTTGGTTTAGATCTAATTTCCGCATGCAACGACCAAAGTAAAACATTTTGGGACTAACTGTCCGTAAATCGGAAGCCTTGCCACATATAGTTGGCCAGTCGCCTTTTATACCATATATATATCGTTGCCAAGAAACATGGCACGAGCAACTAGGCAACTAGGCAGGTCAGCGGGCCATTTAAAGCTATAACTACAATTCATTCGTGCGTGAAGTCATGCTTCATTGTTCTATGCAGTGTCGCTATGGCAACGATTGTCGATTGCATTGGCAGCGGGGCGGTTCGAGGCAGAATACAGCGGCATTCACATGTAATGCTATTGTACTAGATAACATGACCACCAACTCGTAATAATGGGCCATATCCGCTCTGTGGCTCACTCAATAGACAATCGTTGCCTTAGTTACACCACTGGCATTGTATAGAACAATGATGTATAACGTCACACAAGAAGCTCTGGTTATCAGTTTCGCGTACGCGATGGGCTATCTCAGCACAATCCTACCTAACCATGTCCTCGCCTGAACGAGGGACTGGATGTGAGAGACTTGTGCTGAGATAAACATATCTCGCACTCGACCCAATCGCATATGCATCTCATCATTAATCCTTCAATTCCCCGTGCATTTCATTGACCTAATTTAGCCATCTTTTGCTCAAAAGGTTGCCTTAAACAACAATTATTTTCAGTCACTTACGGCGATGAGAGCCAGCTGTCGGTCAGTGAGTCACTTACGGCGATGAGAGCCAGCTGTTGGTCAGGGAGTCACTTACGGCGATGAGAGCCAGCTGTTGGTCAGTGAGTCACTTACGGCGATGAGAGCCAGCTGTTGGTCAGGGACTCACTTTCGGCGATGAGAGCCAACTGTTGGTCACTGAGTCACTTACGGTGATGAGAGCCAGCTGTTGGTCAGTGTGTCACTTACGGCGATGAGAGCCAATTGTTGGTCAGTGAGTCACTTACGGCGATGAGAGCCAGCTGTTGGTCAGCGTGTCACTTACGGCGATGAGAGCCAGCTGTTGGTCAGGGAGTCACTTACGGCGATGAGAGCCAGCTGTTGGTCAGGGAGTCACTTACGGCGATGAGAGCCAGCTGTTGGTCAGGGAGTCACTTACGGCGATGAGAGCCAACTGTTGGTCAGTGAGTCACTTACGGCGATGAGAGCCAGCTGTTGGTCAGTGTGTCACTTACGGCGATGAGAGCCAACTGTTGGTCAGTGAGTCACTTACGGCGATGAGAGCAAGCTGTTGGTCAGTGTGTCACTTACGGCGATGAGAGCCAGCTGTTGGTCAGGGAGTCACTTACGGCGATGAGAGCCAACTGTTGGTCAGTGAGTCACTTACGGCGATGAGAGCCAGCTGTTGGTCAGTGTGTCACTTACGGCGATGAGAGCCAACTGTTGGTCAGTGAGTCACTTACGGCGATGAGAGCCAGCTGTTGGTCAGTGTGTCACTTACGGCGATGAGAGCCAACTGTTGGTCAGTGTGTCACTTACGGCGATGAGAGCCAGCTGTTGGTCAGGGAGTCACTTACGGCGATGAGTGCCAGCTGTTGGTCAGTGAGTCACTTCCGGCGATGAGAGCCAGCTGTTGGTCAGGGAGTCACTTACGGCGATGAGAGCCAGCTGTTGGTCAGTGATGGTAGAGTAAACCCATCGCACCCCGAGCTCGGATGCTCCGACGGCCGAGTTGAAGACAAAGTCGATGGATATAGACGTCTGGGGGCTGAGCGTGAATCCCACGAGACCAGGGTACGAGTCAAAGTCGCACTCGATGGTCACCGCGTCGGCGCACTGTTTGTGGGCCACACGGTGAGATGTCCCGTCCTCCGGGTAGTGGATGATCGGGGCGGCCCAAGGGACGGCCGGGTCGACCTCGTATAAGTGACAGTCCGCCGTCGAAGGGTCGAAGGCCGCCACGTGGCAGAGACTGTCGCCCAGGCAAGCCGAGTCGCACAGGGACTGTGTCGACCCCGACGCCGTGGTGTGGGGCGGCTCCTCCACCTTGCCGCTAGGGCTCACTTCCACCATGGCACACCCGGCTGGGGGAACGGGACAGAAGAGGGTGCACGGGGGGGGGGAGAAATAGTTATACAACTTTGAGAGCATCGGCCATGTTAAGAAGGCATCCTTTACGTGTAAAAATGACAGTGGATCAAAGTCAACTTGACAAATTAATTAATTATTTAATTAATTAATTGCGGATGTTTTCGAGAAAGTGATTTTTTATAGACAATCATAAAATGGGTGAGAAGCCGCGAACCCCGGCCGGGCGACTAGTCTGGTTGAGATAAGACACACCAAGGGCGATTCAAATGCGTCCTATCAAGAAATAGGGGTTCAGATACAGCAGAACTTGCTCCCGTCGATTTCTCTGCTCGGTTCCATCTCGTCATTTTCCAGTTAAATTACTGCGTACCATGCTATGACACTATATATATATATATATATATAGGTTTTATCGGTAGCCAAGCAACGTTATACACATACCAGTGACGACATCGTGGTAGAAGGAAATGGCGTAATCGCCGGTCACGGTGCCGCCGGCTGAAGCAATATCTACACAGCTCCTGGCGTACCCTGGAATAAAGCCGATATCAGGCATTTACTGTAGATCCTTTAATTCTTTGGATTGCCTCTCAATTCATACCTTGCATTGTATAAAGCTCATGAAACAACCCCAACGATCCTCTATAACGCCTCAGACCTAGACTACCGTAGAACCGCCGTTGCGTCTTCATGGGGTGTGCACGTGCCAGACCCAGACGCCCGCCATTTGGTTATCTATATAAACTCTTTAGCTCGGTTTCTCGGTGCCTGCAAATCACAACGCTTTGCAACGGAAAGGCGCTTTAAAGGATAAGTGTCTATATTTCACTTTATATCTACAACAGAAATTTAGGATTATGTAGATCAGACCATGCGCCATCAGTTTGACTTTTAGTATGATCATGCTTGCGCACAATTCCAGCATTATTGTATCGTTGCTTTATCGTTTTTCGGCTTCAGTTGAACAATATTAAACAGTGTGTTTTCGGTATGTGACATCCGTTAATTATATCTAACTCTATTGCAATCGCCGTAATAAGCTTATACCGCTGAAACGTACGATGGAAATCTTTGTTTTCATTCACACACATGTAAAAGTGGTGCCTTGTGATGAGTTATAGTGCAGGTGCACACAATATACACAACAGAACAGACACACAACAGTGCCCGAATGCACTAAACAAGTAAGCACTATATACGTATACATGCAATGCAAAAAATTGATTTCGTCCAATCAATGGATAAAAAGAATCATTATTTACTTAACTGTAGATAACAACTTTAATTAGTTTAGACGAAAAATGCATAGAATGTGCATAAAATATCATATAAAATATAAATTTAATAATATCAACATGTAATATCATTATATACTAACTGTAAATTTATACAACCGTACATAAATTGGACGAGAAAAAGCATAGAGTATGCATATAAATGTCATAAATTATACATAAATTGAACGGCAAATAATACAAGTGGAGTTGCGGATAACCCACCGTTCTCGCACGTGGTTCCGGAATACATGGAGAGACATGCGCAGTCGGCCACCCCGCCGACGTCGGTACACGTGCCTCCATTGTGACAGTGGGCGACATAACAGGCGTCATTCACTGATGCGGAGCGTGAGGAAAATACCAAATTTGAGCATTTAGCAGAACGACAGTCTTAGACAAAATTGTGCGGCAAAGAGAGAAAATATATTCTAACATCAGGGATGACCAGATGTGTACACAATAGATGGAAGCTACTGACAACGACTGACTGATATAAATTAAAAATAATATGTTGTGATATAATGCAGCATGTAACCGTGTCCAGTACATGATCAGAGTCGCACTTCATGTTTGTTGGTGGTTGCTATGTATCGTTCCAAATCTTATATCTATTGAAGAAAATCTGATCGATAACGAGTGAATGCTACACAAATGGATTGAGACAACTGAAAAGCCGGCACGAAATACGCCTGAGATTGCCTCTAATGGTCATAGGCAGGGCCAAGATATTTGATTTTGGTAGCGGATGAGGAGAATTCACTGCGAAATAGTTAAATCCATTCATCAACAAAGTATAAACACCTAGTTTCAGGTCAACATTTAAAGGGTTCGGCCTTTAATGTACTGTTACCATTCGCACAGTCTGTTCCATGGTAGCCGGTGACGCAGTAACATGTGTAGGTTCCATCGCCGTCAACACACGTTCCGCCATTTTGACACGTCACACCAGAGCAATCATCGCCAGAAGCATCTTGTGAAAAAGAAAGTGAAAACGGAGATATCATTTCGTACATAGATTCAGTAGCCTTGTGTACCACTTCGATAAGTATCACCAAACCGGAAGGGTTGCATACACATAAGAACATTTTTGACAACCGACTACAATGAATAGCACTCTTTTGAATCCTTAGATGGGGGGTGGGGGGAGGGGGCAGAAGAGGGGGGCATATTGCAAAAGTCTTTGCTGTTAAATCAAGACACATATTTGAAAGCGAAACAAGACACATACTATGACTATGAGGGTAATTATTAAAACGCCTTCCACAGGAAAACAATAATATACAAATTCCATTTCTTTGGTAAACCTCAGGGCAGGTGCATGAATATTTTCGTTTGGTGCTTTCTATACATAGTCACTTTAATGAAAGCCGGTTACTTACCCAAGCATCCCACGACATCGACCTTCATGCAGATGTCAGTCTCCCATGTTTGGGGATAAAACACCACGATATTGGTGTAGAAAGGAGGGTCCAACTTTATGTATTCCGGGTCAGCGGTAGGCATGGTGAACACCTTGTACACAAAAACAGCACAATAAAGTAAGTTTCCGCATCGCTGAAGGCAATCTGATTGGAAACAACTTGCCCGTTGATGGTTCATTATAATGTTTATAGAAGTGCATCCCATTCCTGCATACAAGGGTTTTCTTCGCTCGATGGTTTAGTTCATAACTTCACAAAACAAATACTCTCCTTGTGCCTTTTATTGTGACAATTACGATACAGTACATTGAACACTGTATTGCTTTTAATTTGCACAATTACGGTACAGGATGTGTGACGGCAACAGTAATCAGTAATGGGAGTACTTACCATGCTGCTGTTGGATATTAGGTTCTATTTGGCATTTTCCCCACCAGACCCCATCTCGCTTTCCCGACAGATTTGCCGATAGGACCATTTCAGTTCATATAAAATCTTCTATTTCGTGATATCACATCGATCCTGTTGATTGTTGATGCTGTGGCACTCACCGTCTCTGTCTCGCCGTCTTGTCTGTAGACGGTAGTTGATGTTGAGTCCGTGGCGATGCCCACTTTGAAGGATTGCACTCGCGTCGTCGGATCGACACCATAAACTCCGATCGACCACACTTGATACTGGTTCCCCAGCGATAGCTACGAATAGAGCCAAAAACACCATGGGATATAGGGGCGGATCTAGGAATTTGCCAAGGGGGGGGGGGGAGGAGGTTGCTCTCTGAAAACTTCCGACCGGGGCTGTGGAGTGTGCTCTCTGACACTTGGGGTGCTCTCTGAAAAACTTGCGACCGGGGGGGATGCTCAGGTTCATAAAGAGGGGGTTGCTCTCTGAAAACTTGCGATCGGGGGGGGGGGGGCGGTGCTCTCTGAAAAACTTGTGACCGCAGGGGAGAGGGAGGGGGCGTAAAGCTCGGAAAGACTTTAACAGTGTACGTTCAGGTTCCCAAGGGGCGGGGGGGTGCCACCCCCGTAACCCCTCCCCTCTAGATCCGCCCCTGGGATATGTGGCTTTGTCTCCCATTATTCCATGGAACCCGGTGAAAACATAGGCCTAACCACAACATGTTGTAACATACAAATACAAACATAAACTTACATCGTGAACAAAACGTAAACATTGGACGAGCGGGGACGGGGCACAATTTGGCGGAAATGATTGCAGGAGCAGAAGAGAGCGAAGGTGAAGAATGGGGTGGGGGGGGGGGGGGTACCTTTTCCAATTTCACGATAGACATCCAGGATTTCTCGAAGATCGCGATCAGCGGTTGGGAATTCTTGGGGATCGTTATCCGTACAATTCCTGGTTCAACGCGAAGAACCTTTGCCTGTTTACAGCGATCCGTTATAGCAGTCAGAGAATTTTTCGATATTCGCGATATCATTATTAAGGTTTATTTTTTTGCTCCCAGCTTTAAAATGTCCTAATCTTAGCGATTCGGTATTGCTTTCGCTACTTCTTGGGGATTTGCGATTCAGAGGGGTATCCCCCCTTTAAACAGCACCCCTCTGAATGTAGAATTTATGTGGTGCATTTTGTAGGACGGCACCGGTAAAATCATTTTTTTTGTCAATTACAGGCATTTGTTGAAAACAAATCCTCTTCGTAATAAAGTTGTTCTAAGAATAAGAATATTCTAAGAATATTAGTTCAGGCAGGGGAGCGGGGGGGGGGGGTCCTTGATCACGACGATCGGCTAATATCCCATTCCCAGTTCACGAAGAATTATCTTCCTCATTCCCAGTTTCCGGCGAAATAAAAAAAAACATTCCCGAAGAACGGAAATACCCCTTGCCCCTTGTTGAAATAGTTACTTTAATGAGGTCTAAACCATAGATACAAAATCCTGTCGACGTCCTGCCCCCACCTCCCCTCTCCCATTTCGGCGGAAAATAGGCAAAAAAATGCCCGTACCCCTTTCTCTGAAGGGAAGGGAACACAGGGGGTACAGTCACTATTCTTTCTGCACAATCTCCCCAGCAACCTCCCCGGTCGCAAGTTTCTCACTGGATTCGCGCCTGGGTAGTACCTTATCAGCAACCCCCACCCACCGGTTGCAAGTTTCTCACTGGATAGTACTTAAATAAATGGTGTCCCCCACCCCCCACGCTTTCGTAAGTTCCTGGATCCGCCACTGATAGTCACGTCAAATTGTCCTTCACTTATCTTAGCTTCCACCCCGTTGTCATTGGTCGGTGCCGTCTTGGCTGTCTCATACTTACTTTTCGGGGTCACCGCCAGCCCAAGCGGCCGGTGCGTTGTTCGAATCCGAAGTGTACCGGTATCTATGTTTGCATTAGATACATAGCCCATCCTTTTTTTATTCGCAAAGAGTTGGGAACCACTCCCGGAGGCATGGCTCGTCTATACCTTGACGCTTGACCCTTTGTCGCGATACGATTCATGCATAGAGCTTATCAATAGTCCTACAAAAACTCTAAATCTAATTCTAATTCTAAATCTAATTTTCGGTCTGTAAATGAAAGATCATGTTTGTTAAAGCAAAGACGGATCCGGGGGGGGGGTATAGGGGTCCGAACCCCCCCCCCCCTCTTTTGGGGGAAGAATGCCATTTTTCAATGCAAAATTTAGGCCATCTGTGCCGTGGACCTCCCGCCCCCCCCCTTTTGAGAAGGAACACTATCTGAGGCGGCGTGGACCCCCCCAGGTCGCCGGTTTTCAGTGGACACCCCCCCCCCACCCGGTCGTCAAAAAAATTGGTGGATGCCACGGTCGCAATTTTGTTCAGAGCCCCAGCCCCCCCTCCGGTCGCAAGTTGCCCACCCCCCTTTCCAATTCCTGGATCCGCCGCTGTTAAATGATTACCGAGAGCCATTGGGAGGCGTCGATGGTACTTGCACACCAGCCACCTAACGTGTAGCTGGCTTTGGAGGCCTGAGAGCCCCCCTGGAATGTTGAGGCGGTGAAGCCTCCAGTGATCTCAGTCGTCAGACGATGGTCGCACCCTGTAGCACCAACAAAATCAGAATCAGAAGCGTTTTATTTAATCAAGCATTCATAACACATCAAACCGAAAACAGAACAGAAGACAAAAAAATCCCCAACATTATGAGAACGTTTAAACACAAACAAATTGAACACAATTGCTTGACCGTGGAGACTTACATTAAGACTGCTAGGCAGTCGCTAGCACGTGAGCCACCTCAAAAAACCCCAGAACAGTAATAATAGCCGTTATTATAGTATCGTAGTACTGGCGCTGATATACACTGTATGTAATAACACCTGAGTGTCGTAGTACTGGCGCTGATATACACTGTATGTAATAACACCTGAGTGTCGTAGTACTGGCGCTGGTATACACTGTATGTAATAACACCTGAGTATTGTAGTACTGGCGATGATATACACTGTATGTAATAACACCTGAGTGTCGTAGTACTGGCGCTGATATACACTTTATGTAATAACACCTGAGTATCGTAGTACTGGCGCTGATATACACTGTATGTAATAACACCTGAGTATCGTAGTACTGGCGATGATATACACTGTATGTAATAACACCTGAGTGTCGTAGTACTGGCGATGATATACACTGTATGTAATAACACCTGAGTGCCGTAGTACTGGCGATGATATACACTGTATGTAATAGCACCTGAGTGTCGTAGTACTGGCGCTGATATGCACTGTATGTAATAACACCTGAGTGTCGTAGTACTGGCGATGATACACACTGTATGTAATAACACCTGAGTGTCGTAGTACTGGCGCTGATATACACTGTATGTAATAACACCTGAGTATCGTAGTACTGGCGATGATATACACTGTATGTAATAACACCTGAGTATCGTAGTACTGGCGCTGATATACACTGTATGTAATAACACCCGAGTGTCGTAGTACTGGCGCTGATATACACTGTATGTAATAACACCTGAGTGTCGTAGTACTGGCGCTGATATACACTGTATGTAATAACACCTGAGTATCGTAGTACTGGCGATGATATACACTGTATGTAATAACACCTGAGTGTCGTAGTACTGGCGCTGATATACACTTTATGTAATAACACCTGAGTATTGTAGTACTGGCGCTGATATACACTGTATGTAATAACACCTGAGTATTGTAGTGCTGGCGATGATATACACTGTATGTAATAACACCTGAGTGTCGTAGTACTGGCGATGATATACACTGTATGTAATAACACCTGAGTGTCGTAGTACTGGCGCTGATATACACTGTATGTAATAACACCTGAGTATCGTAGTACTGGCGATGATATACACTGTATGTAATAACACCTGAGTATCGTAGTCAGTCTGAGGAGCTCGGGAAGCCTCCCTGGCTCGAGCCTAATACCCTCATATTTTTTCAGTTGCATTCAAAGTTTATTGTCGAGCTTTTCCCGCCAAATCTAACCCCATGCGACATATGTATCATAATTTGCAGAAAACGCGACTGTTTCATTCTATAAATGCAAAAAATCATTGCTTAGATTTATTTTGTTGCAATCGTAACTTTAAGCAGGACTGGTTAGCTGACAGACTATACTTACAGTAGTTGATCTCATCACAGGTAGGGACTGGGCAGTAGCCCCACCCAGGGTAGAAGTAACTCCAATACGTTGTGTAGTCGTCCGTGAGACACCACAGGCCGTCACTATCATAGTCCGGATTCCGACAGTGATTAGCCACCGTATCCATCGATTTATCGGCGACGAAGTTGTCTACACCGTACGAATTGTCCTCCCAATCGACGCAGTTGAAGCCAGAGTTGTCGGTGGACTGCGTGCCAACGTACTCCAGCGACAGGTCAGTCTCGTGACATACTACGCAAGCCGCGTGAAATAAGTTGTAATTAAAATCGCTCTCTATTATGACACGGCATATGTTAGCATTTCGTAACATTTTATTTTGAGGAGGGCTGGGCGGGTTGGGTGGGGGCGATTCTGGAGTTTCTGACACCGTTCCTTGTTACAGTATCGAGCATATAGGATTAGGATATAACCGATTGTGTGTTGTTGTTTGTAAGGATGAGAGCAAAAATTGCATAAACGCATTTCTATATATGTCTAATCGTTAAACTGGATAATCAGTTTAATGTTTATGTTTACTGATGAATAACATTAGCACATGTATATGCTACACATACTGGACAGAGAAATTGTCCGATTATCAATGGTAGGAAGATGCATGGCTATGTTTGTTTTAAGACCAACTGGCCAATTAAAGAATTTATAAACACAGGATGATGGCAAAGTTTTCCTAACTGATTACTACTCAGTTCTTAAGTCACATAATTCACTGTTCAGTATCTGCATGTCTCATATAGTTTAAACGCAGGCTTTTGAAAAGGTAGAGGTGTAGGGAGCACTCTTGATGAGATGCGATGGGGGGGGGGGGAGGGGGTCTGGAACTTCCTGAATCTATCTGCCAGTGTATAAAATTAAAGTGATACTTACGTTCCAGTAAGCAGAAGCCATACCCGTTGCTGGTGTCGCCGACTGTACTACAGATAGGGCGGTAGTCAGATGTTACGATACACCGGAAATAGTAATTTCCACTGTCGCTGAAGGGGAAGACGCACGGATCCTCACCCCCAGTCCCTCCGTACGTCCCCACGACAGCCTGGGAGGCGACTGGGGTCAGGGAGTAAAGGTCAGAGGTTAGCTCAGGTAAAGGTCGCCGCCATAATTATCTTGAACTTAATCGAGACTGCTGGCAGAAACCAACGTTGGTATGCCTGTCTCTTATGTGTCTACTGTAGATGTTAAAGGCCGGCTTTATTTAGTTAAATACATTTGCAAAATTATTGAGATTTAATAATGGAATGGCAGACATTGAAGCAAGCTGGGTGGCTGTGTACAGTGCATGGGCCATATTTTGGTCCATGTTGATCGTTCCACGCAGGTTCCAATTTAATTGCGGAGCATGCTAATTTCAAGCTGGTTTATCTACATATGCAGATAAATTGGGAACCTATATATAGACATAACGGCAGGATAAATGATCGTCTTGGACTATGTCGGACTAGGTATTAAGGCGTCATATTGAATAATGACACATATTTCTAATGGCGCTTCTAAGCAAATTTAACCGGTGTTCTATTTTGATGGCACAATATATTCGAATTCGGGTCTGGAATGTCACTTTGGACCCAGGAACTGGGCTTTAAGATCGCAAAACGACGCATATTAAAATCAAATATCTGATGTATACAACAGGAAAGATAAAATGTATGAATTTAACATGTGTAATACCATGATAATTTAATATGTTTTTCACTAATTCCACTGCACTTAATGTCATAGCCCAAGACAGCTCGCCATTGCTTGAACTACCCCGCAATACTAAACCCATCTTCACAATTCTGGACTCCATATTTTGTTTTACCTGTATGTATAAGGCAAGCCAAGTTAAGCCGCATAAATAAAGCCATGTTTTCGCCCATGATGAAGTCGTTTCTGGTGTGACGTGCAGGTCTCGATCTTGATCTTGATCTTGATCTTGATCCATAGGCTGGTGGGCCGGTCTATGGGTCTATATGTTGTGATAATAAGCAGACATTAGATGCAATGATGGGCAATATAGGGATGGTGGTAAGTCGCTGTTCGCGTAGATCATGCAAGTTCATATTCCCACGACGAATTCTCTACTATTTTATTCTTTATATCATCTTTATTGATTTTAAGAGGTTTCCGAGCACGTATGGCACATGCACATGTACACCTCTGAGAGAATGGTGGCAGGTGATCAGAGGTAAGGATTTCCATATGACGTTAAAACAGGTGCATGGACACTTTGAAGCAAGTATTTGGTTCTGCAAGAGGGTCAGTTTATAGCCGTTATATTCATGTCTTGATGAATACTTGTCTGTCAAAAGAAAATTTAAGAGACTATGCACTATTAAGAAAGAGAGTTGGAGATGCAGACAGGGATAAACTTGTCAAGTCTTGATGAATACTTGTCTGTCAAAAGAAAATTTAAGAGACTATGCACTATTAAGAAAGAGAATTGGAGATGCAGACAGATGGATAAACTTAGGAGTGAGATGAAGGACAAAAGAACTTGTTGGAAAGCTATTCAGGCAACTCAGGAACAAAAAGACAGTCTGCAGTATCTCACCTACAATGTGGAAGACATACTTTAATAACTTACTTGGAGGGAACCCAGATATAGATACTGATGCACAAGAAAATGTAGACGCGATTTTAGTTGATCATGATTCTTATTGTGAGAAATGTCAAACTAACGAGCCAGTTATATTTAATGAGATTATAACTCATGATGAAGTCAATAGAGCCCTGACCTGCCCAATCAAAAGGCACCTGGGATTGATGGTATTGTGAACGAGATGATTAAGGGAAGCAAGTCTGTAATGCTACCAATATTTGTGAATATCTTCAATAGGATTATGGGCTCAGGGTATTACCCTCTTGTTTGTGTGAAGCCATGATATTTCCGTTACATAAAGCAGGTTCTATAAATAGTGTGAATAATTACAGGGGTATTTCACTATTACGCAACTTGGCTAAATTATTCACCAAAGTTGTAAACGAAAGGTGTGTTACATGGGCAGAAGACTCTGACAAATTTCTTGAGGAACAAGCGGGCTTCAGGAGGGGGAGGAGTACAGTAGATCAAATTTGTACACTAGAGTCTATGATTCAAAAGTGCTTGCCAAAAGCAGGGGGAAGATTCTACTGCGCATTTATTCATTTTTCGAAAGCTTTCGACAGGATTCCACACAAGCAACTATGGTTCAGACTATACAGTGAGGGAGTGCATGGTGATATAATAGTGTTACAATCAATGTATACCAAACTGCAGTCCTGTGTGCAAACCTCTAAGGGTCTTACCGACTCGTTTACCAACAATATTGGTACTCGGCAAGGGTGTATATTGAGTCCCTTCCTCTTTAAAATGTATTTAAATGAACTTGCATATACATGTAAGAAGGCTGGCTGTAAGGGTGTGTATGTGAATGAGGTCTTCCCTAATGTAATTCAGTTAATGTTTGCAGATGATATCGTTAATGGAACGGACACACTGGGTCGTTTACAGAATCTATTAAATGTTTTAGAAGAATTTAGTAGCAAATGGGGATTGCAAATCAATGTGGATAAAAGTAAGATTATTATATTTAGAAATGGTGGACCCTTGAGAAGCGATGAAAAACGGTACTACAAAGGCTCTTCAGGTTTCTGTCTTACTATAAATATTTAGGTATCATATTTTCTTCCAAATTGATGTGGTCTGTGGCTCAAAAGACTCTCGCCTCCCAAGCGGGAAAAGCAGTGACAATTATTAAAGAAATTTCAAAAAACTGTGATGGTTTGGGGGTAGAGACATATTTTGATCTCTTTGACAAAATGATAGTACCCATTCTTACATACGGTGCAGAAGTTTGGGGTTACGATGTCAAAGGTTGTATAGAACGTGTGCACACAAAATTTTGTAAATATGTTTGTGTTAAATACTGGGTAAAGTTGTTAAGAATGCCTGAAACCAAACAAAAGGGTAATTGACTGCGCTTACCAGAAATGGCAGAGTAAGACAGACCTGATGAATTGTAAAGAATATAAGAAGTTGTTCATACGCGAACCATACTTGTGTCTTCTCGAGAATTTTAGACTACGGCAGATTAGCCAGATTCAGATGTAGGGTATTATGGACAAGTTCGTACTGCATGGGAGAAAAATCTATCCGTAATAATTGCTTCCAACATGAAACTATTTCTTCTCTTGACGAGTTCCATATGTTAATGAAATGCCCATTGTATGACAATATCCGCAAAAAATATTTTCCTACAAGATATTTAACTATATATGATATTAGGAGTTTTTTATGTATTATGACTTCCGAGGAAAAAACATGTTTAATCTCCTTAGCAAGGTTTATACAAAAAAAATTCACTATGTATGAAAAAAGGTTTAGCCTAATTTTCTTTAATTAACTAAGTTTGTTCTAGTCGGTTGCATGTATTTGTACGAGGGGCCTGGTGCCTGAAGTTACCAATATACTATCTATCTATCTATATTCATGTTCAGTATTTCGCGTTTTGGCATCGGAGTAGTACTGATCGGGGAGGTTAACCTCAAACGACATATTGTGCTAATTAAAAACCTAGAATTATATTGTTGCACCCGCCATTATCTTCACGTCACACCGCTACAATATTGTAACCAAATGATCCAAGAGATGGAACCTCAATTCGTCAGCTAGCTATGAAAAAGCACACTATAGGGCGGTACTATTTGCTACTTGACAAGCGAACGGCCCAATTCAAAACATGATAGATAACTTTAAATGACAGTTAAATGAAGTTTACTACTTTGTCAAAATACACGGCTGTAATCACCGCATGGCGGCTGGATAAGAGACAGCAGTGGATTCAAAACATTCGCGCTTCAGAGCAAGAATGAGAGACGCTTAATGGAAATAAAAGCCAACTTATAGTGTCGTCATCTCTGGCACCTGCATATGGGGCAAATTTAATGTCACCCCATTTGTAATTAAGCATCTAGCATCAGTTCAGCACCCACCTACTTTTACACAAACTTCCCTAAAGGCCAAGCTACATTATTGCGTAATGTGACAATTATAAAGCGCTTGACCTTCTTTTCGATAACCAAGGCGAAAAGATATCAACTTATACACATCTCAAAAGCAGCGCAAAAGGATTCCTTTTCTTTGTATTGTATTTTATGCATTTACAAATAGAGCCATGACATCATGTATACCGTAGTTTAGCATTATGGTATTCTTATATGCGATAAGTTGCCAGTGGCAATGCATTACGGTCACCTACCTCTGCTTGCCTCCGCTGCTAGCTGACTAACCTGCCGATCCAAAGCTCACAGAACAGACCACGTGATCTGTGACCACTGAGATGTCCATGGTAACCTACCATACAGCCAATGGCTGTCGCTTTGGCTTTGCGGTGCGGTCGAGAAAAAAGTGAACTGGGACTGGGACTGGGGGGAATATATCTGATATCACCGTGCTCGCCCGACGGAAATGTGTCCCTGTGTGGTAAAAAAAAAGCTCAGTTCTTTGTTGCGATTAAAAAACATATTTGGCAAACATGAAGCGTTAAAAAATAAATCCATAAAGTAAACATATGAATATCGGGTGACAATTAGAGGCTGGAAATGTGATAATTGGCTCTTATGGCGTGAGGAAATATTCTTTTTTATATGTATCTATAGTGGCTCTAGTATGAGGCATCATAGTTGCCATCTGGTTGTCGACATGTACTATGACATATTCGATAATATTATAACTATATGGACGCATATGAAACATTGTTACGTTGATGTAACATTACGTACAGTCAAAATGGCTCGGGGTGGGGCAAATGTACTGTTAAAAGCGAGGCGACCGTCCAAGAAGGCTACATATCGAACTCATATGGCATGAAATGGGATGAATGGGATAGACCTTAGAGGGAAGGAAGGGAAACTGATATTTACAGGGTAGTTAATCATAAAAGACTTGAGAAGGAAGAGATCAAATTTTGGCTAGGGAATGGAAGGGGTTAGTCCGAGGCAGTGTCTGAAAGTAGGGAAGTACAGAGGGGAGGGGAAATCGAATGTTCCCATGATGACGTGGATAAAATAAATATACTGCCTTGCAAAATGTCGTCGCAACAGAAGATGGGGAGGCTTTAAATATAATAAAATACAGTTGTAACTTTGAGTTTCAGCCCGACAACCGGATGAGTACAGCGCCCTCTCGTGGAGTCTCACATAATTAATGCCAGCATCCGGACATAAAGAATACATCTTAATTACGTGGAGCCAATTATCCGTCAAGTAAAATCAATGAGAAATAATATGGTAAATAATATGGTATTTTTACAATGGGGATATATTCCGGCATGAGTGTAAATCATGACATCATATGCACCCACCCTCCCTGCCTACGCTCTATTCTCTGGCGGCACTCCGACCGGGCCGCAACCGGAGCCGTTGGCTGTGGCGGATGCTCCCAGATCGTGTTCCCTGTGTAGTGAAACGTCAGAAAGGAACGAATGTAAGCAAATGTACGTACATATCGTGTAACAAAATGGGGGTAAAGTTTTCAGTGGACCCCCCACCCCGCCCCCGCCCCCGCGTGTCAAAAGAATTGGTGGATCCCCCGGGAGAAATTTTGTTCAGCCCGCCCCCCCCCCCCGGTCGCAAGTTTGTCCCGCCCCCTTTCAAATTCCTGGATCCGCCTCATTCCAATTAGATATGTTATAGCACGGCGGATACAATGATCCAACTGGATAACGGGCTTGCCAACTTGGATGCATACGCTGCATAAATACCGACCCAGGTTATCAGGTCCTTCTTCATAATTGTATTACAATTTTAAGACTAGCCCCCTCCATAATACAAAGTCTTTAATATGCTTCCAAATATCAAAACAGTAAACAATGTCAAATGGATTGTACAAAAACATATCATGAGCATTTTATGCGTTTATGGAACTTGTTTTCCGTGTGAACTTCAAACGCATCCTATTTGTCAAGTTAGTTGGAGCGATAAATATAGAGACATCTATGTTTGATTGATTTTCACGAGAAATCTCTGTGTAACTGTGTGGATCAGGGAGGACTTAAAGTCACAACTCAAATGTCGAGTACTGAGGACTGTTGGGAAGTTGGGCGTGGGGGGTACGGGGTCTAGTTTGAGGTTCCCCAATAGCCATTTGTATGTAGACCCATATATAACATATATACCGGAATCTTGTCATTTAAACGATCAGCACGTCAAACTGGAGGAAACGAGGTTTTGATGAATATTTGGCTTTACTTGGCATACCGTGGTATATACAAGTACGAATAAAATATGTCTCTCATGATCTTTATTGTGTTTCTCGATGTCTAAGCAAAAAGTTTTGTTTCTAAAGGTTGAGCCTTTATGTAATTCTATCGAAAGAATTTAATTGTATTCAGTCTACATATAAAGCTGGAAAGCTATTGCATTATTATTAGTCAGCTTGGAGATCAATTAATATAAAAAAATCGAATAAGATACACTATATTAAATAATTACCAACGTAAAAAAAACGTAAAAAAAAGAACTATAATTTGCTTTGGTTTATTTCAGCGACTAGCATCGGAGAGCGCTGAGCCCCCCCCCCCCCCACCCCCCCCCCCCCCGCTCCAAAGCTCCAAATCTCATTTAGATGACGTAATAAACAAGAAAGCCTTGCCAATACATGTATGTTGTGGTAACTTCAGAGAGAAGCTCAACGTGTCAACTGGCATCTCAACTAACCATTCCAATCCCTTTCCCGCCCCGCCCCGCCCCGCCCCGCCCCGCCACTCCCCTCCCCTCCCCTCCACTGCCCTGCCCTCTAAGCATTTATAACGGTAGAACACGGCAGCGGTGTGGACCGCCACAGAACTAAATCAATAACCCACCAAACCCGATCTCATACTTGTGCGTTTTGGTGACAATTATATAAGCTTTGGGCTGACGTGTACCATTTGGCTGTCGATCGTGAGGTTAAAAAACGCATCACATATCCAAACAGCCCATGCGTATCCCAGGATATTGCCTTGCTGGTTCAGAATCATCGATTAGATGATCGATTGGACCCCATCGTGTAAGGCACAGCATTAAACACCGCATTATAAGTCCACCACTGTTGCGTTGCCTAATCCGAAATTGTATGCACAACCGGATTGTAGACCCCACAGATCAAAAATAAGTTTTCAATCCCCAATTGTTCAATATGTATATATATAAAAATTGATGCTTTTTGGTGTTGAATTTATTCATTGATTGTATGTAGCAAGATGGCATGACATGCGCTACAAACTTGAATAGTAACATCAATACATTGATACATAAATATACTTATATACGATGCAAAAATGCTGCAATAGGAGGATCTATCCACATCAAAAACAAAGATTAATTGAAGAGAGTTTGCCATTTCTTTTGGCTATAAAACGGTTTCTGCTGAATGACACATTTCACTATATTATAGTAGTATCTTCTAGTTCTTAAATCATTCTGTATCCTAGGCTTTACTTTTTTACATTTGCAGGAAAATATGTAGTTGGTTAGGGACAGTCACGGCCATATGTGAAATAACAGGGCACTGAACCACTTTCTGAGGGTAGTGCCGAAACTTGCTTGATATATCCCCAGCTTAGGTTGTCAAATGCTTTGCAACATTTATTAGGAGGAGGATGCCAGTTCTGCTTTGTTTGATTTAATTATGCTTCATATCATATAAATGTAATACTGCCTTAATTGTCTTTCGTTGTAACGGTAACAATGATATTGTATTACCCAGACGTGATAGACGGTCAGTGGGCCGGGTGGGGAGCGTGGGGGAGCTGTACCGCCCAGTGCGGCCTGGGTAAGCGGGTCAGACAGCGGGCCTGCAGCAACCCGGTCCCACAGAGCGGAGGAAACGTCCCTCGAGACCAATCCACTACAACACTGGCCGACGACTTTGAAAACCGTTACTGCACCGACAGCGAGCTGAGAGTTAAGTATTCAGTTTAGATATGGCTTAAGTAATCCATTGCTATGTTGACGTTCCATGATGCACATTTCGCCACAATTGCTTGGGCAGTTTATTCCAAATTCCTGCCGGTTATGCAAATAGCAGAAAATAGCTGATTTCATGTGATAGGGCGTGACTATCATTCACTGTTCGTTTTAACATGCTCCCTCAGTGATCAGTAATCACAGTGCCCTGTTGACGTGTATTGGGCATAATTTCGCCTTCGGCCAAGTACCGGGATAACTTTTTTTCACAAATTTACTGTGTTTAGGAAATTAATCTTATGACTCAGAATAAGGCCCGACCAAGACCCGAGGAGAATAAACAAAGCCTGTGGCTTGTGGTTGTGGTTGTAGATTGTTAAACCGGCGTTAACAAAGTTATAAGTGTCAGCTGATAGCGCATGACCTGTATCGGCCTGGGTTTGGCCCCGAGCAAAGGTTGCAATTAACCTTGGTTTACATGGGAGGTTAGGTAATGGCGCTCGGCTCTGAGATTTGTTGCTTATTAACCGAAGTGCGATTAAGTGGCACACACTGTATATATTTAGAATAGAAAGGTTGTTATGGCGAAAATCGCCATCATGTGGGTCAGTTTTGTTTGTTATGGCGAAAATCGCCATCATGTCGGTCAGTTCTGTTTGTGTGTGTCTGTCTGTCTGTCTGTCTGTCTGTCCGCGCGATAACTGTCGAACACTTGCAGCTATCGTTGTCAAACTTTGCCAACAGATGACAGAAGTCCAATCTCAGGTCAAGTTCGTTGCCGGGTGAAATCGGTCAGACGTCAACGTCACGGTGACGTCATACGTCCAAAACACATTTTCCGGTCTAACTCGCTTAATATTACCAGCTAGAAACACGTAATTAATGTCTATATACTCAGCTCTTGAATATCTTTCTCGTTATCGCTATCAAATTTTACGTACGAGCAATAGTTTTCACGCTACAGGCTTTGGTAATTTTAAAAATTATCACACCAATTTTTTTTCTTTAAATCTGCAAGCGATTGTCACGAGACTTTGCAGGGACATTAAGGATTCCACTCAGGTATATAATGTGCAAGATGAATGCAATCGGACAGTTACTTTTTGTTTCCATAGCAACGCAAACATGGACCAATGGTAAAAGATTTTTTGGAGGAAATTTTTGAAATTTACCGTGACCCCAAAACATAGAAAACTATAAGCCACGCAACTCATCTTTGACACAAAGATTACTTAAAGATCTTTCTTAAAATTGATTATATTTCAGCAACCTGGGTTAAGGGTCAAGGTCGTGTCCTTGACTATTGTAAATGTCGAGTGCTCGGTTGTAGCTCGAAAACTAAAAGACACCTGAGCACCAAACTTGTCCTGTTGGATAGAAGTGATGTAGCTTATTCCAAATCCGATCTCAACTCGAACCCGGAGCGCGCAACGTAACGGTGCCAGAGCGCCTGGAAGTTGGGGGTTCGAACCCGAATGTTTCAATTTTTAAGCTATCGCCCTCCAATATTTACCACAGACTGAGGCATAAATTAGGACCTTATATTTAAAATTGCACTAAAATCGGACTGGTGGATATCACGTAACGGGTCATTTCAATTTAAAATTAACGAAATTCACGGTGCCCTCAATATTGACCGTACAAACTTGAAAATAGTATAGGACACCGTGGAATTGTTATGACGGAAATCTTTGATTGGAGGAATCTATCAGTTTGTCCGTTTGGTCTGTGTGTGTGTCTGTCTGTCTGTCTGTCTGTTCGCACTCTGTAGGTCGCAAAACGCAACATTTTGTCGTATAACTTCACCCATCGCTAGGTATCCAACATGGCTCGGTCAAGTTCGTTAGCGGGGTATGAAGGTCAAAGGTCAAGGTCACAGGATTTTTTTCCTTTTTCCTTAACCATTGGAAGATAGGGCCAATAATCGACATAATGCTTACTACAGAGACAGTTTTGGAGCTAGCCCTTTGGAAAAAAATGCACTTATTGTCCTCTGGCATTTCTCACCCTGTGCCAATTTGCATCGAAATCGATTAAGAAGTTTGGTCGCTAAAAAATAGTGTAACTTGAAAAAGAAACTTTAACATGGAACTCTATGAGGCTACATATTTGAGCAATAACTTCTGTTCATCGCGTGAGCAATAAGCCATGCCGCCTTTCAGGGTGGAGTACTGCTCGAATCCGTGTGCGTGGGCGGGAGGGGCGGGCGGGCGTGGTGTGCGGGAATGCTGCATTTCCGTCATCAGCCTTTACCCTGTGGGTGACGCTCTCGTATTGCCCGTCAGGAAAAAATATGGTTAAAATTCGCCATGTTAACACTTTTGCGTAAATCGACTAAAATACCATTGCAATGGTAAACTATACGGCGTTTCCGTTCGCCTAACGCGACCCCACTCTCGTTGCCCCCACCCCGGCCTTCTCCATGCCCGCCAATACACACACGCATTCTGGCGCTTTGCTGGCGCACAGTCCTGCCCTTATCCACACCCACCCCCTACCTTACACCCCTGCCCTGTGTATTGCTCACCGGTCCGCTGCCGCTCTGCTGTTTGCTGCATGGTGCTCTTACCGTGAACCGAGAGCCGACTTCCTCCTGTCCCCACTCCCCACCCCCCCCCCCCCCCCCGGCGCGGGCCCCAACTGAGGTCGAGGTGACAGCGACTGCATCAGCATGGAAAGCTACGAAACGTCCATTTGAGCCATAAACTCTCAGCCGCCATGGTGATGTGCCTCGTCTTATTTGGAGCTGCCACACGTTGCAAGACCACATACATGTATTTTAGCTTATCTTTCATTAAACCCAGAAATCAAGTACACATTTCCTTATGTCACTGATGGGGAAATGGAATATGGCGATCAAGCCTTGAATATAAACATTAAAGCTTTTATTGTAAATATTTATTATCGAGAAATTACTACACTCCGAGAATTTATATGAGGCATTCCGGTAATTAGAACCTGTCATGGCACGTAGGGTATCTACGTAGATTTATCGAATGAAA
This sequence comes from Arenicola marina, assembly GCA_964019135.1. Lineage (NCBI taxonomy): Eukaryota > Metazoa > Annelida > Polychaeta > Arenicolidae > Arenicola > Arenicola marina. Next base: position 19,366,353 of record OZ025264.1, read on the forward strand.
CACAATTTGCTGGAATACAGGGCATATAGTTTATCATTATCACAGACATTTTTTTTATCACAGGCAAGCTATAGAGGTATAGCAGTATATAACCCAACAATGAGCTTATTTGTAACAACATAGACAGGCGGAGTTGGATAGCCTAGTGTGTAAAAACTTCCCTTTCCCTCACATCACACATTTTACATTTGCAATTCATGTACGTAGACCGATGGTTACAAGAAATATAAAATGATAATTAAATTATATCGATAAATAAATTGCAGTAAGCCTTCGCTGCTTCCTTTCTGTTTGTGTTTATCCCTAACAAAGCATCAATTTATCTCTGAGTTCACTCACAAATAATGAACCAGATGAAGCCTTGATAGAGCTAAATGTGGTTGCTGATTGTGCATTTCTATAGTGACAACCCGGGTTACTATATTAACGCGCCGTCCACAAGCAAAATGAGAGATAAGTGCTCAGCAGCGACAGCAGCGCTCCTAGCGGCAGTGACCCCGCCATTCTGGAGGGACCGCCCGACGTCAGGAGACTGTTTCCAGGGGGCAACAGACCGCGGTTACATCTGGATGTCTTGCAACAGATGCTGCAGATGCCCTCCAGATCATTGGCCATCTGGATCATGGTGTCAACGTGCGGCTCCATGAAGTCCAGGGACACAGGACTGCAAAGCAATCAGGACATCAATTGAGCCAGATCTTCATCGTGTGTTCAGGTAATTAGGTATGTAATTCCTGCCTCTTAAACCTCGAAATCCCCTTTGAACATTGAAGCAGATGTCTGGGACATTATCATTAATCAATCGGTAGTAGGCTTCAAACAGTACAATACATCAATCAGCATTATGCTCATAACAACTTTATAGATGTTCGACATATTTGGGCCAGCCAACATGTCCTTATACATAAAGGATGAAGAAGTGGTTTTACCTGCAGGATATAATGGAGTCAATGGTCTGATCCTGCAGAATGGTGCATTGCTCAGTCACGTTTTGTGTACATATATCCACGGTGGCACAGCTGTATATTATGAAACATAGTGAAACACGATAAATAGAGCAGCGATAGTAAAATTATAGTCTGGAAAAGACGATAGTAAGCATCTGTCATACGATTTCCTTCATCATTTTATAGGATTGCACACACATTGTTATCAACAGGTGACATCAATGTTGAATAGAGGACATCAAATATATGTCATACTATTTCCTTCATCCATTTATAGGATTGCACACAAATTGTATTCAAAGGCGACAGCAATATTGAATAGACGACATTAAACATTTGTCATACGACTTTCTTCATAATTTCACCGGACTTCACAAACATTGTATTCAATAGGGGAGACAAATATTGAATAGACGACAATAAACATGTCATACATTTTTCTTCGTGAGTTCATTTGATTGTACATATGGACCAACAATTACATCTGACGAAGCTCACATTTTGAAAACAATGTCAATATGTTACAGCTGCCAAGTATGATGTCTCTCCTAGCTCTCGTCGTTGAACAATAACTTGTGTAGTCTACTGCGTGGAAGCTGGCCATTGGAACTTAATTCTTGACTCACCCTTTATCTAGCGTAATGGAGTCGTCGGTCACATCCCTGGAGAAAGAGTAGATACAGTAGGGTTCCTCGGTGCTGCACCGTTTGGTTGGACCCTTGCACTTGATTTCGCCATTTTGACTAACTTGCCCGTTACAGTGGTAACACTCCATGACTAAAATTAAGCAAAACACGTTGACAACATCTTCCCTCAGTGACACCACGTGGCGTTTGAACTATAACAATATATCAAGTCGACCGCAGTTTCAATATTCATCAAAATTCTAAAAATTAAAATCAAAATAATACCGCAGTTTAGATAACAAGCTTACACGTATTATTGGGAAAAATGAGTGTGTGAATAACAATTGCTTGCTTGCACAAGCATGTACATTCACACAGTGGGAGCGAACGCGCGAAGTGACGATACTACGGTAAAGTATTCTGATATGACGACGATAAAGAAGCGTATTGACTGTACACACCGCCGCAGGGCGTCTCCTCGCAATAGGCGCGCTCGTATTCCGAGAGCGTCTCGTTACTTCCGGTGTTGCTACCAAGACACGTCCGGCTGCGGACCTGCTGGCCGTCCCCACAGGTGGCGCTGCAAGCGCTCCACGCTGCCCAGTCCGCCCATTCCTGACAATCCTGACACTCTGCAGATAGTGTATGAAAAACCACACCCCGCAATTATGACATATATTGCTGTATGTATTTGATCATTTTGTCTTAAAAATATCCCTTTCCCCCTTTTTTTTTAGTCCGTCCTTCGATTACTCTTTCACTCAAATAAGGTTACTATTCAGCAATGTAATTAGTTTTATGTGGCTTTAATGCCATCGGCGTCACATGGCTTTAACTATAGCCTCCTCGGCTAAGTGCAATTTTTAATGTTAGTTTGACAAAAGTTGATGGCTTATGTTATTATGTACACTTAGTTGAATGACCGAATCCAGCTTTACCTGGACATTTGAGCTGATAGCAGGGTCTATGGAGAGCGCTTCCGCCATCGCAGTCCCGACCTCCGTAGGCTGGGGATGGCTGGTCGCAGGTTCGAATCCTGGTGGAGAGGGCGAGCCCGCATGTCGCCGAGCACCCGGACCACTCACCCCACAGCGACCAGCTCCCGTCCACTGCAGAGGCGATATGGCTTATATTAATTTTCTTGTGACATTTATGTCATGACATGTATGGACTGATTTATATGTGTAATATTGCAGTTTAATAAAATAAAGGTGCTGTATATATATGCATTAATTAATAAAACAAATATGGTGCATATATATGTTAATTAATAAAACAAATATGGTGCACATATGTGTTAATTAATAAATCTGTACATTCTCTTACTTAATTCGAGTTTAGTTGGCAGCGGTGGCAAAACGATCTATATCTACTGTACTGTCTTTTGAAACAGTCATTGTCAAATGCAATACAGTTTTAAGCATATAGATATATTGAGAAATCACTGACATACATGTGTCAAAGCAACAATCACTGCATAGTTACCGTTTGCCTGCGACCAAGAAATATTGTGTATATCAACTCTATTATCGCCCTGCAGTGGCGTAGCTAACATTGGCGGACAATACCCAGTACTTCTCCTTTTTCAGGGGCAATTCTCGATTCAATCAGAGCCTCTTGTTCTCTCGCGGCAGTTATAGTCTGTGTACCTTATTTTGAGGCTGGCTACGCCACTGTCACGACTGATTGCCAAAAGAAGCATATCGCCTACCTGGCAGTCCACACTGCTCGCGGCTACAGCCCTCCTCCTCCAGACTGCTGCCCTCGCAATCCAGAGTGGCGCCCTCCGTCTGGACACAGTTCCTGATCCTAGTCCTGGTGCCCTCACCGCAGGATGAGGAGCAGGGACTCCAGTCTTCCCAGGATGCCCATGTACCCGGACCTGCGTATCCATGGTTACACTTCATTCATTTCCGCTTGACATGAATACTGACATCAACCATAGTAACTAACTGAAGGATGATAGTTTTTCAACTGAATTATATTATTTCGTCTCCCATAGTATTTTCCTTATATATATGTGGCTGATTAACAACGATTAATAACATCTGACAACAAAAGATTGAATACACTATGTCCATCTGTGTTTCAGAAATAATCTTATGACTTACCGGCCTTGACAACAGAGACACATGCGCATGTTCAACCGATTCCACTTCCGGTGCATATAACAATACACTGGGTCTCATGATTCATATTTCCTTCGCCTTGAATTATACCTTAGGGCCATAAATCACGGGTGGAAAGCTAATACTCATTTTTGATTTTGATTTGAACGGCAGGGTTTCTGACAGAAAGTTCTCTGTTTTACATCTAGCGCATGCGCGTCAGAGGTGACAAAAAGAAGATATCTCACCGTCCGAGCAGTCGAAATTTTCACAGTCTTCGGCGTCGGAGATGGAGCCATCGCAGAAGCCGCCTCCGTTCTGTGGGACCGGGTTGCTGCAGGCCCGCTCTCTGACCCGCTTACCCAGGCCGCACTGGGCGTTACAGCCCCCCCACGCGCCCCACCCGGCCCATTGGCCGTCTATCACGTCTGGGTAATACAATATAATTACTACTGTTAAAACGACCAACAAACCAGGATCGAATATATATAAGTTTAGCTATTATGAAAGCATTGATTTGGCTGCTGTCCTGAAGATCATACTTTTAGTGATCATTTCAATTATAGAATATATAAATGCAATGCAATCGCTTACATGCAGTGGCGGATCTAGCGGAGTGGGTGGTTGACTTACTGAGGTGGCAGTTCACACCGCTGAAGCCTGGTCTACACTTACAGGGGAGGGGGGGGGAGATAGTTGACTTACTGAGGTGGCAGTTCACACAGTTGACGCCTATTCTGCAGTCACAGGGGAGGGGAGGGAATAGTTGACTTACTGAGGTGGCAGTTCACACAGTTGAAGCCTGTTCTACAGTTACAGGGGAGGGGAGGGAATAGTTGACTTACTGAGGTGGCACTTCACACCGCTGAAGCCTGTTATGCACTTACAGGGGAGGGGGAGGGGGTGGTTGACTTACTGAGGTGGCAGTTCACACCGCTGAAGCCTGTTCTACAGTCATAGAGGAGGGGAGGGGGTGGTTGACTTACTGAGGTGGCAGTTCACACCGCTGAAGCCTATTCTACAATTACAGGGGAGGGGGAGGGGGTGGTTGACTTACTTAGGTGGCAGTTAACACCGCTGAAGCCTGTACTACAGTCATAGAGGAGGGGATGGGGTTGCTGACTTACTGAGGTGGCAGTTCACACCGCTGAAGCCTGATCTACAGTCACAGGGGAGAGAAGGGGGTGGTTGACTTACTGAGGTGGCAGTTCACACCGCTGAAGCCTGGTCTACACTTATAGGGGAGGGGGAGGGGGTGGTTGACTTACTGAGGTGGCAGCTCACACCGCTGAAGCCTGTTCTACAGTCATAGAGGAGGGGAGGGGGTGGTTGACTTACTGAGGTGGCAGTTCACACCGCTGAAGCCTGTACTACAGTCATAGAGGAGGGGATGGGTGGTTGACTTACTGAGGTGGCAGTTCACACCGCTGAAGCCTGATCTACAGTCATAGAGGAGGGGAGGGGGTGGTTGACTTACTTAGGTGGCAGTTCACACCGCTGAAGCCTGCTCCACAGTCACAGAGGAGGGGAGGGGGTGGTTGACTTACTGAGGTGGCAGTTCACACCGCTGAAGCCTGTACTACAGTCATAGAGGAGGGGAGGGGGTGGTTGACTTACTGAGGTGGCAGTTCACACCGCTGAAGCCTGTACTACAGTCATAGAAGAGGGGATGGGGTGGTTGACTTACTGAGGTGGCAGTTCACACCGCTGAAGCCTGTACTACAGTCATAGAGGAGGGGACGGGTGGTTGACTTACTGAGGTGGCAGTTCACACCGCTGAAACCTGTACTACAGTCATAGAGGAGAGGAGGGGGTGGTTGACTTACTGAGGTGGCAGTTCACACCGCTGAAGCCTGTACTACAGTCACAGGGGAGGGGAGGGGGTGGTTGACTTACTGAGGTGGCAGTTCACACCGCTGAAGCCTGTACTACACTCATGGAGGAGGGGAGGGGGTGGTTGACTTACTGAGGTGGCAGTTCACACCGCTGAAGCCTGTACTACAGTCATGGAGGAGGGGATGGGGTGGTTGACTTACTGAGGTGGCAGTTCACACCGCTGAAGCCTGTTCTACAGTCATAGAGGAGGGGATGGGGTGGTTGACTTACTGAGGTGGCAGTTCACACCGCTGAAGCCTGTACTACAGTCATAGAGGAGGGGATGGGGTGGTTGACTTACTGAGTTGGCAGTTCACACCGCTGAAGCCTGTACTACAGTCACAGGGGAGGGGATGGGGTGGTTGATTTACTGAGGTGGCAGTTCACACCGCTGAAGCCTGTACTACAGTCACAGGGGAGGGGAGGGGGTGGTTGACTTACTGAGGTGGCAGTTCACACCGCTGAAGCCTGTACTACAGTCATAGAGGAGGGGAGGGGATAGTTGACCTACTGAGGTGGCAGTTCACACCGCTGAAGCCTGTACTACAGTCACAGGGGAGGGGATGGGGTGGTTGACTTACTGATGTGGCAGTTCACACCGCTGAAGCCTGCTCCACAGTCACAGGGGAGGGGATGGGGTTGCTGACTTACTGAGGTGGCAGTTCACATCGTTGAAGCCTGTACTACAGTCACAGGGGAGGGGAGGGGGTGGTTGACTTACTGAGGTGGCAGTTCGCACCGCTGAAGCCTGTTCTACAGTTACATGGGAGGGGAGGGGGTGGTTGACTTACTGAGGTGGCAGTTCACACCGCTGAAGCCTGTTCTACAGTTACAGGTGTAGCGACCGATCTTGTCCACACAGGTTCCGTCGTTAATGCAGGGAGAACTACTGCACTCGTTACTCTCTGCAAACAAAGCAAAAACAGAAATCATCACGTCAGTTAATTCCCCATTGTGCGTTTACTATAGAGAGGAAACAGAATCAAAGAGACAAGACTTGTATTCTAAAAAACAGGTTAAAAGTAAAACAAACAGTATTGATAAGGCACTCAAAACAATATGAGTATATACCTGACCGACCTGCATAATATCACAATATAATTTGCGTTTGAAGAAAGAAAACATGTGGTTTTTCATGTTTACGATATCATACTGCTGGGAAATGGTGCGAGGACTAGTAGCGTCGACCCATGTCTCTAACATATATATATATTCTAACGTTGACATCTCCTCCGGTTTTATCCATGGGACATGTACCCGCGGAAAGGTATTTGAGACAATATAGTTATGTCTTACCTGTTTCGCACTGGTCCCCCTCGTACCCAGTAACACATTCACAGTAGTAGCCGCCGGCGGAGGGGATATTCTCGCGACAGGTGCCTCCATTTTGACAAGGTGAACTCTGACACTCCGCGATCGCTGCGGAAACGAAGAATAAATATATATATATGGTACATATTCATGATAAAATGCCTTCCGCATATGCTCTGTAAATTATGTTTTTGAATGTCCTTTTCTCCCAAACTAATTAATGTATACACGGTGAAAAGGTCCGTTGTGGAACACCATGTGACAATGAGAGTGACTGACATTTAAATTTTAATAATGACAGTAAGTTAGAAAGCTCATCGTGCGTATTTAATGATTTACGGTTTTTATTGATTTAACGGTTAGGCTTATAGTAAGTAGGTAATAGGTTTATTATAGTCATTTATGAGGAATACAACTGATAACATGTACAACAGGGTAAACACACTATATAAATCCTCACGCAGCCCGCACTGGGCTTACAAGTGACTGTTGATTTATGGTAATGCCGCATATATCAGCGTGAAAAAAAATAATAAGAAGAAGACTTCAATTCAAGAAAAAACTTATATATAATGATTACCTAAACATAACCAAAAAACAACAACTTAAAAACGAAGAAAAATAGATTGAAATACAACAAAAATCAAACAAAATAAATAAAAATTATACAAAATAGCAGACCAAAGTGATAATATTCGACTGAAGTTAATTTTGCATTTCTTAGTTATATAACAAACTATGCCAGGAAGCCCATGCTTTGCTTATATTCATCGTGAGTCTGCAATGTTTACCATGTGTAACAAATGTCCCACTTACCTTCGTCACAGATGTCTCCAGTGTAACCCCCAACACAATCACAGGTGAAGCTGTTAATGCCATCCACACACGCACCAGAATTCAAACATCGGTCGGGAACGCAGTCATCAATATCTGTGGTATGTATAGCAATCAGTTTCAACTTCGTTTGGCACATGTATTTGATCACAGTTATCATAATTTATCAAACTATACATAAATATTTGATCACAATTATCATAATTTATCGAATTATACATAAGCGTACATTTTTAGTTAACTTTCAAACGACCTTTGTTCACAAAGAGTGCATCAGTGAAAACGACTCTTTTGCATCAGTGAATATTAGGTTACACGAATAATCCTTTTATTTTTTACAGTCGGTGTCAGTGATTGTACCTGTTTGACAGTCTGTACCCGTGAACCCCGCCAGACAGTCGCAGACATAGCCGTCGACGGCATCGATGCACGTGGCTCCATTGACACAAGGATCGGGATTGCAGTCGTTGGTGTCTAGGTGGTCGCAAATACATATAACGGCTGAATATCTTTCTTGACAGATGTGTTTTGCAAAGGAATTTCAATAATTCACAGCTTTGAAGCACTCTTTCAATGTTCAGCTATTTCTTCTTCAGAGTATTATATTATACATAGCAGTATATAAACACAAACAGTACACATGGGTATATGATTTTCATATTGGGATCAAATTACTGCTCAGTTGAGTTAAGAAATAGCTTAAATTCTTAAGAAATTAATTAAATAACCTTTCACTATTCCAATATGTACAATGGTCAATGGCCACATAAATATACATACCGATTTCACAGTTGTCCCCCTCGAAGCCCTGGGGACACGAACACCCGTAGCTGTCAAACAACTCCACACACGTGCCTCCGTTTTGACAGGGATCGCTCCCACACTCCATCACCTCTGTAAGGTCAAGGCCAATTCAGAATCGGCAACGCTTATTAATAAGTTGTGCATCATATTAATGGCAGAATGACCTACTTGGTTTCAAAGCATACATACACTACTTTATGTACGTATGATCGCTGCCATAACTTGTTCTTTTTTTATTACTTACTCAGACACACAGGTACACGTGTACTGGGCCGTTTAGGCAGCTTACCTTGGTCACAGTTTACGCCCTCCCACCCAGACACACAAGTACACGTGTACTGAGCCGTTTAGAAAGCTTACCTTGGTCACAGTTTACGCCCTCCCACCCAGACACACAAGTACACGTGTACTCAGCCGTTTAGACAGCTTACCTTGGTCACAGTTTACGCCCTCCCACCTAGACACACAAGTACACGTGCACTCAGCCGTTCAGACAGCTTACATTGGTCACAGTTTACGCCCTCCCACCCAGAAACACAAGTACACGTGTACTCAGCCGTTCAGACAGCTTACCTTGGTCACAGTTTACGCCCTCCCACCCAGAAACACAAGTACACGTGCACTGAGCCGTTCAGACAGCTTACCTTGGTCACAGTTTACGCCCTCCCACCCAGAAACACAAGTACACGTGCACTCAGCCGTTCAGACAGCTTACCTTGGTCACAGTTTACGCCCTCCCACCCAGAAACACAAGTACACGTGTACTCAGCCGTTCAGACAGCTTACCTTGGTCACAGTTTACGCCCTCCCACCCAGAAACACAAGTACACGTGCACTCAGCCGTTCAGACAGCTTACCTTGGTCACAGTTTACGCCCTCCCACCTAGACACACAAGTACACGTGCACTCAGCCGTTCAGACAGCTTACCTTGGTCACAGTTTACGCCCTCCCACCCAGAAACACAAGTACACGTGCACTGAGCCGTTCAGACAGCTTACCTTGGTCACAGTTTACGCCCTCCCACCCAGAAACACAAGTACACGTGTACTCAGCCGTTCAGACAGCTTACCTTGGTCACAGTTTACGCCCTCCCACCCAGACACACAAGTACACGTGTACTGGGCCGTTCAGACAGCCCACCTTGGTCACAGTTTACGCCCTCCCACCCAGACACACAACTACACGTGTACTGAGCCGCTCAGACAGCTTACCTTGGTCACAGTTTACGCCCTTCCACCCAGACACACAATTACACGTGTACTGAGCCGTTCAGACAGCTTACTTTGGTCACAGTTTACGCCCTCCCACCCAGACACACAAGTACACGTGTACTGGGCAGTTCAGACAGCTTACCTTGGTCACAGTTTACGCCCTCCCACCCAGACACACAAGTACACGTGTACTCAGCCGTTCAGACAGCTTACCTTGGTCACAGTTTACGCCCTCCCACCCAGACACACAAGTACACGTGTACTGAGCCGTTCAGACAGCTTACCTTGGTCACAGTTTACGCCCTCCCACCCAGACACACAAGTACGCGTGTACTGGGCCGTTCAGACAGCTTACCTTGGTCACAGTTTACGCCCTCCCACCCAGACACACAAGTACACGTGTACTGAGCCGCTCCGTCGGCGCACGCCGCTCCATTTTGACACGGATTGCTCAAGCATTCGTTCATCTCTGCAAAAGACAAACCGAGACCGTACAATATTGTCTTTGTATGAACAATCGAAAGTTAGTCTCAGTGATGACGACAACATGTAAACATATTGGGCAGGTGGGTAAGCAGGGATGTTTGATCTTGTTTCAGGCAGAAAATATGGCGGGGTTTGATATTTGAAGCCCCCGGTATTTCCAGTATTTATATTGTTTATAAATGGACGTATTTTAATATATGCTTCAAGTTTTATTAATACATCTTTGAAGCTAAAAATACTCACCGTTCTCGCAGAATTCCCCATTGAAACCGACATGACATACACACTGGAATTCGTTGACCAGGTTGACACAGCTGGAGTATTCCGAGCACGGGTTGCTAACACACTCGTCAATGTCTGCAAAGTATTGATCCGACAAGAGTCAAATGGTGCACGCCAGCCATACAAAAACTACAATTTAGCCGCGTTCCAAGTATTGGGGCCTGGTCAGCTGGGCTAATAAACCAACCTTGTGCCTTCATATGGGAGGTATTTATATTATGGATCATAGACCACCTGTAGAAAAACCTAAAAGATATCCCAGTTGCCCAGTTTACAGGAACATCAATGCAGTGACGACAAAGATGTGTGTAGAGGGGTAACTAACGTACATGCAAAAGTTGTTAAGAAGGCGCTTCCGGGAGCCCAAAAATCCAAGTGCCAAGAACTGTGTAAAATTAGGGCCAATCCACGTACCAGCTGCGAAAAGGTGCACGACTTTGGCAAAATCAACTCTGACGAAAGATAATCGTTAGGATGTGCCCCTCACGAGCTTAAACATAGAGCGGACATTTTGGCGTACCAGTTGCTCCCCAAAATAGACCCATGCGGTTACCAAAGTCCATAATTTAGGACCCATTGGCGTAACAAAATGCACGAACAACACACCATTTGCAGAGGCATGTCCCCAGCAGTAAATTATCTTGAGATACACCCCCCGGGGGTTTTATTAAGTATGGCTCTTGCGAAATGTATCTTAATATCTAAAAATCTCTTAAAAGATAAACACGCGCAATCGTTGGAATTCCTGTCTACATATGCTTATAGAATGTCCCCGTGCATAAGATCAGGGGCGTAGGCAGGGACTTGAGCAAGTGTACGCACCTGCTGCAGATGAAATAACAAACTTACTCCCGAACAAGAGGATTGCACGTGTATGCACATCATAATGTGTACGCCCGTGCGTACGTGCGTATGGGCGTACGGCAAGCTACACCCCTGAAGATGGATCGACAGAGGGTTAGACCTTTCGGGACAGCAACCGAAAAATAGGGGAGCAATGAATAGGTCTGTGTATCTGTGTGAATTTTTAAGAAAACAAACTTACTGATCTCGCAGTAATCTCCTTCGTAGCCGGAGGCGCAGATACATGCAAACTGGTTGACCCCGTTCAGACACACGGCTCCGTTCACACAAGGGCTGCTGTCACACTCATTGATGTCTGCAATATAGTGGATAACTTATTTGGCTTTCCTTGTCAGTTAACTGGTCCCACTTTTACTATCAAAGGTGATTTAATCCACAAATAAAGTATATATCCCAACGACGTGACAGCTGGGGGATAAACAAAGTAAAGCGGCCAATCGTGGCAATGATCTTTGGGACTATCTTTCTTTCCGTGATGAGTTCATAATAATAAAAGTGGGGTCTGTATGGTTGCGTACCCATGGAAAAAATTATTTATAGTAATGTTCATTAGTAAAATATGGGTTTGTATTAAAAAAGCATTCCTGCAGGCTTGTAGGTATACCTATTTCACAAAGGTTACCAGCATAACCCGCAGTGCAGTCGCACCGGAAATCATAATTTAGGTCAACACAGGCGCCATTTTGACACGGATTGCTGTCGCATTCATTGATATCTGAAAAAAGGGGAAAAATGACAATGTTCCGAAATCCGCTTGACAACAAAAGTAGACATGATAAGTAAACGGAATATAAAAATAAAATATTTATATTTTTTTAATTTAACACCTACAAAGAAGTGTGTACCCGGGTGTATACATTTACCTATGCACTTTCAATATAAGATAAGAGGGCTATTTATGTGAATCAGGGCCACCGTCTGGCCTTGATTGGTTCAAGAACATTGTTTCAACATAGCATCGCCTCATATTGTAATGGAGCACACATATAAAGATGCCCGTTACAATGACAGTAAAAAAAAGAACAATGAAAGCTAAAATTAGGTGAATTTGATATCCGATCGTCTATTCAGTTTGAATCCTGCTACAATAAGAACAATTATGTTTTAGGACGGATCTGGAACTTTGAAAATGAGGGATGGCGACCAGGGGCGGCTGTCTGCTCTGCGCATACTTGCGACCAGTGGGCGGGTAAAATGGGGGGGGGGGGGGAGGGTCACATTTACACCTCAGATGGCCTTGATTTAGTATGGAAACTCGATATTGTTTTTCTTCAAGGGTCATTTCTTCAAGGGTCGACATGAAGAGTCCTTAACATCCCCTTGCTTGATGGGGGGGGGGGGGATGGGGGGCGCTTCTACATAATGTCACTTTGCGAGGTATTTCGTCTAAAAAGCCGTGTAAGAGAGAGGACCCCCCCTAACACCCACCCCCCTCCCCCTTCCCGACTAGATCTGCCCCTGTTTATCACCAAATTCTATTTAGTTCGATTTCGGACTGGGAGACAAGAAAGTACCAACGGAGCTCTCTCTGCCGGGAGATTGGAAGGTGGCAAGCCATCCTTACCCGGAAGAGACTGTTGACACGACAGGAGCCCCACTCTGCCCAGACCATTGGCCTCTGTCCCCGGTACGGCCCCAGTGAGACTTTTGATGGGCAGTAACACATCCTCATCGACAAAACCGCTGTCCGTGTCGGAATAATAATTAGTATCTTTGCTCATACATTCTCTGTAAATGAAATAGAAAGAAAAACATGCGTTGAAACAAAATAAAACATTCACAGATTATGGTCTATAACACCGAAATGACAGCTTCATTGATTGGGTGTTGTTTTTCTATGATTCACTGGAGGTCATTATTTGTAGCTGATCCCGTAATACCCGAGAGTGATATGATCCTTTGCGGTTACAACTGCTCGTATTGATTCGTCGCCTGGAACATCAACATTTCATGTCAATCCTGTCAGTATATCGCATTGGGGTTAAGGAAAGGGAAACTTACGCTCCGTTGCAGTTGTCCTGTACGAGGCAGTTACAGTAGTACCCGGTGTACTCGGGTTCGGCTACCGGAAGCGAGTCCCCAAGAGGTCCGGAGACAGACCAGTCGGGAGGGGAATTGAACCGGCGCCCGAACTCAAATTCCTGCTCGCAGTAACCGTCAGCCTGTGAACGAAAACATTAGCCAATATTGGCAACTTTTTCTATTCCCATTATTACATTTTCACGTCACCTATGTGCTGGGCGTTAATGTTGCGTATCGAGCTCTTCTTTCCCGCCAAAACTGCAGGGGTGAAAATACAAACAAGAATCAGTCCTTGAATCGTCCAAAAATTCTTTTGTCTATATTTCGCGCATGCCAGACTGCCAAATACAGTCTCTTAGCCTTGCCCGTGATATGAATTAACCACAGGTTTTCAACTTAGTGATAAGCATCAGTTTGTGAGCTTCGCGATGGTTTGATATAAGTAGCAGGGCCGCGACAGAGTACTGTGGTGACCCGGGATAGACACGTTTGCCATATGACAGCCGAAATGGCGATATTTATTAGGTTTCTGAATTTATAGAATGAAACAATCGAGTTTTCTGCAAATTGTGATTTGTATGTCGCATAGGCTTAGATTTTGGCGGGAAAAGCTCGACAAGCGCTTACAGGCCTTCCCACATGTGAGCTAATCACCTGTTTTACACCCAATCAGTATATATCAGTATATCGTGACAAAGAAATCGGGCACATGCAGCTAGGCCGTTTGAATCCATAGCCACAATTCGGCCGTGTGTGACGTCATGTTTCATTATTCTACGCAATGTCACTATGGCAACGATTGACTATTGAAGGGGCCGCAAGGCGGTTTGGGTCACATTTCACGATTTTTAGCCGCCTTCAGATTTAACGGTAGTTGAAATAGTTAACACGACCATCAACTCGGAATAATATGACAATAGCGCGAGTTTGCGGGGCATTAGGCAATTTTATTGTCCCGACATCAAGCTGTAGCAGCCCGCCAATTTTCATTATCGGCCCGTTGCCGCAAGGCCAAGGGTGGATAATGAAAATGAAGCTCACGCTCAAACTCGCGCTATGACTATTATTACGAGTTGAATCTAAATATAAGGCGTTGACTTGTCCCTGCTTCCTTGGTTTAGATCTAATTTCCGCATGCAACGACCAAAGTAAAACATTTTGGGACTAACTGTCCGTAAATCGGAAGCCTTGCCACATTTAGTTGGCCAGTCGCCTTTTATACCATATATATATCATTGCCAAGAAACATGGCACGAGCAACTAGGCAACTAGGCAGGTCAGCGGGCCATTTAAAGCTATAACTACAATTCATTCGTGCGTGAAGTCATGCTTCATTGTTCTATGCAGTGTCGCTATGGCAACGATTGTCGATTGCATTGGCAGCGGGGCGGTTTGAGGCAGAATACAGCGGCATTCACATGTAATGCTATTGTACTAGATAACATGACCACCAACTCGTAATAATGGGCCATATCCGCTCTGTGGCTCACTCAATAGACAATCGTTGCCTTAGTTACACCACTGGCATTGTATAGAACAATGATGTATAACGTCACACAAGAAGCTCTGGTTATCAGTTTCTCGTACGCGATGGGCTATCTCAGCACAATCCTACCTAACCATGTCCTCGCCTGAACGAGGGACTGGATGTGAGAGACTTGTGCTGAGATAAACATATCTCGCACTCGACCCAATCGCATATGCATCTCATCATTATCCTTCAATTCCCCGTGCATTTCATTGACCTAATTTAGCCATCTTTTGCTCAAAAGGTTGCCTTAAACAACAATTATTTTCAGTCACTTACGGCGATGAGAGCCAGCTGTCGGTCAGTGAGTCACTTACGGCGATGAGAGCCAGCTGTTGGTCAGGGAGTCACCTACGGCGATGAGAGCCAGCTGTTGGTCAGGGAGTCACTTACGGCGATGAGAGCCAGCTGTTGGTCAGTGAGTCACTTACGGCGATGAGAGCCAGCTGTTGGTCAGTGAGTCACTTACGGCGATGAGAGCCAGCTGTTGGTCAGGGAGTCACTTACGGCGATGAGAGCCAACTGTTGGTCAGTGAGTCACTTACGGCGATGAGAGCCAGCTGTTGGTCAGTGTGTCAATTACGGCGATGAGAGCCAGCTGTTGGTCAGGGAGTCACTTACGGCGATGAGAGCCAGCTGTTGGTCAGTGAGTCACTTACGGCGATGAGAGCCAGCTGTTGGTCAGGGAGTCACTTACGGCGATGAGAGCCAGCTGTTGGTCAGTGAGTCATTTACGGCGATGAGTGCCAGCTGTTGGTCAGTGAGTCACTTACGGCGATGAGAGCCAGCTGTTGGTCAGGGTGTCACTTACGGCGATGAGAGCCAACTGTTGGTCAGTGAGTCACTTACGGCGATGAGAGCCAGCTGTTGGTCAGTGTGTCACTTACGGCGATGAGAGGCAACTGTTGGTCAGTGAGTCACTTACGGCGATGAGAGCCAGCTGTTGGTCAGCGTGTCAATTACGGCGATGAGAGCCAGCTGTTGGTCAGGGAGTCACTTACGGCGATGAGAGCCAGCTGTTGGTCAGGGAGTCACTTACGGCGATGAGAGCCAGCTGTTGGTCAGTGAGTCACTTACGGCGATGAGAGCCAGCTGTTGGTCAGTGAGTCACTTACGGCGATGAGAGCCAGCTGTTGGTCAGTGATTCACTTACGGCGATGAGGGCCAACTGTTGGTCTGGGAGTCACTTACGGCGATGAGAGCCAACTGTTGGTCAGTGAGTCACTTCCGGCGATGAGAGCCAGCTGTTGGTCAGTGAGTCACTTACGGCGAGGAGAGCCAGCTGTTGGTCAGTGTGTCACTTACGGCGATGAGAGCCAGCTGTTGGTCAGCGTGTCACTTACGGCGATGAGAGCCAGCTGTTGGTCAGGGAGTCACTTACGGCGATGAGAGCCAGTTGTTGGTCAGTGAGTCACTTCCGGCGATGAGAGCCAGCTGTTGGTCAGTGAGTCACTTACCGCGATGAGAGCCAGCTGTTGGTCAGTGATGGTAGAGTAAACCCATCGCAACCCGAGTTCGGATGCTCCGACGGCCGAGTTGAAGACAAAGTCGATAGATATAGACGTCTGGGGGCTGAGTATGAATCCCACGAGACCAGGGTACGAGTCAAAGTCGCACTCGATGGTCACCGCGTCGGCGCACTGTTTGTGGGCCACACGGTGAGATGTCCCGTCCTCCGGGTAGTGGATGATCGGGGCGGCCCACGGGACGGCCGGGTCGACCTCGTATAAGTGACAGTCCGCCGTCGAAGGGTCGAAGGCCGCCACGTGGCAGAGGCTGTCGCCCAGGCAAGCTGAGTCGCACAGGGACTGTGTCGACCCCGACGCCGTGGTGTGGGGCGGCTCCTCCACCTTGCCGCTAGGGGTCACTTCCACCATGGCACACCCGGCTGTTGGGGTACGGGGGGAGTCAGGGGAGGGGGAAACGGGTGGGGTTTGGTGAGGGAGGTCGGGTGGTGTCAGGGTTGGGGAAAACGGATGCGGGTAGGGGAGGGAAGGGGACGGGCGGGGGAGAGAGGGTAGGGGGGAGGAGATGGGGGAGGGGAGAAGGGAGGAGAGGGGGAGGGGAGGGGCATCGTTAGAAAACTGTGCATCTTGGTTGATCTGATACGAGGTCATATATGGCGTAAATCAGTCGTATAACTTAAGCTGACTCCTATCAAGAAAGAGGGGACTTTATTTTTGAGATAATGTTAATATTGAGACAGCAGAACTTGCCACCATCAATTTCTCAGCCAGGACATCACTTCACTCCTTCTTTAAATTACTGCGTATTGGGACGGCTTTATACGGGAGCCCGTTGGTGCCAACGGATGACATTGCTTTATTTACAGATCATCTGGCGCGGCCACCACTTAATTATATGGCGGCGATTATTTGTAAATAAACAAATGTCATCCTTTGGCACCAATGGGCTTTCGTGGTTTTACCACGCAGAAAGGCTATGACGTATAGTCCCATTGATTTTGTGATATATATATATATGCATCAGTAAGAGATATGTAGAAAATCAGCGTCATTAGCATACCAGTGACGACATCGTGGTAGAAGGAAATGGCGTAATCGCCGGTCACGGTGCCGCCGGCTGAAGCAATATCTACACAGCTCTTGGCGTACCCTGGAATATAGACCCGGTGAAATTGCTCTCGCTCATTATGGGGATTACTTCTCGGATAATTCGTCGCTATTCATCATGGAGCCGAACGTGGCGTGATCACCATATGAGTAGAGACCGGATATATGAGTCGTGCCGGGGAGTCCTAAAACACATACTATTTTCCCCTATTTTCATACTCAGAGATCAGGAGTCTATCTAAGCAGCTTGAGCTGCAGATCACGAGCTAGGATAACTTAATCCAACCCCATTTCCTTGTCCAGGAAGAATTCTTTGCCCCATTTAGCCTTCGTTGTGCACAAGGACGGCGTATCACGCCGACATTTTATTTCAATTATTTTTAAATGAGCGACACTTGGAAGTGAAGTTGCGGATAACGCACCGTTCTCGCACGTGCTTCCAGAATACATGGAGACACATGCGCAGTTGGCCACCCCGCCGACGTCAGTGCACGTGCCTCCATTGAGACAAGGGTCGCCATAACAAGCGTCATTCTCTGATGCAGAATAAGACAAAAATTATACAGTAACCGGTAAACTGTAAGGGGAACGCAATTAAAGATAAACAAAAAATTATAGATTATTAAAGAGAACGTTCATCTTTTTTTAAACCCTGATTCATGAGATAAGCGTTAGAACGCTAATTTACCTGCAGATTACTGAAGAATGGCCAATGGCACATATTGTTTGTTGCTGTCAGGCGGCCCCATTGACTTATTGATTTGATGATATGAGGCTATGTCAAATACCTGTTGGGAACTGGGATGATAGCTGGGTTTTACTTAAAAAAATGCATAGACGAAGAAAGAACTTCAAGGCAGGCCCACAATAATTTTAATATTTTTACCAAGTAACTTACCAGATCAGGTCAGCATGTAAACGAATTAGTTTAGTTGGTAGTTACCAGTGGCACAGTCTGTTCCACTGTATCCGGAGGCGCAGTAACATGCGTAGGTTCCATCCCTGTCCACGCAAGATCCGCCATTTTGACACGTCACACCTGAGCAGTCATCTCCAGAAGCATCTTGAAGAAAACGAAACAGAAGTATTTACAAACCAACAAGCTTTGTGAACCTTAAGTCTTTCATTTAATGTAACTGTCTTGGAAATACTGTGCTTCACTTTCATGGTACGGGACATTTGTTTGTTGATTTTTTTTTTTTTTTTTTTAAATATAATTCTTTATTTCATCAAGGCACAGACATTTGTTTGTTGACGGTCAAATATTATAAGCTGGGGCCTTGGGTATCACATAGCAACGTGCCAGTACATATCCTCTAAACCGAGACCTAGACTGCGGTAGAACGTGATCCTGCGGGGTGCATGCGTAGGTACCACGGTTTGGCTATTTATAGAGCCGCTTTACCATACACTTGCAGTTTTACGGTACTCCGGGGACCGGCTTTTCCTTGAGCCTACAACTGCACACTGCATGAACACGCAATGGCGGTTCTATTGTACTCCCGCGAGTGTGATACAATTGAAATGAATTGCAAGACCGTGATCATCGTTACGTTGATATAAGTCACCGAGATTTTGCGTCCAGTGGGACACAAATTGTGTTGCATTTTTCATTTATTAACTGATATTTTCCTGAATAAATCTCTCCAGGTATTGATGAGATAAGATAACGTGGGTATCAACATTTCATTTTGGTGCTTATTTATTTAATGTGTTTAATTTTTTTTAGAGCCGATTGCCTTTAATTTAATGTTAAGTGTGTTTACTGACAATTTCGTGCCTTTTCATTTCTTACTATAATGTGTGACATCATTCCTTTATCTCAAGGGGCTCATTGGTTATACGAAAGGACCCAAGAAACAAGAAATGGTTCTTTAACTGGTACCTAATCGTGCATTACGAACATAGATTCCAGTTATGAATCTAAAACGACACAACAGTGCTCTATCTCGGCAAGGAACAGAACGCTACAATTCGCACTCCGTATAGATCGACGCGTTCGATAAAGCCAGAGTGATTGGAACATTATGAGTTAACTGTCCGGTACTTCAGGACAAACATTAAAATAGTTGATTTGGCAAGGAGGAGCGTGGTCGGTCACGGCTAGCTCATGCAATGCAATAACCGGGCAACGTATGAGCGATCCGTTAGAGAACCGTCAGACAGATACACTGTTGAAATCGAGATTCGATGGAAGATACACTGTTAGCCTCAAGATCCTTTAGAAAGATGCACAGTTAAAGTCGAGATAGTTTAGAAAGATATAATTAAACTGTTAAAGTCGAGATTGATTTGAAAAATATAATCATGCAGTTAAAGTCGAGATCAGTTGGAACGGTCAACTGTTAAAGTGGAGATTAGTAGGAAGGATCCAATGTTCAAGTCGACATTGTCAAAATTCGACCCCCAGCCCCCCTGCGAGTTGATGGGAATGTCCTTGCTTACCCCCACATCCTACGATATCGACTTTCATGCAGATTGTTGTCTGCCAAGTTAAGGGGTAGAAGATCAAGATATTGGTGTAGAAAGGTGGGTCCAGCTGTATGTACTCTGGGTCGGCGGTAGGCATGGTGAACACCTGAAACACCCGACATACACATAGCATAAACACTGTATTTATCAATAGTGGCGCACTTTACGCACAAAAAACTTTTCGTCGTAGCCTCTCTCCGTAGCGTTATTAATACTTATCGTTATTAAAGCAGCCCATTTGCACGCGCCATCTTAGATTTTATACATTTTAGAATCACGACTTATGTTTGCATATGTTCTCTTTGAGTCTGTGAAACAACAATTTCAACATGAAGCTGCTCGGTTTATTTATACCGCGCAGACGTCCTAGAGAGCCGCGGTCGACATCACATAGAATACTGAACAGCGAACAGGCGCGCACGACACATGTCGTGTTTATGTTAATTGTTGATGCTGTAGCACTCACCGTCTCTGTCTCGCCGTCTTGTCTGTAGACGATAGTTGATGTTGAGTCCGTGGCGATGCCGACTTTGAAGGATTGCACTCGCGTCGTTGGATCCACACCATAAATGCCAATCGCCCAAATTTTATAATGCCCCCCTAGCGGAATCTGAGGTATGGAAGGAGACATTCGTATGCTTTAAACTTAATAGAAAGCGGATTTGTTTTCGATTTATTTCACTGACTGAGTACACAGGAAACGTGAGAGATGAAAGCAGATTACAAATGTTAATTGTATGGCCAGATTAGCTGACGAATGAGATATTCTTGTAACTAAAATAATTGCATGGGGTCTGCACAGGATGCCTCAAACTGGGCAATAAAGCTGTGGAAAATGCACAAATCTATGACGTAGTACACACACCTAACGATGAGCTGCCAAGCAAAAAAAACACTTTCTTCCCTTAAACGTTACAGGTCTGTTAAATGTGAATGGTAATCGGCCATTTTAACAGCACATGATGCCAATTTAAATTTTAATTGACGGGAAAAAGTTGTATAAAATAGCTTTGAAAAAGCGCCATGTTATTACCGAGAGCCACTGGGATGTGTCGATGGTCGAAGCACACCACCCCGCTAAGGTGTAACTGGCTTTGCTTGCCCGATTACTCCCCTGGGAGGTTGAGGAATCGAAGGTGGCGGCGCTTGCTTCCTCGGTCAGCCGATGATCGCACCCTACGACATCGACAGCAATGCACTACATTCATCACATATGTGTAATTCTGGACAGATGAGGGGTACGTGAGAGACATAATTTGGAGATCCTGTAACCGTTGTCCAACACCCACCCTTCGATCTTTTCTTTCTCGGCCGTCAAAGACTTTATTGAAAAACGTTTGCAGGTGAAACACGTACATCAAAACCATTACTGAAACAAAACCAAAAACACTGACTTGATGACTGATGGGATAGATGTACTCACAGTATTCCATGCTGTCACAGGTTGCGACATCACAATACGCCCAGGAAGGGTAATTGTAGCCCCAATACGTAAAGTAGTCGTCTGTGAGACACCACAACCCTGAGCTATCGTAGTCTGGGTTGCGACAGTGATTTGCCACAGTAGTCATGGAAGTTTCAGCGACGAAATGCTCTTCAAGGAAGCCCCAGTTCTCCCACGGGACGCAGTTGAAGCCATTTACGCCGAGGCTATGCGTGCCAACGTACTCCAGCGAGAGTGGTGTCTCCTGGCAAGCTGTCGAAGCCACATAGGTCAAGCGTCAATAAAATCACCTCTCATTATGACGATATTATGACGGAAACCGTTAGTAGCATAGTTAGGTTTGCAAATTACTCTTCGCAAACGACCATTATGAAGAAGGGCCTGACATTCTGTCAGCAATATTAATATTAATAGCATAGTTATTTTAGATTTAAACAGAAATTAATATTTCGTTGGACGGATATATATATTGTATATATAAGTATATATTGTATATATATAAGTATCTATACATTATATAAATAAGTATATATATATCTATATATTTAAAATATGTTATTTAATACTTACTTTCCAGTTTGCAGAAGCCATACCCGTTGCTGGTGTCGCCGACTGTACTACAGATAGGGCGGACGTCAAAAGTTATTACACACCGGAAATGGTAATTTCCACTGTCGCTGAAGGGGAAGACGCACGGAGCGCCACCCCCAGTCCCTTCGTACGTCTCCACGACAGCCTGGGAGGCGACTGGGGTCAGGAAGCAGAGGTCAGAGGTTAGCTCAGGTCAAGGTCGTTGCCATAACGATCGTACAGCTGACAGTTGTATCAGTTGTTGTCTTTAGGCCAAGACAAGTTCTTTATAAAATTATTATAATATCTAAAAACACAATGCACATTAAGATCAACTGCGTTATGCTAACTACAGAGTTAATTAAGTGGTGGATGTAATAACGATGTTGATAACATCAAAAATGCTTAATGTTGACATTAAATAATGTTGACCCTGTATAAAAAAAATCCTTTAAATAAATTTAGCATAATTTACAGAGGGCGACGATTTTATTGATTAATTGAATTAAAGTTTGCACGAAAAGCATTGACAAACTGCATATTACTCTTGTTGCAAGAGAGGCTATTTAACCGGATATCTTCAATATGTTTTTGCACTGGACGATTTAAAAAAGCATGCTTATAGAAAATGAAATGAAACAAATGACCGCCGAAAATGTTCATAATTTAACAATTACAAGTCAACAAGTTATGATGATAGTTCCATTAGATCTTAATGGAAAGCTCATCAATTCGTTTAAATTTAAATAACAAAACATAATCATTGAATGCGACGGGTGCATATAGTCATTTGTAATTTTGATATTTTGGAAACAAAAATAAAAAACTGATTCCGTTTTACTAACCTGTATATATAAGACATGCCAAAGTAGGCAAAATTGTCATCAAGCCCTCCTTTCCTCCCATGGCGAAATCTTCGCCGATGCGACACACTTTAAATTACAATATACGGATCTATATGTGACATATATCCTCTGTAAATAAAACAAGTATTGAATGCAGCTATCGAATCAAAGTTTACTACATTAACTCGTATATCAACTCGTATATTGACTCGTATATCAATTCGTATATCAACTCGTATATTAACTCGTATATTAATTCGTATATCAACTCGTATATTAACTCTTATATCAACTCGTATATTAACTCGTATATCAACTCGTATATTAATTCGTATATCAACTCATATATTAACTCGTATATCAACTCGTATGTCAACTCGTATATTACCTCGTATATCAACTCGTATATCAACTCGCATATTAACTCCTCCTCTCGCTTGATGTTTATCTCAACATAAAATGCGCAAACGCGTTAATGGTCACAGTACAGAAGAAAAAAAGTCTTGGGTTTCTATTTTATATCATTCTAGGCATTTTCATTGTAAAATATCACTATATGGCAAATCGCCTCATACTTGCGTCATGATAAGGCCGTTATAATTTAATTAAGGGCCTTCAATAGCAGTTTGTAATGCTCACTTTGAAAAAGCTTCGTTCAATTGCATGGCAATGCGGTAAAGATACGTACCTTCACTTAGAATCTCCGCCGCTTTTTGATCAGTCTGACGGCCGAGCCCATTGTACAGACCACATGATCTGCGCGACTGCTGGCATCTCTATGGCAACAACACATACAACAAATGACCTCTACTCCGGCTGTCGTTCAAAGAGAGAGAGAGAGATCATTACTAGTGTATTAGAGATGGAGTGCGGTGGGTAGGGGCGGTGGGGATATCATGTCACGGTTTGGTCATCCCTAAAGATGTTACTTATTGCTGCAAAAAGATTCTTTCTGTGTGCAAAAATATTGGAAAATCAATAACATTTTAAATGTAACGACAGCTGAAACGTAACATAGCTATATAAGTAAATAACGCTCTTTAATCAAATTTATTTGTCATCAAGGTATTTGCACGTCAGAACTAGGTAGGATATTGAATAGGAATGTTGCAAGATGTGGTCTCGAGTTACTAATCGGCTATGGTTGACTAGACACGCCTGACGTCAGGCATTGTGCACGGGTCTATCGGGTAACACGAAGAGATGATAATTGGCTCCGATGTGTAAGACAACCTTCTTCTTCCAAGGCCAAAGCGTGTGGCTCTGTTTCCGTAATGGGACAGTTTTTGTTGCCATCTCGTAATTGAGCTGAAATGTACAACGCGACCTTGTCAGCTTGTTTAACGGAAAAGGTTTCACAAGGCGATACAATTACTCCCGAAACCCGTGTTAAATGCGTCTCCACTAGGTCGCTCGATAAATTCGTGTTTTTCGCTTCTTGCTGGCACTGCATACACAGCCAGGGCTCGTAGGTTCGAAACGGCTGACGTTGGATATTTCGTTCAACTCCATGCTTATGTCTTATTAGAGGACAAACTAGCCACCGGCAATTACGCACGAAAAACGGCCTTTCATCGTAGCCTCTGATGATCCTGGCAATGCTATTATTCAGAACAATTTTTTTTTCGCTGAAAATAGTTGCATTTTTTTTTATTGCCAGTGAAGTTAATTCGAGTAGCGCCAATTTAAGTTCAAGTGGTGTTTCTGAACACTGCCCCTGTTTTCCAACCGATACATATGCGTCCCTGCCGCCAATTCCCTACCCAATTCTGAGTTCCCCCCTCCATTTCCCGCCATCTGAGTCTCTCCCCTCCATTCACTGCCCTCTGAGTCACTCCTCGCCATTCCCTGCCCCCTGATTCTCTTCCTTCCATTCACCGCCCTCTGAGTCTCTCCCCTCCATTCCCTGTCCTCTGAGTCTCTTCCTTCCATTCACTGCCCTCTGAGTCCCACCTCTCTATTCTCTGCCCTCTGAGTCTCTCCTCTCCATTCCCTGCCCTCTGAGTCTCTCCCGTCCACGCCATGCCCTCTGAATCTCTCCCCCCCCATTCCCTGTCCTCTGATTCTCTCCCTTCCATTCACTGCCCTCTGAGTCACTCCTCTCCATTCCCTGTCCTCTGATTCTCTTCCTTCCATCCACTGCCATCTGAGTCACTCCTCTCCATTCCCTGTCCTCTGATTCTCTCCTCTCCATTCTCTGCCCTCTTAGTTTCCCCCTTCATTTCCCGCCCTCTGATTCTCTCCTTTCAATTCCTTGCCCTCTGAGTCACTCCTCTCCATCCACTGCCCTCTGAGTCTCTCCCCTCCATTCCCTGCCCTCTGAGTCTCTCCCCTCCATTCCCTGCCCTCTGAGTCACTCCTCTCCATCCACTGCCCTCTGAGTCTCTCCCCTCCATTCCCGGCCCTCTGATTCTCTCCCCTCCATTCCCTGTCCTCTGAATCTCTCCTCTCTATTCCATGCCCTCTGATTCTCTTCCTTCGATTCACTGCCCTCTGATTCTCTTCCTTCCATTCACTACTCTCTGAGTCTCCCTTTCATTCCCAATCCTCTGAGTCTCTCCCCTCCATTCCCTGCCCTCTGAGTCACTCCTCTCCATCCACTGCCCTCTGAGTCTCTCCCCTCCATTCCCTGCCCGCTGATTCTCTTCCTTCCATTCACTACTCTCTGAGTCTCCCTTTCATTCCCTGCCCTCTGAGTCTCCCTTTCATTCCCAATCCTCTGAGTCTCTCCCCTCCATTCCCTGCCCTCTGAGTCACTCCTCTCCATCCACTGCCCTCTGAGTCTCTCCCCTCCATTCCCTGTCCTCTGATTCACTCCCTTCCATTCACTGCCCTCTGAGTCACTCCTCTCCATTCTCTGCCCTCTGAGTCTTTCCCCTCCATTCGCTGTCCTGTGATTCTCTTCCTTCCGTTCACTGCCCTTTGAGCCTCCCTTTCATGCCCTGCCCTCTGAGTCTCCCACCTCCATTCCCTGCCCTCTGAGTCACTCCTCTCCATTCCCGGCCCTCTGAGTCACTCTTCTCCATTCCCTGCCCTCTGAGTCTCTCCCCTCCATTCCCTACCCTCTCAGTCTCTCCCCTCCATTCCCTGCCCTCTGAGTCACTCCTCTCCATTCACTGCCCTCTAATTCTCTCCCCTCCATTCCCTGTCCTCTGAATCTCTCCTTTCTATTCCCTGCCCTCTGATTCTCTTCCTTCCATTCTCTGCCCTCTGAGTCTCCCTTTCACTCCCTATCCCCTGAGTCTCCCACCTCCATTCCCTGCCCTCTGAGTCACTCCTCTCTATTCCCTGCCCTCTGATTCTCTCCCCTCCATTCCCTGCCCTCTGATTCTCTCCCTTCCATTCACTGCCCTCTGAGTCTCCCACCTCCATTCCCTGCCTTCTGAGTCACTCCTCTCTATTCCCTGCCCTCTGAGTCACTCCCCTCCATTCCCTGCCCTTTGATACTCTCCCCTCCATTCCCCGCCCTCTGATTCTCTCCTTTCAATTCCTTGCCCTCTGAGTCTCCCACCTCCATTCCCTGCCCTCTGAGTCACTTCTCTCCATTCCCTGCCCTCTGAGTCTCGCCTCTCCATTCTCTGCCCTCTGAGTCTCGCCTCTCCAATGCCTGCCCTCTGAGTCTCGCCTCTCCAATCTAGGGCCCCTGAGGGGGGTTAGCCATGTCGCGTGTCGATTTTAAGAAAAAGGTCCGTGTCGCGTGTCGATTTTAAGAAAAGGTCCATGCCGCGTGTCGATTTTAAGAAAAGTTCCATGTCGCGTGTCGCTAAGTCTTATGTCGCATGTCGATTCTAGGACAACCCAAATGTCGCGTTGTCGATTTTAAAAATCGCCGTATCGCCGTGTCGAAAAAGCCCTTATGGGGCCCTCAATCTCTGCCCTCTGAGTTTCCCCCTGGTTTTTCCGCACTCTGATTCTCTTCCTTCCATTCACTGCCCTCTGAGTCTCTCCCCTTCATTCCCTGTCCTCTGAGTCTCTTCCTTCCATTCACTGCCCTCTGAGTCCCACCTCTCTATTCTCTGCCTTCTGAGTCTCTCCCCTCCATTTCCCGCCCTCTGATTCTCTCCCTTCCATTCACTGCCCTCTGAGTCACTCTTCTCCATTCCCTGCCCTTTGATTCTCTCCCCTCCATTCCCCGCCCTCTGGTTCTCTCCTCTCTATTCCCTGCCCTCTGAGTCTCTCCCCTCCATTCCCTGCCCTTTGATTCTCTCCCCTCCATTCCCCGCCCTCTGATTCTCTCCTTTCAATTCCTTGCCCTTTGGTGCCTCCCACCTCCATTCCCTGCCCTCTGAGTCACTCCTCTCCATTCCCTGCCCTCTGATTCTCTCCCCTCCATTCCCGGCCCTCTGATTCTCTTCCTTCCATTCACTACTCTCTGAGTCTCCCTTTCATTCCCTGCCCTCTGAGTCTCCCTTTCATTCCCAATCCTCTGAGTCTCTCCCCTCCATTCCCTGCCCTCTGAGTCACTCCTCTCCATCCACTGCCCTCTGAGTCTCTCCCCTCCATTCCCTGTCCTCTGATTCACTCCCTTCCATTCTCTGCCCTCTGAGTCTCTCCCCTCCATTCGCTGTCCTCTGATTCTCTTCCTTCCGTTTACTGCCCTTTGAGCCTCCCTTTCATTCCCTGCCCTCTGAGTCTCCCACCTCCATTCCCTGCCCTCTGAGTCACTCCTCTCCATTCTCTGCCCTCTGAGTCTCTCCCCTCCATTCGCTGTCCTCTGATTCTCTTCCTTCCGTTCACTGCCCTTTGAGCCTCCCTTTCATTCCCTGCCCTCTGAGTCTCCCACCTCCATTCCCTGCCCTCTGAGTCTCTCCCCTCCATTCCCTGCCCTCTGAGTCACTCCTCTCCATCCACTGCCCTCTGAGTCTCTCCCCTCCATTCCCGGCCCTCTGATTCTCTCCCCTCCATTCCCTGTCCTCTGAATCTCTCCTTTCTATTCCCTGCCCTCTGATTCTCTTCCTTCCATTCTCTGCCCTCTGAGTCTCCCTTTCATTCCCTATCCTCTGAGTCTCACCCCTCCATTCCCTGTCCTCTGATTCTCTTCTTTCCGTTCACTGCCTTTTGAGTCTCCCTTTCACTCCCTATCCTCTGAGTCTCCCACCTCCATTCCCTGCCCTCTGAGTCACTCCTCTCTATTCCCTGCCCTCTGATTCTCTCCCCTCCATTCCCTGCCCTCTGATTCTCTCCCTTCCATTCACTGCCCTCTGAGTCTCCCACCTCCATTCCCTGCCTTCTGAGTCACCCCTCTCTATTCCCTGCCCTCTGAGTCTCTCCCCTCCATTCCCTGCCCTTTGATACTCTCCCCTCCATTCCCCGCCCTCTGATTCTCTCCTTTCAATTCCTTGCCCTCTGAGTCTCCCACCTCCATTCCCTGCCCTCTGAGTCACTCCTCTCCATTCCCTGCCCTCTGAGTCTCGCCTCTCCATTCTCTGCCCTCTGAGTCTCGCCTCCCCATTCCCTGCCCTCTGAGCCTCGCCTCTCCAATCTAGGGCCCCTGAGGGGGGTTAGCCATGTCGCGTGTCGATTTTAAGAAAAAGGTCCATGTCGCGTGTCGATTTTAAGAAAAGGTCCATGTCGCGTGTCGATTTTAAGAAAAGGTCCATGTCGCGTGTGGATTTTAAGAAAAGTTCCATGTCGCGTGTCGCTAAGTCTTATGTCACATGTCGATTCTAGGACAACCCAAATGTCGCGTTGTCGATTTTAAAAATCGCCGTGTCGCCGTGTCGAAAAAGCCCCTATGGGGCCCTCAATCTCTGCCCTCTGAGTTTCCCCCCCGTTTTTCCGCCCTCTGATTCTCTTCCTTCCATTCACTGCCCTCTGAGTCTCTCCCTTCCATTCCCTGTCCTCTGAGTCTCTCCTCTCCATTCTCTGCCCTCTTAGTTTCCCCCTTCATTTCCCGCCCTCTGATTCTCTCCTCTCAATTCCTTGCCCTCTGAGTCTCTCCCCTCCATTCCCTGCCCTCTGAGTCTCTCCTCTCCATTCTCTGCCCTCTTAGTTTCCCCCTTCATTTCCCGCCCTCTGATTCTCTCCTCTCAATTCCTTGCCCTCTGAGTCGCTCCCCTCCATTCACTGTCCTCTGAGTCTCTCCCCTTTATTTCCTGCCCTCTGAGTTTTCCCCTCTATTTCCCGCCCTCTGATTCTCTCCCCTCCACGCCCTGTTCTTTGAGTCCCCCCCTCCCCCTTTATTCCCTGCCCTCTGAGTCTCCCTTTCATTCCCTGCCCTCTGAGTCTCTCCCCTCCATTTCCCGCCCTCTGAGTCTCTCTTCTCCATTCCCTGCCCTCTGAATCTCTCCCCCCTCTATTCCCTGCCCTCTGAGTCTCTCCTCTCCATTCACTGCCCTCTAATTCTCTCCCCTCCATTCCCTGTCCTCTGAATCTCTCCTTTCTATTCCCTGCCCTCTGATTCTCTTCCTTCCATTCTCTGCCCTCTGAGTCTCCCTTTCATTCCCTATCCTCTGAGTCTCACCCCTCCATTCCCTGTCCTCTGATTCTCTTCTTTCCGTTCACTGCCCTTTGAGTCTCCCTTTCACTCCCTATCCCCTGAGTCTCCCACCTCCATTCCCTGCCCTCTGAGTCACTCCTCTCCATTCCCTGCCCTCTGAGTCACTCCTCTCCATTCCCTGCCCTCTGATTCTCTTCCTTCCATTCTCTGCCCTTTGAGTCTCCCTTTCACTCCCTATCCTCTGAGTCTCCCACCTCCATTCCCTGCCATCTGAGTCACTCCTCTCTATTCCCTGCCCTCTGATTCTCTCCCCTTCATTCCCTGCCCTCTAATTCTCTCCCCTCCATTCCCTGTCCTCTGAATCTCTCCTTTCTATTCCCTGCCCTCTGATTCTCTTCCTTCCATTCTCTGCCCTCTGAGTCTCCCTTTCATTCCCTATCCTCTGAGTCTCCCACCTCCATTCCCTGCCATCTGAGTCACTCCTCTCTATTCCCTGCCCTCTGATTCTCTCCCCTTCATTCCCTGCCCTCTGATTCTCTCCCTTCCATTCACTGCCCTCTGAGTCTCCCACCTCCATTCCCTGCCTTCTGAGTCACTCCTCTCTATTCCCTGCCCTCTGAGTCTCTCCCCTCCATTCCCTGCCCTTTGATACTCTCCCCTCCATTCCCCGCCCTCTGATTCTCTCCTTTCAATTCCTTGCCCTCTGAGTCTCCCACCTCCATTCCCTGCCCTCTGAGTCACTCCTCTCCATTCCCTGCCCTCTGAGTCTCGCCTCTCCATTCTCTGCCCTCTGAGTCTCGCCTCCCCATTCCCTGCCCTCTGAGCCTCGCCTCTCCAATCTAGGGCCCCTGAGGGGGGTTAGCCATGTCGCGTGTCGATTTTAAGAAAAAGGTCCATGTCGCGTGTCGATTTTAAGAAAAGGTCCATGTCGCGTGTCGATTTTAAGAAAAGGTCCATGTCGCGTGTGGATTTTAAGAAAAGTTCCATGTCGCGTGTCGCTAAGTCTTATGTCACATGTCGATTCTAGGACAACCCAAATGTCGCGTTGTCGATTTTAAAAATCGCCGTGTCGCCGTGTCGAAAAAGCCCCTATGGGGCCCTCAATCTCTGCCCTCTGAGTTTCCCCCTCGTTTTTCCGCCCTCTGATTCTCTTCCTTCCATTCACTGCCCTCTGAGTCTCTCCCTTCCATTCCCTGTCCTCTGAGTCTCTCCTCTCCATTCTCTGCCCTCTTAGTTTCCCCCTTCATTTCCCGCCCTCTGATTCTCTCCTCTCAATTCCTTGCCCTCTGAGTCTCTCCCCTCCATTCCCTGCCCTCTGAGTCTCTCCTCTCCATTCTCTGCCCTCTTAGTTTCCCCCTTCATTTCCCGCCCTCTGATTCTCTCCTCTCAATTCCTTGCCCTCTGAGTCGCTCCCCTCCATTCACTGTCCTCTGAGTCTCTCCCCTTTATTTCCTGCCCTCTGAGTTTTCCCCTCCATTTCCCGCCCTCTGATTCTCTCCCCTCCACGCCCTGCTCTCTGAGTCCCCCCCTCCCCCTTTATTCCCTGCCCTCTGAGTCTCCCTTTCATTCCCTGCCCTCTGAGTCTCTCCCCTCCATTTCCTGCCCTCTGAGTCTCTCTTCTCCATTCCCTGCCCTCTGAATCTCTCCCCCCTCTATTCCCTGCCCTCTGAGTCTCTCCTCTCCATTCACTGCTCTCTGAGTCCCCCCTCCACGCCCTGCCCTCTGAGTCTCTCTCCCCCTCTATTCCCTGCTGTCTCAGTCTCTCCCCTCCACACCCTGCCTTCTGAGTCTCTCTCCCCCTCTATTCCCTGCCCTCTCAGTCTCTCCCCTCCACGCCCTGCCCTCTGAGTCTCCCCCCCCCCCCTCCCCTCCAATCCCTGCCCTCTGAATCTCCCGTTCATTCCCTGCCCTAAAAGACGCTGCCCTCACTTCCCTGCTCTCCAAGTCTCCCCCTTCCATTCCCTGCCGAATTGAAGGGGGCGGTATTATTGAGAGTATCACCTCAGTGTATATTCGCGCTGGTCGATAAGACGCGCCAGGACGTGATCTCCCTGCAGCGGGCGTTCCGTTTGGGACGGACAATTTGATATCCAGGGACGGGGGGAGGGGGGTGGGATGGGTGGGCTATGGTCTTTGGGTGGATGCCAACACATGTTTGGGGTTCGACGAAAGCTGCATTTTGTTTGGGGAAGGTCAGTATATTGAGGCTTCTTGTCATGGCTTGAATTAAAATAGAGGAAATTTTTTTGGTTACAGGCCAAGTAATATCGTTTTTAAGACAAAGTTCAGAGCCAGATTTGTTTTTCACAACAAAAACATCCCTCCCCTCCTTCCCTGGATTTCAACTGATCCGTTCATCAAAAATGCTTGTGCTGTGAAGAACGAGTGACATCTACCGTCGGGAAGAGTGTTCTACCGTGAGCATGCGGAGCGCCACCGTGCGACGAGCTTCAGTGGTGGAGTTTCCTGGCAGGTTCCTGGTCCTAACTTTACGCGCTTTGGTGGCCGGTTACTTTACAGTTGGAGTTGTTTCATACGGAGCCCTATATGACGTGAAACTGCCCTGGGCCGAGCGGGAGCCTGTCTAGCCCATCTGGTAAGCAGACTAAGCTGCAGATCAAGAGGTCGTGGGTTGAAACCCTCGCACATGCATCTGGGGCAAGTTTCATCCAACCCCCTTTAATTGTCCCCGGGTGGTTTGTTGATCCAGTTGCCTTTCACGTGCACAACAGCCGCCTAAAACGCCAACATTTCCATTTGAAATTCCCTAGCTGTAGTGCTAGCGTTTCCGCTGGGTGTACCGAAAGGTCTATTCTAGTATATCAGTGAAATGTAACCAACCTAGTCGTTTATCTTTGAAACAGCCGCCATCTTTTTACGAATGTCTCGCGTGGTTTCTTTGGGATGTCCGGGACATGCCGTTCGGATATGGGCGAAAAAATATGTCGGGCGGTACGCCGATGCGTAATGTGTGTATTCGGGAGATTCATTCGGAGATGAACCAGGTCCATCTCCCGGCAGAGGGCGTCATGATGTAAGGAAGGAGCAACCTCTTCTGGGAGAGTGGTACCGGGGCAACCAAACAATGTACCGAGCGACCACACGCTTCCTGCAGTTGCCATTGCCATCGCAGCAACAAGGCTTGTGTGTGGATATGCATATGACATCGGCTGTCTGGCTTTATCCGAGACCTAGACGTCATATTATGAAGATCTCATAATTTTGTTCGATAGTATATAAAATAAAACATTCCCCGTCTCCAGAGTACTATAAATTGCTAAATTTACCATGAATATATTGCAAATATTTATTTGGACTGAGGATAATACTGGCTGCAAAGGAATTGCACACTATAATATAACTGTGTTATGTTTATTTTTGCTGCTCGTAAACGTACGACCAACCGTTAAACAGACGGATCCATACTCCGACACTAAGCCCCGCCCACGCTTGAGTCATTTTTCTTAATCGTGAGTATGAAATTGACAATCATGATGACGATGGTAGGTACAATTAAGGGAGAAGTCCTCATCTCTGAAAGTGACAAGAAAGTGACATGCTGCTTTGTTTGGCGGAATTGTTTGTCGGACATAACGCCCGTGGAAAACTGTTTTCACCACATGATTGGATAAAAGCAACATTGACGTCAATGAACGCTTTGTGAAACGTCGCTCCCCTGACGTTATGCCCATGGTACATCCAGCGAAGTTTCCGAAACATTTCACTGGTGTATCCTGGCAACTTTGTGACCGAAGTTTCAATTTGGGAGACAAAATGTCCACATCATTATGTTGATGTTTCGAAAGTCCAAAACAAGTCGGACACAAAGTAACCGATAATTTTAGATATGTCATGGCCATAACGCGTGCACCGATGTCATCAGAATACCACATCTTGCTCCCTCGAAGGCCGCGTCATCCTCGCGCGGGGCCATCATGACGCATGCAAGCACAAGACATAATGATATATCCTGCAATAGCGTGGCTGAGTGCTGAAACCAAAAAACTTAAAGTTTAAAGTACATCCTTTGTGCAGTAAGCTCATAAATATCTACACCTTTAACACTCCCAAAGATCGCTGATTATTCTTAAAATAAAAACCCCAATTTATCACAGAACAATTTGATCCGGTTTATGAACTTAGTATCCGAATAGTTCACTCACTACAGTAACAGATATAACGTCATGAACTCCTCCCATCACATCCGTCAGTACTAAACATCTCGTAACTCCATGCACGCATACCAATAATTGCCTTTACACCATTGACAGTAAAAATCTTAGATGATGGCGTTATGATATATGGGTTTTGTGAAAGCATACATTTTTTTTGTCCCCAAATTAGTGCACTCCAACTGGGCTCAGCCGGGAGCCGGAACTCTTGGACGGCAAGATTTTTGGCGCATTATGACGAAATCTAGCTCTTGCACCATAGGGTGATTGTCTCTATTGAACGCTCGTCGCACCGTTTAATTTCGTAACAAAATCACCCACCAGATGGAAGCACCAGGCATCAACAGGATTGGTTCACCAGGCTAAGGCACTGTTCATCGATTTTCAATTCGCCGAATTGCAAAAAAAGAGTAAAAATAACAAGTAGTGTGTTTTTAGATAGTGAATAAACAACAGCATTTTGATAGCCATACATATTTTTTCTGAATTTCAGATGACTGCAATTAATTCCAATATATGCAATAGATTAAATATGTTTGTCAAGGTTTTCACAACCGAAGGTAAACCTTATTTTAGCCTAAATTTGGGGGTGTTAGACAGACCACGACATTTCGGTTTTTTTCTGAATTTTTTGCATTAATCTTTTGCCTACTACATTAGCGAGGGCGTATCCAGGATATCCTGGGGCAGCGGGGCGGGGAGTGGGGGTGGGGGGTGGGGTGGGGTGGGGGTGTACTTCAGATGAGATGAGATGTAGGCTACTTTCCTGCTGTATGATTAGTATGCGTACCCCATGCCCAGTGGTATGTTTGGCAACTGTTTCACTGAAAAAGCAACCATGCCAGGATATCGTCAAAGGAGGGGGTTAGGGCGGGGGGGGGGGGGGGGTGGAGATAATTCAAAGTGTATATTTTATGATTTGTGGGTCCACTTCATGGGGTGGGGGGAGGAGCGGTGATCCGCACAAGGCCGGCCGTACAAGCCATCAGTAAATTTCCTGAAGACCTGCAACCGTAGTTTTTCACTTAATAAGCGCAACTTCGTAGTTAACTATTTACAGAAAATTCCAAGGGAAAAATGTTTTTCTTTTAAGCGAGAGTGGAAAAATATTATTATAGCATATGTTAAGCCTCACAAAGAGACTCAGCTCTCGCAACAACTTGTTCAGGAAAAAAAATTCTAATGGCGTATATGGCTATAACATGCATGCACATATTTACTGGAAAATGGAAAGTACGAGGTCCCACCAACGAAAGAAGACAACTGCGAGCACTAGCACGATTCAACTGCGTCCTGTTTAGAGAAACCTATGCAACGTGTGAATATTGTCAAAACCGAATATGTGTCCCCTTAAATCACTTTTTTTCACTCGTGTAACAAATACCACGCGGCTAGAGAGATGTTCTGGACTGAAATAGTTAACCAAAATAGAGTCCAGTTTTCCTCCTACCTATTTACTTTAAGTGAAAAGTAACCACTCTAATTTTAGGCCATAGACCAAATCTGTACGAATACTGCGATGATTTAGACTTGTTCACCACAAGAAGTGGCAGGGCAAGGCAGGCTCTGTCCTTTGAGCCGCGTCGGCCCTATTACTAATGACGACAGTATTGTCAAATGACATTGTAAATATTTTATTGTGTGTTAATATTCATCATCGTTGTACCATTATTAGTGTTACCATTATTACTATGTTATTTATGTATTTATCTGTAACTTTGTACGTTGCTTGAGATCTCCATCGAGTGGAGGAAAATAAATTACATTATTACATACATTATTTAAACCGGGAATTAATTATTTCCACCGGGAATTAATTATTTCCACCGGGAATTAATTGTTTCCACCGGGAATAAATTATTTCCACCTGGAATTAATTATTTCCACCCGGAATTAATTATTTCCACCTGGAATTAGTTATTTCCACCTGGAATTAATTATTTCCACCTGGAATTAATTATTTCCACCTGGAATGCATTTTTTTATGCATGGCCCTAATAGACTTCCGGTGGAAATAATTAATTGCAGGTGAAAATAATTAATTGCAGGTGAAAATAATTAATTCCAGGTGGAAATAATTAATTCCAGGTGGAAATAATTAATTCCAGGTGGAAATAATTAATATTCCAGGTGGAAATAATTAATTCCAGGTGGAATTTTTTTATTCCCGGTTTAAATCATGTATTCCCGGTGGAAATTAATAATTCCAGGTGCAAATAATTTATTCCCGTGGGAAATAATGTATTCTCGGTTTTAATAATTTATTCCGGGTTTAAATAATTTATTCCCGGTGCAAATAATTTATTTCCGGTTTTAATAAATTGTTCCCGGTTTAAATCATTTATTCCCGGTGGAAATAATTTATTCCAGGTGGAAATAATTTATTCCCGGTGGAAATAATTAATTCCCGGTGAAAATAATTAATTCCCGGTTTAAATAATTTATTCCCGGTGGAAATAATTAATTCCAGGTTTAAATCATTTATTCCCGGTGGAAATAATTCCTTTATGGTTTTAAAGCTCCGTAAAAAAATCGATCAAATTTTTTTTAAATGCATGGCCCTAATAGGCTTCCGTACATTGGTGACTTCCTTGCAGTAGGCCTATAGCACGAACAATGAAAGTAAGTAGTCGGAGGTTTTAGGAATGCAAATGGATAAAAGTAAATAGTGTGATATGTATAATATAGCATAAAAGGCTACGGTAGACAAGAGAACTCGAAGGCTCCCCTTTAATTATTTAAAGGCACACCTTTAAATAAAGTAATTAAAGGCGTGCTGTTAACTTTACATGCACGCCCTTAAAGTCCATCTCTTGGGGGGGGTATTTGTTTCTAAACCACTTTCAAATATACATTTCTCAGTGGTTACTAAAGCCATTTATCAGATGCAATTATTTTACAATGTCTCTTATGCCATAAATATTAATATCTAAAGTCACCAAAATAAACTCAAGCAGTAAACGATCCATTTCCAAACCCCCGCCCAGAGTAGAGATTTGTGACGTCACAAGATGAACCGGTTTGAGTGCGCCTCGCTCGCTTCGACTGCCCGCGGTGTTTGAATGTAGCCTACGTGCGGAAGGGAAGCTCAAATGTTTATTTCGGTTAAAATTAACTCATGATGAATATTTGCCACATGTAGATGTAGATAGACCTAGATCAATTACATTAGAGGTGTGTGAATGTTGGTTAGCGCAACATTCGTGACACTGACACTGACAGAAAACAAACAGATGCAGTGGCCGGGTGCCACTGCCAGTGTGTTGCCAGCCTACGTTTCTTCCCAAAAATGAAAAGGGTGGGCTAGGCTACAGTAGTGGACGGGCCGTCGCAGGGATGTCCGTCGAATCGTA
The DNA here is from genome assembly GCA_964019135.1 of Arenicola marina. Lineage (NCBI taxonomy): Eukaryota > Metazoa > Annelida > Polychaeta > Arenicolidae > Arenicola > Arenicola marina. The sequence goes on from OZ025264.1 coordinate 19,403,120, forward strand.
GACATAGAATCTAGATCCAGGGTTAAATGAAATGTATGTACTAAAAGAAGTTGTTCATGCACCTCAGAACTTGACAGAACGGAGGGAGGGCGACATTTATCGGCCTAGCATAAAAAATCACACCCAGCGCACATCTCGTAATAGTCTTCATCGCGTACTTTTTATAGTAATACTTGTGGACACCCAAACGTTATGGTGTCCAGTTGGGACAAACAACTAAGTAGCTTTTCACTAATGTGTCTGCTGGTCGCCGAATTAATACTTTATATGATTACAAGGCATATTTGCAGGTTTTTGATCTAGATCCCATGATATAATAAGCCTCACTTTTTATGAATGAAGCGTTCGCACCTCTTCCGAAAATACTGTTTTGCGTAGGGCGTTTTGAGGTTTTCAACGTTTACAGTCCCTTGGGCTTAGCAATCTGTCTTCATTCGAGGTGGCTCGAAGCGATACGTACGGCGGCAGAATACATGCTCCGGTTGCCTGAATCCTCCACTTCTTCTTTCTCACCCTCACTATCATTAATTCCGAATAATCGTGCGCGTATCGCTGCATCCCGATCGATGCGCAAGGACGCTGACCATCCTATAGACGCCATGCTCAAAGACGCGTTTACAATATTGCGCAACAAAACCGGTTCATCTTGTGACGTCACGAATCAATGAAAAAATTGCCCCTGTCTATCTTCTACTTTTTTGCGTAGGTATGTGATAAAATGGCTAATATTGTTAATATTCATGGTGAATAAATTCCGTGCGTATGCAATTTCGTTAATATAGTGCAAATGGATCAAATATATGCAAATTACCATAGGACATAAGAGATGGACTTTAAACGTTACCATCGCGCCTTTAATTGTTATCCAATCAGTACGCGTATTTTCAAGCATATACCAACCAATAAGCGAGCGCGCAACACGTGACCAACGCGTTCTCTTCAACGATCGTATAAGTCACCCTGCGGTTTATGATCTCCTTGGTACTATTCGCGAATCGTAGTTAATGATGTCATCTAATCGCGCAGTCAAGACATTATGACAGTAGATGAAGCTGTCAGGCGAATGGGTAAATAATATCCATAATATCCTTAATTAACAGTATAAAATTTACTTTTAATATGAAAGAAAGTTTTTTATTTCTCTTTTTGACATCTTTTTGCAAACATTTAAAGTGTGTTATCATATAAGCAAATGACAACAATTCTATAGAATTACGGATGTGAGTGACTTAAATTAGCACTGGCCACACCCATCAGGGGTGGATCCAGGAATTTGAAAAGGGGACGACCGGGGGGGGTGGGGTGGTTACACGCCGCCTTCAAAGTGGTCTTGATCAAACAGGGGGGTCTACGCCCCAGATGACCTCAATTTTGCATTGAAACCGACATCTTTTCTTGAAAAAGGGCGGGGGGGGGGGTCCGGACTCCTTGGACCCCCCACCCTTTGGATCCGCCCTTGCCCATTACTATTAGCCTTAGGCATGAGTATGTGATTGACCATATCTGATGCTTCATAGCACAGTCTCTGACTTCATACCAGTTATCGTTTGTGCATATTCAATCTTATCAATGAGTATCATATGATTGGGATGTTAATCAGTCTGATGTCAGCGATAATAGGGATGGGTCAGAACCTGCACAATGGCCTAAGTAATAACGGTTAACATGGGCGTGTCCGGTGGGGGGGGGGAGGTGGGGGCGCACAGGGGCACATTTCCCCCTTTCAGACCCTAAGGTATATCTGTGCCCCTCGCCTTCAAATTCTGTGCCCCCTGGCCTCTGATATATTACAATGCATCAAGCTTCGCAGTGTATGTGTTCTTTCTTTATCTTACCAACGATTATTAAATATGGAAATAGTACGTAACGTGCGCCACGGTCACCTACGTCTCGCTGCTTTTACGCGCATTTAAAAAAATGCCCCCCCCCCTTTCAAGAATTGCTACACACGCCCCTGCTTAAGAGGGATAATCCAGGGGCAAGTTGCATCCCCAAAATGTTCCAAAAAGGTCAAGTTTTGTTGAATAGCGCAAAGCGGTGAATTTCATACAATATCGCAAACATTTTATGGAGATGCAACTGTGCCCTGACAAAGTTATAGAGGATTCATATAAGATAAACAGGATTTCACGTGCCATCTATATCTGGCGATTGTTATATATTACAGTATCATCTACAGGATTAAATGTCCACAGCAAGATACATAATAGATACTACAAGGAGAGTTCTGCTTTTATAATGTATAGAAGCAAAAGGAGAAAATAATACAATTTTTCCAGGACGACTGGGAGTGACTAGAACGGTGTATACTAGCTATGCCAGGTCACGCGCCGTATAGCCCAACTATAACGGTTCATTTCAGTTGTCTGGCGGGTAGGTTATCACGTTCGCAGGCTACTTCATCGCTAGCTTCCTGGCTCAGACCTGTGAGCGACCGATATTGCGACCAATCAGAAAAAGGAACATATGATGTTTATCAGTTCTGTCTAGCTGGTCGGTGCGTGACGTGTATACCCTGTCCGCTAAGTAGTTCATGAAATCTACATCACATCGGGTTCTTATGTTTTTTGGGATTCAACTTCTTTTGTTTTTTTTAGGTGATGGTAAGGTGATGTCGCCTTAAAAAGTACACAATTTGTTCAGGGGTCCCTCGACCCCCCCCCCCCCCCCCTGCCCCTCCCCCACACCCCGCTCAAAGCTGGAGGTCGCCCTGTTTATGACCTTCAGGCTTGTCCGCTCGCAAAAAGGCGGGCCGGAGGTTTATAGCGTTATAACAGCCATGAACAGGGCTAAACTGGAGGTTGCTTGGCTACAGGTATTTACGACAGGGATCTAAATAATGATGTAATATATTAATGGAGCGAATACAGACTATTTGCGACATTTAAAAAATGGAGGTTTTCCAAAGACTTTGTTACAGTTCTAGGTCAGAAGCACACAGGACCGCGTCGAAATAATTAACATGCGTTCTACGCAAACATTTTATAAACAACCGCATGAAGGTTCTGATGATGGGTGTAGGGATGTGATGATGATGGGTGTAGGGATGTGATGATGATGTTACACATCCTATAGCATTACACATATATATCTGTCAATATAAACTGCGACGAAAAATGTCCTTCCACGCATCAAGTGTGTTTTCCACTACTGATCTGAACATACATCGACGAAACTTTCTGTTTGGTGAGTGTTTACTGGGAGTGCCTGCAGGTGGCGGACAAGGGCGGGGGGGGGGGGGCTGGGGTGTGGGTCGTGGGCGCGAGTGTGCGCATTTGTGTGTAGGGGTGGGTGGATTTTTGTGAGTGTGTGGGCGGGGGGGGGGGGGTCGGGCATTGTCGCGGCCAGCGCGTGTGCGAGCGCTGGCGAGGTAGCAGCAAGCCAGTATTTTATCACCGGTTGACTACGTACGTTTAAACTTGGGTCTTCAGTCCTCTTGACCGGTATATGTAAATAAATATTGCATCCTCGCTAGGTACTCCACCACCCCTCCACACGCCCCCCCCCCCCCCACCGAGAACAACTTGAACGGGGGTGACAGTCAGTGGCGTGCACCCCATTCCTCTCATCTCGTCCCCCCAGTAAAATGGATAATGAGTGGGTTACATATGGGTCAGGCGACCTGATAATTTACCCAAAATAGAAGGATGCAGGTAATTATAAGATAAAGTTCCAATCTAAACAGGGGCGGATCTAGGTAGAGAAATTTACGGGGGTTACACCCCCCCCCCCCCCCACCTCCGCCTTGGGAACTTGACATATTCTAGATGCATTAACCCAGAGGCGGATCCAAGGGGGGGGGGTTTAAGGGGATGGTTGCCTTAAAGCATTAAGGAATGTAAGGTAAGGAGAGTCGAAACTTTGCCACCCCCCTCCCTCCAGTTGCAAAGAGGCCATTTCAAGCTTCCCCCCCCCCGCCGGTCGCACCCCCCCCCCCACCACCTTTCAAAACTCCTAGATCCGCCCCTGACTATATTACTAGCAAATTAGTCGCAATGATGCGTGTTTCCTTGAAGCCGAGCTGGTGAATGATTTACCTAATTCCTCATTGACAACCCTACTGATAGATAACAGGGTTGGGTACCAAAAAAGACGCATAAGGCTTGATATAGTCACCCAATTAATCAACTATTAAACCTATTCACATCGTCAGCATGCAGCAGCAAACCACAGGCACAGTAAAGCAGTGGACGTGGGGGTATAGGGCTCCCCCCCCCCCCCCCCACTTCCACTGATAAACTGTGTCTATGCAGCAAACCAAACAGGAGTTGGTTTAGAATTTATAAATACGACTGACACCATTTTAGGAAGTAGGCCTGCGCACCTTGAAAACCCTCTTTGCATTGGCACGCATCCAGCTCGGAGAGGCTATTAATGTCGCGATGGCCGGTCATAGCTAGCCCCCGCAAGTTCATTCATGAGCTTCACGGCGCCTTGGGTGCATGCGAACGGACGGGCCGCGGGCCCGGTTCGCGGTCCCAGTGCAATCGTACTGGGGGACCAGCACATTTTCCAACAGATGTACTGGGCAAATGTACTGGGCATGTTATGATCGCGGTTGTGGTGCAGCTGGCTGGGGCCGGGCCCTCGCAGCGCTCGGTGTGCCCCTACCATCACTGGCGTGTATCCAGCAGTGGGGGTATGTCAGTCTGTATACATGCTTGATACTGCGCGATGAGATGATGGTGGTTATCATTACAGGATAAGCATTAGAGGGATCGGAATCAACCTCGAAATGACCTGTGAGATGGAGAGATGATAAAAAGCCAAGTGGTAGTAGTACCGAGAAGAATTGCGTATGCGTCAAACTGTTATTATAAACACCGATCGAGAATATATATGCTTCAGTGCTGGATGCCAGCGGGACGCCTTCGGTCATTTTTCACGGTTGAGGGTTTGACCGCGGTCAGTGGGGTTACTGGACGCTGACTGACCAGGGCTTATATTGAGACAAAGCTTTCAGCGCTCGAGCCCCCGGCCCGTGCCCGTGCCTGTGCCTGTACCTGTTCACGTGTGAGTTGTATACAGATTTTGGTCTTGTGTATTTTTGATGGGTAGACCTAAAACCAACATGGAAGCGGCAGAGACTCTGGTGTTTCTGAAATACAGGGGGCATCTGGCGGACAGCGGAAGAGGCCTGGAGCAATTATCAAACTCCCGCGATAGTCACGCTTCTTTATCTTCACTATCAGACAACGCGGCAACGATTCCGTCCGAAAGCCCGCAAACCGAGTTGGCAACGCGAAGGAATAATATTAATAGCTTGGAAGGTGAGGATTGTTCCGTGGTGGACAGGCAGCGCGTACATAATGATAGGACGGACAAGCCTGTAGTAATTAACTCACAGAAAGACGGTGGAGATGGTCGGCCTCACCCAGCCTCTTCCCCCCAAAAGACTTGGCATACGTTATCCAGCGCCCGATGCGAGGAATGGCGGGATCATCAAACGCATCAGAGTTGTGCATCATCCGGATCCCCCTCGGTTCCCCTGCACGGGATCACTTGCACCGCCACCGCCAGCCCCCAGACCGCCTCATTCGCCTACCCAAGCCCCTACCGAGGCGAACACGGGGACGCCAACTGGTCGTCAGGGGTTCAAGCCCCCAGGGTGAAGGTGCTCCCGGCACGGTATACCGCCACCCCGCTCCTGTTTCGGACCCCGTCTCCCGACCACTCCCTGGATCTGCGCTCGTCGGACGAGGACTCCGTGGTGTCCGGCCCCACGGCCGCCAAGCGATCCCGTCGCTGCTCATCTCCGGCTGAGTCTGACTCCAGTGGCGGTACCCAGGGGAACGGACCCCTCCGGAAACAGAGCTCCTTATTTCCGAAGCCATCCAAAGAGCGGTCGCTATCCGAGATCATTTACATCTTGGCGCATCGACATGCAGAGGATTACTTCATGGGCTGGGCGGCGGATAGAGGTGAGCGCTCACAGCAATATATAAACCTGTAGCAATCGACAGACAACCTGTATGAAATGTAAAAAAATTTTTTTTTAATAAACTTAACTCATGTCTTTATCTGTATGAGGTTTGTAGGACACATTTTGTGAAAACTTAAAAACGATTTGTATAGCATTATTTTGTCAGTGCGCAAACACTATATAAGCTTAGTTACTTTCACAATTTGTTTTTCATTTGATCTATACATCTGTTCTTTGTACATGTTGTACAACGTAGATCTAGCACTGATTAATATTCGATGATTTATATATATATTGTATTGTTTTAATTAAACGTAGATATCGATGTTATTTTACCAAATAAGCAGCTATTTGTATTGTAGGCCTACTGTCTATATCTATAAGATACAAAAATATACGCTTATGTATCGCTCCCGGCGGGGGGGTGGGGGGCCGGGCACTGTTATACAAATCTGCCGAGGGGGTTCCGCGGGTACCCCTTGATGCATGAGGGAGCGGACAGATATGATGAAAAAGATACCCCTATAGTAGTGACGCTAATAGTTATGCCAGTGGGTGGGTCCCAGTGTTCCAGAGCCCCGGAAAAATATGGGACATCCGAAACATGATGGGACATTAATTTAACCAAAATAATGCGTAGTCTGCTTACTAGGTCTATATATATTTATAATGCATCACCATGTCCCTCACAGCTCAATGAAATGCGTCATTTGACATTTTTGTGCGACGAAAGACGCAGGACACGTACGTACAAAATCGCTGATAGAGCGGATATTTTAAGGCTTGCGATCGTAGGGGGGTGGGGGAGCTCTGAAAATGTGCGACATAAAGCGGGTCAATATAAAATTAGCGAGTTAGCGGGGCGTTAGGCGATTTTATTGGCCCGACATCAAGCTGTAGCAGTCCGCCAATTTTCATTATCCGCTCGAGGCCGCGAACCGACGCCGCGGTATATTTTGTGAACCTCCACTCCCAACCGGGAATTCGTTCAGAGCTGACATCAGCTGTTCACGCACGGACACTCTTTGCGCAGGTTTTAGGTCCTGCTGCGCCCCCCCCCACCCCCCCCCGCCCCGTACTTATGTACCGGTATCCTATTTTATAATAAGGCCGCCGCCCCCAGTGAGATAAACTGGGCCGACGTTCTTCCGGGCAAACTGCTTGGGCGTCAATAATTCCGGCGTGGTTGCCATGTAACTGAGACCATCACTGGGCGGGCTGGAGGCTCCGGCCAGACTGACTACCAACTGCGACTTATTGACGCGTTCACTGCACTGAACTTTCAAATTACTCCTGTGCGAAATGGTTTACTGTAAATTTTGTTTATTGGAATCCATGAATAAATAAATAAAAAGATATGAAACTAATTAAAGCGTCCTGCATGTGCAACCACCCATCCATAAATGTGCGTACAAATAGTTCAGCCGTAATTTTGGTTTAATTCGCAAAATTCCGTTTCTCTTGAACAATGGAACATAAGGTTTCAGGCAACGCCGCTTTCATTCGACGCTGATATCTTCAGACCCGGATGCTGTCCCACATAATGACAGGCGTCGATGGTATCTATACTAATAAAATGAAGCTGTCTGTCCCACCATGCCGCGGCATGCAAGAGCCCATTGGCCCCAGCAGCCGCCTTGAGAACCTACGCCATGAGAACCTATTAATATCCAGCCGTCGCTCTTAGATGTGTCAAAGCTATCGCATGTGTCAACACAACCGCTGGGTGCTTATCACCTTATCCCTCGGCCTGCGGCGGGCTACCTGGCTTGGTGCCAACAGTAATAATATTTCTCCCAACGCCTTATCGCCCGAACCGTCATCAAAACAAACAACTCCCGTACTGTCTCGCTTCCACATTAGTAGCAAGAGAACGAACTCCGCCCGGGAAACCTATAATACGCTGCTCTTAACATTAGTCACGGCAGTATCTAATTCCACCCACACCAACCAGGGTTAATGGACTCCTCTCTGCTCATCCCCCACACCCATCCACCCGACTCCTGCAGCCCGACGCCCCGTCGACATTCATCAGACTCCGGCTTTACTGGCCCGGCCCCCCGCCCACCGGCACCCCTTTATGCACTTCTGTTTTTGTTCGCACCCTCTACTGACTTAACGATAACAGCTATCGTTTATGTTGAAACTATAACATTCATTTGTAATCAACAAACATGCGCAAAATAACCGAGCGGACGCGTGTCGTTAAAGACCGACGTACAGAAACCATTCTAATTATCATATAAGTTGAAATTATCCTTAACATTTATGTCCCGTTATTCAGTAGCTCCCGGTCAATATTATTATCGATATTATTTCTGCCCAATGTCTACCTTCTGCCTGCTACTATTTGACGTATAAACCTAAATACTGTCCTACTGTTATTTCTTTCGCTTATTACTACGAACGCTAGACGTTCCGCGAGCGGAGCGAGCGGGACGGCTAGTATATGTAGATGAGGTCGCTGTCTCCATGTAGATATGAAAAAAAACCTACAGTGCCGCTTCGTTGTTTACTGATGGCTGATGCATTGTGTTTGCATCATCTCATGACTCATTTGGCAACGGATGTTGGAACGACCGCCTGGTGTAGACAGAAGGGGTCGTCTAACAAACAATCTATATATATTGTCCCTGAAACAGAACAGCTGGCCTAAACAATATTTATATCATAACGTAACCGTCGACTGTTCATCGCCCGCCGGATGGCAGTGCACAGACGGTGGTGGTCTGATTCATGACGTATATATGATTACACCACCTTTTCTTGTACGTATGTATGCACGAAATATTTCGTTGACCAATAGCGATCCAAGATGTGGAGCAGAACTTGGCACCCCGGTCGCCGTGCAAGAGGGGTGGCGGGTGTGAACTGACCTCGACGATATGCATGCTGGATGCCAGCTTCGGTCATTTTTCACGGTTGACCTCGGTCAGAAGCTCGTTGCCCCCCTCTCCCCCCTCCCCACCCTCCCCCCCCCCCCCACACACACACTCACACTGCCCGACCTGGATTCTCACCGGTATAATATGACCGTTGTACTTACCAATAAGACATTACACACATATGCCACGCCTATATATATATTTGTCCCTTTTCTTTTTGCCACAGTGCTGGAGCTGCCCTTGGACGAGCGGCCGACGCTGTACCCAGTGACCCCGCAGCTGAAGAAAGATCTCGTCTCCAAGTCGGTGTTGACGGAGAACAAGAAGTTGGCGTTCGCCTACACTGCGCAGACTCCGTGGGGCGACGACTTCCGGCGGAAGCTGCAGGACGGCACCTACAAGACGCTGTCCGACGCCAAGCGCGACGCCTCTGCCCTCTGGCGGCAGTTCTGCCCCGGATATGACGGTTCGCGAGCAGTGCGCATGCGCGACGATAAAGGCAACATCGTGGTAATTATGATTTCATATCCGCTCAGTTAGGGCTATTAATAACTAGAGGGAGGGCGGGAACCAACCTGCTCATAACTGCAATGATGAGGGAAACCAGCCTAATTCATCAATTGTTCTTCCGACAAATTGGACAAACAATTTTTGTTATTAAATACTATCTCCATGTCTTCGTTCCCAGTTCCCAAATTTGACAAACTATGATAGTAATAATCCTTTTACCGAAAAAAATAAAAAGACCACCTCATCGATTGATAAGCGAAATGACTACGTGACTACGCCCTTAAGGTAACTACGTGTTACCTTAAGGGCGGATATACCGGGGGGAGGGGGGTGTGATGAGGGCAACATTGTCTGTTTAACCTTCGTTACTAGACTTTTTGCGTCATGAGCATGCGAAGTAGAATATAGTCTTTTACATTTTTAGAAAATGCAAACGTCAGTTCTTCGTTTCTGAGCGCTGTTGCGTGTTTAATTCGCTATGGCATTGTGTTACGTTGGTTGCTTGACCATTCATTGTGTCGGGGCTGGTAGAGGCCAGCCGGTTATACCGAATAGAAATATACCAATAACATGCTGTCCGTCTTGATCGTTTCAGCTGAAGAGGACGCGGGCAGTCGCTGGGTCTGAATTCGAATACAGACAGGGCTTACGGAAGGCCAAGGTCATATCCGTGGTGGACGAGATATGGGCCAGGAGAGGTATAATCGCCGAGGCGCTGCAAGAAGACTTGGCCAACGTCCAGTCCCTGCTGACTGAGATCGCATCCGACGTCAACGGCTACGAGGCACCGCAGGACAGAATCGCCCAATTGGCTGATATTATCGCCCATAGACTGCAGCGGGAGCTCGCCGCCGCCCAACAGGAAAAATGAAATGAGCGCGCTGCTCGAGGCGAGCTTGAAAAGCGCGCGTAAAAAGCGTCGTCTGCTGTTTCGCGCGTCGGAAGACAAGCGGGAAAAACTGAACTGAGAGTTCTGAAACTGTCGGTGAGATGGAGGTATGGCCTCGAGCGCCAGTGGGGTGTGGACTGGAGTGTGGAATTGATAAGCATGCAACCAATGAGAAAGGAGAAGAACAGTAGCAGCGAACTGTTATGGAATGTGGTGTGTGGTAGCCCAAGGCTTGCTATGCTCTATATAAGTGACACAGTATATATTCAAGACGTTAGTGAGCAGTTTCTATGCTTCATCTAAAATATACTATTCGCTGATAAATATGTGGTCTTATGTGGGTCTAAGCCGTCCTGTTAATGAAACCGGGTTTCAATAATACAATATAATATATATACAATGCAATAAGGTTATACTGCATGGACAAGTGACCTTGCTTTGAAACGCTGAAAGTCACACAAGAAGGTTTCTGTACCACGTATACATCGTCGTGAAGATGATCGCAGATTTTTACGAATTGTTCAGCGGGAAAGATTTCGATTTTAATCACTGCCCCCTAGCTTAGTTGGAAAGCAGACAGAGCTGCAGATATATTTATCCTGCGGCATTTTGGATTTCCTATAACCTTCCCATTCCACACTTCCGTGAGGTTTTATGGCCCAACTTAGCTTACATATGCGCAAAATGGCCTATACCGTAATACCATCATTTAGTTTAATTTAATTTTGTTCAGTAAGTTACCTGCGCGGACGTGATCTGTAAAAAAGTTCATTACAATTTGAATTTGGGGCCCAACCCCTTATTTTCACGTTGGATTGTTACAAACAAATTTAACCAGATTTATCGTGGTTTATTGCACTTACGGTTCATTACAGGGGAATTGCAATCGGGTAAAGTTTCAGAGTATTGCGTTTGAGAGGTAGATAACACATATTTAAATGCAGTGATTTAAATGTTCGTATGAGAGCAGCTAGCATAGTCACTCTTCATTTGCTATCAGTGGACCTTGATCTCACATTAATTCAAACCATTTTCGCTTGTATGCTAATCAGTCATTTGGCATGTAAAAAATCTTCGTTAATAATTCATAATTATTCATAATAATAAGTCATTTCCATTCACATTATCACCTGTTGTACACATTGTCCCATCCACTTCCTCCTTGTGTTCTGTGCATACTTCGTTTATCGACGGGGCAGCTCCGCGATATATTTCATATTCTCATAGAAAACTGAAGCTTGACATATCTGAGTACCGTATATACAAACTAACTGGTCTGACGTCGTACACAGCAATTATCAATGCAAAATCGTTTATTTTTCGTTGTCTCGTTGACTTCTGTCCCCTACAGGGATCTCTTGTTCCTCTGCGTTTTAACTCGTTGTCTATGGCGGGATACACCCCGCATTCCTCAATGTATTTATGGAAATAAACAGATTATTTCGACATTTTAGAGTGTCTTGTTTGATGATACAATTCGAGTATCTGTCAATGGAATATTGGTGAACTGGATCCAGCACCCACCCGTATGCGAGTCAGTTCGATTCGAACCAATCTCTGTTCACCTATTTAAATGATATATTAACATCTGGATATAACTAGTATAGAATATAACTACGCAATCATAATAACGGAACTCCAAATTTCGGTGTTAGTAAATCCAACAATGAAGCATCGGTCAACATTTCATACAGTAAAACCGCGTTCCAACCGACTTATAAACGGATGGGTCATTAGCAAAGATATTAGTACTAATATCTTTGGCATTAGCAAGCCAGCCACTTACCAGGCCTGCCTCTAAGCAGCCTGTGTGCCGTTAGAGACAGGCAGCATTTGCTGTCCGTGCGGTGTTGCAGCGCATATTTTCGCGTATAGGGCGCACAGTTTTTAACTATCCGACAAAATATGCATCTTTCCAGAATTCTTAGGCGACTTACTGACCTGGCGGAAAGAAAATACTTTGATTTATTATCTTAACTTGCAATGCCAGGGCTTTTTCTGGACAAATTTATTCGATCAGTGCCAGCCGCGCCAATATGCGCTGCAACACCGCAAAGACAGCAAATGCTGCCTGGCTCTAACGGCACTCCGTGATAAGGTAGAGACAGGCCTGGTAAGCCAGCCACGTGCTCCGTGCGTTCGTCAACATGGCTACGATGTCCTCATCAGAGGAGCATTTAACGTGAACAGCTGTGTTTTAATATGTGGTTAATGCCAAGAATCACCGGAGACGTGTGTGGCTGTCAATTTTGACCTGCATTGTCATCTCATCATCCAATGTAGTTTATGAGAGACACTAACTTATCTAGATGGGGTAAACACGCATAATATGGTCTATGTGAAAATGAACGCTCCCCATCCAATTAGAAAATACGACATTCAATTGATGGATAACAATTATACATACCATTTAACTATATGGGGAACAATATGTAGGCCTATCTAGCAAATTATCAATGTTACTTATGCTTTGAGATCGCTGTATATCAGTGACACTGCTAAACTCCACTGATCCAAACAGCAGTGTCGACAAAAATGGAGAGCATTTATTTTCCCTATGCTTTCGCGTCAGAATTGACAAGGAGGTTAGAATCGACAGCTGTCGAGTGGGTGAGACTGCGGTTTATTCACTATCAAACGCGATTGTGAGGTTCAAGTGAGGTGAAGTTCGTATTGCATCGTGTGTGAACCGGCCATACATAAACAATCCACGTTGACAAAGTCGCACAAGCTTCAATTCGAGGTGGATCTCGTAAGCAGTGCCTCCACCTAGTGTATCATTCCATAGTTGTATGGCGAATCATCCAGCGCGGGAAACACGATAGGCCTTCCGTTCAGTGCAAACAATCCTAAATTTGTAATCGAGCATGTACATCACTTGACTCAGATCATTTAGTCGCCATGTTAAATGGTCATGGTCCAGGCCCGGACAGCAATGGTGTCAGACCCAAGCTTTAGAGTCAGGGACTGGCACTCCAGAAAATCATGAACGCAGGTGAGGCGAGGGAGCGGACATTCGTGATGAAAATGATACCCCTATAGAAAGCAAGCATTCATTTAGGATGAAAAAGATACCCCTATAGAGCGGTTGAAACTTGCAACCGGGGGGAGTGGGGGGGGGGGGGGGGGGGCTCTGAAAATGTGCGTATATAGAGCGGTTTTCCGCGTAAGAATACTCTTTCCGAACGGATTTTGGCCTTTAACGCCCCGGCCGAACGGATTTTAATAGGAAGTGGGGGTGGTCCTTAAGGCTTCAAAAGGGAGTGGAGGTGGCCCTTGTGGCTTCAATATGGAGTGGGTGTGGCCCGTGTGGCTTCAATACGGAGTGGGTGTGGCCCGTGTGGCTTCAATAGGGAGTGGAGGTGGCCCTTGTGGCTTCAATCGGAAGTGGAAGTGGCCCTTGTGGCTTCAATACGGAGTGGGTGTGGCCCGTGTGGCTTCAATAGGGAGTGGAGGTGGCCCTTGTGGCTTCAATAGGGAGTGGGTTTGGCCCTTGTGGCTTCAATACGGAGTGGGTGTGGCCCGTGTGGCTTCAATACGGAGTGGGTGTGGCCCGTGTGGCTTCAATAGGAAGTGGGTGAGGCCCGTGTGGCTTCAATACGGAGTGGGTGTGGCCCGTGTGGCTTCAATACGGAGTGGGTGTGGCCCGTGTGGCTTCAATACGGAGTGGGTGTGGCCCTTGTGGCTTCAATACGGAGTGGGTGTGGCCCGTGTGGCTTCAATACGGAGTGGGTGTGTCCCGTGTGGCTTCAATAGACAATGGGGGTGACCATTGGGGCTTTAATTAGGAGTGTGGGTGGCCCGGGTGAATGAAATAGGGTGCGGGCATAAATTGTGGTGAGTGACGTACGTTAAGCGGCGATAGAGGAACCCTAACATATGACGTCAAAGGGTTCCGGCTGTTGGATAGATGTGCCACGACGTAATAAGCCACCTTTGTGCACGCATGGAGTTTTAACGCCGTGTAGTGACATTACATTTCTTGTTAGTTATATATACCTATATATGACTCAGTGGGCGCGTTTCTGTGGGCCAGGAACGGTAGGCCACCCGGTATACTTCAGCTTTTCCGGACCTGCCGATCGGGCTACGCCGAATGTCAACCACATGTTGACGCCGGTTTATTTAGGGGGCAATGAAGCCAACCTAGACAGTCACTCTTCATTCAACCCGCCGCCATCAACTCCCGAATGTCCCGTGCTGTTTTGAACGGGGCACATCGGCATACTGAAGTGGATGCGCGCGGAAGACCCGGGTGAAAGAAGTGTCGGGCGGTAAACCGATGCGTAATGTGCGTATTCGGTCCATCTTCGGGACATACCCGGGTTACCAAACGAAATGCACCCATTGGCGTACCATAGGGCTTAGTACGATGGGCGTTGCTATGATATCTGATGCCGGCTGAGGAGTGGGGTTCGGGGAGGCGGGGGGATAACCCGTTTTCTGTCATGAATTTTTAAAGATGCACTAACGGAAGGGTAATCCGATGACCTCTATCATGTAAACCAACCCTCACGCAGACCTTGAGGGAATACGACGCCAGTGCTGTTTTTTGCCATGTCGGTTTGAGCAATATTTCATGGTGTAGTTCGGGGCGCTGGTAGGTCTGGTTTAACGACCGCCTAGGCCACAGTGAGGTGTGCCTGGAATAATGACAAACCTTTAACGGGTGCGTTATGACGTGAGAAAGGCAAACCGTAAATACAGTAAACGGAAATTTAGTTGATGTTATTCTTCTGTGTTTACCCGCTCATATTCCCGAGTCATAATGCCCAATAGTAGGAGGAAGTAGTATTCTGAATTTAAGCAAAATGACCTTCTTTTATACTGAGATTCCCACTGTCCCTTTTCATTGGCATGAACTCAGCGAAAACCACTCGACTATAAATACAATACCCCCCCCCCCACCCCGCTCAACAACAGAATTCTATATACAGATAGATATTTTCCTTTATTATAGTCACTTGTGACTTCAATAATACAACATACACGCAACACAAATAACAGAAATATATATCTCACCCAGCCATCATGGCTTATAAGTGACTTCAAATTGAACAATATAACTGAATATGATTGACCAATATAATCATCATTTTTAATCTCACTCAAGTCTATGATTATTATAATATGCAGATAACCAAGCTAACCATGAAAGGCAAATAAAACATATAGAACATATAACCATCACTCAACGATACAACCGATTTTTCCTGATATGCCATGCTGCTGACAGGTAAGTTGTCAGAGTCTTCCAACAATACTGTAACAGATATATAAATTGATCTTCAATGATGATAAATTGATAGTCCAAGAGGTTAAAGGTAGGATAGACATTTGATGCGTGTTTGTACAACGTTTCTCTGTATGACCTATATACATCACAAATACATAAAGAATTGACCTCGTTTTCAATCTCTCCGATAGAACAAAGACTACAAATTCGTTCTTCAGGCCACAGTTTGCGATACTTCTCTGTGGAGGGGTCGACCATTAATTTGTATCTCCCGGTTTCTATTTTGATAAGTAAAACTCCACATCGCAGCTGTGCAAGGGTGATCTTTCCGGCTTGTTTGAATAACACGAGAGATATTTCTCTGTACCAAAGGACTCTTCAAGCTTAACGTAGGTACGCAATTTGGGTTTAGTTTTTACCTCAGCACACCATTCAACTTGTTGTAAATCAGTTAAACGTTCACGGGATACTTCAATGTTACACTGGCTCTGGGTTTCTAATACCTGAGACTGTCTAATATCGCTCAAAATACTTCCCATACGAGCGCACCAACCGTTACAGTTTAGACGCAATTTCCAATTGAAAATTGTTTTTGGGAGTCGGTAATTGGGCATTTGATTAATTCATTCCATAATTTCAGCATTGATAAATATCTTCTGTATCTGGTATAGTATCCATCCCATGTCCCCATTTATTGCTGCTATTGGTGCAAACTTGTGCACACCCAGGAAGTATCTCAGTGCTCGATTCTGGACATTATTACATTTAGGAAAACGACCGTATCTCCACACTCCAGAGCCATAATCCATGATTGGTACTATCCCTGCTTCATACAATTTGCTATATGTGTCTAACAGGACATGTATCTAACAGGACAATGTCATCTGCTTATAACAAGATAGAAACTACCTCTACCCGCCATGCCGTATACCATGGGTGACGGGAAACCAATTCGTATGAAAACTGATTTTTACGCTTCCGTATTCATATACAACCCCTGTATAGCATCATAGATTCTTGATAGTGATAGTGTAATCAAGAAGACGAACCATCAGAAGATCCCGATCGACACGGTCAAACGCTTTTTCCATATCAATAAAGGCTGCATATGTTGACAAGCCCATTAGTTTTCTATTTCGAGCGATGCTACTTAATGTGTAAATATGTTCTCGACAGTTACGACCAGTTCGAAATCCATTTTGCTCTTCTACAAATAGATAAATCAGCTCGGTATACTGACCAATTCTTGTATTGGACGAGTAAAGTTTTCCGATACAAGAGAGAAGACAAATGGCCCGGTAGTTCAGTGGCACACATCGAGCAAGTAGCGCATCTTTCGGTATCGGTTTAATCAGTGTTTTTCACCACAAGGACGGGCAAACTCCTAGACTGAAACATGCTTGGAACAGATCCCGTAATATTGAAAGTATTCTACCTGTTTTCAATACCTCATTTGGAATTAAATCTAGACCGACCGCCTTTTGGTTTTTAATCTAGATACAGCAGAATCTCCCTCAGATAACTCTATATCGTGATTTAAAAACTCATTGGAACCTCTTCCTCTTGATACATCATGGCTTCAACCCTTTCTTTATAAGATATTGCCTCTGTACGTGATACTATCATGAGGTACCAACATGTTATCCACAACAGATTTTCCCCTTGTTGATACATGCGTGTAGTTTTGCTCTACTCCCAACTCGACCATTCAGCATGCAAAATGCAATCAATGAGTCTCCGTGACTGTTCTTGGATTCACCGAGAACCACTCTCGGTGGGATGTCGTATATATCGCATCTTGGTCTCTTCCCGTCCTGGCGTTTAAATCACCACAAAGGATTATGGAACCGGCATTACTTTTTAAGTATATTTCTGTAATTAAAGTTGCATATCGAGCTCTTTCCCGCCAAAACTGAAGAGGTCCAAAATACAAAAAAAAATCAGTCCTTGAATCATTCAAGATTTCTTTTGTCTATACTCCACCCATGCCAGACTGCCAAATAGTGTCTCTTAGCCTTGCCAGTGATATCAATTTACCGCAAGTTTTCATTTTAGTGGTAAACGTCATCAGTTTGTGTGCTTCGCGATGCTTTGGTATAAGTAGCAGTGCCGCGACCGAGTTCTGTGGTGTTCCGGGATAGACATGTTTGCCACACCACAGCCGAAACGGCGATGTTTATCAGGTTTCTGAATTTATAGAATGAAACAATCGAGTTTTCTGCAATTTTGATATAAATTTCACCTAGGCCTAGTTTTGGCGGGAAAGAACTCGACATGCAACTTTAAGTGAGCGAAAAAAAAGCCAACATCTCTACCCCAGGGTGCATTTTCTGGTGGCAGGTAACATGAGTAAATTACAACAGAGAAATCTGTGCACTGATGTTTTAACCGTAATCCGAGAATACCTTCATATTTGCCCACCACTTCAACATCAAACACTTCGTAGAAGTTGTTCCTTACCAGTATTCCAGCTCCGCCTGAACTTTTTCGCGCCCGCTTGTGGGTTCCGCTTCTATTGTTGCCGTAACCGGCGATGTCCACAGTCTGGTTCCCTTGAAGATGAGTTTAATTGAGGCAAACAACGTCACTAGAAATATTATCAATTACAGCTGTTCGCACCGTTTATATTCCAAGATGATACTGAGATGGCTATTGTGATGGGTCGTGTCCTGTCCCCGTGGTTCAGTGGTAGATTCTCGTCGCGAGGTTCATCCGGTGTGTCACGTTTCGCCACCAATCGCCCACTTCCACTTAGCCGATAACGGTTTCCGTTAGGTACCATCTTCAGCATTTCCGCAAAGTTCAAGTCTAAAAGGCGCTCGTTGTGGTCCATCGCGCGCCGCAGAAATAATATTTTACGAAACGCCGGGGAGTCTTTTAAATTCATTGAAATTTTTCGACGACCCCAGTTTTGTTGTCAAGCTTAGGGAATCTAGTTGCTCGCTGAGGTTTGACTGAGGGTAGACCGATGCCTTCGCGAATGAGAATTTCCGCACGTTCTAAGATATTCGCATCCTGCTCTGGACGCATGTTAATTGCAATGACCGTCACCTCAGGGTCAAAGGGCGTTCTCTGGGCTAGGCCTCCTCTCTCTTCAAGTATGGTCAAGCGTTTCTCAAGGCACTCGTATCTTATTATGGACGGTTGCAATTTTAATGTCCACATGGTCCTTTAACTCCTTGAATTCCTGGGGCAGTCGTATGTTTAGGCCAACCTCCATGTTACTTATTTGCGGTTCCAGTGACAGTCGAAGCTTCGCCTGGTCAGATTTCAGCTCACCTAGCAGAGCTTTAAGCTGCTCAACCTCGCTACTTACATGGCTGCAGTGGGTTGTCGTTTTCGGTCCAAGCTGTTGCTGGCTCAGCGAATATTGCATGGTTAGCTTCCGCCATCTTGGAATCGCCTCTACCTCTTCTCTCTTCCACCTAGCTGGGCAGAAGAGCAGAAGAGGTCTTCTCGGAATAGAAGAGGCAAAACGATCGCACTGAATGCACTCTTCCGGAAGAGGTAGACTTTGGAAGAGGCGAATCGACCACGCCCTAAATGGCGGCATTTGCGAACTGGAACCGTCGTCTGATGAACTTTTTCGTGACCAATTTGTGGAGAAAATAAACCACTTCAGTTCATTTGACATATTCCTTCCTGTTCCTGATGGCAGAATTATCCCGATAGTTCCGGAGTGTCTTCTGTTTGGCGTATCGGTTAAATATTCCACTAATTGCCTCTGCCGCTTTCACGCTACCTGAACATTTCGACGCATGCGCAATCAACTATATATACAGCATGTACAGCTCACATGTCAATCTTGTGACATCACAGTAATGTTCAAATAACACGTATATGCACTGCTCCCAGAAATCGGATCTCAGTTTGCTACACTGAATGATGCATCACTTACATTTATGTCATGGAATGAAAGCCCGTAACGTTGCACTGACTTAATGATAATCTAACATGGCATATAAATTGACCAGATTGAGCAAATCAATTGTTAAATTACTACAAAAACTAGGGGGGGGGGGTGTTGTACCCCCCCCCCCCCCCCCCCATGAAGCAAGGAGATTTTAAGTACTGCTAAGTCGAATTTTGTTCAATTACCGTTTCTTGAGGAAAAATGTAGCTTTTCTCTCTAAAATGAAGTCGCTCTAAGCTGTGAACAAATGAGTGAACCCCCCCCCCCCACCCCCGCGCCGTAAACAAATGAGTGAACCCCCCCACTCCCCGCGCCGTAAACAAATTGGTGGTCTACGCGTCTAAGAGGCACCTCCTGTTTGAATATTTTGCTAAGATAATAAAAAAAAAGATAATATCAACTGTTATTTAACGTTGGCATATAAAAGTCAACAATTAATAAGCATTGGCACACGCGCTATTGACCAACAATGATAAGATGACACGAGCTTATGAGGTATATGTACATTTGATAATGCAAATATAACAGCCATTGCATAAGCTCTTGAAGCCATATACCCATTAGCTTTGGTGCACAATGTACAAGAATGGCGGTGACACGAGAATACACCCGATAGAGACCGCGCAGTTGGTTATTCTACTTATCGTTACGTAGATGTTATATACTTATGGTCTATGAATACCTGCCCAGCAGGGTTCGAACCCACGACCTGTTAATCTGCATGCGGCGCAGCCCGCTCACCAACGGTGGAAGGGTGTGACGGTGGCAGCCCCCTTGACGCCAATTTCATTTCCATGGCAACTAAATTTCAGTTTATTAAGGGTGGCTCACACTGTGCCGGTTCATGGTCCCGGTTTACCCCGGTTCTGAAAACCGGGGACAACCTTGGACAACCCTGTGCAACCGTAGCGAGTCCGTAGTCAATCCGGGGTGATCCTGGGTGTACCGTGGTGAACCGTAGGTCGCCCCGGTGGTTTTGAACTGTTCAAAACTACCGGCATTAAGCCTAGCTTACACTGTGCCGGTGTTGGCTACGGTTTACCCCGGTCTTCCCCGGTCCTTCCCGGTCTATATACCGGGACGACCTCGCAACATTTTGGCGCGAAAACAGTAGGCCACGGTGTTACTACGGTGCTGGTACGGTATGCCACGGTATATCAAGGTGTCAAAACGGTGGATGCCGGTCCTACTACGGTTTTACTAAGGATTGACTACGGATCATCACGGTAGGCCAAGGTTCATCCAGGTACCACTAAGGTATCACTACGGTTTTTTAAGGTGTGACTACGGTTTGTCCCGGTTTATCAAGGTTATACTACGGTCCACCAAGGTGGTACTACGGTCGTGCCCGGTCGTGCCACGGTTTCACTACGGTCTCACTACGATGACGCTACGGTAACCGTGTTAGGGCATTGCCTCATGATTGTCAACAGGCACTGGAACCTGTGTGCTAGTATGCCGAAAGCGTTCTCATCTATCCTTCGAGCCCTGGACAGCCGATAATTGAAGATTCTCTCATCATCAGTGAGTTGCTTTTTGGAGAACAGTTTCATGAGCCAGGTCCTCCTGGCGAAGGCGTCATCAGTAGGTCTGAAGTATGGTATGTCCTTGTCATCACCAGGCAGTGCATTGGACGGGGGTAGTCCTACGATTCCCTCATCAATGGCCTTCATGTCAGAGTTGTTGAATACCTGGGCATCTCCGGAAGATCCATTGGCACCAACGTCCACCAAGGTGAATTTGTAGTCTAGCTGCCTCCACCAGAGCAATGAGGATGATCGAATGGAAGCTCTTGTAATTGTAGTAGATTGATCCCCCTTTGTTTGGACACCTAATGGCTATGTGTTTGCCTTCCAGAGCACCGATACAATTATAAAACTGCCATCTCTGCCCGAATTTCTCAGCTATAAATGTCCATTTTTGTGGGGTGCACATTCTATAACTTCTTCAGCATATTTAGCTATGATGGCTTCGCACACTTCACGAATTAACAGCGAAATGTTGTTGTCAGGTACCGGGAAGCCATACATGAGTGAGTGGTAGTTATTACCCGAGGCTATAGGTACCTCATTGTTATGGCCAACTTCAACCCAGGTTCTAGAGCCTTGCGAAACCATGTGTCTTGCCTCTTGATTCTGTCCTTCAGTGGCAGTAGTAGTTCTTTAAACATTTCTGGATCTACACGTAGAGAGTTCTTGAAGGATCTCACATCTTCAACACGCAATTCGTTAATCAGACGTGTGTACTGCCCTAGTGTCACTCGCCTCTCGGCCCAAGGTCTCACCCACACAGTTCTCTGTTTTCTGGCCCTCTTTTTTTCATTCTTCTGTTTTGCTAAATAACTTGGAGCATCACCAGGTTGTTTGTAGCCTGCTGTCTGTTCAACTGCAGTTGCCAGTTCTTCAGCTGAAGTCTGTTCCAGTAGTTGTTAACGACAAGATCTATGATGCGTCTCCTTCTAGGGGTGAATCCCAAGTGATGTGAAACAAATGTTATCCCACTTTTATACTACCCTATAGTGCTGCCGCGACTCACCGTGGCCCCAGAACGCCACGGTCACCCCCGGTTGCCTACGGATGGCCCCGGTAGCTTGCATGGTGGTACTACGGTGAAGCCCGGTTGTGCTACGGTGGCACTAAGGTTTCACACGGTTTGAAAATACCGGGGCTCGGTCCCGGTTCATGCCGGTAGTTTTGAACAGTTCAAAACCACCGGTTGTCCCCGGTATTCAGAACCGGGGTAAACCGGGACCATGAACCGGCACAGTGTGAGCTACCCTTTAACCGAGACCGAGCCCCGGTATTTTCAAACCTTGTGAAACCTTAGTGCCACCGTAGTGGCACCGTTTTTTTATTGTATTATTTCATTTACATTTTTGAACAGTAGAACAGTTTTTCTACAAGGGATAAGTTCTTTAACAAACAAATTTATGGATGAAACCTTATTTAAACAACACTAAGATAATACATGTGAAACCATCTAGACAGTTTATATTTTCATTAAACAATTATTTTCAGACGATATGGTCTGGCCAACAATATTTCTGAATGTATAGTCTGTGGTGAACTATGTTTAAGTTGAAGCCGGTGTTTTGCTGACCTAAACGTGCCTGGGCGTTAGCAGTAGTTAGTGCAGTCTGGTAATGCTTCTTTGTGAGGAAAATGTTTATATGAAAGTTGCGTTGCTGAAATTATAAACAACCCACCATCGGCCCTTGTATCTCTTTCTATAGTACAGTCAGGCTTAGCCGCAGATATAAACACACATGTACGTTTCAAACAACGCTGGCGTGTGTGCGGCATTGTGCACTGGGTGACTGGCCACTGGCACTGCAACTCACAAATCACCCACAGTTCTGATGACTTAATGCTCATCGGGTTACGTTTACGGGATGTAGTGCAATAACTCTATTTTGTGAAATGGACGTAACCTTTTAAAATAAAAACGGCGCAGTAAAGTCTCATAAAAATTCAGCAGATGGTGTTTAATTGGAAACTTTCATAAAATAATAACAAATACCTTGTAGTTCTTTACCTTGTTTGTATAGGCTTTATATGCTTAACTTAACACAGAACGGGATTATTAGTTCACTACAACACAATTTCAACAATTTCAACATTAAACATATTCACATATTTAACGGTTCATTTCACATTTAAATGAACAGTCCACCGCACAGTTTACAAATCACTGTTTTGCACAGTTCACGGTTCACTTCTGGCGATCAGTAGTAGTGAGGTTAATGGAACCACCTTGACAAGTTGATGTCTGCTGACTATCAGGTGTCAGACCGAGGCCATCGAACGATAAATCCGTCAATGAGTAGTTCAGCGCCATGTTGGGAGTGCTGGATGGCCTGACTTGTGTCTTCCCAGGTGATTGAGTGATAGTGTTCCACGTGATGGTGTCGGCATGGGTGTTCATGGGGTGTTGGCTGGAGGCTGCTGCTGTTGGCTGTTGGGACTGTTGTTGCTGCTGGTGCTGCTGCCTTGGAACATGCCAATAATCAAACTGCTGTTGTGGCTGTGGCTGATGCGGCTGTTGCTGGAATGGCTGTGCTTCGGGCTGTGCATTGTGTGTCTGCACAAATGGCTGCTGCTGACTCTGCTGGAGCTGTTTGGACTCAGCGACCAAACTCATGACCAGGTGGAATGAATCTGTGTAGAACCTAGGCATCAGTGTTTCATGAATTGACCCCGACATGGAGCCAAACCAATTTGCACAGGCAGCACGTGCTGAAGCGTTCTCCCCTTTTAGCATCCCGGATATGTGTGCTTGCAGCAGGGTCGTCTCCTTCTATTGCTCTGTCAAAGTGACCAGCAGCTGTTCGGTCTCCGTGTCGAGGTTACTGGCTGACGACTTCCCCCTGGACTTGGCTGCAGGAGGTACATGAGAGGAGCTGGGTTGAGGCTGAGAGGTGCTCGGTTCAATGCCCCCCTCAATGTCTTCGTCAAACTCTGGTCCAGAGTCAGGGACATCGCACTGTGGCTGGCCCCCTCGGGCTGCAATTTTTGACCGGAAGCTGACTGGCTCTCTGCTGGTAAGACGGGCTATATGGTCCCGCAAAAAGGCGAAGCTATCGATGATGAATTGGTCCCGCTGTGTGTGCTCCATAGTCCCTGACCCAGACTTGGTGGTCGTCAGCTTGCTGACTCTGGTACGAATGGACTCATACCAACCCTTTAACCCTGCCATGTCCACGTTCAATTGTTGCGCCTTCATCTCCCAGATACGACTCTTTTTTTGAGTGTCTCTATATTCTTTCAATCCCTTAGAATAAAGTACGGAGTTGAGCTTCAACCAGTCCGCCAGGTTGCACTCCTGCTCCTCACTAAGAACTATAGGTGTCCTTCTCTTCTTTTTCGGTTGGGGAGCTGACTCCTGGGTATCCTCGGATGTAGGAGAAGGCGGACGTGGAGAAGGCGGTGGGGATCCTTCATCTTCTTCATCAGAAGAAACAGGAGTTGCCTGAGTTTCTTGGCAGCAGCAGCAGCAGTTCTCTTGGCATGAGTTCCGCGTGAGGGCATGGTGACGTCGTCAATAAATATAGTTGTTTCTCCCTTTGTCAGTGGCAGTGAACTGATTCAGAGTCAGACAAATCAGTCTTATATAGCGCTCAGGGACCGTCACGAGACAAACCTTGACGAACCGTGGCGTCACCGTAGTGAGACCGTGGTGAAACCGTGGCACGACCGGGCACGACCGTAGTACCACCTTGGTGGACCGTAGCATAACCTTGGTAAACCGGGACAAACCGGGACAAACCGTAGTCACACCTTGAAAAACTGTAGTGATACCTTAGTGGTACCTGGATGAACCTTGGCCTACCGTGATGATCCGTAGTCAATCCTTAGTAAAACCGTAGTAGTACCGGCATCCACCGTGGTAACACCTTGATATACCGTGGCATACCGTACCAGCACCGTAGTAGCACCGAGGCCTACTGTTTTCGCGCCAACATTTTGCGAGATGGCCCCGGTTCGTCCCGGTATATAGACCGGGAAGGACCGGGGTGAACCGTAGCCAACACCGGCACAGTGTGAGCTAGGCTTTAGGAATACGAATTGGGCAATTCATTGAGACATCAGAAACAAATGGGCATAGATTGTGACGGCAAATCAGATGGAATTGAGGGTGTTGCGTGGGTGTTGATCGTAACAACGATACCACGACTGAAGCAAACCACGCATATAAGTACATATATAATCATATAGGGCCGACAGCCGGCATCCTGTGGGCGGTAATAGATGTACCATTGAGCCGTCATTGACACTGGGCAATCAAATACCCGTATACGCTATGGAGCTATAAACTCGATAGTCATTAATATAAGTGGAAGCTGGAAATCTGTGGCGCAGAGCAATAACACTTCGTGTCCGTTGGGATACTTGTCTGCCGTGGAGAGATATATAAACCGTTAGTTCATCAGGGGGAGGGGATAGCCCCTCTAAATCGCGAATCCCCAAGAATTAGAGAGAGTAGTATCAAATCTCCTAAACCAGGACTGTTCAAGACTGTGCGCGGAAAGAACCCTTAAAGGTGATATCGCGAATATCGAGGAATTCGCAGACTGCTATAATAACGGATCGCGGTAAATAGGGAAAGGGTCTTCGCGTTGAACCAGGAATTGTACTAATAACGATCCCAAAAATGTCCGACAGCTAATCACGAATTCCTGGATGCCAATCGCGGAGATCCGAAGAGATATCCCCCTCCCCCTCCCCGCCCGTGCATCAGACTGTGGCCTATAGCGACAGATACATATCAATTATAGCACGCTATTACATTATGCAACAAAACTATGTATGACCAGAGTATTATATATCAAGTTGTAGCATACTCGTATGCAATTCAACCTGAATATATAATGCAGCTTACCTACTCAGCAACTGATAAAACTGTTTCAGCACATGCAACCGGACGCGATAATATTGAGTATATAATACATATATATCATGTGCACCATGGAAAATTATTATGGCGATACAATAATCCATTTAATCCGAGTATATCATGTTGTAGCATATTCAGAAGCGACTCAGAATCCGATCTATCATGTTATAAGGGTCTGCAAGGGATGGGGGCGGGGGGGGGTCCAGTGTTCAGGGTCGATTTTTCACGCCCTTCCGTGTCACGCGTTTTGACTATAAGTTCCGTGTAGTTTTTTTACAAATCTGTGTCGATGTCCCTTTTTGAGATCCTCAGTGTTGGAATTTGGAGGTCAATGTCGCCAGTTACCCCTTCCAGACCCCTTGTTATAACATAAGCGATTCCCCGGCCGGCCCACCCTGTTGCAGCCAAGTGGCGTCATGTGGCGTATTGGTGGCGGTGAATTGCCACGTGGGAAATACATGAATCCACAGTAGGCTTACATAAATTAGCTTTATGTCAATATTAACGCCAGCGGCATTGCGAGCTATCCGTGGGGTCGGAATGGTTACTGTTGGTTATCAGAACAGTCTGTGTTTGCTAGTCCTTTCCACGTGAATTATGACACATATACTAAAATAATGCAAAATATCAAAAACTAAATATACACGTCAGGGACTAACTTCCAATTATGTAAAATTATCGTAGCCAAAAGTGTTATAGACATGGTATAGGCGTGCTATTGACGTGGTATAGACGTGGTATAGGCGTGGTATAGACGTGGTATAGACGTGGTGTAAACGTGGTATTTCCAGGATATTTCGTCACGTTGTAGCCACGTTATATCTAATATACATCATCGTCGTGTCGTGGCCAAAGACTGTATATACCCTGTTTATATAAAATCTGTGTCGTGGCCACGAAACCAGATCCCCCGGGCGACCATTGTGCAACATATACAGAAGGGACTCAATCAGAACAGGTTTCTGTTATGCTGTATATAATATTACAATTCTAGCAGAATATATGCTGCTGTACATGGTACACTCAGAAGCGTCACATCTGAGGTGCACCGTGCGTGCTTTAGCAATTCAACCAAGATATACTGCCTTCTATGGCCCGTGAAGCCGACGCCTCTACCCAGATTTTTTTTTATGGGGCCGTAGTGCAAACGAGAGAAAATCTTTTTATCTAGTGACCTGGCGACTTCAAACGCCGCCGAGAATCGATCAGTGAATCGATTGCTCTTTACTGTTATTACGACACCACAGTGGTGGTATAGAGATTCCGGCAACCGGATCCAATCCCCCCCCCCCCCGCCCCACATCCCTCATTTCATCCCGCCACTTTGTATCTTTATAACCCCAATGGTGTCCCCTATAAACCCCTCCTCCGCCATCCCCCACCTCCTTAAAAAAAAACTCCACCCCTCAATTCATCTCGTATGGCTCATCATATCCCATATATCCCGTCCCCCACAAAAAACAATGTTTTTTATGGTTCTTATACTCGTTAACGTTCGTTTATTCTCGGCACATTTTCCATCGAAACTCCTACTTCTGAAAAGGGCGAAAGTCTCTGGATGTAGTAAAGCGAAGGGGTTAAACGAAATCTAATCCCCGCCATTTTAGAATCGTGCTGCCTCCTGTGTTATTCCTTCGCGACTTAATACCGAAATAACAGCCGATACCCGATAGAATACCTGGTGTTTTCGACGCTTGTTGTAAATCGTTCCTTTATGTAATACATACCTGCAATTTAATACTATTCACAGCCACCTACTTCAATTTTCATTGCATATACAATAATCTTTGATTACAAGGCATTGAGACATCGGCAGCTATTGGTTTTCACCGTATGCCATGTGATCGAGACACTCTCTGCCTTTGACTCACTCCGCTAGGGGCGCCGTTATATCTCCGGGCTTCGTACCGTATGGCTGTCGACCGCGATCGCACGCAATACGACATACGCGGATTTGAGCTTGACGGAATGGTCAAGGACGCGTACACCTTTCAACCGGATGTATGGTATGGTGCGCGGCGAGGGCGAGCAGTCCCGCATCATAATATTAAGATAAGATAAGATTTTATTAAATATCACTATAACATTGAGAATTTCTTGGCCGCGACAAATAGTATCAATTAAGTCAAAATGGGAACCTGTATTAGAGATATTACAAAGAATTTGAAGAGCGTCAGTGTATGTTATGTTGAACGTTGTTATTATTATGTCATTGATATTTGATGTCTGTAAGTTAAGACTTGAACAATAAAAGAAAAGGATAAGATAAGATAAAGTATTATGTAACGTCGGTATGTAAAAGTGAACAGTAAACATTAGCCCAAGTGCTATTGACCGACAATGATTAAATGACATGAGCTGATAAGATATATGTACGAATATGATAATGAAAATATAACAACAATTGCATATCAGGGATCATTATTTAGCGGATATGCCCGTAATTCGGAGCTCGGCCCTGTCGTCGCCTAGTTCCTCCGTAGATTGGCACTCTCGCCCGCGAGGGCGGCGCTATGCAAATTGGTGGGACAAATGCACCGAACATTTCTACAAATCGCGCCGGGCACCCAAACTAGGCCTAATACGACACGGTATCAGGCAAATAAAGAATAATAGGTCGCCCACAATGATCCCTTATTAAAAATGGTATAGATATACTGAATGTTTTGTGGTATTCAATAAGGAAGACGCATTGTTTCTATGTTTTTTATGCAAGATTAGTCTCTGGCATTAAATGTAACTGAGTTGACTATTTTTTTTAGGAGTCGCAATGGTCTGAGCGGAGGACCGGAAGGGAACCGAACGAATGGAAGCTTGTGCCCGAGAGCGAGAGCGCTATCACGTTTAATTTGGCCTGGATGGGTCCACATTTCTATGTAAGAGGTTGTCATACATTATTAAAGGGATATGAATTCAAATTCTCGTGCACTTTCGGTTTTGTTTATCATTCTCCACCGCTCGCCAGAGCACTTTGCGACTTCCATTATTTATATTGTCCGCGTATGAGTAATTACATGCAGTGTTAGGGTGAACCGAGGAGAAACATCCCAGCAAATATTATAATAGGCCTTTTTGAAAGGCTGCATGGCCAGCGCACCCCCACCAAGGACTATACTGGCTAATGCCTCACTGTTCAGGAGGTAAATAACCACACGTATGACCTTCAAGCGAAGCAACTTTATGCAATGCAAAAATTAATTTGGTTGGTTGTTTATTCAGGACGCTTTAACCAATTCTGGTCATATCGCGTCAATAGGAGAAGGAAGCGAAGAGCGAAGCCATGTTTCCGTATATAAGCCCGTGCTTTTTGCAAAGAAGGACATGGGATCGTTATCCTGTGGCAGCACGGAAATGACCACAGAGGGGCTAGAACCATGGATCCACGTGCCGTTAGGCTCTCAGGTGGCCAGAGCGCTGAATGCGAGCGCTTTAACCCACTGAGCTATCGGGCGGCCCTGACAATTAATTTGGTGATTTTTTTTACACGTACGAAGATCATCCAGGGTTTACCACCACATTTGGGTGAGGTGAAGAAGTTGGGGATCTACTTTGGGTGCGGTAAGTTCTCTAGAAGGGGAACAGAGGGATGGGGCCGTGAGCTCTCGGGAAATATAAATTTACTAGAACAGTTTCAGCAAGCGTACATGTATATTATACCTAGTATGCTCTAGGCCCACGCAGAATGTGATTAAGCATTGATTATAATTAAGGTATTAGCCATTATTGTCAGCCTACCGGGCTATAATAATAATGTAAAATTATTCATTTACAATGCCCCAAACGAAAACGAACATGCTCAGAGGGTAAATGTATTTCCGATAAAATTATAGATGAATATTATTATGTAAAGAGACATGTTCAGAGGGTAAATGTACTTCCGATAAAACTAAACTTTTTTAACTGCATTTTAATTCCTAAAGGATGATATTGGCCAGGGCTTGGTGAAGGAGAGATATAAAAATTATAAGTGTATGTGTAAACCCGCAGGCCGTTACCCCGCCCCCGCCCGCGCCCCCGTCCCCGCCCCCGCCCCCGCCCCCG
Organism: Arenicola marina; assembly: GCA_964019135.1. Classification (NCBI taxonomy): domain Eukaryota; kingdom Metazoa; phylum Annelida; class Polychaeta; family Arenicolidae; genus Arenicola; species Arenicola marina. The sequence continues at coordinate 19,432,910 of OZ025264.1, forward strand.
CCCCCAAATCCGCCCCTCCCCCCGCCCCCCCCCCATGTCCCACATGTCCATCAGCCTCCCCCGTCGTAAATTAATTTCCATTTTGATATTACATATATGAGCCAAAAACTACAATGAAATAACGGATTCCCCAGTATCGATTTAGTGGGGATGGGTCTGTGTAGGATACCTCTGGGGAGTGAACCTAATGAAGTGGCGTATGGCACGAACCTGATTAGTCACGATTTTGCCAACAACACAAAAAAAATGCCATACAATTGCTGCACGGTTTATTCGTCGTCGGTTGCCAACCACGTCCAGGCTACATAGCAACGGAGTCTGGGAGGATATGGGGACCAGGCATAAGAAAGGGTCACAAGTCATCCATTGCCTCATATACCACTCGGAGGGGGGGGGGCGGTGGGATGGGCGGTGGAGGCGGGGGATTGGATGGGGTGGGGTGAAAGCGATGGGCTGAGCAAGGGGGGGGGGGTGGACAACTGTGGGCTGGGCGGGAGAGTTGTGGGAGGGGTGGAATGGGGTGAGGGTGGGGGAGGACTTAGTCAGATGCCCGCCAACCGTGACAAAGCGAGATTTTTACCTGGCTTTACCTTTTCTTCTTCTGTGAAGGAAAAAGAACACCCTTTTTTTATCAACACATCGCAACAACAGACTACATTTCCAACAGATAAGCCAATAACGGCTTGTGTTGGGGGGGGGGGTAGTTCAGTTATATCTGCTATATGCTACTTATTGGACATCCAGACCCGCAGTCGGCTCCGTAAAGATCATGAATATATCGTGTACAAAGCAAGGATGAAAGAACTGATACGTGTTATCAGCCAACATTCTGCACAAATTGGCCAAAACAGATCAAAGGATTTAAACCTATAGGATAGGATTTCTCGAGTAAGATCCCGAACTCGATCTGTCGGTCTGTCGATGTCAATGGCGGATATCTCTTCATGGGATTGTGAGGATGAGAGGCCTCTGGGCACCACGTGGCCCAGTAAGCAGATGCCATAATAAAAACAATCAGTCAGTAGGGATCTGGAATGGGGCAAATGGGTGACACGCAACACAGCCATATTTGAAAATTCGACATTCGACATTCACCCCCCAAATTCCGACACTGGGGATCTGAAAAACGGACATCGACACATATTTTTTAAAAAAGCGACACTGAAATTAGTCAAATAGCCACACGGAAGGTCGTGAAAAATCCACATTCGACACTGAGAATTGTGAAAACTCGGCACCGGACACTGGATCCCTCTTTTCAGACCTCTAGCAGTTCAGCTTACACGCAAATAGACAAAAATAGCAGTGCCAGTCAGGTAGCACATGGCGCATGATAAATCAACACAATGCAACTAAACACGTCGATACGTTGCTTGCTTACAAATTTTCTAAGCCTAAGGGAATGTTCATCTTGCCAGTGGTGGAGCATTCAGGCGCTGGGACAGTACTGGTGAAGATGGCACAGGAAAGTAACCGGTTAGTCGAAATCGCAAGATGTGGGGTTAAATTGTGGCATTTTTCCCATTCTGAAAATGCTATAAATGAGTGGTGGTATTTTTCGGCTCTTTGCCGGGAAAAACGATTTCAAAATATTCCATCTACCTAGCGCAAATAAAGTATGTATAGACGGTTTTCCCGGTAGAAATCCCAAATGGGATCATTCACCAAAACATGTTCAGCGTGAGAAATATGCCAGCTTTTAAATAAATACAATGTGTCGATTATGAATGTTACTGCCACCAGCCTCCATTGGCCTGTAACGGTTACGAGAACTCTGCATTCTTGCGTGCGTAATTTACGCTAAATTCCGGCCTGAGAATATGTCGTCCTCAACGGATCGCGAGGATTTGTAATAACGTAGCCTGACGTAGATCTTGATTGAGGAATATTTGTGTAATTTCACATTTCTTCTAACAAGTGAGTGTTTCGATATTTTGTACAAAATTGTTATTGCCAACAAAGGCCGGGGCCGATGAGTTCAGACGTTACTATGTCGTCCCATCCCCTAACTGTCTTACGACTGTAACGTCTTGTTTTCAGGCTAGTAATAACGTAGCAATAATACCATGCAAAATATAAATGCCTGCTCGCGGGCGGTGCAAAATCATCCTGCCCCTCCCAGCTATGGAGAGACACCCGATACACTGCGGCCTGTAGTCTATTGAATCTATAGTTTATTACCTGTGTTGGACACGATATAATGGATGACAGTATCCTCATGCATATGATATGTCCGTCACGACTTGAAGTCAGCGTGAACTCCCCCAGAAGCACGTGGCGCTTTGCCAAATACCAAGTCATGAATGTCATAGACAAATATTATATGCTATATATGTGTGATTGCCATATCTTATGTTACCATTATTTAACGGAATTATCAAGTGTGTGACTAGTATTTAACCCTCAAGCGACCAAGCAACTTTAGCGACTAAAATGACCACGTGGGGCCATTTATGACACCATTATATCATATACAGGAATAAAAAAAGTAATGGCTCTATTTGTCTTTATCATACCTAGACTGCTTCCTTTATCCATGGCAGATATTTTTAAATGTTCAAATGTAACTCATTTAGGTTTTTATTAATTTCTTTATTTGTTCGTCCGAAGCCGACTCTCCATCATCTCCGTCAATTGAGCGGTTTTTATCATCATTTTGGGCACTTTGGGCTGCCTCAAGGCCTCTATGGCAGTAAATCGTACTACTCTAGGTCTGTTAGCCCTGGTTCACTGCAAAACATTACGTTTCAGTGATTAGAAGTGGAACATTACAATAAAGTCAAAGCCTATAATGTTAAAACAACATAGATATTTTTATAATGGAAAGTTGCATATATCTATAATGGAAAGTTACGTATATCTATAATGGAAAGTTACATATATTTATAATGGACAGTTGCATATATTTATAATGGGAAGTCGTGTGGGCCATAAATAACCCCACACAACTTTCCATTATCCTTGCCACACCAATGGGCCAATTCCTGTAAAAAAATTATGAAAAGTTGTAGAAGAAGTAGATTGACAATTCATGGGAAAAAAACACTGTTTCGATTAAAAATGGCACAACGGCACATATACGGCTGGGGTCATAAATAACCCCACTCGGTCGCTTCAAGGTTAATACGATAATAGGAAAGTTGCAGTTATATAATTGTATTATATACCCATCAGCAACCGCTGGCAGCAGCCATGTTTGTTTGGAAGATTGATACAGTTACATTCATGTAATTATACTGAGATATATCATTCCAAATATGGGAAGGCAGTCCAAACTGGATCAAATATCGACAACTGGGTCATTTCTCATGACTTAAGCGTAGGTCTATGCCATGACAGATGTCACATCTACTTGTGTCTTCGCCCCGTAAATGTTTTCCAGAAGTCTAGACGGACCGTATTTCTCTATGCTGATTTATCTCTACCCTATGAAATAATTCAAGATTGGAGTTGAGACTAATTGTTTAGCCGGGCAACGGATCGCTCGCTCTTGTATGTATGAATACGCGATCTTGACTTCCACTTAACATTTGAATGTGACACTTGATGCACCAATATCCTAGTTAGTGCTATTGTGGTTATGAGAATAACGGATGAAACAACATCCTGCAAGAGAACATGCTGTTTTTGACAGGACAACTAAACAAGGAATTAAACCGGGATTCAACGACATCACCATTTTGTCCCCGATCTAAGCGAAGTTTTCCTTGATTCCCAAAATATCTACCTCCATTTCATTGATTAACAATCTCGATTCTACTGCGTGGATTATTGCTCAGGTGGGCGTGAGGGTCGGGGGAGGGGGCAACCAATTCAGCAAATTACTATGTTTCTTCTTCATGCCAAGCAGGCTTGGCTCCCGTCTTCCGGTTCCGATCAACGCGGTGCATTCTGGTTGGCAAAACATTCCACTGTTGACATCAGTCCGGAAGTAAAGTGGTGTGAATAGCAGGTGTCATCCTCTTTGCCTCCGACCCACGACCCACCCACCCTCTTCTACGCCCCCTCCCCACCCACGAGCCGGTCACGTGCACAGACAGCGGGCGTTAACTGACTTATGGCACGTCCAGTTCACTGAATCTTCAGAGTAGATCCCCGCTAGGTGACAGTGCCACATACGACCTGCCCCGGGTCATGTGGCTTCCCCGTGACGTGTCCGCAGACACCTCCTTTCATGCCTGCAGCAGGGGGATGGATCACCAGCTACGGTAGCCCCGCGAGGCCACTAGAGATGGATCACCAGCTACGGTAAACCAGTGAAGCCAATAGGGATATATCACCAGCTACGGTAGCCCAGTGAGGCCACTAGAGATGGATCACCAGCTACGGTAGACCAGTGAAGCCAATAGGGATATATCACCAGCTACGGTAGCCCAGTGAGGCCACTAGAGATGTTTCACCAGCTACGGTAGCCCAGTGAGGCCACTAGGGATATATCAACAGCTACGGTAGCCCAGTGAGGCCAATAGAGATGGATCACCAGCTACAGTAGCCCAGTGAGGCCAATATAGTTGAATCGCCGGCTACGGTAGCCCAGTGAGGCCACTAGAGATGGGTCACTAGCTACGGTAGACCAGTGAAGCCAATAGGGATATATCGCCAGCTACGGTAGCCCAGTGAGGCCACTAGGGATATATCAACAGCTACGATAGCCCAGTGAGGCCAATAGGGATATATCGCCAGCTACGGTAGCCCAGTGAGGCCACTAGAGTTGGATCACCAGCTACGGTAGACCAGTGAAGCCAATAGGGATATATCGCCAGCTACGGTAGCCCAGTGAGGCCACTAGAGTTGGATCGCCGGCTACGGTAGCCCAATGAGGCCACTAGAGATGGATCACCAGCTACGGTAGACCAGTGAAGCCAATAGGGATATATCGCCAGCTACGGTAGCCCAGTGAGGCCACTAGAGTTGGATCGCCGGCTATGATAGCCCAGTGAGGCCACTAGAGATGGTTCACCAGCTACGGTAGCCCAGTGAGGCCACTAGGGAGATATCACCCGCCATGGTAGCCCAGTTAGGCCACTAGAAACGGATCACCAGCTACGGTAGCCCAGTGAGGCCACTAGGGAGATATCACCCGCCATGGTAGCCCAGTTAGGCCACTAGAAACGGATCACCAGCTACGGTAGCCCAGTGAGGCCACTAGGGAGATATCACCCGCCATGGTAGCCCAGTTAGGCCACTAGAAACGGATCACCAGCTACGGTAGACCAGTGAAGCCAATAGGGAGATATCACCAGCTACGGTAGCCCAGTGAGGCCACTAGAGTTGGATCGCCGGCTACGGTAGCCCAATGAGGCCACTAGAGATGGTTTACTAGCTATGGTAGCCCAGTGAGGCCACTAGGGAGATATCACCCGCCATGGTAGCCCAGTTAGACCACTAGAAACGGATCACCAGCTACGGCAGCCTAGTGAGGCAACTAGAGAAGGATTGACACCTACGGTAGCCCAGTGAAGCTAAAAGGATATATCACCATTTACGGTAGCCCAGTGTGGCCACTAGAGTTGGATCGCCGGCTACGGTAGCCCAGTGAGGTCACTAGGGATGAATCACCAGCTACTGTAGCCCAGTGAGGCCGCTAGAGTTGGATCGCCAGCTACGGCAGCCCAGTGAGGCAACTAGAAAAAGATTGACAGCTATGGTAGCCCAGTGAAGCCAATAGAGATGGTTAGCTAGCTACGGTAGCCCAGTGAGGCCACTAAAGATGGATCAACAGCTACGGTAGCCTAGTGAGGCCACTGGAGATGAATTTTTGTGGTCGATGAGCAATTCCGCTTTTAAGGCTGAGTCATGTCATTTCCTCTCCTCTTCAACGATTTGAGCCAACGCCCGCTCCCCATCCCTTCCTCCCAGCTACCCCCCCCCCCCCCAAGATAAATAAATCCCAAAAAGATCACAAGGACGTCATGAAGCATAAAGCATTGTGAATGTTTCATGGGGGACTTGCTGTAGTCTCGCAATATTCTCTATTTGAAAACGACATGCTAATAATAGTTTATATATACAAAGAATGATGATTAATCACGACATGGATTTGTCTTTTTTTAGTTTTCTTGCACCTTGCATTATTTGGCATACCGTCTGTTGTTAAAACCGATGAAGGTATGCACATGGAAATTCGTTCACGCCTTGCCACGCACATGAAAAACTCCACTCTATTTCTATGGTTACCGTCGTCATATATTTGTCGGCAGCAATGAGAATTTCTATCTTTAGATATCCACGCCCCCGCCCCAGACTATATATGTCCCGACTCTCAGCGCCTCCTGTCAGGCGAATGTCTGTCGATGAACAGTGGCGCCGTCTACCGTCCAGCTAGCGGCGCAAGAAATCAATGATTGATTTAGGGGTGTCAATTTTAAACTTTAAATTCTACTTTTTATAAATTATTGAATAGAGGCTGGGTGGGAAGGGAATCCATAGCTCAGTTTGCGGGATATTGCTCGTGCTTCATTTAGACAAGCGGGTTTGACTCTGAGCCACCTTCATTGGGGTTCGACTCTGGATTGTCACGCAATGTTTACATGAACACACGGGGAGGGGCTAGAAAATATTTGAAACAAATAGTTTCTTGTGACTATTTGGGGGAAAAAAATGTTTGCTTTTCAGATGCTACAAAATAAATAACTTGCTTTAATAATTTTAAAAAGTGCCTTAAAAATGTCATGGTGGGTGTCTAAAATTTCGCCAGTGGCGACGTGAAACTCGATGATTAAATAGCATAGCGCTGCCGTCCACGTCACTGGCGCTATGGGCTTCCGTACCACACGTACTCCCAGCCGTACAGACCGTGACATAATATATATTGACACTCTATCTTGATAACCCGACTATACACCCATTACGCCCAACGATGGTGGTATAATATTCAGCCATTATAGCCATCAGAAGAAATCAAATCGTGTAGCGATTCAAGTATTACATTGCAAATTGCGCGCGCATCTTTTGCATCACGTGCCTGACCGCCCGCCTCTCTTTGACTCGCTGAGTGATTCGTACAGATGGCCGCTAGGCCTAAGGCGACCCGACCAATCACCCGGATGTCCACTTGATGAAATAAAACGTACGTAACAAAGAAATTATTATTAGCATGTCATTTTAAAATAGAGAATATGACTACCACAAGTCGCCCACGAATATTCACAATGCTTTATGCTTCATGACGTACTTGTGATTTTTTTTCTCATATATCGGGTGGGTGGAGGGGGGGGGGGTGGGCTGATGGGTATACAATACAATTACATAACTGTAACTGTACCAATCTTTCAAACAAACATTTCTTGATGAATCTAAATCTCAATATAGTGTTTCTGGATGTATATATATAGAAATATTTCTTAGCAACAGCAATATATATATAGATCACCTAAGTTCACGTAATTGTTATTGCTTTTCGTCCTCAATACAGTACACTCATCGGCATGATAACGGGAAGCATGGCGTATTTGTTATCCTCATATCAGTGTAACAGTTCACGTATTGAGATAACATTCGCCTTCTGGTCGGTGAGTCCCTTATGTTTAAGTGCCATTGATTTGCTCAAAATGGCGGACAATACGCGGACGCCGTTCACTGTCATGACGTAAACCACTGGCTTCTGGTACAAGGTCAAGGTTGCCCCGTCGTGACGTCACAGCTCAGGCTGATCTACAGCGCCGTCAAAATTATGCCACGTGACCAGATTAAGATTCGAACGCCAAAGCCCTTGGAATTTGGCGATAGAGCGATGTTTCTTCGGTGCCTCCTATATGAGGGAATGATCATTGGATTCCAGTCTAGGATGGGCGAGCGCGTGTTAATTATTATGGGTTATTTAAAGTATATGCGCCTGAGCATCAAATGAACAACAACACTTGCCTGCTTTGCTGTAATGTGACGTAATCACGCTGAAAGCTGCAGCTACGGTGGAAGTTATGTATTAAAGTTACTCATATAGCCAATGTTTACATGAAAAGACTTTTTGAATGCAAATTGAACGCAGGTTATGTATTTAGCTCATAATAAGAACACCCTTATTATGCGCTAAAATATTAGGGCATGTTGTTATGATGGCACACCTAGTGTGAGAAAATGACTGACAATGGGGCTTTCTTGTGTATTACGTCATTAACATCGGACATCGTTTTTTGTTCCTTTGTACCTATTTAAACAATGTTAACATTTGTTTCGTACAGAGTCACCATTGACACAATGAGATAATGTGTCCACGGCGTGTCCTCCAAAAAGATGTCAAATGTCACAATGTAGGCGAATAATAACTCACAGCAATAATATAATTCTTCCTCACATTATTAAAGGATTAGGTAGGACATTTTTGCGGATAAGACGCCTTTTCCACGAAAGCAAGGTCTTCGGCGGTCACAGGGTACCCACGAGGGAGCCATTTGTCTCATCAAGACGCCCTATAACAGGGCATCAAAAGTAAATAGTCTGTGTAAGCTTATACACATGGACGCGGGGACTGATATACGAGAGGCCGCACCAATGGTTTAGTCGTTATAGCGTCTACGGCTTTTGTCATGGGAGTGCTGCCATGCCAACTACCGGACAGCCGGACTTTAGTGGTGGTTGGCCGTGGGGATAACTCTATTTGACGCCATGTTTGGCGTGTGTCATGTCAAGGTCATACGGTATCCGAGGCAATTTTTTGCTCCAGTCCTTTTGGCCGTTCACCAAGCGCGAGGTGTGGGGGTGGAGGGGGTGGAGAGGGAGTGCACTTCCTGTCACCTGTCGTCCATCTGTCCCTGTGGCTGCCAAAGTATTAAGGCGAAAGAATATTTACTCATAAGAATCATGTGGAATTCTTTTCAATCTGCTAATGCTGCAATTTCTAAATATGTATTTTTTGTCGTTGCCTATAATACATTTGTTTTCAATCAATTGGGAATTCAGTAACAGAAAAAAAAGCTTTGTCTGCATGTGTACAAAGAAGATATAACAACTTTCGAAAAAAAGAAATTATAGCAATCACATAATGACATAATGCATTTCCACTTTGTTTGATGTTTGATTGTGCAGCGTTTCACTTGGCTTATACACTTCTCCATTTGAAAGTACATGTAATATGGACTTACACTGATCCAATCATCGTGTTATGGTACAAACCTTGTGCACTTAAAATGAATAAATCCATTTTGATAGATTTATGCCAGCAAGTATTATGTGGTTGATCAATCGATCATTACAGGAGTTTCTCATACCAAACATGATTGCTGGTTGCTGATGGCATATCCGTACATATATTGCTTGTCATCCATCAAGTGTGATATTGACTTTTAAGTGCACTGTCCGCTGCACCTACATGATTAGCTGCACACAATGCATTGCTCTTTATGTAAAAAGGACCTAAGCCAAAGTTAGGCAAAATTGCAATTGAATATAATTCAATTATGGACTAATTATTTGGAGTGCGATGTGTTGTTAGCTGTTGTTGTTTTCTCATTTATTCTTGAACGAGTACAAAAATGAGATGTTTCTGCTCAGTGTGTGGTGCAGCAAAGGTATTACATCATTACTAAAATATTTCAAAACGTCAATTGTTTGCACGATCAGCTTTTTGGAATCATAACTAGTTCTGAGTAACTCATCTTGCAAAACAATTGAGGGATGACCTGCGAATTTTCTACACAGAAACACAAAATTAGTTTTCTTTGAAGTCGTTAATTATTACATATGTATTTGGGTGCAAGGATGAGATGAAGTATACCGCGCTTTTCATTTCATTTGCGCAGGTTTCGGACAATTAACTTAACTGTTGATGATG
>OZ025264.1:19442878-19498490 GCA_964019135.1 Arenicola marina
GCGGGGGCGAGGCGGGGGTGGCTGTGGAAGGGTGCGTGTGGGTGCGTGTTGGGTGAGAGGGCGTGAGGGGACGGAGGGGTGGCTGTGGAAGGGTGAGTGGGTGAATGGGTGGGTTAGGGAGGGGTGGGAGGCTATGACCTTCCGGGTGGGCTACTTGTCTACGTACACCTCACCGCACACCTCCCCCTCCCCCTCCCCGCCCCTCTCTCTGTCTCTAAGGCTGAGGCATCTCGCCCAATATTACACAGCCCCTATCGATTGGCGAAATGTTGTTCGTTATCTATATTGTCCTCTGCGCAATTTTGCAATTGTGTTGTGCAGGCATCCTTGTGACCACGACTCATTCGACACCGGTTAGGAAGGACTGACCCCGTTTTCCCCTGCCCCAGTCACATCGATTGTGGACGTTGTTTGCTGTCAAGGTGCCTATCTCATGGAGTGTCGTGTTTTAACAATGTGGGTGTCACGAACGGTCAAAAGTGAGAGAGAGAGGGGGAGAGCGTGTGTGAGAGGGAGAGAGATCTCGATGGATCTCAAGCCAGAGGGGGAGACAGGTAACGAGGGAGGCAGAAAGAGAAAGAGCAAAACGAATAGGCGGAAAGATGAAAAGAAAAGGAGAATAGCAGGAAAGATAAAGAGGAAGAGAATAGAGCAAAGGAAGGAAAGGAGAATATATCTATACACAGAGAAAGACATAGCGAGAAATAAAACGAGAGACTTAGAAAGAGATACAGAAACATAAAGAGAAAGATAAAGAGAAAAGGCAAATAGGGGGAAAGGAAAAAAAGAAAAGAATAATAGCGGGAAAAATGAAGAGAACATGAGAATCAAGGGAAAGAAGAAGAGAAAAGAAGAATAAAGGGAAAGAGGAAGAGAAAATTGTCATATATATGGAAAGAATAGAGGAAAGACATCGCGAGAGAGAGATCAGGGGACAATGAGAGAGGAAAAGACAACACTGATGAAGAGAAAGATGGAGTGAGAGAGACAACAGAGAGAAAAAAGAACGATAGAAAATGGGAAAATAATGAGACCGTGTATGACCGAGTGAGAGAGCGAGTGAATGAGAGAGAGAGGAAATGAGAAACAAACAGACCAGAACGAATACAACAGACATGATATTCTAAGGTCGCAGTGTTTATCAAACCAGAGGAAATGTGTATCGGGGCAGCGAATTTTTGTACCATGACCACCGTGCCTCCCACCATCCTCCTCTCCCCCAACCCCACTACACCGCCATCCTTGACACATCATCAACAATCGAATCGTGTAACCTAGGCTGTAACCAAGTCCCCCTTGAACTCTTTGGTTCTGGGAACTAGCACTGTCTATCCCGTTATCGCCAGACCTAACACGGTCGGCGAATCCCTCACATGTTATATCCGATTTGAGAAACTCAATAGTGACTCAAGGAACTGATGATATCATCATCAAGCCAAACCTGTGGGTGTGTACTGAACGCATCCAAGGTTGTCATTATTGTGTCTCGTGACGATTCTCAGATTGTCCTTTTTTGTGAAATGAATGGGTTTTATGCCACCTTTGCACACATCAAGGTTAGATTGGGCCAAGAAACCCCATCATGGGACAATGAGACGCCCTCTGCCGGGAGATCCGTCGAGGTTACGAAGCCGTGGATCTGGGCAAATTTTCATTCAACCCCATTTCATTCAATCCCCATTTTATGCAATCCCATTTTATTCAATCCCCATTTCATTCAATCCCCATTTCATTCAATCCCCATTTCATTGTCTGTCACTTTAGTGACAACAAACCCATCACATGAATGGATAAACCAATTGAGATCTAGATTAACTTTTACTTTATACAGGTGTGCAATAGCAGGATGGTTTTGTATTATATGTTATTATTTTGCACACATAGGCTAAACCTAGTAACGGGAACGATAGTGTGCGTGACAATCCAGACTCGAACCCCATTATGTAGGTGGCTCAGAGTCAAACCCGCTTGTTTGAATGAAGCTCGAGCAATGTCCTGCAAACTGAGCTACGGATTCCCTTCCCAACCAGCCTATATTCAATAAATTGCATCATTGCAGCATATTAGTACCAACAAGGTCAGGCACCCTATCATGGTAACTGGTATCTGGCACTACCAGTTACCATAATAGGGTTGTTGGTTTGTTGGTACTAATATGCTGCATTTCCTTTAAAAGCCATGCCATTCGCCTGACCCAGTCAAGTCAAGTAGTTGTCATTCAAGGCCCTGAGAGCCTTTGACCAATTGTCAGAGAAATTGTGTCTTGCAAAATAATACAAAATGCACCAAAAGTAAAAAAATACAAACCCATGTCATGATTAATCATCACTCTCTCTCTCTCTCTCTCTCTATATATATATAAATATATATATATATATATATATATATAGATCTATACATGCTACCTTAGGTCAACGCTACGTTGCCCTAAGACCATTTTATACACCATAGAGTTTTAGGACAACGCAAATCGCGTTGTCCTAATATTCCACACTCTGACAAAAGGAGAAGGAGCAGTCCACGTCAGAGAGAGATGATCCAAATGATTAAACACGTTGTTCTGAAGAATGTAAATCTTAAATTATGGGGGGTCGACAATAATTACGAATTTTAGAGCCTTGTAAACATTCGACTTTCTCCGGATCATATATCTTGGGACGTGAATATAAACAACGTTATATTTTACAATTAACAGCGTATATCTGAACGCGCATTGCTTTATGCGATAACATTTGACAACCTGCAGAGTTTTTATCTAAAATTAAGGAGATTGTGCTTAAAATAAGAAATATATGAATATACGGTAAATTTCCTAACGCCTAACGATCTAACTGTTGGAGTGAGCTCTTTGGTGGCGCCATCTGGCGGCCAACAAATTTCCGACGTCAATAAGCGCGCTTCGACTTGGTGTGACCAGCAGACGACGTTTCGCTCCCCGGTAAGTAACCAGTAACATATTCTCTGTATTCTGTGATATCAAGTTTAACCTATGATTAATGGAGCAACTTGCATGGGCCCATTTCAACACTAAAAACGAGCGCCCCGCTCAAGCGACAAGCGGGAGGGGTGGGCCCACCTGCCAAAAAGTGCCTTCGCAAGTTTCGGAACCATCGCACTTTTATGATCAGTGTTGGCCGACAGTCCAGCTTAAAAAGTTTAAATGGAAACCCCAACGCATTAACCCAATAACCCCCATCAACGATGGCTAGCAAGGTGACCAAGGGAACTAGCCTCAACGCTGGGAGAGTGATTGGGAGGGGGTGGTGCTTGTGGGGGGGGGAGGGCTGCTCCTGACCTGCTTCGACCCAGATTCTCTTTTATCGCTCATGCCCGGCAACGAGTTAGCTTTGACGTGTTTGATAGATTAACCCATTTCATTTGCTTGCAACTTGACAAAATTTAGTCTACAAAGCTTGTGATTGGGAGGCTACCAATTGATGAGTCTAATTTGACATAGTAGAGGTAAGACTTAGATATAGAGGTAAGAGGTAAGGGCTGTAAATAGCTAAAGTTCGTCCGTTTGGCGTTTCTGGCTAGACCGGTTTAGGCCTAACCAGAAACGCCACGGCAGCCAGTGGGCAGTAGCCTAGTAGTATCAAGTATCAGCACTGGCACCCAGTGACAGTGACAGTTGGCCTACATACAGGCTACACTAAAACAATAAAAGCTTCAGTACACAGATTTACATCTTACAAGCAGGGGTGGGGGTGGTTGGGGGGTGCAAGGAGTATTCACATTCCTAGGTACTCAGGAATAGGCTTTTCATGTCACTGTGAACTGGGAATTAGAAAAATAATTCTTCATGAACTGGGATTGAGATATTAGCTGACCGTCGTGATCAATGATTTTCATTAATTGTGAACTGAGAATTGAGAAATTGTCAATCTGTATTATCAGTTCCTTCTATTGTATGCTGTGAGTTCTCCATTTAATTCACTGTGACCTGGAAAAAAAAAAATCCTCATGATTTGGAAATGCGATCCCCCCTCCCCCTAGCCGCCTCCCCTCTCCCTTTCCTTTGCCCCCCTCCCCTCCTCCAACAATCCTACAGGGCTTGCTATTGCAATCTGGTCATGTCTAAGATCATCTAATTTTAATTCCATTAATAAGAAAATAGATTGTATCACTAATTTGACAAATAGGCTATACCATATACAGCCTGGCACATGCATTTAAAATTGTTAACAAATAACACCACAAGGGTTGAGCATCTAAGGGTGTTGTTTGTCAACAAATCTGAGTACCTGTCTGGGCTGTATTTCTTATGACATGTAATACAAAAATTTGGAAAAATCAGTTAATAATTAAATTAAGACCTGAACTGAGCAGAGCTTGACATTAAACCTTATCCGTTTATCAAGTACAAGTGATATTGCCTGCCAGTATGATGGATATGTAAATACTAATAATTAAGTACTACGGTTTAATTAATCTGTCATTTTTAGGCCATTTAGGGTGGGTGATAAAGTAGCTAAACTGTCAGCTTTTAATATGAATTGACATAAAGTTGATTAAACTGATTGTAATATTGCAAGGGCATTTTTGTAGGTGACAATGCAATATATTTTATATATGACTAAGTTTTTATAGACAAACAATTGATTTGGCAGGCGTGAAATGACCAAATAGTACTGGGTATGCATTTATGCACTGGTAACAATATATTAAAAAAGATAGTATTGTATACTCATAAATACAAAATTATAATTGTAATGAGTATGTATCATAATACTTAGATCCTATATCAATATCATTTTACTGCAATTTAAAAACAAAATTATGCACTCCTGCAGTCATAATGGTATTCACATAAAGAATCTGAGATATAAATGGAAAGGACTCCCTTCAAAGGAATAATTAATGTCTTTTGCCTGTAGTGTGCAACTTAATTATAGGCATGTTGAAGTCCGAAAGCATGTGTAAGTTGTCTTGGTGGCCAACATTGCTTTCTGTACCTGAACTAGACCAGAACAATTTTGTTGCAAATACCTAACCAAAAGAATCTCTTGTTCAGACCTAAAGGAGCACAATTATTTGGTTGTGTAGCCATATATTATTAATGTTATTAGGGTTATTGCAATTGCTATATATGATGTGCACTGGAACATCTTCTTTACAATTTGGTATTATTTACCATGTAGAAGTTTAATAACAATTTCCATTGAGAAATCATACAATCATACATCTCCTGTGAATGATATGGTATTAAAGATAAAGGATTAAATTACATGGATAAAGTAGACCAAGTAATAATAACCTGTATATAGGTTATGCAATATCAAGATATATATGACTTAATTTCTCATTGTTATTATTGCATATAGTTTGATTTATAGTTGCAGATATACGGTTTTCTTGAACACCTCTTATTCCCGAGTATTTTTGTAATATTGCAAACTTAAGCTCCTTTGTCATATTCGATCCACAGAATCATTTTATTTTTAAATTTAATTATCATGTTCATTGTATGTTCAAACAATTGTGGAACCAGTAGATCATGCAATTGTATTTTGGTTAGTATTATCTGTATAATACTTTACTGAAATATATACCTTATGTAATCAATTGTTATCAAGTTTATGGAACAAATGTAACAACCAGAACTATCATTTAAAAAATGTTGTGCTGCAATAAATCATAATGTTATCTCAATCATACATAATTAACCTATGTCCCGCAGGCACAACTGGTGACATATAAATTTAAAAACATGTAGAGCATTAACATATGTAATTGTCAACATTCTTATAACTGAACAAGCTATCACAAATTAACTGTGACTGTACCTAACAGGATGTACTGGTACTGCAAATACAGTAGCATTCTCTTAACAATTTACATACTGCACAAATTCCTGATCTGACTGATGATCCCTATGAGCTTTTTATTCATGTTTTAATCTCTTCCATTTGAGTATGCACCAGTTTGTGAATGCAGCAATTAATTTGTCATAATTAATCCCCACCTATAAATTGATGCCACTAATATTAAAAGTTAACTAATTATTGCACATAGGTTACATTCTAACTATATCTGTACTAATGTCGAAAAACTATAATTTATTGATTCATGGATTTGACCAATGACCTTCCCCCGAGCTCTACAAGTTACCCTGACAACCATCACTGTAAATTACAACTTGCACAAGTACTGACTTTTGTTGTGCATTAAGGTGCATTGTGGATTTCTATTATAGAAGAATATGTTTATTACATTGTCTTCACATAACAGTTATTCTTGCCATGCACAGATGGCTTAACACATTGATTGCAATGCAATATATGTTTAACCTGATCATGTGTTGCGAATGCACATATCAATTATAATTGATAACTATAAACAGAGATGCAATATATTCTACTTAATTTTCTTGGCCAATTAAAAAAAATTGTATTAAAATCGGCCACATCTGTGGAATTTTTCTATTCATTCTGTTTGTACATATCCGTTGTGTTTAGCAATGGAGGATATTCATATGTATATTGATCAAACCTTAATCAAACGTTTTATATGGCATCGTGAAAACTTCATTCTGAAAGCTGGGAAGCGCTTGTGCAATTCAGCGTTTGAATTTTGTATAAGCTTATAAATGTTTTGGCAGCTTAAATTAAGTGCCTGAGGTGCTTATGTATACTGATATGATAGGTTTTAGACTAGGCTATACTGATGTAATAAACTAAAATGGCGAACTCGTATCTCGATCGTCATGAAAAGAACGTACGATGATAAGTATACTAATCAAACGGGCAGGAGGCAGTACTTGAATGAGGTGGAATCGAAGCTATGCTAATAAAATTGGTTTCTGTTAAAAATTAATCAGTCTCTATAGTTTTCGCCATGATGTTGGCACTTTTAATGTCCGTGCTCCTGATGTTCGGGTATTTTCTTTTGAAGGAGAAGGCATATACACCCGATGGTCGAAGATGCCGGGTGACGGATGGCGTTATTCGCGGCGCAATATATCTACAATATCAATATCAATCTGTATGCATGATGAATATATTTAATGTTTAAGGATGTATGCATACAGTCATATTTTGATTCCCTACACCTTTGATGTACATACTACGTGTTCCCCGTTAAAGTTCAAACTTATTCTGTTCATGGTATTTCTTATGATATATTGTCTGACCCAGTGGGCGTCCAGTGGTATATGTCCATCCGCCCGTGGTATCAGCAAGCAGGGATGCGTATCTTAGGCGTGAGAACCGGGGGGGGGGGGGGGGCAGGAGTATATCTTAGGCGTGGGAACCGGGGATCCAAGAGGGAGGCGTATCTTAGGCGGGGCAACCAGGGGGGCAGGAGTATATCTTAGGCGTGGGAACCGGGGATCCAAGAGGGAGGCGTATCTTAGGCGGGGCAACCAGGGGGCCAGGAGGCAGCAATATATCTTAGGCGTAGCTAGGAACCGGAGAGGCACGAGGCAGGAGGGACTTATAGGCGTGGAAACCGGGGGCCAGGAGGCAGGAGTATATCTTAAGTATAGAAATCGGTGGGCTATTGGGCAGGCGTATCTTATGCGTAGAACCCCGGGGGCCCAGGAGCCAGGGGTATCTTAGGCTTAGGAATCGGGGGACCAGGAGGCATGAGTGTCTTTGGCGTAGGAACTGGAGTCCGAGGAGGCAGGCGTATCTTAGGCGTAGGAACCGGGGACCAGGAGGTAGCAGTGTCTTTGGCGTAGAAACCGGAGGGCCGAGAGGCATGAGTGTCTTTGGCGTAGGAACCGGGGGGCCAGCAGCCAGGGGTATCTTAGGCGTAGGAACCGGGGGTCCAGGAGGCAGGCGTATCTCAGGCATAGGTACCGGTGGGCCAGGAGGCATGAGTGTCTTTGGCGTAGGAACCGGGGGGCCAGGAGCTACGAGTATCTTAGGCATAGGAACCGGGGGGCCAGGAGGGAGGCGTATCTTAGGCGTGGGAACCGGGGGCCAGGAGGCAGGCGTATCTTCTGCATTGGAACCGGTGGGCCAGGAGGCATGAGTGTCTTTTGCGTAGGAACCGGGGGGCCAGGAGCTAGGGGTATCTTAGGCGTAGAAACTGGGAGGCCAGGAGGCAGGCGTATCTTAGGTGTAGGAACCGGGGGCCCATGAGGCAGGCGTATCTTAGGCGTAGTAACCGGGGGGCTAAGGGGCAGGAGTGTCGTTGGCGTAGAAACCGGGGGGGCAGGAGGCAAGTGTGTCTTTTAGGCGTGGGAACCGGGGGGCTAGGGGGCAAGAGTGTTTTTTGCGTGGAAACCAGGGGGCCAGGAGGCAGGCGTATCTTTGGCGTAGAAACCGGGGGCCAGGAGGCAAGTGTGTCTTTTAGGCGTGGGAACCGGGGGGCCAGGAGGCAGGAGTGTCTTAGGCTTAGGAACCGGGGGCCAGGAGGCAGGAGTGTCTTACACTTAGGAACCGGGGGCCCAGGCGACAGGGGTATCTTAGGCGTAGAAACCGGGGGGCCAGGAGGCATGAATATCTTAGGCGTAGGAACCGGGGGTCTATGATACAGGGGTATCTTATGCGTAGGAATCGGGAGGCCAGGAGCCAGGGGTACCTTAGGCTTAGAAACCGGGGGCCAGGAGGCAGGAGTGGCTTATACGCGTTTGAACGGGGGATGGGGTGGAGGGGGGGGGGCAGAAGCAGGCATACGAATCGGCGGAGCCGGAGGGCCTGGGAGGGTGAAGGGGGGGGGGGGGTGGAAGGACAAGTATGATAGGCTAAGAATCGAGAGGGTTCCAGGAAGCCGGAGTATCTTAGGCGTAAGAACCAGGAACTGGTTTGGGGGGGGGGGGGTAGGACGCTGGAGTATTTTAGGCGTAGGGACCGGGGGCGGGGGACGGTAGGACGCAGGAGTGTTTTAGGCGAAGGAATGGGGGACAGGAGACAGGAGTACATTTGGCGTAGGAAGCGGTGGCGGGTGCAGGGGGGTGGGGGCAGCAGGCAGGAATACCTTAGGCGTACGAACCGGGGTATTCGATCATCCCGCTTCCGTATTCTCGAACTCACGATACGCTATAATGCTATATTATCTTCTATCATGTTAATTGCATTATTTCCATATTCTGGAACAGGAAGAAATAAAAGTTTCAATTTCTAATACTCTAATCCATGTATTGTTGTATCTGCTTGCCCTCAGATTTATTACCTCACTGCCGTGAACCTCACATTTCAGACAATGATCAAAATTTGATAAATACATCTTGTTGATGCATCATAATTGTTTTTGCTATAGTATTCGGATTTATAATGCGCAGTCTCTTACATAATTCTGACGTACAAGACTTACACGATAGTCTTATCAATTGTCTCCCCGGCTTGGGCCTGGTATAAAGATTATAATCAATGATTAAAATCGTGTTAATTTAGATCATAATTCTATATGGTATTAAGGCAACCCGAAACTTATACCGTAGTAAGGCAACGCGAAATATATGCGGGGCAATGCGAAATCTGTAGTATTAACGCAACTCGAAACATCTACGGTATTAACGCAACGCGAAATATAGGCGGTATTAAGGCAATGCGAAACCTGTAGTATTAACGCAACTCGAAACATCTACGGTATTAAGGCAATGCGAAACGTAGTATTATTGCAACTCTAAATATATACGGTATTAAGGCAACGCGAAATATATACGGTATTAAGACAACGCGAAACATATATGGTATTAAGTCAACCTGTTGACCTAATGTCGTCTGTGTTGTAGAACACTTTTGACATTAGGACAACAGTTTTAGGTCAACGGTCTTAGGACAACGCTCGACCATATATCTTTTAATATGCAACAGAAATGAATAATAATTGGCCTGAGAGTTAATTACGCCCAAATGAATACATTAATAAAAAAAAAGTCACAAAAACGATGGCTGAGTGGGATATATAGCGCCGTTGACCTAATACCCTCCGGTTGACCTAATTCCAGCCGTTGTCCTAATGTCGTCTATATTGTTATATATATATATATATATATATATATATAAACAAAAAATATCAAGATATATATATATATATATTGTATGTGTCAAGTTATTGCGTCACCAAACATAACATTACGTGAAGGGAATCCGAACAAATGCAATAAACGACGGGGCCTGGAGGGCCGGGTGGTCGGGGGGGGGGGGGCGGGGGAGGGGCGGGGTAGACTTCATATTATTTATAACTCATCATATTAACGAATTACATCATCAATGCATTTCATCATCATCAACAGTGAAATAACCGAAACCTACGCAAGTGAAATGAAAAGCGCGGTATGTTTCATCTCATTTCTACACACAAATTCGTATGTAATATTAAATGGCTTAAAAGACAACTAATTCTGTGTATAGTCTTCGCAGATCATCCATTAATTGTTTTGCAATATGAGTCACTCAGAAATAGATATGATTAAACAAAGCTGCTCGTGCAAACAATTGGCGTTGGGGAATATTTTAGTAATAATGTAATACATTTGCCGCATCGCAGATTGAGCAGAAACAACTCATTTTTGTACTCGTTCAAGAAATCAGTGAGAAAACAACAACAGCTAACAACACATAGCACTCCAAATAATTAGTCCATTATTAAATTATATTCAATTGCAAATTTGCCTTTAGGTCCTTCTTACATAAAGAGCAATGTATTGTGTGCAGCTAATAATGTAAAGTGCAGTTGACAGTGCACTTAAAAGTCAATATCACACTTGATGGATGACAAGCAATATATCTACGGATATGCCATCGAGACCATTGAGCATCATTCTTTATTATTCCCAGCTTATTATGTGTTTTGGGACTCGCTAGCATCCTGGGTTGAGACTATTAACAGTTTTGTAAGACCAGCAACAATCACGTTTGCTATGAGAAATTCATGTAATGATCGATTGATCAACCACATAATACTTGCCGGCATAAATCTATAAAAATAGATTTACTCATTTAGGTGCAAAAGGTTTGTGCCACAACACGATGATTTGATCAGTGTAAGTTCATATTACATGTACTTCCAAATGGAGAAGTGTTTAAGCCAAGGGAAACGGTTCACAGTCAAACATCTTGGAAAAAAGTGGAAATGCATTATATCATTGCTATAATTTCTTCTTTTGACAGTTGTTACCTTCTTTGTACACATGCCCACCACGCTTTTTCACTGTTACTGAATTTCCAATTGATTGAAAACAAATGTAGTTTAGTCAACGACAAAAATACATATTTAGAAAATTGCAGCATAACCGGATTGAAAAGAATTTAACGTGATGCTTCTGACTAAATATCCTTCGCCTTAATACTTTTGGCGGCAACGGGGACAGATGGACGACAGGTGACAGGAAGTGCACCCCCTCTCCTCCCCCTCCACCCCACGCCCTACGCTTGATCTGTAGGTCCCCCGGAGCCGCCAAAGAGACCGTATCGTGCCACCTTGCTGTCCTCTCAGCTCAGCCATCACCTCACTCAGCGGCCCGAAATCGCCGGTACAACTAGGGCAGAGGTCCGTCCTTTTTTTGTCCGTTTTACCACAAGACGAATGAGTAAACTCACAGAGCATTCACTGCCAGTCACCTAAATACATTCATGATCCGTCCCTTGCTTTTAAAAGGGTAATTTTAATGTCTGAAGAGATGCCAAGAGAATATATTGCGGCTGACTGAGGCGACAGAGCAATCACCGCTTACTCTGCTTCCCTAATCTTTATGGCACCACGAGTTCTCACAAGTCAAACATAAAATACCCATGGCCATTAAATATGGCGTAATTCCTGAAAAAAAAACAAATTGTATGGAAATCTTTGCCTGCGGTTGGCTCGCCTTTCTCAAGTTCTCTCGCGGTATGACTTACGAAGGTTTATACTTAAATCAAGGCAACCCGCTCTTTGCACGCACATTTTTAGAGCACCCTCCCCAGCCACCCCGGTCACAAGTTTAAAATATCCGGTCTATAGGGGTATCTTGTTTATCAACAATGTTCATTCTACAGGGGGAATCCCCGCCCCACCTAATTTGTATAATAGTTCCCACCGCTCTTGTCTTAAGTAGTGCTATGATTGTTTTGGGTGGCCCATGCGACAGTGACAATATGTCTTAGCATGGGTCTCCTAACCTGATAAGTTGTATAAATGTATTTATTTATGATCGAATTATTATTTTGGTCGCATAAACGCTATTGAATCTTGAATCATACAATGTAAAGTATGATGATGGAGGGGTTGTTCCGGGCGTACGGGTTGGAGACGTTCGCAAAGGTCGTCTTCTTTATACCTTATGAATGAACCAAAAAGTACCAGGAAATGAGACCTGGTTCCCAGAACATTTCTCTCAAAGGGAAGGGAAATTGATGTTGCCTCGATTATCCCTCTTAAAGGACTGGAGCAGGGTGTGAGTGTGGACGTCGAAGCGACGGGGGAGGAAGCTGAAGTTGGAGAGGGAGGGGGGCAGTGGGTGTTCAGAGGGGGGTACTAACAGGGGGGTGAATGGGTTCTGGTAAAAGATTTTACTGATGTCAGAAGGGGGGATCAGAAAGGGTATGGTGGGAGGGGTGACATATCAGGAAGGGGTTGTATCGACAATATAAAATGAAAGAAGGTCTGATATCAACCGGGAGATGTAGCAGGAATATAGGATGGATGAAAGAATGGTCTGATATGAAAAGGGAATTGTCGTAAGGATATAGGATGGAAGAAATGGTCGTCTTATATGAGAAGGGAATTGTAGTAAGGATATAGGATGAGAGAAAGAGTGGTCTTATATGAGAAGGGTGTTGTGGCAAGGACATAGGATGGGTGAAAGAGTGGTCTTTAATGAGAATGGAATTGTAGCAAGGATTTAGAATGGGAGATACAGTAGTCTTATATGAGGATGGAATTGTGGCAGGGATATAAGATGAGTGAAAGAGTGGTCTTATATGAGAATGAAATTGTAGCAAGGATATAGGAGAGTAGAAAGAGTGGTCTAATAGGCTGATTTGGTGAATGAGTGGGCTGATATTAGAAGGGAGGTGGTCGCCTACTTGAGTATCGTAGAACCGTTGCCTGTTTTTCCGTAGCATGCAACTGCAAACCGCATGAACACGCAACGGCGGTTCTACGGTACTCCGCGGCAGCCGGCTTCCCGGGTCCTGCAACTGCACGCCGCATATGAACACGCAACGGCGGCTCTACGGTGGCCAGCCGCGGCCTATGAACCGCTACGTAAACTGTATTCATTTATATGACGTTTTGAGCGGACAAGAGTGTCGTTTAGAGCGGACGAGAGTATCGCTTAGAGCGGACGACAATTACGTTTCGTTAGCGGCTTACTGGATTACCAATATTCAGCATTCTCTTTATGTTGATGTACATTCGAAGTACGTAAATGGGGTCATAATATCAACAAGAATTGGTGCCCGTCTTCTAAGCTTACTAAATTCTGACAGCCTGAATATTGCAAATCTTCTGGCTCTGCCGTTTAGTTTAAAATAAGATCGTCGTTTTGTGGTCAAGACGTGGCCGCGGAATTCAATTCGGTCAACGGCTTCAGTGAATGGCATTACACACGCTCTTGAAGTCCCAGTTAGCAGTGGATAAACCATGATATACCCAAATAGCGATTCGAGGCAGCCATAATAATATTTCTGCATTTAGTTTCATGTTTGCTTGCTGCGCTCTGTGGTCCGTGCCCAGGCACCACCAACAGCGGAAGCATGCGGCTAGCCATTGACCTTGACTTTGTCCTTAGTGAAAGAGCCGGTGATAGGGGCAGTGCTGGCTGTCTGCCTCCAAAGCCTTACCACCTACGCCCACCCACCCCCTTGCCCCCAATCCATTATAGCCATACCTAAGTAACCTCGGCCGGGGTGGAATATTACACCTGGTTGCCTGGGCCCCGGACTCCTGGTCCACCACACTGGTGAAATATGCATATATATATATATATATACCGTTCCGCCATTGATCTATTGCTTTGTACGCATGCGCACACCCCATATCATATAGCCACCGGGGTCCATTTGCTCCACATATTGTCTCCGTCCATTGTTGTATTAGGACCTAATGTCAGAGACTGCATTTGGTGGGTGCCGAATCATACAGATATACCCTACGTTTTTGGTTCTTTATGACCCCGTGTTTGTGATGTCAGATCGTATGCTTGGTTATGGCGATGTTGTGGCCGTAGCTGGACCATGTGATCGGGCAACAGGATTGTGCGGATGACTGCATAGTCGTAGTGTTACCTTGGTTGGGTCAAGGCTACATTAGTCTTAGGGACGGACCACTTGATATCTAGGGCGGGGCTATGGTTTGTGGGGGTTTTTTTTGGGGGGGGGGGGGTTAGTGATTGATTGATGGCTTGATTTTTTTTTATCTTAAAAACGTATTTAGTTTAATTTCACAAAAACATCCCTTCATTTGTTCATTATTTAAAATCTTTGCTCAAATGTAATAACAGCCACCAAATAAGTAAAAGTCGAAGCACATTTCTCAATACGGTTTGATTCAAACATGACATATGTCTTGTAATGCATGAACAGGTAATTTTTGCCCTACTATAAACGCTAATTGTAAAACTTCGAAGCTGCATTAAAAGACACAATGAGAACGAAAATAAAATAGAAAGAGAGCAAATATGACATATTGTTGGTCTCAGATGTCCGTAACAACCCCTTAAATATGAACGACAGACCAGTAAACACGATATTTAAGGATTCATGCAAATCATTAATATTGAAATATGACTCCGTGCACTGGATGTTAGAAACATGGCTACACGAGGGTGTGCGGGAGACTTTACCCAGCGATTCTTGTTGCAACATGAAGGAAAATGATCGGGAAATGGGTAAACGGGAGCAAACTTTGCACCTGGCCATAGTCATTGACCCAGCTGCACACTTTAAAACTCCCATGGGCGGGAAAAAACGTCATACCTGGGGCCAAGAGCCCGGATGCAAGAATGCTCAAAATTTAGAAAGAAACAAAACAAATTCTATCATAGCCGCCTTACGAGGTGCTCGTTGCAACGGGTGCACAAAAATGAACTTTTACTACTTCAGTGTCTGAATGGGAGAGTTGTGGCACGTAACAGGCTGATCGATCTGTCGAACGATCGATCTAGACCTGAATTTACCACTCCCCACCCCCCCCCCCTTTTTAAGCAAGGGAAAGCGATGCTTCTGTAGTCAGATCTACTTTTAGGGCTAGGGCGCGCCCTGTCGGTGGGATCGGTAAACAAGGCACAAAGACACAAGTTTTAGATCTTGTGAGGGACAAATTCAAGAAGTTGGATTGATTTGGGTCATTGGTCATGTGGCCTTTAACAGCAGTTGAGCAATACAGCATGTGGTTTCCATCACTAATATGTTGCAAACATTAATTCGACTAATATTATCTGACGCTACACTAAATATCGCTAAATATCACTGCATAAGGTTTACGTTCGTTACCATTAAAATCAGCCAAAATGCGGTCACGAGCTCGAAATTTCAGTGAAACTCCCAACAGCTCTAAATTAGCCCCTTCGCCCAATACGACAACTTTGAGAATGCCGCTTCAAACTGACGAGAATCCCGTTTCAAACTGACGAGAATCACGCTGAGATCGGACGCACCAATCACGTTTCATCAATGGCTTTAGTTCCCATCCCTGGTTGGCAATACGATGGGCGATTGACCGCCATTTCTAAAGAACAAAAGTTCTTCTCATTCTCCTTCTGGCGTGGATTACGTGTGGTAATCGACATGTAATCGAGCCAAGCATCAGCCTACGCCGGCTGTCTGTTCACTGACATAAGCGATATTATGCGCGATATAAACGAAGCCATTCAAATCGGTCGGACTGCTTATACCGCCTGCTATTACAGGCGGGTGCATGCTGCGGGCGTGAGCCCTTCATCCAAAACATGTCTGGACATGTTGTCTAGATATACCATTGTCTAGGTTTCAATCTTTCTAGCTGACGCTACAAAAAAAAAAAAAAAAAAGACGCTTTTAAAGTCACGTTGGCCAGGGTCTCAAGAGATTTGCGTCATGATGACAAACTACATTATAATAGACGACGGCTTCGCTGATAGCTTCGTGCTGCAGGTGGCCATTCTGTCTGGCGGCTGGGAAGGAGGGATGGGGGGAGGGTTGCCGGGGGGGGGGTTGTATGAGAAGCAAGAATATATTGATAGCTTGACAAATAAAGCGGGGGTGGTGACCCACCATATGGGGGGTTGGGTGCCGGGGGGTGGGGGGGCTGCGAGTCTCCACCCAGAATGATCAGGTGACACAAACAGCATGTCCATCCCCACTCCTTTCCCTTCCATCACCCACCACCCAGCAACAAGTCTGCAGCAAGCACTCAGACATCATCCTGAGACCGCCCAGGGCTGAAGACAAAACTCGGTAATTTGCCATTCACGATTAACTATTCTTTGCATGCCAAATGTTATAACAATAACATCTTAAAAACCTGGAATATATATACACTAAAGATATCATGACCAATACAAAAATATATCGTCGGCAAAACCAAAATTGGCGAAAATGATATCTTGATCGCCCTAGGAATACCACTTTATGGGGGTCGTGCGGTGTCACTGAAGCATTATTGATTTCAAATTCCCGTCTAATTCACAGAAAAACGTTCCAAGATGGATTCGCCAATACTGCCGCTAATCTTGCCTTCATATCGCCGCCAGATGAAACTGCCTTTATATACGATACACTGAATGCATTATTCCGTGAACTGTTCCAGAACTTGAATTGAATTGAATACCTTCTCGAAGCCAAAGAGTAACCCACTCTGAGGACACTCTCCCTCCGCCTGTATGTGTTATACAAACAACGCGGGTCGCCATGGTTCTTTTACACCGCGGCGCATCCATTACCAATAAAGCCTTCATCTTGTCAAGAATCCTAAAACACCAACAATTTTTCATTTCATTTCATTTCCTTTCATCGATGTAGGATAGGACGGCGACAGAGCACGTTGCGTAGCCCCCTTTGAGCGGTTGCGAGTGGACCCCTGTGTGCATGCAAAAACACATGCATGCAACTGCAGCCACCAATCTACCAATCCGTCATGTGAAAAACGAGATATTCTTCTTGGAGAACCGCTTCCTGGAGTCAAATGGTCCGTCTCTGGCTTTGAACAGTTCTATGTGATGGATGGCTTGACAAAAGGGGGAGGAGAAGGGAGGAGGGGGAGGGGAAGGGGTGATGGTGATAGGGGCAGGCTTGTGGTGGTGGTTCTACTCGTGTAGCTTTACCGTCGCGTGAAATCTCTCCGGTTTGAACATTTATTGACTTATCACAACCAACAGAAGTATTGGCCGGCCTCCGTGCTAATATATCGGACTCTCACGCAACATGACACATGAAGTTTAACTGAGTATCTCTTGTGCATGTCTCTTTAAAATGACTAGTAAAATACACCAGTATATTTACAATACCTTGGCAATTGCTGAGGTTGGAAATTAGTAAGTCTAAACATAGATCTTTCAGTTAAATCTATGCTGGGAACTGACCAATGTGTTTCAAATATTCATATATATTTGTTATGGAAATAATAGAAACTGTATTTGCTGAAGGCTATTTGAGAATCATGATCATGAACCAAGGAATCGCTGGGTAAGGAGACGACATAAGCAAAAATATTTCTTACTCAATCCCTACTTAGCGTTTTTATCGGTATCGTTAACATGAAATAAAATAAATTGGCTGCCTTCATGAATATAAATCCTGGAGAAAGGTCAGTATTTGTCGAGGTATATGCAGCCATGGAGTAACCCGGGCACTCAGATATCCGATGTTTTTTTTGGTAATAAACCAAGTACAAAGTAATTCTGCCCTTACTTTAGAAATGGCATTGGATAATTTTGTCGCTGATCTAGATGTCTCTTTCCATCTCGCGTGTCCGTCTCTTTTGTGCATAAGGGTGGTATAAAACACCTAAACGACGCCCAGTGGACTGCGTGTGTCGTCACCGTTCCATGTGGACTGGTTAAACAAAAGCGTGCACAAAAGTGGCCCACAATACCAATTCATCAGTCACTGCGGCAAAAATCTTTGCTCGGCCGTCCCAGCTAGGGATATTGCCACATGCAATAGACAATTATCTGACGTAGGGTGGGGGGAAGGGGGTGTCATTTGGCATTTCACTGACCAATTCCGTATTGAATAATGCTGCCATCTACCGTCTGAACCATGCAAAGCCATATATGCTTAGAGGGCAGACTTGTTCGTCTTTGTGATGACACATCGATGCATACTTCGCCAGATAATTTTACTGTGTTTTTCTACGGCATTCGTCATCGAAATGAAACTGCTGATCTTCCTTCAATTGGTTGAAATCGGTGTCCTGTTATTTACGTTAATGAATCTTGGTTAACGGCCAAAAGGACGGGAGCAAAAAATTGCCTCGGATACCATATGACCTTGACATGACACACGCAAACATGGCGTCAAATAGAGCTATCCCCACGGCCAACCACTAAACCCCGGCAAATTATTATCTACACACCCCCCCGGAGCCAAAATGCGTCTTTGCTTTCGTGAAAAAGGCGCCATATCCGCAAAAAAATCCTACCCTCTCCTTTGATACTGTGAGGAAGAATTATATTATTGCTGTGAGTTATTATTCGCCAACATTATGACATTTCACATCTTTTTGGTGGACATGCCTTGGACACATTATCTCATTGTGTCAATGGTGACTGTACGAAACAAATGTTAACATAGTGTAAATAGGCACAAAAGGAACAAAAAACGATGCCCGATGTTAATGACGTAATACACAAGAAAGCCCCATTGTCAGTCATTTTCTCACACTAGGTGTGCCATCATAACAACATGCCCTAATATCTTAGCGCATAATAAGTGTGTTCTTATTATGAGCTAAATACGTAACCTGCGTTCAATTTGCATTCAAAAAGTCTATTCATGTAAACATTGGCTATATGAGTAACTTTACATAACTTCCACCGTAGCTGCAGCTTTCAGCGTGATTACGTCACATTACAGCAAAGCAGGCAAATGTTGTTGCTCATGTGGTGCTCAGGCAGATATGCGTTAAACTAACCCATGATGATTAACTCGCGCCCTCCCACCTTGGATTGAAATCCAATGATCATTCCCTCATATAAGAGGCACCGAAAACAATTCGCTCTATCGGCAAAACCCAAGGACCTTGGCGTTCGAATCTTAATCTGATCACGTGGTACAGTTGTGACGGCGCTGTAGATCAGCCTGAGCTGTGACGTCACGAGGAGGCAACAATCTTGACCGTGTACCACAAGCCATTGGTTTAGGTCATGACAGTGAACGGCGTCCGCATAGTGTCCGCCATTTTAAGGAAATCAATGGTGCATCAACATATGGGATTCACCGACCAGAAGGCGAATTTGATCGCAATACGTAACATTTACACAGATATGAAAATACGAAATAGACATTATGCTTCCCGATGGACCTATGACTGTGCTATATTGAGGACGTAAAACAATAGCATATTGCGTGAACTAAGGTGTTCTATATATATTTGATTGTTAATTTTTTTTTTTTTATATATAGACATTAATATACAATACATTAAAAGGTACATCAAT
The DNA here is from genome assembly GCA_964019135.1 of Arenicola marina. Classification (NCBI taxonomy): domain Eukaryota; kingdom Metazoa; phylum Annelida; class Polychaeta; family Arenicolidae; genus Arenicola; species Arenicola marina. The sequence goes on from OZ025264.1 coordinate 19,462,389, forward strand.
AAATGGTTTGAAGTCCGTGCTTTATCTTGTGTTTTGTTCCATGTACTATGGTCCCGATGTCATAAAGTACGAAATAAATTTAATAACTTATCCTTATTGCTTATTGTTCATTGACACGGCTCAAAAACACAGACCAAGAAGTTCAGACGTTGGCCAAACGACAATTACACAACACAAAACTGTACATTTATCGACAGAAGAAAAGAACTCTATATATAAACATATAATATCAATATATATGTAATGCATAGAGATATACAAAATAGCACATTAATGTATCAGTATCATTAATAAACGTAATGGAAGGTCAATAAGCATCCCGCTTTTCCATTGATCATTCCAAGAACTTGATTTCTCTCATGTAGCGCTTGTTGTAATTATGTCGCAACACTTGATACAGCTTCACACAACGGCTGGTACCGATATAATAATAGTATAAACATTCTCTATTATCGCCCGGCTTAAATTCCCCGGTCTGACTTGGATGGCAACTGTCAACAACACACGATCAGGCATGTGTCATGCCAATTGCCAAGGAGAACCAATGCCTATTTGGGACAGTAATGTTAGACTTGCGGATTTGCCTGTTTGATGTATCCCCCCATAATGATATTGATCCATCAATACTTCTTAAATAGCTCCCCGTCGTCTGGATTTGAAGGCACTTTAACCAGGGACATGGCGCCGATTGGCATACACGGGTGGAATTCCACTGGGCAAGCAGCAGGTATGAGATCAGGAGAGAATTATTGTTGTTAGTGTTATTATAGAAGACAACATTAAAGAGAACGATAAAACACACAACTAACTTAACGTGAGGAAAAAGGGAGATGAAAAGACAGCAAAGGGAGAGAAGATATATAACCGGAATAATCATGAGAGAAAAATATCCCAGGCAATGAGAAGAAAGGCGGAGATATAACGGAGAAGAAAATGAGAGGGTAATATGCCAGAATAAGTACTTGCAAATGAGAAAAAATAACGTGTGAAGACAATGAGAAAATGAATGAGCGCAGGGAAATGAGAATCAACATGATGAGTGAGGCACAAAGATCACCATCCGTGAAAGACGTCACGCCTATTGCTCGAAGTACGAGTAGATCACCATCCGTGAGAGACGTCACGCCTATTGCTTGAAGTACAAGTAGATCACCATCCGTGAGAGACGTCATGCCTATTGCTTGAAGTACAAGTAGATCACCATCCGTGAGAGATGTCACGCCTATTGCTTGAAGTACAAGTAGATCACCATCCGTGAGAGACGTCATGCCTATTGCTTGAAGTACAAGTAGATCACCATCCGTGAGAGATGTCACGCCTATTGCTTGAAGTACAAGTAGATCACCATCCGTGAGAGATGTCACGCCTATTGCTTGAAGTACAAGTAGATCACCATCCGTGAGAGACGTCATGCCTATTGCTTGAAGTACAAGTAGATCACCATCCGTGAGAGATGTCACGCCTATTGCTTGAAGTACAAGTAGATCACCATCCGTGAGAGACGTCACGCCTATTGCTTGAAGTACAAGTAGATCACCATCCGTAAGAGACGTCACGCCTATTGCTTGAAGTACAAGTAGATCACCATCCGTGAGAGATGTCACGCCTATTGCTTGAAGTACAAGTAGATCACCATCCGTGAGAGACGTCACGCCTATTGCTTGAAGTACAAGTAGATCACCATCCGTGAGAGACGTCACGCCTATTGCTTGAAGTACAAGTAGATCACCATCCGTGAGAGACGTCACGCCTATTGCTCGAAGTACAAGTAGATCACCATCCGTGAGAGACGTCACGCCTATTGCTCGAAGTACGAGTAGATCACCATCCGTGAGAGACGTCACGCCTATTGCTTGAAGTACAAGTAGATCACCATCCGTGAGAGACGTCATGCCTATTGCTTGAAGTACAAGTAGATCACCATCCGTGAGAGACGTCATGCCTATTGCTTGAAGTACAAGTAGATCACCATCCGTGAGAGATATCACGCCTATTGCTTGAAGTACAAGTAGATCACCATCCGTGAGAGACGTCACGCCTATTGCTTGAAGTACAAGTAGATCACCATCCGTGAGAGACGTCATGCCTATTGCTTGAAGTACAAGTAGATCACCATCCGTGAGAGACGTCACGCCTATTGCTTGAAGTACAAGTAGATCACCATCCGTGAGAGACGTCACGCCTATTGCTTGAAGTACAAGTAGATCACCATCCGTGAGAGATGTCACGCCTATTGCTTGAAGTACAAGTAGATCACCATCCGTGAGAGATGTCACGCCTATTGCTTGAAGTACAAGTAGATCACCATCCGTGAGAGACGTCACGCCTATTGCTTGAAGTACAAGTAGATCACCATCCGTGAGAGATGTCACGCCTATTGCTTGAAGTACAAGTAGATCACCATCCGTGAGAGACGTCACGCCTATTGCTTGAAGTACAAGTAGATCACCATCCGTGAGAGACGTCACGCCTATTGCTTGAAGTACAAGTAGATCACCATCCGTGAGAGACGTCACGCCTATTGCTTGAAGTACAAGTAGATCACCATCCGTGAGAGATGTCACGCCTATTGCTTGAAGTACAAGTAGATCACCATCCGTGAGAGATGTCACGCCTATTGCTTGAAGTACAAGTAGATCACCATCCGTGAGAGACGTCACGCCTATTGCTTGAAGTACAAGTAGATCACCATCCGTGAGAGACGTCACGCCTATTGCTCGAAGTACAAGTAGATCACCATCCGTGAGAGACGTCACGCCTATTGCTCGAAGTACGAGTAGATCACCATCCGTGAGAGACGTCACGCCTATTGCTTGAAGTACAAGTAGATCACCATCCGTGAGAGACGTCATGCCTATTGCTTGAAGTACAAGTAGATCACCATCCGTGAGAGACGTCATGCCTATTGCTTGAAGTACAAGTAGATCACCATCCGTGAGAGATGTCACGCCTATTGCTTGAAGTACAAGTAGATCACCATCCGTGAGAGACGTCACGCCTATTGCTTGAAGTACAAGTAGATCACCATCCGTGAGAGACGTCACGCCTATTGCTTGAAGTACAAGTAGATCACCATCCGTGAGAGACGTCATGCCTATTGCTTGAAGTACAAGTAGATCACCATCCGTGAGAGACGTCACGCCTATTGCTTGAAGTACAAGTAGATCACCATCCGTGAGAGATGTCACGCCTATTGCTTGAAGTACAAGTAGATCACCATCCGTGAGAGACGTCACGCCTATTGCTTGAAGTACAAGTAGATCACCATCCGTGAGAGACGTCACGCCTATTGCTTGAAGTACAAGTAGATCACCATCCGTGAGAGACGTCACGCCTATTGCTTGAAGTACAAGTAGATCACCATCCGTGAGAGACGTCACGCCTATTGCTCGAAGTACGAGTAGATCACCATCCGTGAGAGACGTCACGCCTATTGCTTGAAGTACAAGTAGATCACCATCCGTGAGAGACGTCATGCCTATTGCTTGAAGTACAAGTAGATCACCATCCGTGAGAGACGTCATGCCTATTGCTTGAAGTACAAGTAGATCACCATCCGTGAGAGACGTCACGCCTATTGCTTGAAGTACAAGTAGATCACCATCCGTGAGAGACGTCACGCCTATTGCTCGAAGTACGAGTAGATCACCATCCGTGAGAGACGTCACGCCTATTGCTTGAAGTACAAGTAGATCACCATCCGTGAGAGACGTCATGCCTATTGCTTGAAGTACAAGTAGATCACCATCCGTGTGAGATGTCACGCCTATTGCTTGAAGTACAAGTAGATCACCATCCGTGAGAGACGTCATGCCTATTGCTTGAAGTACAAGTAGATCACCATCCGTGAGAGACGTCACGCCTATTGCTTGAAGTACAAGTAGATCACCATCCGTGAGAGACGTCACGCCTATTGCTTGAAGTACAAGTAGATCACCATCCGTGAGAGACGTCATGCCTATTGCTTGAAGTACAAGTAGATCACCATCCGTGAGAGACGTCACGCCTATTGCTTGAAGTACAAGTAGATCACCATCCGTGAGAGACGTCACGCCTATTGCTTGAAGTACAAGTAGATCACCATCCGTGAGAGATGTCACGCCTATTGCTTGAAGTACAAGTAGATCACCATCCGTGAGAGATGTCACGCCTATTGCTTGAAGTACAAGTAGATCACCATCCGTGAGAGACGTCACGCCTATTGCTTGAAGTACAAGTAGATCACCATCCGTGAGAGATGTCACGCCTATTGCTTGAAGTACAAGTAGATCACCATCCGTGAGAGACGTCACGCCTATTGCTTGAAGTACAAGTAGATCACCATCCGTGAGAGACGTCACGCCTATTGCTTGAAGTACAAGTAGATCACCATCCGTGAGAGACGTCACGCCTATTGCTTGAAGTACAAGTAGATCACCATCCGTGAGAGATGTCACGCCTATTGCTTGAAGTACAAGTAGATCACCATCCGTGAGAGATGTCACGCCTATTGCTTGAAGTACAAGTAGATCACCATCCGTGAGAGACGTCACGCCTATTGCTTGAAGTACAAGTAGATCACCATCCGTGAGAGACGTCACGCCTATTGCTCGAAGTACAAGTAGATCACCATCCGTGAGAGACGTCACGCCTATTGCTCGAAGTACGAGTAGATCACCATCCGTGAGAGACGTCACGCCTATTGCTTGAAGTACAAGTAGATCACCATCCGTGAGAGACGTCATGCCTATTGCTTGAAGTACAAGTAGATCACCATCCGTGAGAGACGTCATGCCTATTGCTTGAAGTACAAGTAGATCACCATCCGTGAGAGATGTCACGCCTATTGCTTGAAGTACAAGTAGATCACCATCCGTGAGAGACGTCACGCCTATTGCTTGAAGTACAAGTAGATCACCATCCGTGAGAGACGTCACGCCTATTGCTTGAAGTACAAGTAGATCACCATCCGTGAGAGACGTCATGCCTATTGCTTGAAGTACAAGTAGATCACCATCCGTGAGAGACGTCACGCCTATTGCTTGAAGTACAAGTAGATCACCATCCGTGAGAGATGTCACGCCTATTGCTTGAAGTACAAGTAGATCACCATCCGTGAGAGACGTCACGCCTATTGCTTGAAGTACAAGTAGATCACCATCCGTGAGAGACGTCACGCCTATTGCTTGAAGTACAAGTAGATCACCATCCGTGAGAGACGTCACGCCTATTGCTTGAAGTACAAGTAGATCACCATCCGTGAGAGACGTCACGCCTATTGCTCGAAGTACGAGTAGATCACCATCCGTGAGAGACGTCACGCCTATTGCTTGAAGTACAAGTAGATCACCATCCGTGAGAGACGTCATGCCTATTGCTTGAAGTACAAGTAGATCACCATCCGTGAGAGACGTCATGCCTATTGCTTGAAGTACAAGTAGATCACCATCCGTGAGAGACGTCACGCCTATTGCTTGAAGTACAAGTAGATCACCATCCGTGAGAGACGTCACGCCTATTGCTCGAAGTACGAGTAGATCACCATCCGTGAGAGACGTCACGCCTATTGCTTGAAGTACAAGTAGATCACCATCCGTGAGAGACGTCATGCCTATTGCTTGAAGTACAAGTAGATCACCATCCGTGTGAGATGTCACGCCTATTGCTTGAAGTACAAGTAGATCACCATCCGTGAGAGACGTCATGCCTATTGCTTGAAGTACAAGTAGATCACCATCCGTGAGAGACGTCACGCCTATTGCTTGAAGTACAAGTAGATCACCATCCGTGAGAGACGTCACGCCTATTGCTTGAAGTACAAGTAGATCACCATCCGTGAGAGACGTCATGCCTATTGCTTGAAGTACAAGTAGATCACCATCCGTGAGAGACGTCACGCCTATTGCTTGAAGTACAAGTAGATCACCATCCGTGAGAGACGTCATGCCTATTGCTTGAAGTACAAGTAGATCACCATCCGTGTGAGATGTCACGCCTATTGCTTGAAGTACAAGTAGATCACCATCCGTGAGAGACGTCATGCCTATTGCTTGAAGTACAAGTAGATCACCATCCGTGAGAGACGTCACGCCTATTGCTTGAAGTACAAGTAGATCACCATCCGTGAGAGACGTCACGCCTATTGCTTGAAGTACAAGTAGATCACCACCCGTGAGAGACGTCATGCCTATTGCTTGAAGTACAAGTAGATCACCATCCGTGAGAGACGTCACGCCTATTGCTTGAAGTACAAGTAGATCAGCATCCGTGAAAACTATGATATACCATTCCAAATATGGGACAGTCCAAGCTGATTTAAATATCGGCCACTGGGTCATTTCTCAAGAGATTTAGCTGAGGGTATATGCCATGACAGATGTCACATCTGCTTGTATCTTCACCCGCAAATGTTTTGCATAAGGCTACACAAACCGTATCTCTCAAGGCTGATTTATCTTTACCCACTGAAATAATTCAAGATTGGACTTGACGAGACTGTATTCCTTTAGCCGGGCAACGGATCGCATACTCGTGTATGTATGAATACACGATCTTGAGTTACATGTAACATTCGAATGTGACACTTGATGCACCAATCTCCTAGTTAGTGCTATTGTGAAGAATAACGGATAAAACAACATCCTGGAAGAGAACATGCTGTTTTTGGCCCTTTCTATGTACAGGTGACAGGACAACAAAACAAAGAATTAAACCGGGATTCAACGACATCACCATTTTGTCCCCGATGTAAGCTAAGTTTTCCTTGATTTCCAAAATATCTATCGCTACTTCATTGATCAACACCCTCGATTCTACTGGGTGGATTATTGCTCAGGTGGGTGTGAGTGTTGGGGGAGAGGGTAACCAATTCAGCAAATTACTATGTTTCTTCTTTATGCCAAGCAGGCTTGGCCCCCGTCTTCCGGTTCCGATCAGCGCGGTGCATTCTGGTTGGCAAAACATTCAACTGTTGACATCAGTCCGGAAGTAAAGTGGTGTGAATAGCAGGTGTCATCCTGTTTGCCCCCCACCCACGACCCACCCACCCTCTTCTACGCCCCCTCCCAACCCACTTCTACGCCCCCTCCCCACCCACTTCTACGCCCCCTCCCCACCCACGAGCCGGTCACGTGCACAGACAGCGGGCGTTAACTGACTTATGGCACGTCCAGTTCACTGAATCTTCAGAGTAGATCCCCGCTAGGTGACAGTGCCACGTACGACCTGCCCCGGGTCATGTGGCTTCCCCGTGACGTATACGCAGACACCTCCTTTCATGACTGCAGCAGAGGGATGGATCACCAGCTACGGTAGCCCAGTGAGGCCACTAGAGATGGATCACCAGCTACGGTAGACCAGTGAAGCCAATAGGGATATATCACCAGCTACGGTAGCCCAGTGAGGCCAATATGGTTGAATCGCCGGCTACGGTAGCCCAGTGAGGCCACTAGAGATGGATCACCAGCTACGGTAGACCAGTGAAGCCCATAGGGATATATCGCCAGCTACGGTAGCCCAGTGAGGCCAATAGAGATGGATCACCAGCTACAGTAGCCCAGTGAGGCCAATATAATGAATCGCCGGCTACGGTAGCCCAGTGAGGCCACTAAAGATGGTTTACTAGCTATGGTAACCCAGTGAAGCCAATAGGGAGATATCACCCGCCATGGTAGCCCAGTTAGGCCACTAGAAACGGATCACCAGCTACGGCAGCCCAGTGAGGCCACTAGAGATGGATCACCAGCTACGGTAGCCCAGTGAAGCCAATAGGGAGATATCACCCGCCATGGTAGCCCAGTTAGGCCACTAGAAACGGATCACCAGCTACGGCAGCCCAGTGAGGCCACTAGAGATGGATCACCAGCTACGGTAGACCAGTGAAGCCAATAGGGATATATCACCAGCTACGGTAGCCCAGTGAGGCCAATATGGTTGAATCGCCGGCTACGGTAGCCCAGTGAGGCCACTAGAGATGGATCACCAGCTACGGTAGACCAGTGAAGCCAATTGGGATATATCGCCAGCTACGGTAGCCCAGTGAGGCCACTAGAGATGGATCACCAGCTACGGTAGACCAGTGAAGCCAATAGGGATATATCACCAGCTACGGTAGCCCAGTGAGGCCAATATGGTTGAATCGCCGGCTACGGTAGCCCAGTGAGGCCACTAGAGATGGATCACCAGCTACGGTAGACCAGTGAAGCCCATAGGGATATATCGCCAGCTACGGTAGCCCAGTGAGGCCAATAGAGATGGATCACCAGCTACAGTAGCCCAGTGAGGCCAATATAATGAATCGCCGGCTACGGTAGCCCAGTGAGGCCACTAAAGATGGTTTACTAGCTATGGTAACCCAGTGAAGCCAATAGGGAGATATCACCCGCCATGGTAGCCCAGTTAGGCCACTAGAAACGGATCACCAGCTACGGCAGCCCAGTGAGGCCACTAGAGATGGATCACCAGCTACGGTAGCCCAGTGAAGCCAATAGGGAGATATCACCCGCCATGGTAGCCCAGTTAGGCCACTAGAAACGGATCACCAGCTACGGCAGCCCAGTGAGGCCACTAGAGATGGATCACCAGCTACGGTAGACCAGTGAAGCCAATAGGGATATATCACCAGCTACGGTAGCCCAGTGAGGCCAATATGGTTGAATCGCCGGCTACGGTAGCCCAGTGAGGCCACTAGAGATGGATCACCAGCTACGGTAGACCAGTGACGCCAATAGGGATATATCGCCAGCTACGGTAGCCCAGTGAGGCCACTAGAGATGGATCACCAGCTACGGTAGACCAGTGAAGCCAATAGGGATATATCACCAGCTACGGTAGCCCAGTGAGGCCAATATGGTTGAATCGCCGGCTACGGTAGCCCAGTGAGGCCACTAGAGATGGATCACCAGCTACGGTAGACCAGTGAAGCCAATAGGGATATATCGCCAGCTACGGTAGCCCAGTGAGGCCAATAGAGATGGATCACCAGCTACAGTAGCCCAGTGAGGCCAATATAATAAATCGCCGGCTACGGTAGCCCAGTGAGGCCACTAGAAATGGATCACCAGCCACGGTAGCCCAGTGAGGCCACTAGAGATGGATCACCAGCTACGGTAGCCCAGTGAAGCCAATAGGGAGATATCACCCGCCATGGTAGCCCAGTTAGGCCACTAGAAACGGATCACCAGCTACGGCAGCCCAGTGAGGCCACTAGAGATGGATCACCAGCTACGGTAGACCAGTGAAGCCAATAGGGATATATCACCAGCTACGGTAGCCCAGTGAGGCCAATATGGTTGAATCGCCGGCTACGGTAGCCCAGTGAGGCCACTAGAGATGGATCACCAGCTACGGTAGACCAGTGAAGCCAATAGGGATATATCGCCAGCTACGGTAGCCCAGTGAGGCCACTAGAGATGGATCACCAGCTACGGTAGACCAGTGAAGCCAATAGGGATATATCACCAGCTACGGTAGCCCAGTGAGGCCAATATGGTTGAATCGCCGGCTACGGTAGCCCAGTGAGGCCACTAGAGATGGATCACCAGCTACGGTAGACCAGTGAAGCCAATAGGGATATATCGCCAGCTACGGTAGCCCAGTGAGGCCAATAGAGATGGATCACCAGCTACAGTAGCCCAGTGAGGCCAATATAATGAATCGCCGGCTACGGTAGCCCAGTGAGGCCACTAGAAATGGATCACCAGCCACGGTAACCCAGTGAGGCCACTAGAGATGGATCACCAGCTACGGTAGCCCAGTGAGGCCACTAGGGATGGATCGCCAGCTACGGTAGCCCAGTGAGGCTAAAAGGATATATCATCATTTACGGTAGCCCAGTGTGGCCACTAAAGATGGTTTACTAGCTATGGTAGCCCAGTGAAGCCAATAGGGAGATATCACCCGCCATGGTAGCCCAGTTAGGCCACTAGAAACGGATCACCAGCTACGGCAGCCCAGTGAGGCCACTAGAGTTGGATCGCCAGCTACGGTAGCCCAGTGAGGCAACTAGAGAAGGATTGACAGCTACGGTAGCCCAGTGAGGCTAAAAGGATATATCATCATTTACGGTAGCCCAGTGTGGCCATTAGATTTGGATCGCCGGTTACAATAACCCAGTGAAGCCACTAGGGATGGATTGCCAGCCACGGTAGCCCAGTGAGGCCACTCGGGATAGATCACCAGCTACGGTAGCCCAGTTAGGCCACTAGGGATGGATCACCAGCTACTGTAGCCCAGTGAGGCCACTACAGATGGATGGCCAGCTACGGCAGCCCAGTGAGGCCACTAGGGATGGATCACCAGCTATGGTAGCCCAGTGAGGCAACTAGAGATGGTTAGCTAGCTACGGTAGCCCACTGAGGCCACTAAAGATGGATCAACAGCTACGGTAGCCCAGTGAGGCCACTAAAGATGGATCAACAGCTACGGTAGCCCAGTGAGGCCACTAAAGATGGATCAACAGCTACGGTAGCCTAGTGAGGCCACTAAAGATGGATCAACAGCTACGGTAGCCCAGTGAGGCCACTGGAGATGAATTTTTGTGGTCGATGAGCAATTCCGCTTTTAAGGCTGAGTCATGTCATTTCCTCTCCTCTACAACGATTTGAGCCAACCCCCGCTCCCCATCCCTTCCTCCCAGCTACCCCCCCCCCCCCCCAAGATAAATAAATCCCAAAAAGATCTCAAGGACGTCATGAAGCATAAAGCATTGTGAATATTCATGGGGGACTTGCCGTAGTCTCGCGATATTCTCTATTTGAAAACGACATGCTAATAATAATTTATATATACAAAGAATGATGATTAATCACGACATGGATTTGTCTTTTTTTAGTTTTCTTGCACCTTGCATTATTTGGCATACCGTCTGTTGTTAAAACCGATGAAGGTATGCACATGGAAATTCGTTCACGCCTTGCCACGCACATGAAAAGCTCCACTCTATTTCTATGGTTACCGTCGTCATATATTTGTCGGCAGCAATGAGAATTTCTATCTTTAGATATCCACGCCCCCGCCCCAGACTATATATGTCCCGACTCTCAGCGCCTCCTGTCAGGCGAATGTCTGTCGATGAACAGTGGCGCCGTCTACCGTCCAGCTAGCGGCGCAAGAAATCAATGATTGATTTAGGGGTGTCAATTTTAAACTTTAAATTCTACTTTTTATAAATTATTGAATAGAGGCTGGGTGGGAAGGGAATCCATAGCTCAGTTTGCGGGACATTGCTCGTGCTTCATTTAGACAAGCGGGTTTGACTCTGAGCCACCTTCATTGGGGTTCGACTCTGGATTGTCACGCACAATATTGTTTCCAGGATTTTAGTTTAGCCTATGTGTCCGAAATAGGGACATAAAATACAAAACCATCCTACCATTGCACATGTGCATAAATGAAAAGGTAGTCAAAGATACCAATTGGTTTATCCATTCATGTGATGGGTTGGCTGTCACTATAGGATGCTACACAGACAATGAAATGGGGATTGAATGAGGAATTGCCCAGATGCACGGCCTCGTACCCGGACTGATCTCCCGGCAGAGGGCGTCTCATTGTCCCATGGTGAGATTTTTTGGCCCAGTTTAACCTTCATGTGTACAAAAGTGGCACAAAACCCATTCATTTCACAAAAAGCACAACTTGAGAATCGTCACGAGACACAAGTACGACAACCTTGGATGTGTTCGGCACACACCCACAGGTTTGGCTTGATGATGACATCATCAGTTCCTTGAGTCCCTATTGAGTTTCTCAAATCGGATATAACATGTGAGGGATTCGGGGACCGTGTTAGGTCTGGCGATAACGGGATAGACAGAGCTCGTTCCTAGAACCAAAGAGTTCAAGGGGGACTTGGTTACAGCCTGGGTTACACGATTCGATTGTTGATGGTGTCAGGGATGGCGGCGTAGTAGGGGTGTGGGGGAATGGTGGAGGGCAGGGTGGATGGCGGTACTAAAAGTCTCTGCTCCGATAAACATTTCTTCTGGTTTGATAAACACTGCGACCTTAGGGGCGCACCATTTCATATCAGGGGAGGGGGGGGGGGGGCTAGAAAATATTTGAAAAAAATAGTTTGTTGTGACTATTTGGGGGAACAAAATGTTTGCTTTTCAGATGCTACAAAATAAATAACTTGCTTTAATAATTTTAAAAAAGTGCCTTAAAAATTTCATGGTGGATGTCTAAAGATTTCGCCAGTGGCGACGTGAAACTCGGTGATTAAATAGCATAGCGCTGCTGTCCACGTCACTGGCGCTATGGGCTTCCGTACCACACGTACTCCCAGCCGTACAGACCGTGACATAATATAAATTGACACTCTATCTTGATAACCCGACTATACACCCATTACGCCCAACGATGGTGGTATAATATTCAGCCATTATAGCCATCAGAAGAAATCAAATCGTGTAGCGATTTAAGTATTTCATTGCAAATTGCGCGCGCATCTTTTGTATCACGTGCCTGTCCGCCCGCCTCTCTTTGACTCGCTGAGTGATTCGTACAGATGGCCGCTAGGCCTGAAGCGACCCGACCAATCCCCCGGATGTCCACTTGATGAATATGTTATTAATTTAGTATTGGTAGCGGCGTGCGGAGAGGGATATTTTGTCCGTCTCAAACAAACGTACGTAACAAAGAAATTATTATTACTATTTTTAGTCATTTTAAAATAGAGAATATAATACCACAAGTCGCCCACGAATACTCACAATGCTCTATGCTTCATGACGTACTTGTGATTTTTGCTGTCATATATCGGGTGGGTGGAGGGGGGGGGGCTGATGGGTATACAATTACATAACTGTAACTGTACCAATCTTTCAAACAAACATTTCTTGATGAATCTTAATCTCAATATAGTGTTTCTGGATGTATATATATAGAAATATTTCTTAGCATCAGCAATATATATATAGATCACCTTAGTTCACGTAATTGTTATTGCTTTTCGTCCTCAATACAGTACACTCATCGGCATTATAACGGGAAGCATGGCGTATTTGTTATCCTCATATCAGTGTAAAGTTCACGTATTGAGATAACATACGCCTTCTGATCGGTGAGTCCCTTATGTTTATGTGCCATTGATTTGCTCAAAATGGCGGACAATACGCGGACGCCGTTCACTGTCATGACGTAAACCACTGGCTTGTGGTACAAGGTCAAGGTTGCCCCGTCGTGACGTCACAGCTCAGGCTGATCTACAGCGCCGTCAAAATTATGCCTCGTGACCAGATTAAGATTCGAACGCCAAGGCTCTTGGAATTTGGCGATAGAGCGATGTTTCTTCGGTGCCTCCTATATGAGGGAATGGTCATTGGATTCCAGTCTAGGGTGGGCGAGCGCGTGTTAATTATTATGGATTAGTTTAACGTATATGCGCCTGAGCATCAAATGAACAACAACATTTGCCTGCTTTGCTGTAATGTGACGTAATCACGCTGAAAGCTGCAGCTACGGTGGAAGTTATGTATTAGAGTTACTCATATAGCCAATGTTTACATGAAAAGACTTTTTGAATGCAAAATGAACGCAGGTTACGTATTTAGCTCATAATAAGAACACACTTATTATGCGCTAAGATATTAAGGCATGTTGTTATGATGGCACACCTAGTGTGAGAAAATGACTGACAATGGGGCTTTCTTGTGTATTACGTCATTAACATCGGACATCGTTTTTTGTTCCTTTGTACCTATTTAAACAATGTTAACATTTGTTTCGTACAGAGTCACCATTGACACAATGAGATAATGTGTGTCCAAAAATGTCCTCCAAAAAATGTCACAATGTAGGTGAATAATGACTCACAGCAATAATATAATTCTTCCTCACATTATTAAAGGATTAGGTAGGACATTTTTGCGGATAAGACGCCTTTTCCACGAAAGCAAGGTCTTCGGCGGTCACAGGGTACCCACGAGGGAGCCATTTTTCTCATCAAGACGCCCTATAACAGGGCATCAAAAGGAAATAGTCTGTGTAAGCCTATACACATGGACGCCGTGACTGATATACGAGAGGCTGCACCAATGGTTTAGTCGTTATAGCGTCTACGGCTTTTGTCATGGGAGTGCTGCCATTCCAACCACCGGACAGCCGGACTTTAGTGGTGGTTGGCCGTGGGGATAACTCTATTTGACGCCATGTTTGCGTGTGTCATGTCAAGATCATACGGTATCCGAGGCAATTTTTTGCTCCAGTCCTTTTGGCCGTTCACCAAGATTCAATAACGTAAGTGACAGGACCCAGGATTTCCACCGCGGATCAAGCGCGAGGTGTGGGGGTGGAGGGGGTGGAGAGGGAGTGCACTTCCTGTCACCTGTCGTCCATCTGTCCCTGTGGCTGCCAAAAGTATTAAGGCGAAAGAATATTTACTCATAAGAATCATGTGGAATTCTTTTCAATCTGCTAATGCTGCAATTTCTAAATATGTATTTTTTGTCGTTGCCTATAATACATTTGTTTTCAATCAATTGGGAATTCAGTAACAGAAAAAAAGCTTTGTCTGCATGTGTACAAAGAAGATATAACAACTGTCGAAAAAGGATATTATAGCAATCACATAATGACATAATGCATGTCCACTTTGTTTGATGTTTGATTGTGCACCGTTTCACTTGGCTTATACACTTCTCCATTTGAAAGTACATGTAATATGGACTTACACTGATCAAATCATCGTGTTGTGGTACAAACCTTGTGCACTTAAAATGAATAAATCCATTTTGATAGATTTATGCCAGCAAGTATTATGTGGTTGATCAATCGATCGTTACAGGAGTTTATCATACCAAACATGATTGCTGGTTGCTGATGGAATATCCGTACATATATTGCTTGTCATCCATCAAGTGTGATATTGACTTTTAAGTGCACTGTCCACTGCACTTTACATGATTAGCTGCACACAATGCATTGCTCTTTATGTAAAAAGGACCTAAGCCAAAGTTAGGCAAAATTGCAATTGAATATAATTCAATTATGGACTAATTATTTGGAGTGCGATGTGTTGTTAGCTGTTGTTGTTTTCTCATTTATTCTTGAACGAGTACAAAAATGAGATGTTTCTGCTCAGTGTGTGGTGCAGCAAAGGTATTACATCATTACTAAAATATTTCAAAACGTCAATTGTTTGCACGATCAGCTTTTTTGAATCATAACTAGTTCTGAGTAACTCATCTTGCAAAACAATTGATGGATGACCTGCGAATTTTCTACACAGAAACACAAAATTAGTTTTCTTTGAAGTCGTTCATTATTACATATGTATTTGGGTGCAAGGATGAGATGAACTATACCGCGCTTTTCATTTCATTTGCGTAGGTTTCGGACAATTAACTTAACTGTTGATGATGATGAAATGCAATGTTCTTTGGTGTACTTTGTTAATATGATGAGTTAGATATAATATAAAGTCTACCCCCCCCCCACCCCCCACCCCCCACCCCCCGACCCTCAAGACCCCGTAGTTTATTGCATTTGTTCGGATTCCCTTCACGTACATGTTATCTTTGGTGAGGCAATAAATTGACACATAAAATATACATATATATATCTTAATACCTTTTGTTTTCTTCTTACGGAGATTCACGGCTATCACTCTCCGCACGCAGTTACTAATACTAAAGTAATAACATATTCATCAACTGGATATCCGGATGATTGGTCGCGTCACTTCACCCCTAACGGCTATAATATGTACGAATCACAGTCAGAGAGAGGCGGGCTGTCAGGCACTTGATGCAAAAGTTGCGCGCGCAATTTACGGATATACCATTAATATGCAATGAAATACTTGAATTATTACACGATTTGGTTTGTTCTGATGGCTATAATGGTGGAATCTTATACCACCATCGTTAGGTATTATAGGTGTATAGTCGGGGCATCAAGATAGGGTGTCAATATATATTATCTCACGGTCTGTACGGCTGGGTGTAGGTGTGGGTACGGAAGCCCATAGCGCCAGTGACTTGGACAGCAGCGCTATGCTATTTCATCCCCGAGTTTCGTGTCGCCACTGGTCATAAACTTATACATCATTTAGTGTGTTTCCCTACCCGCCCGGAAACGGTGCGACGTCATCGGAATAAAGACAACATTTAGCCGTGTGACCAGCTATGGCTACTAACTATATATATATATATATATATATATATATATACTCCATGGCCTGATAACAGTGGGCGGATGGGTGAGTGGCTGGGGGGATGGGTTCGGGGGGGGAGGGGGCAAGCAAGGTTGATGGGTGGGTGTTAGGTGAATGTGGGTGGGTGTTGGGTGAGTGGGGATGGGGGGGGGGTGGCGGGGGCGAGGCGGGGGTGGCTGTGGAAGGGTGCGTGTGGGTGCGTGTTGGGTGAGAGGGCGTGAGGGGACGGAGGGGTGGCTGTGGAAGGGTGAGTGGGTGAATGGGTGGGTTAGGGAGGGGTGGGAGGCTATGACCTTCCGGGTGGGCTACTTGTCTACGTACACCTCACCGCACACCTCCCCCTCCCCCTCCCCGCCCCTCTCTCTGTCTCTAAGGCTGAGGCATCTCGCCCAATATTACATAGCCCCTATCGATTGGCGAAATGTTGTTCGTTATCTATATTGTCCTCTGCGCAATTTTGCAATTGTGTTGTGCAGGCATCCTTGTGACCACGACTCATTCGACACCGGTTAGGGAGGACTGACCCCGTTTTCCCCTGCCCCAGTCACATCGATTGTGGACGTTGTTTGCTGTCAAGGTGCCTATCTCATGGAGTGTCGTGTTTTAACAATGTGGGTGTCACGAACGGTCAAAAGTGAGAGAGAGAGGGGGAGAGCGTGTGTGAGAGGGAGAGAGATCTCGATGGATCTCAAGCCAGAAGGGGAGACAGGTAACGAGGGAGGCAGAAAGAGAAAGAGCAAAACGAATTTGGCGGAAAGATGAAAAGAAAAGGAGAATAGCAGGAAAGATAAAGAGGAAGAGAATAGAGCAAAGGAAGGAAAGGAGAATATATCTATACACAGAGAAAGACATAGCGAGAAATAAAACGAGAGACTTAGAAAGAGATACAGAAACATAAAGAGAAAGATAAAGAGAAAAGGCAAATAGAGGGAAAGAAAAACAGAAAAGAATAATAGCGGGAAAGAAGAAGAGAACATGAGAATCAAGGGAAAGAAGAAGAGAAAAGAAGAATAGAGGGAAAGAGGAAGAGAAAATTGTCATATATATGGAAAGAATAGAGGAAAGACATCGCGAGAGAGAGATCAGGGGACAATGAGAGAGGAAAAGACAACACTGATGAAGAGAAAGATGGAGTGAGAGAGACAACAGAGAGAAAAAAGAACGATAGAAAATGGGAAAATAATGAGACCGTGTATGACCGAGTGAGAGAGCGAGTGAATGAGAGAGAGAGAGGAAATGAGAAACAAAAAGACCAGAACGAATACAACAGACATGATATTCTAAGGTCGCAGTGTTTATCAAACCAGAGGAAATGTGTATCGGGGCAGCGAATTTTTGTACCATGACCACCGTGCCCCCCACCATCCTCCTCTCCCCCCAACCCCCACTACACCGCCATCCTTGACACATCATCAACAATCGAATCGTGTAACCTAGGCTGTAACCAAGTCCCCCTTGAACTCTTTGGTTCTGGGAACTAGCACTGTCTATCCCGTTATCGCCAGACCTAACACGGTCGGCGAATCCCTCACATGTTATATCCGATTTGAGAAACTCAATAGTGACTCAAGGAACTGATGATATCATCATCAAGCCAAACCTGTGGGTGTGTACTGAACACATCCAAGGTTGTCATTATTGTGTCTCGTGACGATTCTCAGATTGTTCTTTTTGTGAAATGAATGGGTTTTATGCCACCTTTGCACACATCAAGGTTAGATTGGGCCAAGAAACCCCATCATGGGACAATGAGACGCCCTCTGCCGGGAGATCCGTCGAGGTTACGAGGCCGTGGATCTGGGCAAATTTTCATTCAACCCCCATTTCATTCAATCCCCATTTCATGCAATCCCCATTTTATTCAATCCCCATTTCATTCAATCCCCATTTCATTCAATCCCCATTTCATTGTCTGTCACTGTGACAACAAACCCATCACATGAATGGATAAACCAATTGAGATCTAGATTAACTTTTACTTTATACAGGTGTGCAATAGCAGGATGGTTTTGTATTATATGTTATTATTTTGCACACATAGGCTAAACCTAGTAACGGGAACGATAGTGTGCGTGACAATCCAGACTCGAACCCCATTATGTAGGTGGCTCAGAGTCAAACCCGCTTGTTTGAATGAAGCTCGAGCAATGTCCTGCAAACTGAGCTACGGATTCCCATCCCAACCAGCCTATATTCAATAAATTGCATCATTGCAGCATATTAGTACCAACAAAGTCAGGCACCCTATCATGGTAACTGGTATCTGGCACTACCAGTTACCATAATAGGGTTGTTGGTTTGTTGGTACTAATATGCTGCATTTCCTTTAAAAGCCATGCCATTCGCCTGACCGAGTCAAGTCAAGTAGTTGTCATTCAAGGCCCTGAGAGCCTTTGACCAATTGTCAGAGAAATTGTGTCTTGCAAAATAATACAAAATGCACCAAAAGTAAAAAAATACAAACCCATGTCATGATTAATCATCACTCTCTCTCTCTCTATATATAAATTTATATATAAATATATATATATATATATATAAACAAAAAATATCAAGATATATATATATATATATTTTATGTGTCAAGTTATTGCGTCACCAAACATAACATTACGTGAAGGGAATCCGAACAAATGCAATAAACGACGGGGCCTGGAGGGCCGGGTGGTCGGGGGGGGGGGGCGGGGGAGGGGCGGGGTAGACTTCATATTATTTATAACTCATCATATTAACGAATTACATCATCAAATGCATTTCATCATCATCAACAGTGAAATAACCGAAACCTACGCAAGTGAAATGAAAAGCGCGGTATGTTTCATCTCATTTCTACACACAAATTCGTATGTAATATTAAATGGCTTAAAAGACAACTAATTCTGTGTATAGTCTTCGCAGATCATCCATTAATTGTTTTGCAATATGAGTCACTCAGAAATAGATATGATTAAACAAAGCTGCTCGTGCAAACAATTGGCGTTGGGGAATATTTTAGTAATAATGTAATACATTTGCCGCATCGCAGACTGAGCAGAAACAACTCATTTTTGTACTCGTTCAAGAAATCAGTGAGAAAACAACAACAGCTAACAACACATAGCACTCCAAATAATTAGTCCATTATTAAATTATATTCAATTGCAAATTTGCCTTTAGGTCCTTCTTACATAAAGAGCAATGTGTTGTGTGCAGCTAATAATGTAAAGTGCAGTTGACAGTGCACTTAAAAGTCAATATCACACTTGATGGATGACAAGCAATATATGTACGGATATGCCATCGAGACCATTGAACATCATTCTTTATTATTCCCAGCTTATTATGCGTTTGTGGACTCGCTAGCATCCTGGGTTGAGACTATTAACAGTTTTGTAAGACCAGCAACAACCATGTTTGCTATGAGAAACTCATGTAATGATCGATTGATCAACCACATAATACTTGCCGGCATAAATCTATAGAAATAGATTTACTCATTTAGGTGCAAAAGGTTTGTGCCACAACACGATGATTTGATCAGTGTAAGTTCATATTACATGTACTTCCAAATGGAGAAGTGTATAAGCCAAGGGAAACGGTTCACAGTCAAACATCTTGGAAAAAAGTGGAAATGCATTATATCATTGCTATAATTTCTTCTTTTGACAGTTGTTACCTTCTTTGTACACATGCCCACCACGCTTTTTCACTGTTACTGAATTTCCAATTGATTGAAAACAAATGTAGTTTAGTCAACGACAAAAATACATATTTAGAAAATTGCAGCATAACCGGATTGAAAAGAATTTAACGTGATGCTTCTGACTAAATATCCTTCGCCTTAATACTTTTGGCGGCAACGGGGACAGATGGACGACAGGTGACAGTAAGTGCACCCCCTCTCATCCCCCTCCACCCCACGCCCTACGCTTGATCTGTAGGTCCCCCGGAGCCGCCAAAGAGACCGTATCGTGCCACCTTGCTGTCCTCTCAGCTCAGCCATCACCTCACTCAGCGGCCCGAAATCGCCGGTACAACTAGGGCAGAGGTCCGTCCTTTTTTTGTCCGTTTTACCACAAGACGAATGAGTAAACTCACAGAGCATTCACTGCCAGTCACCTAAATACATTCATGATCCGTCCCTTGCTTTTAAAAGGGTAATGTTAATGTCTGAAGAGATGCCAAGAGAATATATTGCGGCTGACTGAGGCGACAGAGCAATCACCGCCTACTCTGCTTCCCTAATCTTTATGGCACCAAGAGTTCTCACAAGTCAAAAATAAAATACCCATGGCCATTAAATATGGCGTAATTCCTGAAAAAAAAATTGCATGGAAATCTTTGCCTGCGGTTGGCTCGCGTTTCTCAAGTTCTCTCGCGGTATGACTTACGAAGGTTTATACTTAAATCAAGGCAACCCGCTCTGTGCACGCACATTTTGAGAGCACCCTCGTCAGCCACCCCGGTCACAAGTTTAAAATATCCGGTCTATAGGGGTATCTTGTTCATCAACAATGTTCATTCTACAGGGGGAATCCCCGCCCCACCTAATTTGTATAATAGTTCCAGCCGCTCTTGTCTTAAGTAGTGCTATGATTGTTGTGGGTGGCCCATGCGACAGTGACAATATGTCTTAGCATGGGTCTCCTAACCTGATAAGTTGTATAAATGTATTTATTTATGATCGAATTATTATGTTGGTCGCATAAACGCTATTGAATCTTGAATCATACAATGTAAAGTATGATGATGGAGGGGTTGTTCCGGGCGTACCGGTTGGAGACAAAGGTCGTCTTCGTTATACCTTATGAATGAACCAAAAAGTACAAGGGAATGAGACCTGGTTCCCAAAACATTTCTCTCAAAGGGAAGGGAAATTGATGTTGCCTCGATTATCCATCTTAAAGGACTGGAGCAGGGTGTGAGTGTTGACGTCGAAGCGACGGGGGAGGAAGCTGAAGTTGGAGGGGGGGGGGGGCAGTGGGTGTTAGGAGGGGGGGTACTACAGCGTAGGGGTGAATGGGTTCTGGTAAAAGATTTCACTGATGTCAGAAGAGAGAATCAGAAAGGGTATGGTGGGAGGGGTGAAATATCAGTAAGGGGTTGTATCGACAATATAAAATGAAAGAAGGTCTGATATGAAACGGGAGATGTAGCAAGAATATAGGATGGGTGAAACAATGGTCTGATATGAAAAGGGAATTGTCGTAAGGATATAGGATGGAAGAAATGGTGGTCTTATATGAGAAGGGAATTGTAGTAAGGATATAGGATGAGAGAAAGAGTGGTCTTATATGAGAAGGGTGTTGTGGCAAGGACATAGGATGGGTGAAAGAGTGGTCTTATATGAGAATGGAATTGTAGCAAGGATTTAGAATGGGAGATACAGTAGTCTTATATGAGGATGAAATTGTGGCAGGGATATAAGATGAGTGAAAGAGTGGTCTTATATGAGAATGCAATTGTAGCAAGGATATAGGAGAGTAGAAAGAGTGGTCTAATAGGCTGATTTGGTGAAAGAGTGGCCTGATATTAGAAGGGAGGTGGTCGCCTACTTGACTATCGTAGAACCGTTGCCTGTTTTTCCGTAGCATGCAACTGCACACCGCATGAACACGCAACGGCGGTTCTACGGTACTCCGCGGCAGCCGGCTTCCCGGGTCCTGCAACTGCACGCCGCATATGAACACGCAACGGCGGTTCTACGGTGGCCAGCCGCGGCCTATGAACCGCTACGTAAACTGTATTCATTTATATGACGTTTTGAGCGGACAAGAGTGTCGTTTAGAGCGGACGAGAGTATCGCTTAGAGCGGACGAGAGTATCGCTTAGAGCGGACGACAATTACGTTTCGTTAGCGGCTTACTGGATTACCAATATTCAGCATTCTCTTTATGTTGATGTACATAATATCATAATATCAACAAGAATTGGTGCCCGTCTTCTAAGCTTTCTAAATTCTGACGGCCTGAATATTGCAAATCTTCTGGCTCTGCCGTTTAGTTTAAAATAAGAGCGTCGTTTTGTGGTCAAGACGTGGCCGCGGAATTCAATTCGGTCAACGGCTTCAGTGAATGGCATTACATATGCTCTTGAAGTCCCAGTTAGCAGTGGATAAACCATGATATACCCAAATAGCGATTCGAGGCAGCCATAATAAATACTTCTGCATTTAGTTTCATGTTTGCTTGCTGCGCTCTGTGGTCCGTGCCCAGGCACCACCAACAGCGGAAGCATGCGGCTGGCCATTGACCTTGACTTTGTCCCTAGTGAAAGAGCCGGTGATAGGGGCAGTGCTGGCTGTCTGCCTCCAAAGCCTTACCACCTACGCCCACCCACCCCCTTGCCCCCAATCCATTATAGCCATACCTAAGTAACCTCGGCCGGGATGGAATATTACACCTGGTTGCCTGGGCCCCGGACTCCTGGTCCACCACACTGGTGAAATATGCATATATATATATATATATACCGTTCCGCCATTGATCTATTGCTTTGTACGCATGCGCACACCCCATATCATATAGCCACCGGGGTCCATTTGCTCCACATATTGTCTCCGTCCATTGTTGTATTAGGACCTAATGTCAGAGACTGCATTTGATGGGTGCCGAATCATACAGATATACCCTACGTTTTTGGTTATTTATGACCCCGTGTTTGTGATGTCAGATCGTATGCTTGGTTATGGCGATGTTGTGGCCGTAGCTGGACCATGTGATCGGGCAACAGGATTGTGCGGATGACTGCATAGTCGTAGTGTTACCTTGGTTGGGTCAAGGCTACATTAGTCTTAGGGACGGACCACTTGATATCTAGGGCGGGGCTATGGTTTGTGGGGTTTTTTTTTGGGGGGGGGGGTTAAACTAAACGGCAAAGCCAGAAGATTTGCAATATTCAGGCTGTCAGAATTTAGAAAGCTTAGAAGACGGGCACCAATTCCTGTTGATATTATGATATTATGTACATCAACATAAAGAGAATGCTGAATTCTAGTGATTGATGGCTTGATTTTTTTTTATCTTAAAAATGTATTGTTTAATTTCACAAAAACATCACTTCATTAGTTCATTATTTACAATCTTCGCTCAAATGGAATAACAGCTAAATTAGTAAAAATCGACAAAAATTGTCCCACGATAAACGCTAATGGTAAAACTTCGAAGCTGCATTAAAAGACACAATGAGAACGAAAATAAAATAGAAAGTTAGCAAATATGACATATTGTTGGTCTCAGATGTCGGTAACAACCACTTAAATATGAACGACAGACCGGTAAACACGATATTTAATGATTCTGCACATCATTAATATTGAAATATGACTCCATGCGCTGGATGTTAGAAACATGGCTACACGATGGTGTGCGGGAGACTTTACCCAGCGATTCTTGTTGCAACACGAAGGAAAATGGTCGAGAAATGGGTAAACGGGAGCAAACTTTGCACCTGGCCATAGTCATTGATCCAGCTGCACACTTTAAAACTCCCATGGGCGGGAAAAAACGTCATACCTGGGGCCAAGAGCCCGGATGCAAGAATGCTCAACATTTAGAAAGAAACAAAACAAATTCTATTAAAGCCGCCTTACGAGGTGATCGTTACAACGGGTGCACTAAAATTAACTTTTCCTACTTGAGTGTCTAAATGGGAGGGTTGTGGCACGTAACAGGCCGATCGATCTGTCGCACGATCGATCTAGACCTGACTTTACCACTCCCCCCCCCCCTACCTCCTTTTTAAGCAAGGGAAAGCGATGCTTCTGTCGTCAGGTCTAATTTTAGGGCTAGGGCGCGCGTACAACGTACAAGGCACAACGTTTTAAACACGTTTTAAATCTTGTGAAGGAAAAATTCAAGAAGTTGGATTGTTTTGGGTCATTGGTCATGTGGCCTTTAACAGCAGTTGAGCAATACAGCATGTGGTTTCCATCACTAATATGTTGCAAGCGTTAATTCGACTAATATTACCCGACGACCAATTGCGATAAGGTCATTGCACGCTAAATATCACTGCATAAGACGTTCGTTACCATTAAAATTAGCCTAAATGCGGTCACAAGCTCGCAATTTCAGGGAAACTCCCAACAGCTCTGAACTAGCCCCTTCGCCCAATACCACAACTTTGATAATACCGCTTCAAACTGACGAGAATCCCGTTTCAAACTGACGAGAATCACGCTGAGGTAGGACGCACCAATCACGTTTCATCAATGGCTTTAGTTCCCATCCCTGGTTGGCAATACGATGGGTGATTGCCGCCAAATATAAAGAACAAATGTCGCATTCTCCTTCTGGCGCGGACTACGTGTGATAATCGGCATGTAATGGAGCCAACCATCAGCCTACGCCGGCTGTCTGATCACTGACATAAGCAATATTATGCGCGATATAAACGAAGCCATTAAAATTGGCCGGACTGCTAATACCGCCGGGTGCATGCCGCGGGCGTGAGCCATTCATCTAAACATGTCTAGACCTGTTGTCTGCATATATCATTGTCTAGTTTTCATTCTTTCAAGCAGACGCTACAAAATAAAATAAAATAAACGGTTTCAAAATCACGTTGGTCGGGGTCTTCTCACGAGATTTGCGTCATGATGACAAACTACATTATAATACCGGACGGCTTTGCTGATAGCTTCGTGCTGCAGCTGCCCATTGTGTCTTGGAATGGCGGCCGGGAAGGAGGGATGCGGGGAGGGTTGGGAGGGGCGGGGTGGGGGGGTGAGAAGCAAGAATATATTCATAGCTTCACAAGTAAAGCGGGGTGGTGACCCACCATATGGAGGGGAGGGGGGGTGAAGGGAGAGTGGGGCTGAGATTTGTCTCCACACAGAATTATCAGGTGACACACAACGCGTGTCCAGGTTTTGCCTTAGTTTGCTTTGGTACATGTTTCCTGTGCAAGTCATATCGCGTCCTGCGGGGTCGGATCAAAGCTAGAGCAGCGACAGGCCCCCCGGGTGCTAACCCCAGTCTTATTGACTCGAGAAAGAACACGGGATCCGTATCTGCCTGGAGCTAACTGCGCGACCATACGCACCAAGTATTTCTCCAGATGGGACCAGTAGAACTGGATGGCCGGAACAGACCAAGCGTATATTCCTAAGCTGATTGTGTTAGGAAGCGTTTTAATTGCATACTTAGAATGGAGGCAGTAAGATACGCGGTCACAGAGTAGGAGGGCACACAATGAAGAATTTCTTCAGTCAGTGGTACCAGTTAGATTGACCACCAGACCATAGGGCTGACCCTTGGCCTGCTTCACCCATTCATCTTTCATCGTCGTGGGAGGCTACTTGGCTCAGATTAGTCCTTGTTTGCATAGAACAGACCCATGAGTCTGCAGTCCAGCAGGCTGCCTCTCGACCCGGTTCGCTATAATGTATCATAGATGGTTGGTTATATTTCAGACTGAAGGGTAAGAAGAAGCGTTTCCACAACCACTCGCATTGAGAAGATAATTCACCGGTTGTCGTAATGCCCTAGCCATAATCGATGGGTGGGTGCTGGGGTTGACATGTTTGGATGAAGGGCATCGGGTGCCATTGCCGTCTTTACACTCGGGTAATTTGCCATTCACGATAAACTATTCTTTTGCATGAAAAATGTTATGCCAAAACCTGGAATATATTTACAATAAAGATATCATGACAAATACAAAAATATATGGTCGGCAAAAACGAAAATTGGTGAAAATGATATCTTGACCGCCCTAGTAATACGACTTCATGGGGGTCGTCCGGTGTCACTGGAGCATTAATGATTTCAAATTCCCGTCTAATTCACGGAAAAACGTTCCAATATGGATTCGCCAATACTACCGCCGATCTTGCTTTCATATCGCCGCCAGATGAAACTGCCTTTATATACGATACACTGAATACATTATTCCGTGAACTGTTCCAGAACTTAAGTTGAATTGAATACCCTTCTCGAAGCCAAAGAGTAACCCACTCTGAGTACACTCTCCCTCCGCTTGTATGTGTTATACAAACAACACGTGTCGCCATGGTTCTTTTACACGGCGGCGCATCCATTAACAATAAAGGCTCGTGGCCAAGAATCCTAAAACACCAACAATTTTTCAGTTCAATTCATTTCAATTCATTTCATTTCATAGATGTAGGATAGGACGGCGACAGAGTACGTTGCGTACCCCCTTTTGAGCGGTTGCGAGTGGACCCCTGTGTGCATGCAAAAACACAAACTGCAGCCACCAATCCACCAATCTTCCAATCCATCAAGTGAAAAACGAGATATTCTCCTTGGAGAACCGCTTCCTGGAGTCAAATGATCCGTCTCTGGCGTTGAACAGTTCTATGTGATGGATGGCATGGCAAGAGGGGGAGGGGAAAGGGGGGGGGGTGATGGTGAGAGAGGCAGGCTTGTGGTGGTGGTTCTAATCGTGTATCTTTACCGTCGCGTGAAATCTCTCCGGTTTGAACATTTATTGACTTATCACAACCACCAGAAGTATTGGCCGGCCTCCGTGCTAATATATCGGACTCTCACGCAACATGACACATGAAGTTTACCTGAGTATCTCTTGTGCATGTTTCTTTAAAATGACTAGTAAAATACACCAGTATATTTGCAATACCTTGGCAATTGCTGAGGTTGGAAATTAGTAAGTCTAAACATAGATCTTTCAGTTAAATCTATGCTGGGAACTGACCAATGTGTTTCAAATATTCATATATATTTGTTATGGAAATAATAGAAACTATATTTGCTGAAGGCTATTTGAGAATCATGATCATAAACCAAGGAATCGCTGGGTAAGGAGACGACATAAGCAAAAATATTTCTTACTCAATCCCTACTTAGCGTTTTTATCGGTATCGTTAACATGAAATAAAATAAATTGGCTGCCTTCATGAATATAAATCCTGGAGAAAGGTCAGTATTTGTCGAGGTATATGCAGCCATGGAGTAACCCGGGCACTCAGATATCCGATGTTTTTTTTGGTAATAAGCCAAGTACAAAGTAATTCTGCCCTTACTTTAGAAATGGCATTGGATAATTTTGTCGCTGATCTAGATGTCCGTTTCCATCTCGCGTATCCGTCTCTTTTGTGCATAAGGGTGGTATAAAACACCTAAACGGCGCCCAGTGGACTGTGTCTGTCTTCACCGTTCCGTGTGGACTGGTTAAACAAATGCATGCACAAAAGTGGCCAAAAACACTTATTCATCAGTCACTGCGGCAAACATTTTTGCTCGGCCGTCCCAGGGATATTGCCACATGCAATAGACAATTATCTGACGTAGGGTGAGGGGGGGGGGGTGTCATGTTGCATTTTACTGACCAATTCCGTATTGAATAATGCTGCCATCTACCGGCTGAACCATGCAAAGCCATATATGCTTAGAGGTCAGACTTGTTCGTCTTTGTTATGTCACATTATGACATGAATACTTCGCCAGATAATTTTACTGTGTTTTTCTGCGGCATTCGTCATCGAAATGAAACTCCTGATCTTCCTTCCATTGGTTGAAATCGGCGTCCTGTTATTTAATACGTTAATGAATCTTGGTTAACGGCCAAAAGGACTGGAGCAAAAATTGCCTCGGATACCATATGACCTTGACATGACACACGCAAACATGGCGTCAAATAGAGCTATCCCCGCGGCCAACCACCACTAAAACCCCGGCTGTCCGGTGGTTGGCATGGCAGCACTCCCATGACAAAAGCCGTACACGCTATAACGACTAAACCATTGGTGCGGCCTCTCGTATATCAGTCCCCGCGTCCATGTGTATAAGCTTACACAGACTATTTCCTTTTGATGCCCTGTTATAGGGCGTCTTGATGAGACGGATGGCTCCCTCGTGGGTAACATGTGACCGCCGAAGACCTCGGCATGATGCAGAAAGCGTTACTCACCTTGCAATAATGGCCGCCTGGGGGACAGTTCATTTAGTCCTAGTAGGCCGGGGGGGGGGGGAATTATTATCTACCTCCCCAGGAACCAAAAAAAGGCGTCTTGAATTTTCCTTTCATGGAAAAGGCGTTTTTGGATTAATTATCCGTAAAAATGTCCTACCTTCTCCTTTGTTAATGTGAGGAAGAATTACGTTATTGCTGTGAGTTACGGCCGTGTCCATCAAGCTGTTCATGCAGCAATTTTCCGCCTGCATTATGACTTTGGACACGTCTAGGACACATTATCTGATTGTATTTAAACATATACAAAGGAACAGAACACGATGCCCGAAGTTAATGACTTATTACACAAGAAGGCCACGTTGCCATTCAGTTTCTCACACTAGGTGCGCCATTATAACGACATGCCGTAATTTTTAACAATAAGTGTGTTCATATTAGGAGCTAAATCCATACCTTTCGGTCATTCTACATGCAAAAATTGCTTTCAGTTAAAAATGTGCTGCGTGAGTAGCTTTAATATATTACTTCCCCCGTAGTTGCCGCTTTCTGCCTGCTCACGTCACATCACAGCTAAGCTTAATACACAGCTTAACTAACGCCCGCTAACCTTGGATTGAAATCTGATGACCATTCCCTCATATAAGAGGCAATGCGCAAAAGCTCCCTCTGTCAGCAAAACCTAAAGGCGTTGGCGTTCGAATCTTAATCTGATCACGTGGTACAGTTCTGACAGCACTGTAGATCAGCCTGAACTGTGACGTCACGAGGAGGCAACAACCTTGACCTTGTACCACAAGCCAGTGGTTTACGTCATGACAGTAAACGGTGTCCGCGTATGTCCGCCATTTTGAGCAAATCAATGGCACATAAACATAAGGGACTCACCGACCAGAAGGCGAATGTTATCGCAATACGTGAACTTTACACTGATATGAGGATAACAAATAGACGTTATGCATCCCGATGTAGTGCCCGTCACTGTACTATATTGAGTACGAAAAACATTACCAATTAAGTGAACTAAGTTGCTTTATATATATATATTGTTGTTGATAAGAAATATTTATATATATATATTGTTGTTCCTAGGAAATATTTATATATATATCAATATAATAATCAATACACACTCAATTTAGATTTAGATTATTCAAAAAATTGTTTAATTACGTTTTTTATCTTGTGTTTGTGTGATGTACCATGGGCCCGATGTCATAGAGTACGAAATAAACTAAATAAAATCCTTATTGCTTATTAATCACTGACACGGCTGAAATACACAGACAAAGACCTTCATTTGGTGGAGTATGGTACGCGCCAAAACAACAATTACACAACGCAAAAGTGTTGTTGCATAGCAACTAGACATGACCCGACAAAACAAAAACCTCTTTCTGAACATATATATAGATATCATTATTCGCATGTACTGTATAAATATATATAAATTAGTATAGAAATGTCATTAATACCATATCATTAATAAACGTAAGGAATGTCATTGCAAGCATCCCGTTTTTCCATTGATCATTCAAAGAACTTCTGAAGAGTTCTTTCATGTAGCACTTGTTGTAATTATGTCGCACACTTGATACAGCTTTACCAATATAATAACAGGATCAACTCTATCATTGCCCGGCGTGATCGAATTCCTCGTTCTCACTTGGACGGCAACTGTCAACAACACACGATCAGGCATGTGTCATGCCAATTGCCAAGGTGAACCGATGCCTATTTGTGACAATAATGTTAGACTTGCGGATTGCCTGTTTGATGTATCCCTCTATAATGATATTGATCCATCAATACTTCTTAAATAGCTCCCAGTCATCCGGCTTTGAAGGCACTTTAGCCAGGGACATGGCGCCGATTGGCATACACGGGGGGGATTCCACCGGGTAGGCAACAGGTATGAGACCACGAGAGAGTTATTGTTGTTAGTGTTATTATAGAAGAAAACATTAAAGAGAACGATAAAAACACACAAATAACCGAACGTGAGGAAAGGTGGAGATCAAAAGACGGTAAACAGAGAGAAGATATATAACCGGAATAATTATGAGGGAGAAATGCCTCAGACTGAGGAGAAAGGTATAATTATGAATAACTATGAGACAGAAATGCCTCAGACTGAGAAGAAAGGTGCAAAAATAAAGGAGAAGAAAATGAGGGTAATATGCAAGAATGAGTACAGGGTAATGGGAAAAGGGAATATCTGGCGGAAAATGAGAAAACGAATGAGCGCAGTGAAATAAAAGTAATGTCTGGAGGAAAATGAGACAACGAATGAGCGCAGTGAAAGGGGAAACAGCATGATGAGAGCGACACGAGAGAACGAGAGAGGAAGGCGGCAACGTCAAGGAGGTAAAACGGGAGACGATTGAACCAATCAGAGACAAAGGAAAAAACACTGAGAGGAGAGATATGGGAAAACAAAAGGATGAGAGGGAAATGACAAAACAAATCAAAAAATGACAACATACTTAAGAGAGAAAAGCGAAAAAAGACAATGAGTAGAGAGAAGAAGCAAAAATGTGGAGAGGGAAGTGGTGAAAGGGAAGATGAGATGGCATGAGAAAAGGTAATATTGAAAGGCAATGAAAAGAACATGAATATAGGGAGATTTGCTGATACCCTGGGTGTCTCATGATGCCTTTCACTTCGTATCGCTAAGTGCTGACGGCGCTTGCTACAATATAGGCTCATTTTGACCCATATCATAGATGTTGTAGTTAGAATCATCATTAGTGGCTAACACGACAACCAAGGCTCAACTATCACCGTACCTACAGTGGAGGCACGAGAGACTGATCATCCCAGATGACAGCAGTCGCCAATCAGCGCAAAGGTCATCACAACGCGAAAAAAAACACACAAAAAACCCGGTTCAACCGAACTCGAAATGAGCTTTTTACTGTCTGTTATGTGTGACAAATCTTTTAACCTTTGAAGCAATTTCAACATGTCTACAGGCCAAGTGCGACTTACTGCGTATATAACTCGGGGAGAGGGGCGTAGCGGAGGCGGTGGGGGGGAGGACGCCGCCAATGTATGGCGTGTGATCAATCAATGTCAGTGGGAAGGGTTGGTTGCTTATTCAGGACACTTATACCACTTTTGGTCATATTGCGTCAATCGGAGAAAGAAGGGAGCGACATGGGATCTTTAGCCTGCGACCACGCAGACATGGCCACAGCAAGGCTCGAACCACCGATTCACGTGGCGTTAGGCTTTCAGGTTGGCCAGAGCGCTCAATGCGAGCGCTCTAGTCCACTGAGTCAGTGGTAAGGGCGACATATGTACAGGACATCTTGGATTTACGGACAATCTTTGCACATTCGCTGTATCTCAGCACCTCGTAAACGATGTATTATTTTCACATTGCAGTAAAATAATCTTGCATCAATTGCATCTTGCATCAATTGCATCTTGAATCATTTTGCATCAAGAAAGCTTATATTGATATCATTCTTGCATCAACACAATCCTGTATTTATATCATTCTTGCATCAACATATTATTCAATATCCATATTGTGTCAACATAACCTTATATAGATGTCCACATTGCAGCAACATAATATTATATTGATTTCTAAATTTGATAAACATAATCTTATATTGATATCCATAGTGCGTCAAGATAATCTTATATTGATATCCATATTGCATCAACATAATCTGATATTGATATCCATAGTGCATCAACATAATCTTATATTGATATCCATAGTGCGTCAAGATAATCTTATATTGATATCCATATTGCATCAACATAATCTGATATTGATATCCATAGTGCATCAACATAATCTTATATTGATATCCATATTGCATCAACATAATCTGATATTGATATCCATAGTGCATCAACATAATCTTATATTGATATCCATAGTGCATCAATATAAACATATTTATATCCATAGTGCATCAACATAATCTGATATTGATATCCATAGTGCATCAACATAATCTTATATTGATATCCATAGTGCATCAACACAATCTTATATTGATATCCATATTGCATCAGCATAATCTTATATTGATATCCATGGTGCTTCGACATAATCTTATATTGATATCCATGTTACATCAACATAATCTAATTTTAACCATATTGCATCAGCATAATCTGGTTGTAATAATGGTGTATTGATGTCCATTTTGCATTAAAATAAGCTTAATATATTGACATCCATATTGCATCAGCATTAACGTATATTAATAACACCACTGTATCGATATAGAGGTATTGTGAACTAACAATGGTGGCATTAAAGCAATTTGGCAGACAATAGACGTAAATCGGCGACAAATGTAAATTGGGCTGAATGTCACTTGCCACATCATGCAGACGGCTCTTTTGTCACGGATAGTGTATCCCCGGGGATGGCACTGTTATACGAATCTGGTGGGGGGCTTCCGCGGGTGCCCCTTGATGCCTGAGGGAGCGGACATTTGTGATGAAAAAGATACCCCTATAGAGCGGATATTTGACTTGCGACCTGGGGGTGGGGGTAGGGGGTATGAAAATGTGCGTTCACAGAGCGGGTTGCCACGAAAAAATACCCCTTTCAAGCGGAATTTGAGGGTAAAACGCCCCGACCGAGCGGACTTCGGCAGTGAAAAAGGGTATTAAGTAACCCCCCCCCCCTCCCCCAGGGAATGTATCCTAATTGTGGACTGCATCATCAAGAAATGAGCATGCTTATCGGCCATTCTACTATATAAATGCATATAATTATGATCACGCATGTATTTCACAAATAGGGTTATCAATTATCAGCAGTAACGTTCACATAACTAAATTAATCATTGTATATAAATGGCCAAATTCATCGTCTCCAGCGCGAGAATGGATGTCAAAGGAACCGTAATACTAACATCAATTGCAACTGAACTACAAATGATTAACTTTTCTTTATATTATGCAATAAATGAACATCAATTATATATCATTGATAAACTTCAAATATATATTTGATACATTGGTTCTTTTCAAATATGTTTCATTGGTTCATTTCAAATATATTTCTCTCTGTAATGCACAGCCCCAACCGGCTTACTGGCAGCAACAACGTTGACATACCATTTTTTTTCAAATATTCATGGCTTCACAGCAGGATTTTTATGTGTCCCGTGATCTTCTTGCATGGTCAGTATGGACCTAAAAGGCTTTGAGATGTGGGTTGGGGGCGCCCTGTTCCTTTAGTTGTCGGTCGGTGGCTTATCGCAACGGTCGATTAGGCGACTGCGGAATATACAGGAAGTGACATGGACGACTTCCGGTCCCAATGCAGTTCAGAACGAAGCTCTGGCTTCGGCGACGCCCTCGAGATCAAAGGCAAATCAAAAGCTACTGACGGCGACCTCCAAGGTTCCGTTAAAAGCGTGAAAATATTAATGTGCCTCGGTGGGTGGGATGGATGTGCGGCAGATTCTTGTCAGTGGGGTGCGCCTCGGAAAATGTCGCATATATATGTATATATATACGTGCCAGAGATTGGCATTAAGAGGGACAGGGGGTGACAGGAGCGGGTGTCAGGTAGGAGAGGAAGCGGGGCAGCGGACGGGAGGGGAGGGAAGGGAGGGGGGGGGTATATGGAAGGGCCACATTGCCTGCAGAGACAATGACGCAATGTGGTGGGCGCCCAAAGCGTTAGGTGACCGGAGCAAACTGTGCCACAAAGGCAAGAGGGGGAGGTGCAGGGGAAGTGTAAGGGGATAGGGGACCGGGAGACGCGGAAATGATGTATGGGCCGGTCTTAACATCGGCCGCCCTCCTTTTGTTTTTATGCCTTTACTTGTTACGTTGGCGGGTGGCCCTTTTCTGTCAACTTCCCTCTTCTACTTGCTTAATAATTTACAAGCCATACAGAGACGGCGCTTGATGGAGGAAACACGCCGTCCGTTGGCTGTTATAGATAGCGGGGAGGACGAGGAGGGTGAGGCGAAGGGGACGGAGCGGCGCGGGGTGAAGTGAAGCCGGTGCCAGGCAGCGGAAGTGGAGGGGGTGGGGGGTAGCGCCGTAGGGGTCTCGGGCAGACAGGCGCGCACAGGCGGGTAAGCAGACAAGGCAGTCAGAATGACAGAAGGGCAGGAGGACAGGAGGACAGAAGGACAGGAGGATAGGGGACAGGAGGACAGCAGAGGACAGCAGATAGCAGGAGTACAGAGGGACAGGGAGGCAGGAGGACAACAGGACAACAGAGGACAGGACAAGAGGACAGCAGAGGACAGGAGGAAAGAGGGACAGCAGAGGCCGAGAGAACAGCAGGGGACAGGGGGACAACAGGACAGCGGAGGAAGTAGATAGTAGGACAAGAGGACAGGAGGACTGGAGGACATCAGAGGACAGCAGCGGACAGGAGGACGGGATGACAGCAGCGGACAGAAGGGCAGGAGGACAGTAGAGGACAGTAGGGCAGGAGGACAGTAGAGGACAGTAGGGCAGGAGCACAGCAGAGGAGAAGAGGACAGGAGGACATCAGAGGACAGAAGGATCGGAGGACAGGACAGGAGGACAGCATAGGACAGAAAGACAGAAGGACAGGATGACAACAGAGGACAGCAGGACAGCAGAGGACTGGAGGACAGGAGAACAGCAGAAGACTGGAGGACAGGAGGACGGGATGACAGCAGAGGACTGGAGGACAGGAGGACAGCAGAGGACAGCAGAGGACTGGAGGACAGGAGGACTGCAGAGGACAGCAGAGGACATCAGAGGACTGGAGTACAGGAGGACAGGAGGACAGGTCTATGAAATGATAGCCACCCCCCCCCCTCCTCCTACCCCCACCCCGTCTCCCCGATAATGAAGATTCATGATGATGTCGAAGAAAGCGAGTGAGGTCAAGCGCCCCGCCACGCGGGCCTTGGGATTTATTGCGACGGCTTGTTAAGACAATCGGTTATTATAGTAGAATAGCAAAGCGCCCAAAAACCAGACCGCGTAGTACTAAATTATTTCTCCGGAGAAAAGGTTATTGGTATAAATCACTCAGGGTGTAATATGAAAAGAAAAACACTGCGTATATATATAAGACATATAATACTTCTTGTCGTTGCTAATTGCCCAAACCACAGGTGCATAATACAGGCGAGCCACCAATCGGTCTACGCCTGGTCGTCACCACTTCCGGTCTGTTTGTCCGTGTCGCGGCAACCGTTGCGTAACTTATATTCCTAGTGTAAAGATCCGTGGCGCGCGTGGCCTGGCGGGAAGCGGTCCAGACTGCGCCACACGGATGTCTCCTCCTGTCCAGCTGTGTGATAACATACAGCGATCTTTAACTATATTTAACATGGCCACACCTACACGTGTATTTTTCGTGATATAATCGTCTCCAAGAGACCCCCATAGGTGGCAGCATTTAACTGATCGAGAACCCCAGCTGGGGTCTCCTAGAATTGGGCTGGCTGGTTCCATGCCTAAATGTTGTCAATTTCAATGTGCGTCGCGATATAATAAAAACCAAAATAAAATACGCCAGCTGCACCCAACGGGAACCGGTGCAGTTTACGTAATTCAGTGTTTTGTTGCATGTGCTGCCCTGCGCAGTCTTAACATGGTTATCGTGTTTCCACGACATTATTTCTTCCACGAAAAGATTCCTGTTCTTCCTCCTAATGTACTTTCAAGCGGGAACAAAACATTAAATGGTGAGGTATTACCTGCCTGAAATATGTGGATTTTGTTTAAAGCGTTCCCAACAGACGCCCCTCGCAGTCCCTGAAGTCCATGCCGACCTGTTTGTTCCTTAAATGTTGTTGTGTGATCACTTTCGCATGACTAGTAAAACTTGACCGGGCTTGCTGACACGACACCATTAAGGTCGACCCCTCGTTCGCACGGTTTCAGTGTCTGTCTGTGTGGGTGTGTGGGTGGGTGGTCGAGGGTAACGTGGTCGCCTCGTATTGACCACGTGGTACGGCGGTATCAGCCCTGAAGACGTCAGGGGCCGCCCCCTCCCATCCACACACACACACACACAAACGCTGACTCGTTCAGCCCTCGAGGGGGGTGCAGCCCATCAGCGGGATGTACCGCTGTACATTGATGGCAATATGGCGTGCGGGACCCGG
>OZ025264.1:19498690-19522115 GCA_964019135.1 Arenicola marina
CCCCAACACCCCAAGCACCCTGCCACCCCCCCCCCGCCATCCCCCAGCACACCCCACACACCCCACCCCTGCCCATCTCATACAGCCCACCACCTGGCCCCCGCACCCTTCACGCCCCCACCCCCACCCCACACACCCTGCCCCCCCCCCCCCACCATCATCCGACCCTTAGCGCCGTGACATGGTGACTATACAGCCTTACACTTACACCGTCTCCGGAACCGCTGATTCACCTTTAAGATGATTCTCAGCTGAGGCCCGAGCCTCCACCTAGGCCTTCACGAGGGACACCCTCTTTGTGCCTGCTAACTCTACTGCCAGCGTCTCCTGGGGCTAACAGACACTGAGTCACAGGGGAGACAGGAAAATAGGGGGCGTCTGAACGAGTCACGTGACATGTGGCTTAGCTATAAGGTCATAAGGACACGTGGACTCGTTTATAAAGACAAGAAGCAAGAAACGGGTTATGGAAAAATAACCATTAAGTGGACAACTGTAGACAGCGGCTTATGGGAAAAAAGAAATTCTAAAGCTTACATCTATGGTGCAGGTAAATTTTACGTGTTTTGTAACAAAAATAACATGCCAACTACTGGATAAGACTAAGCATTGTTCATACATATTTAACGCTTTTTGTATAGATTTTGCTTACAAGATTAAACATGGTTTTTCGCCGGATGTCATAATACATAAAACGCTCTTGGTTTAAACATATTTTTATTTTGCAATTGGAAAGCAGGCAAAGCCTATACAAATTCCTCTTGCTTGAAAAATAAGAAACATATATTACAGGCAATCAACTTAATAAACTTATAGAATTAGTTCACTTGATGACACACTGCGATGGAATTTGAGCGATAAAACGTTCTTAATATAATGTATCTTCAATTGTGGGAAAGTTCTTGTTGATATTTGTCATACAACGGGCATGTCATTCCGATATGCAACTTGTCAAGAGAAGATGCAATAGGTTCATACCCTGATTCTAGTCCATAGATCGCTACACCTGAATCTGGCTAAGATATGTCGTAGTCTGAAGCTATTTCCTAAAATGTGATCAACTGCCCATCCCAATCGCCCATGGCAGAATAACATGCCAATGAATTATACAGAGTACAAGAAGTTAAGCCTCCGTGGCCGAGTGGTAAGCGTTCTACTGCTTATTAATGGTCTGAAATGTTCGCAGTCTGAAGTCCTCAAGAAAACACAAATACACACACTCGGCCACGGAGGCTCCCCCTGGTGGGAAGTGAGAGAAGCAACGGCAATGTTGAAGAACACACAAATACGGTTCGCATATGAGCAACTTCTTGTACTCTGTATAATTCATTAGCTCTGTGTTATTCTGCCATGGGCGATTGGGATGGGCAGTTGATTACATTTTGGAAAATTGTTCAACAAAAGCATCAGGAGTTAGATGGGAATCCACCGCTCTCACCATAAACCTCTCCATTATATATGCCCGAGATATAGTTACAGCATTTCGTATGCACACGTTTTATACAATCGTTGATATCATCACCCCAAATTTCGGTACTATATGTATGAATAGATACTACCAGTTTGTCAAAGAGAAAATATATGTGTCTCGACAGCTCCTTCGCATTACATTCTTCAATAATTGTTACTGCTTTGCCCGCTTGGGAGGCGGGAGTCTTTTGAGCCACAGAGCACATCGGTTTGGAAGAAAATGGGATGCCTAATATTTAGTCAGACACAGCCTCTTGCAAAGTACAATACATGTACCTCTTTGCTATCAAGTTGACTTTGTCTAATGAAGACATTGAAATATAATAGCCAAACAAAAGGCAATGGTCGATCAAAGAGTGACTAGAGATTAAACCCGACACACACACACAAATGAAAAAAGGTAATTAATTCATTCGCAAAGAATATATTCCGTCTAATTAGCAAAGGGTAAACTCTCCCCATTCGCGAAAAGCAATGTTATCCTCAGTTGCAAAGAGTAAAGATCCTTCATTAAGAAATAGAAGCTGCTAGCCTTCACAGCACGTGGGGCCGCCCCGATATAGCTCAGTGGGTTAGAGCGCTCGCCTTGAATGCTCTGGCCACCAGAAAGCCTAACGGCATGTGGATCGGCACGAGCCCTGCTGTGGTCATGTCTGTGTTGTCGCAGGATACAGATCCCATGTCTTTATTCGCAAAGAGTAGGGGGGGGTACCCCCGGGGACATGGCTCCACTCTGCCTTCCTCCTCCCTTTGACTCGATATGACCAGAACTAGTTAACGCGTCCTGAATATAGAACCAACCACAGCAAGTTGCTCTATAATTACTTCCCTTTCACTAGTATGAACGGCTGAACACGCCTTACAGAAAACTACACACACACAAACAGGAAGTGCAAGATAAAGGCCCACTGGTGGATTATTCAAAGGACATTTAATTGGTTAATCCGTCTTTCTAAGCGCACGCATCCAGTTACATTCCACACGAGAGCTCTCCGACCAGTTGACTAGCTATTAATGCACATGGACCCAATGCCCTAACCGGCAGCGGAAGGAAAAAAAGAAACGTAAACTGCGATTAATTGCGGGTTAAAAGCCTACGGCAAGCTCTTCTCTAAAGGCTTAAAGGATTAAAAGAAGAAGCAAAAACAAAACAAGTCCGCCAGTGAGGCTGCGGCGGTGTGGAGAGGTCGCCAGAAGTGCTTTTACTTATTGTCCCATCATCCCCCCCGCGGCGAATGTGAGTGTTCACGTGAGGGAGGCGGCCTCCCACAGTGCAAGCACCTAGGCTTCTCCCACTCACGGCTTTCAATATGGGGACTCGGTCGCCACTGGTGTTGATTAGCTTGGGTCTTATTAAGCACCCGGTAATGACGACAGTGCTTGCCCTCCTCCCCTCTCCCACTCACCCGCCTCCACCACCCCCCCCCCACCCTCAACGGACGACCCCTCCTTGTCAAGGGCAAAAAGGGTTGCGGGGAGTCGGAGGTGGTGTGTGTGCGGGTTGGGGGTGGCGGTTGGAAGGGGTGTGGGGATGGGGAAGGGTGCATGGGTGGAGAACATATCTAAATATTGATGCTGAGCAGGCAAAACCAGAGCCTAGTGATTATTCCTACGCCCATCCTATTTTTATTGTGGGGGGGTCATGGGGTGGGAGTGGGGAGTGGACGCGGAGGCGGTGGGTTGTTGAGGGACCACGGTGGTGGATGGGGGGGGGCATGGACTGACTGCTGCGACGTGCATGTCACGCCAGTCACCAAGAACAGAAGGACCTAAGCCGAATGACAGTGGCAGGGCATTGGCAGAAGGCCATTGGCAGAATGACATTGGTAGGACGTTGGTAGGGCATTGGTAGAGCATTGACAGAAGGCCATTGGCAGAATGACATTGGTAGGACGTTGGTAGGGCATTGGTAGGGCATTGGCAGAAGGCCATTGGTAGGGCATTGGCAG
This sequence comes from Arenicola marina, assembly GCA_964019135.1. Taxonomy (NCBI): domain Eukaryota; kingdom Metazoa; phylum Annelida; class Polychaeta; family Arenicolidae; genus Arenicola; species Arenicola marina. Next base: position 19,502,110 of record OZ025264.1, read on the forward strand.
AAGGTCATTGGCAGAATGACATTGGTAGGACGTTGGTAGGGCATTGGTAGGGCATTGGCAGAAGGGCGTTATCATAACGGCATTGATAGAAGGGCATTGGCAAAATGGTATTGGCAAAAGGATATTGGCAAAAAGGCACTGGCAGAAAGGCATTGCCAGAAGGGCATTGACCGATAGGCATGGCGGAAGGGCATTGACAGAAGAGCAATGGTAGAAGAGCATTGACAGTCGGGTATTGCCAGAAGGGCATTGGCAGAAGGGACTTGGTAGAAAGGTATTGGCAGACGGGTTTTGTCAGCAAGGCAATGTCAGAAGAACATTGGCAGAAAGGCATGGTAGAAGGGCATTGGCAGAATAGCATTGCAGAAGGACATTATAGGTAGAAAGGCATTTGCAGAAGGGAATTGGCAAAAGGGCATTTGCAGAAATGGCGTTGACAGAAGGGCATTTGCAGTAGTGTATTGGTAGAAAGGCATTTGCAGAAGCTTCTGATCGAAGCAGCTACGATGTTCCATCCCCCCGTTGTATGTGACAATGCATTGGCAGGACACTGGCAGACAGGCATATGCAGAAAAACGTCGACAGAGCGTGCATTGACACAACATGCATTGTCAAGATTTTCGCAGGGGGTAGCGTTCAGGGTTTCATGGAGGCGGTAAACGCCGTTGAGTAGGAGTGGGAAATGGGAAGAGGGGAAGGGCGGATGGGGATGGGGAGGAAGGCAAAATAGGACCGGAGCGCGGCTGAAGGGCAGTCAGACAGCAATGTCCCATTCCCCGTTATATGTGACAATTACGCATGCGCCGTTCTCCCTCTCTCGAGAGAGAGCGGGCCGATGAGGCGACCGGGACGGGGGCAGGTGGAGGTGGGGGGGGGGAGTGGTGCGGTACCCGGATGAGCGTACCGGCCGCCACCGCGGCCTCACCACTGGCCTACCTACCTACGCACCTACTTACCAGCCGACCAGCCAGCCAGCCAGCCAGCCCGCCCACCAGCCAGCCGGCAAAGCCAGCCTACCTTGGCAGGGCGGCGGCACTTTAATCCAGTGAAGCAGGCCAATGAAGGAGAGCGAGGGGACCGGGACAGTTCCAGCGTTACACGGCAGCGCGCAGCAACAGCAATACGCCCACCATCTCCGCCCCCTCCTCCTCCTCATCCCCCTCCTCCACTACCACCGACGCCGTCTCCAGAGCCGCTGTCTCCGACCACACCACATTCCGACCGCCATACCCCGATGAGGACAGTCCTATCCCGCTAAGAAGAAGAAGAAGGAGTGCTTACATATTTTGAGGCTGGCCTCATATTCGTATCACACACCATTGGCAGAGTCGGCTGCCTTTTTTTCTCATCAACCTTCCTTCCTTGGCGCACGGTCCAAAGCGGAATTTTCCTCAATTTTCAGACGGTTACTGCTGGATTGTCTTCTTGTTTCGCCGTCGACGCCACCGCCGCCGCGCTGGTGTCGTGGCCAGTGAACACGCCACACTTCAAAGACGTCGACTTGTTACCGTGGCGGCAGTGAGTAGTGAGTGGCGGACAGGGATAGAGGGATAGAGAGGAATATTGCCTACCCACCGGGACACCATCACGGCATCAGGTTTGGACATTCTTCCTCACAAATCATAACCAAAACAACATGATATATTTGATTGTGTATTTAATTGCAAGTATATCGAACAGAGAGGCGTGTGATGTCTCAGCCTTAGCAAACGGTCTTTTATGTCAGTTTTTTAGCCGGTTTGCCTCGTTTTTTTCCCCGCAGTTATTCTTGTGAACCGGCATCGCATGATACGTGGAATCAGACAGACAGAAGTATCCGCTACATCTGGGAATAGTTAGTTAGTAGCCGCGCTCCGATTTCTCGACTGTCTTCGGAACTGTATTCTTTGATGTTTTTGTCTTGCAGTTGTTGTTTGATTTCTATTTTTTTTGGGTATTCGAATGATCTTCGACTGTGATACTTGGGAGAACTGAGCCGAATGGTGACATCACGAGGTTGGGGGGGGGGGGGGCGCCGTTGGGTTACCATTGTCTCTAGCCACGCAGCGGGCGGGCGGCCTAAATGGCGTGGCAACTTTGATGTTATCTTTATTGGGCTCAAAGCGTCCGAGTCGGCCATAGAGCGCGGCTCCCGTGCCGTCCATAACGCCCACGACATCGCTCAGCGAAGCGGCGAGAGGAGGGGTTGTCACGTCTCCGGGCCGTGAGGATGGCGGCGGGGGGAAGGAGGGGTGTTCTCCCAACCTCGCTCCTCCCACCCCACCTTCAAGTCTGGGAGCGTTGAAGGTGGAAATGAGAGAAATATACACCCACCCTCCCACCTTGAAGTCTGGGAGCGTTGCTGGTAAAGATGGGCTGAATGTATCCCCCCCCCCACCCCCACCTCCCCATCCTCAATTTCGAGGCTGGGAGCGGTGAAGGTGGGGGAGGGTGTGTTGGGTGGAATTGTCGCACCCACTCTTTGCCTCTTACACACATTATTCTTTCCCAGGCATGATGTGTCTACCTCGCCCCAAGATACATTGTCACGTTAAAAAATATCCTTGTCACGTCTAAAAATATCGGTGTCGGGCCCCAATATATGTCTGCTTCATCCAGAGATGTCCCTGTCACGCACCAGAATGCCGCTGTCACGTCCTCAGATAGCCCTGTCACGTTCAAAGATTTTTTTTTTTGACATTGTCCAAGCCTAAAGGCTATGGAGGCGGAACACTTAAAAAAAAGAGATGATCTTTATGGTAAAGCACGCTGAAAAGAAAGTGCTCAACTTGTGCTTCAGGGGACATTTCCTAAGAAGTAACCATCAACGCTACCCCCGTAGTTGTCAATATATAACGTCCATGCATACATAACCCACACCGCTGCTCCCTCCCCTCCCCCTATCGACCCTACCCCATCCACCCCCATCCACCACCGCTCCCACCCTAAACACCGGGACTCAGAAATCTGCGCGGAGGGTAAAACGCGGATGGCACGGTGTCACGATTTTCTTGTGGGCTAAGCAGGAGTTGTTTCTACGACGACCTCCATGACAAGTTTACGTTTTCCCGTCGCAAATATATTTTGATTTTGCTTCTGTATGGAGAGGCAAAGCGCGCGACTGTGCCTCCTGGAGGCCGATATTTGTGGTGATGATATTTTTTGGGGAGGCAGAGGAGGGAGGAGGTAGGCGGGGGAGTGGGGGTGTTTTCATGGGACATGTCACATCAGTAGCATGGCGAATAAAATGCCTTGTAAAGTGTTCCAGAGTTTCATCGTCGTTTTATGGACCACCCCCCCCCCCCCCCCCCCCCCCCCCAGCCCCCGCACCCGCACCCGTCTCCTCCCTCCCTGTTTATTCAGTCGGTAGTGGCCAGTATCGGGGACGCTTTATTTCGTGAATGGCCTGCGCCGAAGAAACAATGGATATTTGCACAATATTTGCGTAATATTCACGGCTTATCCGCACTCTGTGTATCATTGGAATTACGAACACAGCGTCGTTGTTATTACGCCCTGCATTATTAAACGCGCGGCGTAGACGCCAAACAAAAGTTATAAGCGACTATTCGAACTCAACCAGCGAGCCAAATATATCAAAAATTACTTCGCTATATTCGCATGAGGATTTAAGACAATAAGGAAAAATGTCCCTTAAATGTTCATTAAATGTTTCGGTCGTCTTCTCTTCTTTTTCTGCGTTGAGAATGTTGCTGTGTGGATTATTATTTTCACCAAATGTTAGAAGTGAATTACCGAGCTGATCAGGAAGTTGACCCAGACTTGAAGTAAACAATCCGTGCGTTAGGCCGCGCGTGGGCAAATGAAAACAAAATTTGGCCAATAATCTAAGAAACCTGGGACAAGAAATGTGTTGGATGTGTCCTGCCACAGATGCCGGTGCCAAGGTTCCCCCTACCGACGACCTGTTGATCTTAGCTTAGCCTGCTTGCCAACTGAGCTATGGAGACTCATCTAGCTGATCTGAAAATGAAGCTGTAACATGTAACAGAGTTCGGATGATTTCTTTGCACGTTCCTCCGCGCGTATGCCCGATTCGCGCGCGCGTTTCTCGGCCCACCGCACCATGGTAACCGTCACCATGGGGACCGTGCGCGTGCGCCAATTTGAAAACGGGAAGGCCCCCGGCTGTCTCTGTGAGTGTGAAGGACTGCGGCTCACCTGCGGGGGACGGAAATGACGTATTGTTCTCGTCGGAACGCCAGGAAGTGCTTTGTCACGTGACCGGTGTGCCTCTGGGTCTCCATGTCCAAACGAATTCCGGTAAGACTGAAAGTAGAAATATGTGGGACGGGTGGGGGCGAGGAGCTGGGGGCGGGGGCGGGGGCGGGGGGCGAGGGGCCGGGGAGGGGGTGGGGTTGAGGGGCGTTGAACGGGGGGTAATGGGGATGGAGCGGGCCCATGAAGGAGAGAAGCTGTCACCAGGGGGTCCTATTTGTCTGGGATGAGCTTTCCAAAAGGCTGACGACCGGAAACGTGTGCCAGATGTGGTCGACTGGGAGTGGGTGTAGACCTACCTCCCCGGTACCTCCTGCCAGGTACATAATGGAGCGCCATGTTACCTCGGAAAGGAGCCTCATCGAAAGCGAAAAGGGAGAAGGTGGTTAGGATCTCAATGAGCCCTCTCCCCTTCCTGTCTGGACTCATTTATTGCTAAGAAGTTGTACAACGAAAGGTACGGGGCGAAAACACCGTATGCTCCGCAAGGCCATCTCACGCCGCCAGTGCGGGATTCGAACCCCACCTGTGCATATATCTATGTATCTGCGGGATAAAGAGTCCATGTATGGCTTCTCATAGAGTATTATACAGAATCTTTTATTTGTGCCGTTTAGGCCTTGGGCCAAAGAGTAAGACTCTTCATAGAGTATTGGTTACTCCCGAAGACATCGCTTCTCTCTAACCTGACCTACGGAGATCAAATCACCCTACTTACAAACCGAAACCACGCTAGAGAAGAAGTTACGCAAGCAAACACTCTTGCCACCCCCCCCCCGCCCCCCCCCCCCCGTGTAAATCAAACGGCCATTGCTGTTCGCGGGGCGTAGGCTACGATCGTGTTTCTTCGTCTTTCATTCCACGCCCCGTTTGTGGACGAAAGTGGCAAAACTCTTACGAATGGACCATCTTAATGATGGTTAACGAGTTGAATGCCATGTGACACAGACGCCAGATTCAACTACCGATAATAGTGCAGGATGCGTTAGTCTGAAACCCAATGTACGATCGCCGCCTTAATTGAAAGCAAACGCCTGAGACAAAGCAAAGAATTTATCCTGTTCGTGCTCAGCATCCGCAATACGCCTATTGTGGCACAAGTTTCACTTCCCCTATCGAAAGCCAGCAAATCGTATATGTAGGCCTACTAAACACCTAATGGAAAAAACAAACCCAATTGTTTACTGTTAATCATTACATACCCGTCTGTCAACATTATGCCACTGGAAGTAAATCTTCAGAATAAAAAAGGGCCACCATAGTGTTACCAACACATTGCACCTTACCCCCTATTATCGCTCGATATTTTGCAATGACCAATCAATCTTAAGTGACACATGTCCAAACAAAAAAGACGAATCAAAGACACTAATGTATGCGAGACCCGTGTTTTTACAGAATCCAGCAACAGGGCTAAACGCCACATAAAGGAGCACATAAACCATTCTTGCATATATTCTGCGAATAGCCTTTAAAATGAAAAACGATATTGGGCTGTATCAGGAGGCGATTGCCCGATTGTCCTGCTTAACATTTGCAGGGCCTGACAGACAACGAGTCGGTCGTCGCCCTCCAAAGGCTAAGGCAACCCTCGGTCAGATGATGGTGGGTGGTCGTTTTCCCGTTTTCGCCATTGTCCGACGGATCCTTTCACTATAGCTCTCCCCCTTACAAATACCGCCGTTATAATTAAAATGCATGAGTCGCAACATGAAATATGGACCATTTATTGAATGCGCCGAAGACCGCTGAATAGACCTTTTATATATATATATTGATGGGTATATATATACATCTACCGTGACTTGAAACAACGCGATTCGGTCCATCTGGCATACCCTGTTCACGGCATGGCGACACTGTACCGCCATCTAGTGAGCCTTTTCATTACTTATCTGCTGTATGGTGCTTCCATCTAGTGGGCTACTCGGTAATAATACTGTAACGGAGCGAAGAGAAGACACCGCCTGGCCCGGGACAGGATGGGTCCACCTATAAAAGAGGATAAATAATGAACAGGAAATGTCAGTTGATCGTTCAACGCCAGCGCCACCAAGTGTTGATAAATAAACCAAGCGTGCCGTAGGGACGGGGACGGGGACAGGGGGGGGGGGGGGGCAGGGGGCAAGGGTCCAGAGGGTGATGATCCCCTCGGTGGCTGGGACGCAGATGCCCCCTGCCCCCCCCCCCCCCACCCCCTCTCCCAGGTTGACCAGGAATGGGTAATAAACGAGGCCAGCCAGATTAAATAAATTACACATGTACGTATACATATATAACGTTAACCTACCCTTCACAGTCTATCACACCTGTCGTCGCGCCCAGGACTAGCAGACAACTCGTGATGGACTCCGAACAGTGCGACCCCCGTCACAAACATAATCATCAGATGAGGTGTAGGATTTTTTGTACGGAGCATTCATATAATTAAACGCTGCTTGCGTGTACGGTTTGGGGATAGCGTTTTTGTTGAAATATCAGTTTTGATAAATATTCAAACGAGAAAGAAGAATTATAACGAATGGTAGAATTGCTATCCCAAAACAGTTCCTAAAATAATATATGCGCCCCCATATCGTGAGTGTTAAACGGCTTTAAACGTTGGAACAATGTAATTACAATGTCGCCTTCTCATTATGCCGTCTGACGAAGAGAGCGTCGGAGGTGGAAGGGGGGGGGCGTCTGATCATGCTTACAATTTCTAATATCCGTTCACATCTTTAATTATTACCCTTTTTTCATACGCGGCTGTGCTTCTCGAAAGGAGGTTGGGGCAGAGAGAGAGGGGGCGGGGGGCGGTGAATGGTACATTGGGGGCAACTTTCGACGCCGGGCCGAGACCCGCAATAAGAAGCCTAATTACCTCTGATGTATGTGAGCTGGCGTAGTGGCAGTGGCGCTGTGAACCCGGCTCGAAGCGAGCGATAGCGCCGCGATGTTGAAGGTGTATGGGGGGGAGGGGAGGGAATGCAAGGGACAGCGACCGTCGGTAAACGGCTCTTCGCCCTTATACAACAAAGATGGCGGCGAAGAGGTAGCGTGACTCCGGACCATCCGTCAGATGGCGGCACCAGCGGCTCCATTAGTCCAGCCCGGACACCTCCTCTCATCAGACATGTCACGTGTCAAGTTTTACCCCTTTGAAACTTGGGCTCCATTATCGCCCACTTTTGCCCTTGTGCGCCGCCATCTTTTTTTTTTTGCTTTGCGCTTAAGTCTTTTCTTCTGCTACTTCTTCTTTTCCTTCGTCTTCTATTTCTTCTATTTCTCCTTACATTATGAATGTATGGAGAGTAACCCCGTGAATCACACGGAGTAAAGGCATCCGCGCCAGTGACTGTGCCGCTGCGATGCCATCTCGGCCAGAGAGGATGAAATGAAATCCCACCCTGGACAGCGGTAAGGTTAACCTTAAGCCATAAAAGAGTCGCGCGTGATACATATATATAATGCGATGAAAAGGTGATGTCGAATTGTATGTACCCACCCCCCCCCCCCCACACCACCCCTCCCACACACCCACACCCCACATTGCTTTCCCGTTCTGGCGTCGCTGGCTGCAGCATGACGGGGAGGGGGGGGGGGGAGGAGAGGGGGGAGATGGGAGATGAATGGGGAAGTGCGCCTATTCAACAGGGTGTCGGCGTTAATATGGAGGGCAAGTTACCTGGTGGCTCTCATGACACCTGTTCGCCACACTAATGGTAAGTCACCGGAGCCGCTGCTAATGCCATAACCCTTTGTGTGGACAGCGTCACCCCGCGGGCGTTAATGTCACCAACCCCAGTTGGTCGCCCGGGCGTTCGTATGTGCGTTCGTACGTAAGTAGGCCTACGAACGTCAGTAAGTACGTAAGTACATGCGTAAGTACGTACGTCTGTGGCATTAAGCTGCGCGTTATTTAAACATGGCCAGCCATTGTTCCACCCCCCCCCCCCCCCGCCCCTCCCTCTCCCTCTCTCCATCACCCCCATTCGAGTACTCTATTCCAGAGCGCAGCCTTCTTACTGGCGAGAAATCTGGGCCGGAGTCGGTCACTGTATGGTATTGCAATGCGCTGCAGTCGATATGCGTACCATGCATATTATATGTGACCCGATGATGGCCACTGGTTATAGATCATTACGTCACATGCGAGATCAGCAAGAGTTCACAAGTGACATTAACGTAAAGGGTAGAGACGCCGTGACGTGACGTCAATGGTGTTACTAAAGTACAAACACACCTCACACGTCAAACACACGTTAACACATATTTTGAAATATATGAAAAATGGTTAAACCAACGATGTTTCGCTGTTCTGGTGTTAGATTTGCAATCTGCTATGCCAAGATATTTTAGACATTACTAATTTTTCATCACGATGGATAAGGATACATTCAGACAAGACTATTTTTTTAACATGCGTATTTTGTGATTCACCTAATGACCTTTGAAATCGATAGCCTTTTTTATAACCTTTACAATCGGATACGTTGTGGTGTAAGTTGGCCTTGTATTATTAATGAAGACAAAAACCTGTGCACCTGAGCCAGTTTCTATGTTTAATGTGATCAGTATGAAGTGAAAATAAGATGATCGCATTTAGCCTCATGTTACGTGAGTGTCATAGTAAACCCTTGGGTTTTGTTTACATTACCATTTAGCAATCTAGCAAAGTCGTATCCACACATGAAAACTAAAGTACGAATTATCATTCAGTACTAACGGAGACATATCCTAGATTCGTCACAGAAGACCTTCTTATAAACTGATATAGTAGGGTAGTGGCGAGGTGAAGGAGGGCGTTATGGGTAACATACATATTTTACATATACCACCACCACTACCCTTACGCCTCACCCCCACCCCCACCCCCCACCCACCCACCACCACCATTCCACCCACGTTCCACAGTTTCCGTCCTGCGCCCAGACATCATTAAGCACCGTGATCCAATTGGACAAATTTAATTTGAGGATTCGAGCCGGTATCTAGTGTCTGTCTGACATCCTTGGGCGTTTTGTGTCTTCCCTGTAGTGGCGGTCAATAACATCGGAGTTGTGCACTGAAGAACGTAGGCGTTGTCCTTTGTGGAAGGTCATTCCTGTGGGCGTCACTCATACCCGCCCAACGATTTCTTAATGAACCAACGTCACATTCGAATAACCTTGGATGGGGCACATCCTCAAACCTCGATCTGCAGTTTGTTGTTTATTGGTTGCGAAATTCCTCGCTGTTATCATCAGCACGTCGCGTGATTCAAGGTACTCGCCCCCTAGCGGTGGGTAGGCACACTGATCCCCCTCCCAGCCTGCGAGCGCCGTCAAATCCCTACTTCCGGTCGTCGATATGCGGTTAGAGCTTATAATCCCGAACACCCCCTATAGCGGCAAAATGTCGACCAATCGCTCTCTGCTCCTTCTTTCTCTGGTTTCTCTCGTTATTTATCGCTCTATCGCTATCTATCTGTCTATCTCTCGTATTCTTGGTCTGTTCGTTTTCCTTTCGTTATCTTTGCTCTCTCGCGGTATCTCGTTATCTGTCGGTTGTTCTCTCTGTTTCTAGCTCTCCCTTACTCACTTCTTTTCCTATAGTCACATACGCCTACTCTCTGATTCGATCTCACTCCTTTGTTTGCTTCTACATCTCTCTGTATATCTGTTCATCTTTGAAACTTTCTCTCTGTCTCTTTCTCCTTGGATTTACTATATATATATATATATATATATATATCCCTGTATCTGTTTCTATTTAATTGTATCATCTCCATACCCCCTCCTTCTTTCTACCTGTTTGTTTTCACACTCACCCTTGTTTTTCTCTTTCCGTTTGTTTCCTCTCTTCCAACTCCCTCTCTCTCCCTGTTTGTTTTCCCCTCCCCCAATCCCCCTCTCGCTCCTTATTTGTGTCTTATTTGTCTTCGCGTTTTCCTAATCCCCCTGTGTATTTTCACAGTGCCTCCCTCACCCCCTCTCTCCCTCCCACCTTTGTCTCTACAAGGCCCCCCCCCCTCCGCCCCCCTCCCCCTGTCCCTCCACCCACCTCCTCCCTTCTCCCGTTGTTGTCGGCCCCGGCTTTTCCCCACACCGAGGGGCTCTGCGCACGCTACATTCCATCACCTGGGCATGTGATGCACGCCAGCACCTCACCCCCACCCTCCCACCCTCCGCGCCGGAGAGACATCGCCTTAATTAGCCGAATAAGCCGACCCTTTCCCCCTGAGAGTCGGCCACTAAAGGCCAGCCGCCAGCTATTCCGCCCGCATCATGAAAGAGTAAAACGGATTCTTCAAGCCGTGTTGCTGATCCTCACCTCCGTCAGCGCTGTCGCTGACTTTCCCTCGCTCTCCTCTGTAGTGTCCGGGATGGCTCGCGTTGTTGGAGAGAGGATGGCTGACTCCCCCAGGCTGCGAAAGGGAAGTGGTGGGGGGTGGGGGGGCAACCACATCTGGTGGGGGTGGTGTGGTGTGGGTGTGGGGGCGGTGATGGCACGACAAACACGTCGTTACCGAGCTCGATAAATCATCATCCAAGAGCTACAGGCGTTGGGCGATAGGCGATGGGTGATGGGCGATGGGGCAAGGCGGGGAAGGTTGCCGCTGTTGGCGCTTGGCTTCCGTCGGGTGGGGGTAAATTTGACGACGTTTCTATCCTTCACACACAACCAACCAAGCAACCAAACCAACTGCCACCGTCGGGTATTCCGTCATTTCTTGCAGACATGAGCCACGAGGTCGGGTTTTAGCTTTTACCTGGAGACGAGGCCCACGCCACAGGTCTTGCCACGAGATTCATTTTTTTTTTCATAAACTGTATTGGATAAACTTTTTGCCCTAATCTTTATTTGTCCGCGAGGGGCGGACGTACTTGTCACCCCCATGGGATTGAGGCGGTGGGGCGAGCGATCAAAAATTAATCTTTAGCATCCGAAGGCACACGTGGCGCCACAAGTCACGTGACCACGAGACCGTCAAATAGTGAAACACAAAGCTTCGCTTAATTCTGTTTTTTAATGGTAATTATATCTCTGCGGCAGCCGAGGAGAGTTTTGACGATCTGTTCTCGTGCGGCTACTAATCACAATTTACAACAGGGAAATCAGATATGTTGGTAGAAAACAGTTTTGTATTTTTGTATAATTTGAAAAGCGGTCATGTGATAATTGGGAGATCAAGTTTATTCTGCACGTACAGCAATTTTCCACCAACATTATAATGTTTAAAATCGTCTAAATGAAACTGTGAAAAAAACCATCCTGGACACAATTGTCTGATTGTGTATAGTAAATGTACGAAATAGATATGCTAGCAGTTTGTTGATGCCTTAGTACACAAGCAAAACCACCATTTCCCAATGCGATGGATCAGTTTAACCAAAACAAGTGGCTTAGAAACATGCCCTGGTTATGCCTTGCATACAATATATGAGCTTTTTTAGCATCCGTTCGATGACCTGTTGATCTGCAATTCAGCCTGCTGACCAACTGAGCTAGAGAGGTTGGGGGGGGGGGGGAGGAGGATGTCTGTGTGTGTCTGAAGGTGTCTTGAGGCCTTCTATTAGGAAAGTCGTTTGGCCAGTGGTTAAATGATCCCATAGTGGCATGCTACTACTAATAATCGGTTAATTTGCTACTCAATTATCTTGCAGCGCCAATGGTTAAATTATCCCATAGTGGCATGCTACTACTAATAATAAGTTAATTTGCTACTCAATTATCTTGCAGCGCCAATGGTTAAATTATCCCATAGTGGCATGCTACTACTAATAGGTTAATTTGCTACTCAATTATCTTGCAGCGCCAATGGTTAAATTATCCCAGTGGCATGCTACTACTAATAGGTTAATTTGCTACTCAATTATCTTGCAGCGCCAATGGTTAAATTATCCCAGTGGCATGCTACTACTAATAGGTTAATTTGTTACTCAATTATCTTGCAGCGCCAATGGTTAAATTATCCCATAGTGACATGCTACTACTAATAATAGGTTAATTTGCTACTCAATTATCTTGCAGCGCCAATGGTTAAATTATCCCAGTGTCATGCTACTACTAATAGGTTAATTTGCTACTCAATTATATTGCAGCGCCAATGGTTAAATTATCCCAGTGTCATGCTACTACTAATAGGTTAATTTGCTACTCAATTATCTTGCAGCGCCAATGGTTAAATTATCCCATAGTGGCATGCTACTACTAATAGGTTAATTTGCTACTCAATTATCTTGCAGCGCCAATGGTTAAATTATCCCATAGTGGCATGCTACTACTAATAATAGGTTAATTTGTTACTCAATTATCCCAGGGTTTTATGCAATCAACGTCATTGATCAGTGACCAATGAGCCATGAGCCTACGCCCACATGGATCATTGTACTACGTGGCAGGCGTGAGTCATACGTGAGCTATGCTAACACAATGGTGGGCCATAACATGTAAGAACGACCCATTTATCACACGGCGTTATGTTGTAAAGGTAGATTATTAAGCAACTCAATTATCACACGACCTCATGCTGAGATAGTCGTTTGGTCAGCCACTCAATTATCACGGCGCTTTATTCCTTAAAACGCCTTGAAATAGAATCCACTCCTGCAGTCTCCATTTTATTTCCACTTTTTAGATGTTTTCATATTATCATTTTTTTTTCTATCATGTAACACACAACATGCAGACACTACCATAATGACATTTTCCTATAGCTGAAACTCTCACACGGCCTATACGAGATTCACATATCACCTCTGGAAGAAAATGCCGCTTTGAATTCGTCACATCAGCCACCATGAGCGCCATGGTATCCGCAATCCTGGTGCCCATATAGTGTCTTTTTATCAGTTTACTGAACCAACAATATGGACTTATATTCAGGGCCCTATTTCCGTACTTTATGCCATGTTCAATCGTCAGGTAAATCAACCATGTGGCGTTATGTTGAGAAGGTCGTTTAGCCAGATGGATGAATATCTAAGTGCGAATGCCAGTTCACGGGGTCCGAAAGACGACAATGTCATAAACTGGAAACTTCGTATTAATAATAGACCGATGTAGCCCCGCCCACCCCCACTCACTCCGGTAAACAGCACACTTATCACTAAACAGCCCCACCCCTACCGCCTCCGCCACCCGATGTCACCTGATGTTATCGTGTACATACCTTATAATAATAATAAGACTCGTTGTCTGGTCAGCAGGGCGCAGGGAGCTGTGTGCGGCAGCACCCCCCCCCCCCCCCCCCCCCTCCTTACACCCCTCGTCCCCCACTTCCCCACCCACACACAATAGAGTAGTTTACCTCGAGATTCCCAGCGTTTTCTAATCTCACAAACTCCCCGACAGATATCGTAATCTTGAGCACAAAAAAAAAATCTTATGAAGACACGATTGCCCATCCAGAGTTGACAATCGACACAATCTCGCGGCTATAGATGTGGCAGATTGGTAAGCGGAACCCAAGCAAACGACATCAATGGGCTACGGGGGGCATTGGATCTAAGGTATAGCAGCGGCAACAGGCGGTGAGTGCACCTTGCGTGAGCGGTGAGATGACAAAACCTTTTGAAATCTGCGCCTGGTGTAACCGGTGTTACTTACCCCAAGCACCCCCCCCCCACCCCTTCCCCCCCTAGCCACGCAGCACCTCCCCTCCCGCCCCATTTCTCCTCATTACTTTCTCGGGCTGGCGGTGTACTTTGCCAGCCCTTCCTATTTCCAACTTTCAGTCCAGTTCTGGGTAGGGGTAGGGGTAGGGGTAGGGGTAGGGGTAGGGGTACCGGTATGGAGGCAGGGGAGGGGGAGGGGGGCGATGGGAGGCTTGCGTGGGGAAGCCATCTCGCTCACTCCTCTTGTAATGTCTTTCCCCATTCGGGCGTGCTCCGGAGAAAACGCCCAGGGGAGAGGGCGGGGGGGGGGGATGGGGGGAGGTGTATGAGCTCATATTGTGTCTCCACCCCCGCCGCCTGGCGTCGCGCAAGGGCGGGCGACTGGAGATTGGCACTCAAATATACAACGCATGTACTGGAAATTGCCATTCGAGGCGTACTGTGGCGAAAGCGCTGGATGACTTATCGTCTGTGTTTTCTTTTTTATGATGTTTTTCCAGTTTGCCCTATGGCGTGGTAACACGGGAGCCCGATGCCCTAATGGCCCGATGGGTCACTGACCAGATGCCCCCGTAACCCGGTAGGCCGATTGCCCGATGGCCCGAAAGGCCGGTGGCTCTATGGTCCTCTCGGTTGATGGCCTGAAAGGCCGGTGGCTCTATGGTCCTCTCGGTTGATGGCCTGAAAGGCCGGTGGCTCTATGGTCCTCTCGGTTGATGGCCCGAAAGGCCGGTGGCTCTATGGTCCTCTCAGTTGATGGCCTGAAAGGCCGGTGGCTCTATGGTCCTCTCAGTTGATGGCCCGAAAGGCCGGTGGCTCTATGGTCCTCTCAGTTGATGGCCTGAAAGGCCGGTGGCTCTATGGTCCTCTCAGTTGATGGCCCGAAAGGCCGGTGGCTCTATGGTCCTCTCGGTTGATGGCTCGACAGGCCGGTGGCTCTATGGTCCACTCGGTTGATGGCCTGAAAGGCCGGTGGCTCTATGGTCCTCTCAGTTGATGGCCTGAAAGGCCGGTGGCTCTATGGTCTTCTCAGTTGATGGCCTGATAGGCCGGTGGCTCTATGGTCCTCTCAGTTGATGGCCTGAAAGGCCGGTGGCTCTATGGTCTTCTCAGTTGATGGCCTGATAGGCCGGTGGCTCTATGGTCCTCTCAGTTGATGGCCTGAAAGGCCGGTGGCTCTATGGTCCTCTCAGTTGATGGCCCGAAAGGCCGGTGGCTCTATGGTCCTCTCAGTTGATGGCCTGAAAGGCCGGTGGCTCTATGGTCCTCTCAGTTGATGGCCTGAAAAGGCCGGTGGCTCTATGGTCCTCTCAGTTGATGGCCCGAAAGGTCCGTGGCTCTATGGTCCTCTCAGTTGATGGCCCGATGGCCCGATTGCCCTGTAGCAGATAGCCCGATGGACCGATTGCCATGTAACCTCATGGCCCGATTGTCCGATGACCCAATGGCCCAGTAGCCCGATGGCCCGATGCTCGATGGTCCAATGTCCCGATGACGCGATGGCCTGATGACCCGATGGCCCGATGACCCGATGGCCCGATGACCCGATGGCCCGATGACCCGATGGCCCGATGACCCGATGGCCCGATGACCCGATGGCCCGATGACCCAGTGGGTTGATGGCCCTGCTAAGTTCTTGATCGCTTAATCGACTTAAAAAACTAAAATCGGTTCTAGAATAAAAAGGCCAGCGCCACAGACGGGTAAACCTTCATCTTAAAATCTCAATTATCGGCTTAATGGAAGCATGTATATTTGATCACTAAGCGTTGGTACGTGCGGCGGCGGCCTGCGTCTGGAGGTCCATGCCAAGCTAAACACCTTGGACTTGGACAAGCTAAACACCGAAAAGAGCTTTGGAGCTTTTTTTTTCTTCTCATCCGTTTCATGGTCTGAGGTGCTATAATAAAAGTTAAATAGGCAGTTAAATAGGCAAGTAAATAATGTCGGCCTGAGGCTGATGGGTACTGCTAGGTGTATTGTGCCAATTTAAACGTACACAACTTAAAGCCGAGTAATTGAAATTGAAATTGAAATCATTTATTAGATCAAATTCACAAATACATACACATCACAAAATAAACTTAACATAATATTCGAAAATGATCGGGAGACTCCCATTAAGACCAAATCGGTCGCTGTCATGAGTGCCACCTTAATACTTATTGTTATACTTCTTTCTTTTCAGAAAAATATTTACAAAGGGTGTTCTTTAGGAGAAATAGGGGAGAGCGGTCATATACATTATTGAACACAACTCCAAGCCAAGTAAACCTAATCAACTCCTCGGATCGTAGAACCAATTACATGGTCGCCGTGTTCGACGCTCTTTTGGTCCCAAGCCGCGTTGACCTGCCGTTGAGACTAGTTACCACATGATTACATTTAAGTTTGAACATCATCGTAATGTCCTGTTTGTCGTTGGTTCTCCAGCATTGAAACTCAGAATTCGCGACATTTGTTGTAATATACCTTATATCCATTCAATGTATGTCCATATAATGTATAACTATAAAATAATATTCATAAAATTCTTATCCATAAGATTCATAAAATTCTTATCCATAAGATTCATAAAATTCTTATCCATAAGATTCATAAAATTCTTATCCATAAGATTCATAAAATTCTTATCCATAAGATTCATATCCATGAAATTCATATCCATGGAAAGTTGTCATCAATCCTTAACGTTGTAACGGATGGTCAATAAATGTATAATTTAAACGATTAGGCGCAGGATCTCATAACTAACACCTGTCCATATATATATGAATCTAGTTGCTGCTGAAACAAGGAACAAAAAATATGTTCTTATATATGTTAAACCAAACAAGAAATTATTTCTTAAATCTCACAGATTGAGAATATAATGTTATTGCTTTCTTAGTTACTAGAAGCTGCCCAAGACTTGGTATTGAGAACATCCTCCACCTTTTCAGGGACGTATAGTCCTAAATGTGAGGCATGTTTTCAGGGTTTTTTTCTTAAAACGGTGTAAACACAGCGGGGGCGGGGCATGCGGGGTGGGAGGGGTGGGTGGGGGTACAGTCCATACCAAACATGGAGACGTTTGGTGGGTTAGTTTTTCCTTTCTTCTTATCACCGCGAGCACTTCAGCCCCCAACTTCATAGTGGCAGAAATATATCTTCTCATTTGGTGGCGTCATGGTACTAATTCCCTGGCTGAATGGTTAGACCCTGCAATTTGTCACTATAACGCCTGCTCGACGGAGATAACAAGCGATAACGCGGCCACCACAATCAGCCTAAGCCGTACGACGTGATTGGGCAGAATGCCATCCATACCCCTCCCCTCTCCGCCCCGCACCCCCCCCCCGCTCTCCGCCCCTCTCCCCCCGAGCTCCCCGCCCCTACCTCCACCCACCCCCCTCCCCACTCGACCACCGCCACCCTGCCGATAATTACGACGAAATTACTCTAAAATCATCTCCACAGTTATGGTCTTTTTATGCTTGTCTTACGCTGAATGCGTCCTTTCTCTCTCGCCGCGCTTCAAATTATCCTCCCACTCGACAAAAAGAAGAAACATACCCACCCGAAAAGACAAGATTTGAAGACGGCAAAAAGAAATATAAGAGCGGGAATGAAGCTCCGGTAGAAGCCCTGGCCATTCGCCCCCATTGCGCAACGCAACCACCGTGCGAGCGAGTGGATTTCACCCGTGCTGTCGTGCCATAAAGAACCATTAGCTGTAAGGGTTTTCGGTTTTTAGAAATATAGACGACTTTTCGGTGCCGAGACACGTTATGGAGGCCCCTTCGGGGCTGCTGGTGGGGCTGCTAGTGCGGGGTTTTGGTATTCCTGCTGCCGAGGTTTAATGCAATGAAACCTCCCTCATGCTGGGGGACTTTTTCATGAATTATCCAAGAGTTTTGGGAAACATTTTAGAGCGCGCGTCGTGAATTGAATTGGACCATAGGTGAGTTGTGAAGACGAGGGGTGTTCGCGGGGTTTTCCGGAGTGTTTTGGGTCATTCGCCGCGTGTCCGTTCGTGCCATTAGACGGCGATGCATGGTGAAGCGGGCTGCAGTGTGCCACAAACTTCCATTCGTGTTAAAGAAATGATGGATAACATTCCAGTGTTATTCTCCGCTAACCCCACCTGAGAGCCTAACGGCGCGTGGATCGGTGGTTCGCCCCTCGTTGTGGCCGTGTCTGTGTGGTCGCAGGATAAAGATCCCATGTCCTGCCTCGCAAAGAGTAGGAGATTACCCCCGGGGCCATGTCTGTGCGGTCGCCGGATAAAGAACCTATGTCCTTCTTCGCAAAGAGTAGGCGGCTTCCTCCGGGAACATGGCTCCAGTCCCCCTTCCTTCTCCCATTGACGCGATATGGCTACAAGTTGCTTAAAGCGCCTTGAATATACAACGGTACCGACCATTCTCAGCTAACCTTGTACGATAACCTGCGATGCCGCGATAAGCAGAGATTTGGGGAGCGCTCTATGAACCCTCCTTTGGTCTGAATTAAGAAAGATGGATTAGATAAGATACCCGGGCTATTCTCGGCATACCTGTGTGATAATGGGCTACAGGCCGTAAATAGAGTTGGATTGCAGCGTTACGATGATAAAATCATTATCTGATGTCGTGCGGAAGAAAACTGCAGGAGCGGGGGAGGCGCGTGGTAGTGGTAGGGGGGGGGGGTGGTAGGAGGAGGAGGCGGGAAAGTGGAGGTGGTTGGTGGGGAGTGGGAGTGGCCGATGGAGAGGATGATAAGGACGATGGAATAAATTGGCAGAAGGGCGATGGAGTGATGGGTACGAAACGGTAGTATGAGGGGGTGTGGCGGTCGGATGATGGGGGCGAGGGGAGGCAGGTGATTCACGACGTGGCAGCCGAGCGGGGGGTGGAGGGAGGTGATTCACAACGAGGCAGCCGAGCGGGCGGGGGGTGGAGGAATCCGCCAGATAGAGTAAACCATCAGCACTTGAGAAGTGAGATTGCCGTTGACAACAAGCACTCGGACACTGTCGCGGCACCCAGTTCTGTGTTCGCACCTCTCGGGGACAGCCTTGGGAGACCCGCGGGGGGTGGGCGGAGGGGAGGGGGGGGGCGAGGGGGGATGGCGGTGGCGAAGGGCACAGGAAGGGAAAAGGCGCGGACTCCATTTGGCGCATCTCCCCCGCTAGAGTTGGTCGGCCGCAGTGGCTATGCGTAATGGCGCCTCCCGAAACCTCAATATGGTCGTCCTTGTGAGGTGTCAATTGCTACCGCTAGATGACACTTTATTAGGCTGTATATACAACCACGTGACTCTCCAACCGGGGAAGGGGCTAGGATGTACGGGCGGGTGGGGGGGGGGAGGGGGGGGGGGCAGGAGAAGCGAATTATAGGACCATTGAAGACTGAGTGGGTGCCTCAGTGGGTGCGAGACCATTCTCCTGGAATGATTGCGTTGTGAGCGCCGCCTAGCGGAGGCGGGTCGTTTCGTGGAAGGAGAATGGGTCGGCTAGGCGACCACGTGGGGGTGGTGTCTGCGCCGAAATCGTCATCGGATCTGCTGATAACCCGCTACACTGGCCAGCCTTCACTCCCCAGAACGACACCCACACGAACAGAAATGAATCAGACACCTCCAGAACATTCAATCGTTGGCAAGTCCTCTTCATTTCCGTCCACTTATTAGGTATATGCTGTGAATTTCCGACGAAATCGACTTCTACTTGAGTATCATATTTGGTCAATTTTATGCTTGAAACCGATCATAAAAACATCTTGCTTCAATGGTCTGACGTCGAGTATGCAGACAGTTTCTGAATGATTGAAGTCCACTTACCCCTCGAACTTACCCGCAGGAGTCGCCTTTGACTTGCTACTGAACTGTTATTCGAAGGGATCTGTCTTAACATTTGCTGGCTAAGTAAGTGTTTCACGCTGGAAAGATTTTTTTGCAGCTCTAAATCTGATCCAATTCTTAAAAATTTCACTTCATAAGACATTGAGGTCAGTGTGATGGCGTTCGTGGCTATGCTTAAAGCAATATATTCTGTAATTTTTTATATTACCAACCTCTTCTCCATGTAAAATAAGTATATTCTGTCTTGAATCTAAATCCTAAACGCCTGTAGGCTATTCGGAGAGAAGCAAATTTGTTCACCGGAGCAGAAGTTGGTGGCCGGTTTTATATCCCTGCGCGCCTGTTCGCTGTTTGGTATTCTGTGTGATGTAGACCGCGGCTCGC
>OZ025264.1:19522315-19637335 GCA_964019135.1 Arenicola marina
TGGGTGTTAAAGTAGCGTGTAGGGTATGATGTGATGTTCGATGTTGATACTGTAGGATACACAGAGAGTGCCCCCCCCCACCCTGGGTGATGGAGCAGCGTGTAGGGTATGATGTGATGTTCGATGTTGATACTGTAGGATACACAGAGAGTGCCCCCCCCTCCCTCTGGGTGTTAAGGCAGCGTGTAGGGTATGATGTGATGTTCGATGATGATACTGTAGGATACACAGCGAGTGCCCCCCTCCCCCTGGGTGTTAAAGCAGCGTGTAGGGTATGATGTGATGTTCGATGTTGATACTGTAGGATACACAGCGAGTGCCCCACCCCCTCCCCCTGGGTGTTAAAGCAGCGTGTAGGGTATGATGTGATGTTCGATGTTGATACTGTAGGATACACAGCGAGTGCCCCCCCCCCTCCCCCTGGGTGATAAAGCAGCGGGTAGGGTATGATGTGATGTTCGATGTTGATACTGTAGGATACACAGCGAATGCCCCCCCCCTGGGTTATGGAGCAGCGTGTAGGGTATGATGTGATGTTCGATGTTGATACTGTAGGATACACAGCGAGTGCCCCCCCCCACCTGGGTGTTGGAGCAGCGTGTAGGGTATGATGTGATGTTCGATGTTGATACTGTAGCATACACAGCGAGTGCCCCCCCCCCCCTGGGTGTTGAAGCAGCGTGTAGGGTATGATGTGATGTTCGATGATGATACTGTAGGATACACAGCGAGTGCCCCCCCCCCCGGGTGTTGGAGCAGGGTGTAGGGTATGATGTGATGTTCGATGATGATACTGTAAGATACACAGAGTGTCCCCCCCCATCTCCCCCTGGGTGTTAAAGTAGCGTGTAGGGTATGATGTGATGTTCGATGATGATACTGTAGGATACACAGAGAGTACCCCCTCCCCCCCCCCCCCACTCCCTCTCCACCCACACATTGATACACGCGCTCTCCTAACCGCCACGCCAGTCCTGGGCCCAACCTCTACCCACTCCCCACCCTCTCCCACCCACAGACCCACGCTACCTGAACCTATCAACGCTGTCAACCCCACCCCCGACCTCGACCCCGAACCCGCCCGACCGTTGAGCTCTACCCCCACCCGAACAATCCCACCCCCACCCTCACCTACACCCCCACCCTCACCCCCGTTCCCGTACCCTCCCCCACACCCAGTCCCACCTTCAATGATCCGAGGGATAGTTACCACGGCACTTCGGATGAATCGGTTTTTCCCCGTAGAGGGCGCCCACCACCTGTGTGCATCTTAAATCTATATCCCCCCGCCCCCAACCGCACTCTACCTGCTCCTCCGCGTGCACCCCCGCCCCCCCTCCACCACACCCCTCCTCAGAGTCCCGCTCAACATTCGACTGCCTCAAATGGTAAAAACCTTCCTCCGCGGCCGCTGCATCCACCACAATGCCAACATCCAGCCCGCCCCTTCTCCTAACCCCAGCCCGCCGCATACACCCTAACCCTCCACCCCTACCCCCTACCACCCCCCTACCCCTACCCCTACCACCCCACCTCCAACCCCCACACCCTCTCTCACCCCCCGGCACACACGGCCTAGGAATCCCAAATCTCCCCGCGCCCATCCTCCTCACTCAGTCCATTGAATACACCCGGACCCTTCCCCACCAGATCCCCTACCCCCCCAGCGACCCCCTAGCACACACGGCACGGGATTGGCTGCCTCATGGGCCGCTTTATGCTGCCATAAACGCCGGATCTATTTGGTCCCCGAACTGTTTATTCGTCGGCCTCCATTTATAAACTTACCGCCCATGCTGGTGCCGCCATACCCCCCCCCCCTCCCCTACCCCCACCCCGCCCCTTTCCCCACTCCCGTCCTCTTCCCCCGGGCTCATTTCTCCCATGGTATAATCGGCCTGCCCGCCCACGCCCCCCAACCTCACCATCACCCCCAGCCCAATTCACCCGAAACCCCGCCTGAAAGCCACCAGCGGACGTCGCCCGACCACCCCTTTCCGGTCACGTGTCTCGCAGAGAACGCGGTGGGCCCCAAATGACCCCCGCATCGTTTTCATTGGACATAAAAATGAGTCCCTTTTTGAAGGCGGGCGGGACGGCGTCATCTGTTCACCGGGAGTAACAACTGGCTAAATCTTTCATTAGGTGCCGAAATACCCGGAAGTGACGACATCGTAAACTACCTTGCCCAGAAGAGATTCACCTCTACCTGGGCCACCCAATATGGCGAGCACGTTGCGCGTGTGGCCGGTTCCATCACACTCCACAGGCCAAACCTCTTCTGTGTGGTACGTTAAAGTGTCAGGCTGGCTAGTGTGTGTGTGTGTGTGATGGGTGTGGGCTTAACCGATCAAAGCGAGATTCCGTTTAGGGGGGAAAACTATCTTCTTTGGTCCTGAAAGCTCCGTAAAAACACTCTAAAAACACCCTTGAAAAAAGTTCACCCCCCCAACCCCTCTCCCTTCCCGCTAAGCCTAACCCCTTAGCTACACCCTACTCCACCCCCAACAAAACACCCACGGGTTCCCTCCACCCTCCCTTCCTCTCCCCCGCATGTCCTTTTATCCCCCCCCCCCCTCCCGGAAAAAAATCCCCATGCGGCGTACCGCTCTGACTCACCTTTGTAGGTCCTCTTATCCCTCCATTCAAACCAAAACACCCACGAGTTCCCTCCACCCCCCCCCCTCACTGCCCTCCCGGGCATGTCCTCTTACCCCCCCCCCCACCCCCCATAAAAACTACCCGCACGTTTCGCCCTCCCTCACCTTTGAGATCGTGTACGCCCACGCAATACCTGTGCACCGATTTGCTGATTATCAATTATGCATTAATTCCCATCGATCTGATTAGTCATTACACTGGAACACGACAACGCACTTCGCTATCTTAAACCTTGCTTGGTCCGTGATACCGGCAATCTTACTGACTTGTCTCAAAGTACTAACCCCCAAGGACAGGTCCGTCAGAAGTCGTCAGTCCTTTTTCCCTCTCAAGGTCCCTGGCTTAGAGCATTAGGCCTCCCTGTTTTCGAGTATCGCTTACGCAGCTGCCAGCGATTTCGGTCCAGCCACAAACCTTAGTTTTCAGTACTTAATCCACCTGCCCCCCTGCCTCCAGCCATTACCTCAGGTTCCAGCCGCCTGCTCTCATGTGCCCAGCCCCTGCCCACAGCCTCTGGCTTTCTGTCCAGCCTCTACCCTAAGCCTCTAGCCCCAACCCTCAAGCTCTAACCATTACCATCACCTCCCAACCCCTACCCTTACCTCACACCCACTCATCCTTTTGCACCCAATCACCCTCTTCAACCTCATCCTTTTGCACACCTTCCACTCCCCAACCTCATCATCTTCCGCTTTCCCTTCCACTTCCCAACCTCATCATCTTCCACTTTCCCTTCCACTTCCCAACCTCCTTCCACTCCCCAACCTTTTCCTTTTGCACCTTTTTCACTCCCCAACCTTATTATTTTGCACACCTTCCACTCCCCAACCTCATCATCTTCCGCTTTCCCTTCCACTCCCCAACCTCATCATCTTCCACTTTCTCTTCCACTTCCCAACTTCCTTCCACTCCCAAATCTTTTCCTTTTGCACCTTTTTCACTCCCCTACCTTATTATTTTGCACACCTTCCACTCCCCAACCTCATCATCTTCCGTTTTCCCTTCCAATCCCCAACCTCATCATCTTCCACTTTCCCTTCCACTTCACAATCTCCTTCCACTCCCCAACCTTATCCTTTTGCACCTTTTCCACTCTCCAACTTTATTATTTTGCACGCCTTCCACTCCCCAACCTCATCATCTTCCGCTTTCTCTTCCACTTTCCAACCTCCTTCCACTCCCCAACCTTATCCTTTAGCACACCTTCCACTCCCCAACCTCATCATCTTCCGCTTTCCCTTCCACTCCCCAACCTCCTTCCACTCCCCAACCTTATCCTTTTGCACCTTTTCCACTCCCCAACCTTATTATTTTGTACGCCTTCCACTCCCCAACCTCATCATCTTCCGCTTTCCCTTCCACTGCACAACCTCCTTCCACTCCCCAACCTTATCCTTTTGCACCTTTTCCACTCCCCAACCTTATTATTTTGCACGCCTTCCACTCCCCAACCTCATCATCTTCCGCTTTCCATTCCACTCCCCAACCTCATCATCTTCCGCTTCCCTTCCACATTCCAACCTCCTTCCACTCCCCAACCTTATACTTTTGCACGCCTTCCACTCCCCAACCTCATCATCTTCCGCTTTCCCTTCCACTTTCCAACCTCCTTCCACTCTCCAACCTCATCCCCTAGTTCCCCTCCCATTTTAAATTCACTCCCCACCCCGTTCACCCCGCCCACTCTAATATCACCCACAGGCCCATACCCTCATTCCTAACCCCAGTCTGACCTTATGCTCACCCCATATCCTCATCTACTACCCTTGTATTCATCCCCTAGACCCCTAACCTCATCCCCCAGTCCCCAGACCCATACTCTCATCCCCAGTCCCCATACCCTTTACTCCCTACTCCCAACCCCCAACCCTCACCCCCTCTCGGCCCCTTAACCACCACCCCCTCCGACCTCCTACCGTCACTTCCCGACGTTCACCCAGTCACTTATCGGCCATATGGGGCGTCACGTGGTGCCATCACCTGAGCCTGCCGCCCCCAGTACAGTCCGCTGTTATCTAAGACGGGGGAGGATGGGAGACTGGGGGGTGGGGGATGTGGACGGGGCAGCCGGTTTCCGGCCAGTGTTTGCTGTGGACGGCCCGGGTGAGATTGCTCTTTTCAGGCGAGTTGCCTTCATGGCCCATTCTCCCCCACCAGGGGGAGTCGTCGCCGCCTCTCAAGCACCCCGCGGGCGCCCGTTTAGGCCTTTACCCAGGTTGACATCACGTGCCGCATTAAGGGGACAGCGCCTGGGGTGGGTGGGTGAGGGCGGGGGGGGCGGGTGGAGGGTGTCGATGACGGGTGGGTGTCTGGGAGGGGAGGGGGAGTTGTTGCAGGGTGGCTGTCTGTCTGGGAGAGTGGGGGGGGGGGGTAGTGGTTTGCTGGGATGGTGGGTGGGGTTGTCTGAGGGATAGGGGCAGTGGTGGTTGTCTCGGACGGAGGGTGGGTAGTGATTGTCTGGGAAAGAGGATGGGTAGTTGTTGTCTGGGATGGAGGGTTGGTGGAGGTTGCCTGGGAAAGAGGATGGGTTGACTCCATACATGGCCTGGGCCGATCTCATCAACTCGTCACCCCCTCCCCCTCCTCCACTCACCCCCTCCCCCGCCTCCACTCATCCCCTCAAGCCCGGCCCCTGACAACATACAATGTCTCCCTCCTTCCCTCACCCCGCGCCCCACACTCTTATCTGCCATATAGCTATCCCCACCCATATCCATCACGGATCCCCCACCCCCTCCCCTAAACACAAACAAACTCTCAGACCCACGCAATTCGCCCTTCCCTACCCATCCCTCCCACCGCGCCTACATCCCCCCCTCCCCCTCTCCCCATAACCACCACCCTCCCACCACTTCCTGCCATCCCCCTGAGGGTGTACATAGCCTCGGGTGTCATGTTGTTCTTGCAAACAAAGGGCGTACGTCGGGTTGTTTTTCATGCACGACTGGCTTCTCTTTCTCTTGTCTACTCACTGACGTGCGGTGAAGAGAAAGGCTAGCTCTGCCAGCGACCTCTTCTCACCCCCCCCTCCCTCCTCTCCATTGCCCCCCCCCCCCACCCCGCCCCCTCCCTCCGCACTACGAGGAGGCACTACACACGGTCGGGTGATGATACTGTGCAGGAATTCCCCGATCGCATATTGTGACGTCACTGTAGCGGTGGCATGACGTCATTCGTCCACACACACGCCCACACTGCTCTATATTAGCTGGTTCACCCCGGGACGGTGGAGACGTCCTCCTGGGGCCAGTTCATTGCCGCCCTCGGTGTGTCCTCGCTGATCTTGTGGCCTCCCTCACCCCCCGGCCCGCCCCGGGGGACGGTAACCCCACAACATCATTTCACAGCACCAAAACCACCGGTTTTATAAGCCTGATAAAATAGATCAAATCGACCGTGTTGAGAGGTGATGAGGCATCCGGGTTAGGAGGGGGAGGGGGAGGGGAGGACAGGGGAGGGGATGGGAGGGGAGGACAGGGGAGGAGCGGTAAAGGGAGTTGAGGTGTGGGCCACGGCTAGGAGGGGGGGGGGGGCTGGGTGGCAAGTGTGGGTGTGGGGGGCGGGGTTGGCAAGCGTGGGTGGGGAGAAGCGAGGTCAATATATCTTATTCGCGGATCAGTTAGTACCGGGGTGGTGAGGTGTGGGGAGGGGCAATAGAGGAGGGGTGGGGTGGGATGGGGACGGGGACCAGGAGGCAAACGGGCGCGGGGTGGGGTGGTGGAGGTCAATCCCGCCGAATCCGTTAATACTTTTCTCCCTTCAATAAAGACAGAATTTATCTTGGATAAAAACAGGCCTCAACGGAGCAAAAACTGACGGCTTAAACACTCCTACCTCTTCAATGTGATACCATTGGAGCTTCGTCCTTTGTCAGTGATGGCTTTAAACTTCGGGGGCACAAACTGGAAGATGGGTGGTTTCCATGTCATATTTGATAGACATTTGACAAAACGACTCGATAGTTTACCTTTTAAAGTATGGATGTATATTTGAACATCCATACAATGAATATGTCGTTCAGTAGCAGATACATTATTAAAGCATTCAGTATTTATATCCGTCTGGTGATATTTCATCCGCAAAGGAGTGAGCCACCGTGATGAAATGGAGTCTGCAGTAGTCGCTGGATGAATCGTAACGCGATAAGGGTGACGATTGTACCATTAAAAATTAAAGACGATGTGATATCATTTATTTTGCACTATTTTTCTCACAGCAGCCGTCACAACAAGAAGTATAGGTTACACAAATGTTCATCTCTTAAAACTATGACATATAACTCTATCCAATGATGAAATGCCCAATGCACATAATACCTCTTATCAAAATTGCATTGAACATTAATTAAATATTGAACGTGTATTTTAAAAAACTACCAAAGGATTAGCCATTGCAAGGAAATGTTTATTGTCCGCTGTATGTATTGTTTATCTCTATGTCTCGTCAACATAGGCTGCGGATAACGATGGAAAATAGTCAAGACAAGACGGTGAAACAGCGAAAAACAATGGCAAAAAGTCAAGGCAAGACGCTAAAATGTTGATGCAAAACTTAGCCCAATGCGTGAAATGAGCGGAAGACGATGTGGCTTGCTTTATGGGCTTTATGGGCCAGTCGAGATTTTTCTAGGATACCCTCTTACCCGGAGGGTTCTAATACCTAACGCCAAGGGTCGCATGAGAGCCTTTACCCCCCCCCCCCCCTCCCTCCGCCTCCTCCCTGCTACCCTTCACCCTCACCCTCGGCCAAGGGGTTGCAATACTTAAAGGACCACCTGATCCACGGCCCAGTAAATGACACTCCAACACTCACTTCCGGTTGGCTGGATTCGTCGTCTCGGACATCGAGGAGGATTGTGGGTAAATTACATTTGCAAGGAGTGGCCAGGGACACGCATTGAGACCGGATGGCACAGAGACGAGAGGCTGAGAGGGATTTATGTAGAGAGACGGTGAGAGTGGTAGAGAGAGAGAGAGGCAGAGGGAGGGAGCGATAGAGAGTAAGGGGTGGGGAAAAACAGGCAGTAGGGGGACAGAGAACGGGTACAGAGAGCGAGACAGAGATAGAGAAAGGCATAGACGCGGAGGCAGAGAGCCTATTTATGGGGAGAGGCAGAGAGAGAAGCCTGAGAGTGAGAAAGAGTAAAAGAAGCGAGAATACAGACAGGAAAAGACAAAGAAAGAGGAAGAGGCAAATACATATATACATAGAAAGATAGATAGAGGAAGAGGTAAAGACACACAGTGTACTATAGACTCAACATTAAAGAGATAGACAGACGGTGGGGCACAGATCACAAAAGAAAGAGTACGCGACATTGATTAGAAGCAGAAAAGGAAAGATAAACTTAAAGAGATATAGATTTGCGGAGATACAAAGAAGATAAACAAAATGAAAAGTAACGGCAGCATGGGAGAGATAGACACCGGCGGAAAGAGCCAGAGAGAAAGAAACAGACACAGAGAGGCAATCCGGAGCCAGGAAAGAGGTTCGGCTTGAGACCGTTAAGCCGTGGGGGTGGTAAGAATCCAAACAAAAGCAGAAACTGGACGCGACGACCAAATAAAAACCTACCATTTGGGGCACTTGCCTCTCGGGACGCTCCTTTTTATGGGGAAACGAATTGCCCATAAGTTATATTCATGAGGCTCTGTATAATGTGCGGACATGATGGTGGACTGGAATATCTGAATGACAAACAAGCCTCTATGCACTCCGAGCTTGACGAGGGCCGTACCGCGGTCACACACAAACCTCAGTCATAATTTATTTACGCCCAACTTAAAGCCTCGCCCGGTGTACCTTGTCCCGGGGCCCCTGGGGCTTTTGTTCCGTTTCCGTTTTATAGCTGCCGCGTGCATGGCACACTCTGTCTATGCCTTCATTAATACGACCATGCACTGCAACAACATACATGACATTCAACCAATGCGCTACACTGGTACGCCTCGGTCAATATTCAAGCTCCCCGCACGGTGGCGCTGCGCAAGCTCCGCTTTTACCGCTGCTGTCGGCCGGGGGCAAATTTCAAGATTCTTGAAAAACGGTCAAATCAGCTGTAATTTTCTGCAACATTATAGTTTTCAACAATCAAACATAAAAATAACGAGCTTTGCGTATTTAATACAGCAAAACATATATTGTACCCGTTCGAAAAAGTTATAATTGTGACAGAACTCTTTTAATCGCCTGATTTCATGCGTTATTAGGTTTAGGCTGGGTCCCAGCACTAATTTGTAGAAATGCGCGACGCATTTTTCCTATCAATCTGCGCAGCGCCACCCTGGCGAGCGAGAGTGAAAATGCATTGAGGACGTAGGCGACAACAGAGATATAATGGAGCCCTAGCGGAGTGAGTCGAAGGCAGAGCGTGGTCAATATTGCCGTCAGGGCAAGCGTTGTGTTCCTTAAAGTCACGCATACAGCGCTATTTTTCGTGAGCTATCTTCAACTTCATTTGAAAGGAAATAATGTGTTTAGGTTATTAGTGGCTCAGTAAACATGTACGGTATGCAATAAATACCAGGGCATGTCGGGAAGGCACGCCTGGGAAAGTGTGGCTTTCTTGTGTACCACGTCATCAATATTCGGACATTGCTGCTTTCTTTGTTTGCCGTTTAACATAATATATGATAGCATAATTTATGTCACATATTAATTGACTTTCAGACAGTCAGTCTCTAGGACGTAGCTCCAAAATATTTGGAATTTTGTAATGTAGGTGAAAAATTATATGAGCCGCTTTCATTGTTTTTTATTTCTTTATGTCGTTGAAGAAAACTTGTGTTACGTACTTGTGTTATCTGACACGCACATACTATTCTGTGTTCATGAGTTCGCCAAATCTATACTCAGGTGGAGGGAACTATGCAATATCCATGTCATGGCCGTGAAAATTCCTTTTTGCAGTAAATGGTAGTTGTCAGTAACATGTCACTTATTCTGGAGCAGATTACTTTTTCGGGCCGAACTAGCAACCGAGTCTCCACCCGAAGCAACATCGTTCGTTTTTCCATGATAGGGCGCATAGTTTCAGCATATCTCACGTATGACTCACGTCTATGATTTACTACAATATTCCATTCCGTTCATGGGGTCTTAAAATGGAAAATATCGACCTGTACAATCGATATAAAGCCATAGTTTTACATTCAGTGGGCATTTCATGAATCAATTCTGAGCAGCAGTTCGTTGAGGCAAAATGTCACCATGTATCATGGTTACTTTGAATTCTTACGCCATTTTTCTCTTAGGCTTGCCACGGTTGCTTAGACCTCCACTCGGTCAAACCAGTCTGACCCAGCTCGCCGGAAGTCCTGTGGACAGATGATCGGGAGTGTGGCAGGGGCAGCAGGGTGGAGGGTGTGGGGTGTGGAGGGGGGGGGGCAGGGGAGAGAGGGGCGGGGTGTTGGGAGGGCGGGAGGTGTGGGGGTGGGGGCAGGGGAGGGCGGGAGGTGTGGGGGTGGGGGTAGGGCAGAAAGGGGGTAGGGTGTCGGGGGGCAGTGGAGAGACGGGGTGGGGGTATCGGGGGTAGGGGCAGTGGAGAGTGTGGGTGGGGGGGGGGGGGGGTAGGTGGTGAAGCAGGTTAGTTTGTACAGCTATCACGTGGATTTGGCATGCCCTGTGGAAGGCCTGGGCGGGGTGTCACTGCGGCCCGCAATCCATTACAGGCTTAACATAACTGAGGAAGCCTTTAAACGAGATGACGTTAGTAGGTAGGTAAACGAGGGTAGGGGCGAGAGACCGGGGTAAGGCAAAGGTGGGGATGAGAGACCGGGGTACGGCAAGGGTAGGGGCGAGAGACCGGGGTAAGGCAAGAGTAGGGGCGAGAGACCGGGGTAAGGCAAGGGTACGGGCGAAAGACCGGGGTAAGGCAAGGGTAGGGGCGAGAGACCTGGGTAAGGCAAGGGTAGGGCGAGAGACCGGGGTAAGGCAAGGGTAGGGGCGAGAGACCGGGGTAAGGCAAGGGTAGGGGCGAGAGACCGGGGTAAGGCAAAAGTATGGGCGAGAGACCGGGTTAAGGCACGGGTAGGGGCGAGAGACCGGGGTAAGGCAAGGGTAGGGGCGAGAGACCGGGGTAATGCAAAAGTAGGGGCGAGAGACCGGGTTAAAGCAAGGTTAGGGGCCAGAGACCGGGGTAAGGCAAGGTTAGGGGCCAGAGACCGGGGTAAGGCAAGGGTAGGGGCGAGAGACCGGGGTAAGGCAAGAGTAGAGGCGAGAGACCGGGATAAGGCAAGGTTAGGGGCGAGAGACCGGGGTAAGGCACGGGTAGGGGCGAGAGACCGGGTTAAGGCACGGGTAGGGGCGAGAGACCGGGGTAAGGCAAGGGTAGGGGCGAGAGACCGGGGTAATGCAAAAGTAGGGGCGAGAGACCGGGTTAAGGCAAGGTTAGGGGCCAGAGACCGGGGTAAGGCAAGGTTAGGGGCCAGAGACCGGGGTAAGGCAAGGGTAGGGGCGAGAGACCGGGGTAAGGCAAGAGTAGAGGCGAGAGACCGGGATAAGGCAAGGTTAGGGGCGAGAGACCGGGGTAAGGCAAGGGTAGGGGCGAGAGACCGGGGTAAGGCAAGGGTAGGGGCGAGAGACCGGGGTAAGGCAAGGGTACGGGCGAGAGACCGGGGTAAGGCAAGGGTAGGGGCGAGAGACCTGGGTAAGGCAAGGGTAGGGCGAGAGACCGGGGTAAGGCACGGGTAGGGGCGAGAGACCGGGGTAAGGCAAGGTTAGGGGCGAGAGACCTGGGTAAGGCAAGGGTAGGGCGAGAGACCGGGGTAAGGCAAGGGTAGGGCGAGAGACCGGGGTAAGGCAAGGGTAGGGGCGAGAGACCGGGGTAAGGCAAAAGTATGGGCGAGAGACCGGGGTAAGGCACGGGTAGGGGCGAGAGACCGGGGTAAGGCAAGGGTAGGGGCGAGAGACCTGGGTAAGGCAAGGGTAGGGCGAGAGACCGGGGTAAGGCACGGGTAGGGGCGAGAGACCGGGGTAAGGCAAGGGTAGGGGCGAGAGACCGGGGTAATGCAAAAGTAGGGGCCAGAGACCGGGGTAAGGCAAGGGTAGGGGCGAGAGACCGGGGTAAGGCAAGAGTAGAGGCGAGAGACCGGGGTAAGGCAAGGTTAGGGGCGATAGACCGGGTTAAGGCAAGGGTAGGGGCGAGCGACCGGGGTAAGGCAAGGGTAGGGGCGAGCGACCGGGGTAAGGCACGGGTAGGGGCGAGAGACCGGGGTAAGGCAAGGGTAGGGGCGAGAGACCGGGGTAAGGCAAGGGTAGGGGCGAGAGACCGGGGTAAGGCAAGGGTAGGGGCGAGAGACCGGGGTAAGGCAAGGGTAGGGGCGAGAGACCGGGGTAAGGCACGGGTAGGGGCGAGAGACCGGGGTAAGGCAAGGGTAGGGGCGAGAGACCGGGGTAAGGCAAGGGTAGGGGCGAGAGACCGGGGTAATGCAAAAGTAGGGGCCAGAGACCGGGGTAAGGCAAGGGTAGGGGCGAGCGACCGGGGTAAGGCAAGGGTAGGGGCGAGCGACCGGGGTAAGGCAAGGTTAGGGGCGAGAGACCGGGGTAAGGCAAGGGTAGGGGCGAGAGACCGGGGTAAGGCAAGGGTAGGGGCGAGAGACCGGGGTAATGCAAAAGTAGGGGCCAGAGAACGGGGTAAGGCAAGGGTAGGGGCGAGAGACCGGGGTAAGGCAAGAGTAGGGGCGAGAGACCGGGGTAAGGCAAGTGCAGGGGCGAGCGACCTTGGTCTACAGAGGAAACCTTATATACTACGCCAGCCGCCTGCTCCACTCCCTTGGGACTCTAAACACTCTCTCGATCGTGTTGTCTCCCTGCCACTATCCCTCCCTTCACCGCCTCTCCCTCTCACTCTCTACCCTTCTCTCACACTTCGGTAATTGAATTTTCAAAGAGAACGACAACGTCGCTGTGCGGTGATATGTCCAAATGAATGGTGAAGACTGCAGCAATACGTTTCGCCCTAATCTTTATCTGCAGTCAGCAGGCGGACACGAGGAAGAAATACTATCCTTTTTATCGACCAATCGTTAGACGGACAGTTTGGTGTTTTAGATCACTTTCAGTGCACACATGGGCTACACAAACAGGAATCAGTCGTCAATTAGGAGACTAATCTCCAATTTGCCCACACAGTGCCTTCAGCGGACAATGCAGCCTATATAGGGCCCACAGCGAGCAAGTAAGCCTATACAGCGTTTACATCGGGTTATTCAGCCAACACAGCGCCTACAGCGGCAATTTAGCCTAAATTGGCGCCTTCGGAGAGCGATGAACTATAGATAGGGCCTGCAACGGGCAATTCAGCCTTCAAAACGCCTTCAGCGGGCCATTCGAAGCCGTATCGTCAGCACAATCCACACAATTTTCGCCTTCCCTCTTGACGTTCCGTCGATGGCTAGTGGTTCCAAAAT
This sequence comes from Arenicola marina, assembly GCA_964019135.1. Lineage (NCBI taxonomy): Eukaryota > Metazoa > Annelida > Polychaeta > Arenicolidae > Arenicola > Arenicola marina. Next base: position 19,535,386 of record OZ025264.1, read on the forward strand.
TCATTTTACTATGCTTGCTCTGGAAGTCGATGGCCAAATTTATTTGGCGCCTGTCTGCCCGGAAATGTGGCCTTAAACACCTCACCGTGCGTCATCATATGGCTGTGGCCGTCGGCATTAATATCAGCCGAGGGACCTGCCCGGTACCTCAGTGGGTTAGAGCGCTCGTCTTGGGGGTTCTAGCCACCCGAGAGCCTAACGGCACGTGGATTGGGAATTCTATCCCCCCTGTGGCCATGTCTGCATGGTTTCAGGATACAGATCCCATGTCGTTCTTCGCAAAGGGTAGGAGTTACCCCCGGGGACATGGCTCCACTCTCCCTTCCTTCTCCCATTGACACGATATGACCAAAAAGTGGTTAATTAAAGCGTCCTGAATAAACAACCAACCAACCTCATATCAGTCAATATGGGTGGAGAACTGCAAGCAAAGCAAACGAGTCATGGGGTTTGGAGTGGGTAAGGGAGACATGCGTCACCGCGTCTTAAAACGCTCTGTCATTTCGATGTCGTCCCATTCTCCCCGTGTCCCATTGCCCCTTTATTTGGCATTAATGAAAACGGCCCGGGCCAAAGCATTGCCACAGACTAGACGTACTGCCTTGCCTTTAGATAGTACAGAAAGGGTAGTTACAGGTATAGGGCGGCAGATACACAAAAGGTCTTGCCGTCACTTGCTGCCGTGTGCCTGACGGGAACCAGAGAAACGATCCCGCGTTACTTGTGAAGTCTAAACCTACATCTGAAGACCATGTTATTCCTGGATATGTGATAAAGAGCTGTAGGCCAACCGGTTAGACCAGCATATGTATCAGTGCGGGCAGGTTGGCATTGTCCTCCGCAAATGTGTGTGTTGGGGGGGGGGGGGGAGGGGGGTTATTGAAGAATACGCACCAGTCAGGTGTTTTTTGCCACTTTTTTGCACATCAAGGCAGCAAGAAACCACCCGGGACAATAGCATGTGGTCAGATGCCACTTACCCCGACCCCAGACACATCGGGGGGGGGGGGGCGGCGCGACAGCTCAGTGGGCTAGAGCTCTCGCATTGAGTGCTCTGGTCACCTGGAGCCTAACGGCACGTGGGTCGGTGGTTCGAGCCCTGCTCTGGCCATGTCTATGTGGTCGCAGGATAAAGATCCCATATCTTTCTTCGTAAAGAGTAGGGGGTTACCCCCGAGGACATGGCTCCACTCTCCCTTCATTCTTCCATTGACGCGATATGACCAAAAGTGGTGAAAGCGTCCTGAATAACCAAACAACCCAGACAGAGTAGCCTGGGTTCGAACCCCCGACCTGTTGATCTGCACCTCATCCCTGCTTACAAACTGAGCCACACAGGAAAGGCCCATCTTCCATGGTAGAGCCCACGAAATGGAAGTAGTATAGTATATATGGTGAGTCATACGTGAGCTATACTAGCTTATACAATGGTCCGCCCCAAACATGGTGAGTCAGACGTGAGCTATACTAGCTGATACAACGGTCCGCCCCAAGCATGGTGAGTCATACGTGAGCTATACTAGCTGATACAATGGTCCGCCCCAAACATGGTGAGTCATACGTGAGCTATACTAGCTGATACAATGGTCCGCCCCAAACATGGTGAGTCATACGTGAGCTATACTAGCTGATACAATGGTCCGCCACATGGTGAGTCATACGTGAGCTATACTAGCTGATACAATGGTCCGCCCCAAACATGGTGAGTCAGACGTGAGCTATACTAGCTGATACAATGGTCCGCCCCAAGCATGGTGAGTCATACGTGAGCTATACTAGCTGATACCATGGTCCGCCCCAAACATGGTGAGTCATACGTGAGCTATACTAGCTGATACAATGGTCCGCCCCAAACATGGGGAGTCATACGTGAGCTATACTAGCTGATACAATGGTCCGCCCCAAACATGGTGAGTCATACGTGAGCTATACTAGCTGATACAATGGTCCGCCCCAAACATGGTGAGTCATACGTGAGCTATATTAGCTGATACAATGGTCGGCCCCAAACATGGTGAGTCATACGTGAGCTATACTAGCTGATACAATGGTCCGCCCCAAGCATGGAAGAATGACCAGAGAAATAGTTGAAGTTACACGCTGGGACCGCCTGGGGAGGCAACAAGCTTGTCGCGGCTGTCTCTTTAATTACCGGGTACTAATTAAGCGTTGCCCGGCAATGCATGGTTGTGTGGCAGTCTCTGGTAGTCGGGCAGGCAAGAGCAGCTGGCAATGAGCAGCCGTCGCTGAGACGGTCGGTGTTGATTCGAGTCAAGACAATCGCTTAGGTTTGATGGATAGGCCTTTCCATTTCCCCGTGTTGGGGGGGCCCAGCATGCTGTGAGCCTCGCCACCCATTCCCCATCAAAGCCCAAGAGGGTTTTTCTGTGTCCTATGTTGAAAGCCGGGATGACGACACCAAGGGTCAAAAACAACTATTAAACGAGTCAGCAAGAGAGGGGGCGTGAGGTTAGGAGGGGTGGGGGGTCTGTTATGTTAGGTCTGTCTCAGGAGCCATGTGCTGGGGCATGGTGTGGACTGAACAGTCGTGACACGTGCGTTGCAAGACCGCGCCAAAGTAGTTTTTTTATTTTTTGGGATAGGGGATTTTCCTTGCCACCTGCCAACCGCCCCTACTGATTGACAAGGCTGGCGAAGCACATGCTGTTAGCATGGAGGGCCTCCTGCTATGCTATGGATGGACCCCTATTTCAACATTAAGCTGGTCATGCGTACACTCACCATTTCTACCTGTGTAATGGTTATATAATGTCCACCGATATAACAAACAAAAATCAGCATTCACCCACAGGACTTTAACGGAATAGATGCGTTGGCTTATTTACTGGACACCGGTGCAGCTCTTAATAAATATGACGAACATAAAACCACAAGACGAGCGATTGAATACAATTGTTGGGATACTCCCTAAAGATCACTTATTTTTTGGTGTACTACCTAATGAACTTGGCTGTTTGTTTGACATGATGCAAGCAATGCGGCACCGCTCCCCACTGATCAGTAAAAATTACTTACAATGTGTTCAGGTTTATGCCCAATTGATGTTTATATGGTAGTTGGGATAAGGACAACATTTCCAAATGCCTCATGCTAACCGGAACCGGAACCCGAATAAAATGGCGGGCATTATTGGGAGGCAGTTATTTCAAGCCTGTCAGCCTACGACGCGTGGCACTTGCTTTGAATTGATCTATACCGCCCACGTCAGAAAACGCTCGTTTTTATTAATGCAAACTAGATGCAGGCATTATCATATCAATTTTCGTTTCAATAATGGCATCTTTTCCACGAAGGTGCGCACAAATTTAGCGAAACTAAAAAAATGCTTCTTTAATCACTAAACCATTAATAACTACTGTTGGCTTCAAATATGGATGGGACTTAAGTTTAGTAATGTAAAGATTTGCGAAAGTGGCACTGATCGCACTTCCGCATATCCGGCGAATCATACAGCAGGCAATGATATGGTGGCCTTCAATATCTGATATCTAATGGGGGTTGGGTGGGGGTGCTATGCTGTCTATATGTACCACCGCCGGAAGATCACCTTGATAGGAGGTAAATATGACTTTTAAAGTAAGTATGACAAACTGGCCAATCCATTTTCATAGCATACCATCGTTGGGTAAAGGACAAGGGGGGGGGGGCGGTGGAGGGAGGTGCAAAAGAGGTGGGAGGAGAGCGCATCAAACCCGTGTATGTCTGTAGAAATGAATTACGTGATAAAACCCAATGGCCGCCGAAATGTTGGCGGGAAGCCGTGGGTGTTTCTCGCGTGCTGTTTCATTTTCTTCTCCAAGCCCACGCGGCAGCAACGGCCTGTAAGCGTGTGGGGGGGGGGGTAAGGTGAAAGAGGCGGGGTGGGGAAGGAGTCGGGTGGTGTAGGGTAAGGTAAAGGGGTTGAGAGGAGGGCGAGGAGGAGGGTGTTATTTTACATTATTTAGAGCTTCCTGCAATAAGTGGAAGGCGAGAGAGATTGTGAATAAATGGCTCCTGCAGGGGTCGTGCCAAAAGGGATGGAGATCTGTGTGCCATTAGCCGACTCCACCATAACGGAAGGCGTTGGGTGGTTTATCGCGATGTGGGGGGCGGAGGGGGAGGGGGTGTAGCGGCGTGTATATGTGGGGAATAACGCAGAGTAATCGGCCATATGGGACACATCCGACATTGAGACTGATGTGGGCTCGGCATGCATTCCCACTGAGCGCTGTTTACGTCTGTGTGTGTATGTCTTTATGTGTGCGGTGTGTGTTCACGTGTTTGTGGTGCGTGTATTACCTGCACCCTGCACCCTGCACCCTTCAGCCTTCAGCCTGCACCCAGGTGTGTTACCGTGTGCGTGCGCGTGTGTCACACAGACGCGTTGCCACGTTTTACCATGTCTCTTTCATGTGCCGCCACGTCACAGCTACAGTCGCAGCTGATACGTGGGTCGGTCTAAAACATTCGACAGAAGGCTTGGGTCGCATCACATTTAACCCGGGACTCATTCCTTGTCTTACGAAAACTATGACGCACCTGATAGAATACGGCAGTGGACGCCGCTCCCAGTCACTGCGCATATGGCGAGAAAACGCGAGAAAACGCGAGAAAACGCGGGAAAACGCAAGAAAACGCGAGAAAACGCGAGAAAAGACGATTATACGGAGCGAGTTTTAAACGATCTTTCAAAAAACGCCTCTGACCTTTGTCGACGAAGCGAGGAATTATTCCGGGTTTTTAGTCATAGGCACTAACGGGCAGATATGATATATCAAAGATTAGTGTGAATAATTCCTCGAAGTCGTGACGTCTGCTTATCTCTTGGCGTTGTCACGGGCAACGGCTCCCTCCCTACCATAAGGGTCCACCCACGACCGCCTCCCCCCCCCTCCCCGCCGCCCCCGTCTGCCAACTCCTCCCCCTCGGTCGATCTCTAGTCAGTCCGTCCACACTTATGGTACCACCCCCCCCCCCCCGCCGTCTCCTCTCCTCCTCCCCACCAACCAGCCCCCACCCCCGGCGCTGCCCCACCAGCTGCTAGGCGGGGTGTCTTCAATGCACAAGATGGATATTTGTCGACTTCTGCAACTGTTCCGCCTTACCTTGCCCTGCCACCGCTGTTACTTACGTATATCAGTATGGAATGATACTCCGGGCTTGACCCACCTGGGGTCTGTACCATGTAAAAGGTCGACTAAAGCCTGGAACAATAATTCAGATATTTTGAACAACGTCTAGACAGTTTTTATGATGAGCTGGCGCCGGTTACTTCACAGGCTTTTCTCGCACCGATCAGAGATTACGCCACCTCCCCCCACCTCCCTCCCCCGCCGCCTCAACCCATGGCCTACCTTCTTCAGGTTTCTAAATACATAATATCACGTCACATTAATAGTACAAATGGCTTATATGTGCATATGAATATATATATATATATATGACCGATTGTAGCTCTGGATAGATTTGATATTCTCATGCATTTTATGTTAGCTTCCCGCCGTTTTTTCCGTGTGTGATTTACAGCTAATACCCCAATGCAAAATAAACACCCTACTGCTTTTCATTTTAATCCGTTTTCTTGAAAATTGAATTGAAATATAGAATTAAAAGATATCAATTCACACAATGAAAGTCGGTTGCATACAATTACAGGAGATATACGAAAGGTTTTTAATTCAATCATTATAATATATGCTAGTGGTGCCAATATCAAGATTCGTTTTATTATGGCTATTTTACTTGTGTATATTTTCGCAACATTTTTGTGCAACAAATGTCTAAAAAAAGTGATATTTTTATTAATAATTATTAATTCAAAAAACAATGCGACGAAAGGAATATTACTTACTTAACTAGTCGTATCGATCGCCTATCTACCAATTAAGCCTATCCGGCGCCACATATAGTGAAGCCGAGTCGGCTTATATAGTGCCACGTGGCCACAGTGTGACTTTTTTTCACAACTTGGAAACTAAGGTTGATGGTCTTTAAGCTCCTTCAGAGAGGGGATTCATACCATTTGTAACGACTAAATTAACTAAAAGTGTTCTGTCTGAAACTTGCGATAAGTTACAGGTCGCGCCAGTTTGTCATACGCTAACTTTATTAATCAATTTGCAAAATACACTCCCTGTTCCCATGACATGCACGACCCCACCCCCCCCCCCCCCTCCTCGTCGCCATTCCTTCCCCATACAACCGTCGCCGCCCCCCCCCCACTCGCCACCCCTCGCCACCCCCCCCCCCCCCCCCCCCCCACACACACACCCCTGGCCCACGCCCCATTTCGCCGTGGATTTATGTTGTATGTGAACCACGTGCCATGACGCTTGGCCCCAGCCTAACGAGTTTACCACGGAACACGGCTGAGGGACATCCACTGCCTAACATATACATTCTAGATCTATGCCATAATCAGTATCATCCCTGCTATTTTTCTTCTCTTCTTTGTGCGTCTATTGCTCAGTTTTCTTCTCTCTTCGGTGTCGAGTCGCGGGGGGCTGCAGTATAAAAACATCATACGGCCCTCGGCCGACAGATAACCAGTCGATATATGCCCTTCACGACCCTGAAGTCGTGGGCCACGCTTTGTTAGCGTCTATAGGCGGAGGACAACCCAACCTTCCGCGAAGGCGATGCGACGAGGAAGCGAAATGATTACATTTCTATTTAGCGGGAAGCTGTATTGTGGGGACAAGGGTGCCGCCTGACATTTGGTTCACGGATATCACCAAGCGCCTGTCTGATATCAGAGGGGATGTGATGGCTGGTTTACGTCGCTAGGTTGGTGCAACGACCTGAGGGGCAATTTTCTCGAGTCATATTGGAGGGAGATAGCGATTTAGGTTCATTTGCGGGCCTAAGTGATGTCTCAAATTTTTGTACTTGATCTGTAATATCCATTTTTGTTACAATAATTAACAGGGCATGTCTTATCACCTGGGTAGCATATACAGTTATCATGCAAATGTTTTACACGGTCAGGTGTACCTTGTCTTCTAGTTGCCAGCCCTTTCACTGTGGCAGAGTTTAAACGGGGTTTGGCGCCGACACCAATTCATTGATAATAGCATCGTTTAAAAAGTCTGGTCTGTCGTGTTTGTAATTCGTTATGCCATTCACCAAGCGATAGGCCTGGTTTGAAAAGAAATTATTTCTGTCCTGATTGGTAGATGTCAAACTATTCACCATGCCAAGTTACATGGTCTAGCCTGCCCTGACGTCAGTCCATTCATCCGGCCAGAGTTTAGAGGGTCTGGCCTGTCCTGTTTGGTAGACGCCATTCCATTCATCACGCCACGGTTTAGAGGGTCTGGCCTGTCCTGTTTGATAGACGCCATTCCATTCATCAGGCCACGGCTTAGAGGGTCTGGCCTGTCCTGTTTGATAGACGCCATTCCATTCATCAGGCCACGGTTTAGAGGGTCTGGCCTGTCCTGTTTGATAGACGCCATTCCATTCATCAGGCCACGGTTTAGAGGGTCTGGCCTGTCCTGTTTGATAGACGCCATTCCATTCATCAGGCCACGGTTTAGAGGGTCTGGCCTGTCCTGTTTGATAGACGCCATTCCATTCATCAGGCCACGGTTTAGAGGGTCTGGCCTGTCCTGTTTGATAGACGCCATTCCATTCATCAGGCCACGGTTTAGAGGGTCTGGCCTGTCCTGTTTGATAGACGCCATTCCATTCATCACGCCACGGTTTAGAGGGTCTGGCCTGTCCTGTTTGATAGACGCCATTCCATTCATCACGCCACGGTTTAGAGGGTCTGGCCTGTCCTGTTTGATAGACGCCATTCCATTCATCAGGCCACGGTTTAGAGGGTCTGGCCTGTCCTGTTGGATAGACGCCATTCCATTCATCAGGCCACGGTTTAGAGGGTCTGGCCTGTCCTGTTTGGTAGACGCCATTCCATTCATCAGGCCACGGTTTAGAGGGTCTTGTCCTCTGTGCTGCGCGGTCCAGTTAAAGGGTTCAGTCTTGCTGTCCGATTCGTAGGCGCCAAAGGTCGGCCATGGTCTATCGGATTCCATTTCGCCGGAAGTGGACGACGCAGACGCAGACGCAGACGGCACCGACCCACACGCCCCTATCCCACTCCCACTTCCACCCCCTCATCCTCATCCCCACTGCCGCAGCCTCCCACGCCCCCCCCCCCTCCACCCACCCACCTCAACACCCCCGTTACTGAAGGTGACCGGCCTGGCATTGATTGAGTAGCCGGCCCACGTGATGTTGATTCGTGCCGTATTGTCAGGGAAGTGGTTATCGATGTCGACGGATATCCCCAAAAGGCAATCAAGTCAAGGAAATCAAAGAGAGGGAGAGAGAGGGGGTGGGGGGGGTGGGGGCGATTACCTGTTGGCTGAAAGTTGTGTGATCGCCATACAGATGCAACCCGAAATGCACCTGTTCCTCTGGCTGGATCCCTGGCTGGTAATCTGGCTAGTCCTTTGGCTGGTCCCCTGGGTGGTTTTCTGGCTGGTCCTCTGTCTGGTCCTCTGGCCACCTACAGGTAATTTGTATGTAGTTGCCAGGGTGACACCCGGGTGGAGTCCATTCCCGGCATGCCTTCAAACATGATTTATGACGAAAATGTTAATAGATGTATCTAAAATGGTGGTCATGATAGGTGAGCGGTGGGAGGCGGGGTGTCCTGATTAAGTCTAAAAAAACTATTAAGAAAAAAGTGTAGATCGGTCAAATCGCTCGGCCAACACCATTGATGGCATATGTAATTCTTCTTAAAAAAAAAAAAAAAAAAACGCGTTTAGCTCGATTAATATTAAAGCTAGAAATATCGGGTAAGTTGTAGAATGTGCACCGATTGAGGTGAATGTTTTGCGCATAATTTGCTTTTTTGACGCGTCCTACTCATTTTGAGTAAAATGACGTTTACTGTTGAAAAACGCAAAAATATGAGCTTGAACTGTTTTGCTTTGATTTGACCCAATTAAGTTAAAGATAACGCTCTGGGATTCTCTGTGCTCATAAAAATATGAATGAGAATGATTTCTATAAAATCTTAACTATTTTGGCTACGCCATGTGACGTCATTTCCGGTACATGAAAAAAATCGTCACACATCTAAAAACAAATCGCAAAAATAGGCGTGGCGTCATCTTGGAGCAATTGAGGTCCTGAGCCATCCCTCTAGTGAATGGATACTAATGAGATGAGCCAACAACTGTGAACATGGTGACATAACCCTATTACTTTTTGGTGTTCGTCGATAAGGTTTAACATGGGAACATGGGAAGGTATTCAAACTTCCTTCTATATGACGTACTTTCGTTTAGGCGATTTCAATTACTTTAACCATCATGGGAGATGATGACGCGTACGTGAAACAAATGACACACCCACGGCAAACCCGGGCTAAATTAGAAAAGTCGTCAAAAATCGGAAAAGCAAGCACGAGCTGTAGTCTTTGCGCTACTTTGTAGGGACTAGCTATCTCTAAAAACACATGTGCTCAGATTTGATGTGCTCAGTTTAGGCACTATGGCGCTCCATAGAGAGCTACCCTCTCGCTCCTTCGCCCATGGTAAGTCTATGGGGAAATTGACTCCTGGGATTTAATACTTGGAACAGCCACCGATCGCTTAATATTTATCCTGTCTTATTTGCCGCACATGCCCAAGCAACCAAGGCAAACAATCTTATTTATCGCCCCTCTCGCCGCCACTGCTAGCCAGATTTTTTGCCGTCGTCAACGTCCCGTTGATTTCTTGTTTATTAATTTACACCTTTTCCAGAATTATTTTATATGTCATGCCCTTATCTAAAGGATTCTTAATCTTACTGTAAGCGTCAAAGGTATTTTTATGTCAATTTCATTGTCCCGCTATACTGATACATTGTGTATAATGTATACTGATACATTTGGGCCCGGTTTACACAGTTGAAAAACAAAACCGAAGATTTTATTTTGTCGTAACGATGTCAATTCATCCCAGTCGAAGAAAACACCAAATGGATTACGCTTAGATTAATGGATGTCAAAGCGCCATTGTTGTTTTCCAGAGGTATATGCGAGCTCCCTGTACCTTATCTATGTACGTATCCATCACTGTTAGGATGAACGTTTTCTAGAGGTATATGCGAGCTCCCTGTACCTTATCTATGTACGTATCCATCACTGTTAGGATGAACGTTTTCTAGAGGTATATGCGAGCTCTCTGTATCTTATCTATGTACGTATCCATCACTGTAATGATGAACGTTTTCTAGAGGTATATGCGAGCTCCCTGTACCTTATCTATGTACGTATCCATCACTGTTAGGATGAACGTTTTCTAGAGGTATATGCGTACTCCCTGTACCTTATCTATGTGCGTATCCATCACTGTTAGGATGAACGTTTTCTAGAGGTATATGCGAGCTCCCTGTACCTTATCTATGTACGTATCCATCACTGTTATGATGAACGTTTTCTAGAGGTATATGCGAGCTCCCTGTACCTTATCTATGTACGTATCCATCACTGTAATGATGAACGTTTTCTAGAGGTATATGCGAGCTCCCTGTATCTTATCTATGTACGTATCCATCACTGTTAGGATGAACGTTTTCTAGAGGTATATGCGAGCTCCCTGTACCTTATCTATGTACGTGTCCATCACTGTTATGATGAACGTTTTCTAGAGGTATATGCGAGCTCCCTGTATCTTATCTATGTACGTATCCATCACTGTTAGGATGAACGTTTTCTAGAGGTATATGCGAGCTCCCTGTACCTTATCTATGTACGTATCCATCATTGTTAGGATGAACGATGCTTTCGTTTTCTATTAGTATTCATAAATAGATGAATGGGTGTCCAACGCTCCGCTATCGTTTTCTGGAGGTACATGCACTACATTGAAAAGATACGTTCACGGATTACTATGGGCGTTATTAACGAACGTGATGTCTTTATGATTTAACAATGAGGGTATGCGTAAATAATACAAGGAACCTTTGTGTATCCGTTAGGTAGATACAAACGAAGATATGATGTCAGATGTGTGGGGGACGGTTATTTCTACGGCAAGTTACAGCTTTACCGCGCTGGAAACGCATTTGGCAGTCACACAAAGATACGCCTTGTTTTGACACAACATCGGGTGGGGCATTGCGAGAAGAAAACAGAATGGTTTGGGTCACTTTAATGAACAACAGGAGGTAGCGTTGGAGAAGAAACGCGACAATGTGACTAACTACGTTAGGTACGCATGTGGCCTCCCTACAGCGAATGGTCCCTCGAGACCTGATCACCGATACTCTGTGATAAAAACATAAAACCCTTTATTAGGCTAACTCAGTTTTCTATAAAGCGACCACGTTTTGTTACTGACGGAAACTACGCGTTTTACGGTTGGTGTGAGGCTATTGCACACGAGGTGTGAAAAACGCTATCAAACAAACTCTCAAATGAGCCAGGGCAAAAAGGCGATAGTGGATTTCCGGCATTTCTTTTCGCCAATCGTTGGATTCTTCGGAAGAAAGGTATCGCATTCGGTAGCTATTTTTAGCCTTGTTGTTTAATGCAATGATCCAGCGGAGTCCCTGGCCAATTTTGTTTTTCTTTTGAACTGGGAAGTCTGCAGAACGAAAGCGAAAAAATATAACCCTTCCAAGTAAACTAACAGGATGGCCTTAAAGTTTTGCTCATCTCATAAGAGGGGTGCAATGTGCTGATAAGTAGAATTTGATATTTTGTTAATTCTGTTGACTTATTTTATATCGAATTCATTTATTTTATATCAAATTTATTCGTGAAATATGGTGCTTTTTGACATGGTGTAGATTATTTCGATTTCCCGAATGGTTGGAACTGTTGTTAGCTGGATGAATCTCCCGGTTTGTAGACACACAATTAGTAGGAGCCGCCAGCTATGTCTGATGGGGTCTTTAATTCAAATGGGCTGCTTCTGGGGGCCGGATACGCCGGAAATCTTTTCAATTACCGAACTGAGGCCAAAGTTTGAGGTCGAATCGGCGCTAAAAAAAGAGAAAAATCTCAGGTACGTCCCTGGGCTGAGTTCTTTTGTCCCCGCTTGGCGTCCTAATGACGGGTGCAAGCCCTTGGTGACCCCACTCAGTGTGCTGGCATATTGAACCCCCGTAGCAAAGACATCAAGGATAATTACAAAACTACGCGGAATCTCTAATAAATATGTATCGTTGATTGCTGAGTGGGAAGTGCTGCGGTGACGCTGGCTGGTGTCTGCAGGCGGCGGAGTGATATGTTGTAGCGCGGCCTCATCACGCCGTGCGCGGGCGGGCTGGCGGGCGGGCGGATCACCGCTGGCGTAGTGATACAAACGCGTACCGAGGCGCCCGCCTTGTAAATTATACAGCGGCAGAGGCGGGCGTGGCAAAGAACAGAACTCCATGTAACAAGGTAAACACTGCATAATCATCCAGTTCGGTAGAATCTGTCGTTATTCAGCTGTATTATGCACGCCTAATTCTCCCCATCCGTGAGTATCAATCTAAGTCCACAGGGCTTGCGTGATCGATACAGCGGACTTGACTAATGGGCAGTAGGGAGGGCTAGGCTAGCCCGGGCTGAGTATACGGACGTGATATGTTTGTAAGGCCGGGGGTTGGGAGGAGAGGTGGGGCGGGGGGCAGAAGAGCGTCAGGGGGAGGGGTGTGGGGGAAAGAATCACCTAGCGGCGACGCGGTGAATCACACTTGATCCGCCTAGTCGCGTGACCTCTACCTCCGGCTGAAGGTCACTTGCCACAATGAAGGTGCGTCATATGTGTTATTTTGTCCAGAACGGTCTCGACTGTGACTCCCGTCGGCTGCAGACGATGCAACCGCCGCCGCCGCCGCAGCAGCCGCCGCTGCAGCAGCAGCAGCAGCCGCAACTGATTCGATTTCCCATGCGACCCGAGCAGGCGTCCCGTTGCCCATGACGACCGTCGCTTTGTTGTCAGTGGCAACTGACATGGCCTCAGCCTGTTGGATGCCGTAGATGGCAGCGTGTTTTGCCAGCCGCGCTAGACTCCCAATAGGGTTGTGGGGGACATACGTGTAGACGTCCTGAACACGCATAGGGCCCCTGAGGCCTACCCGGTCATTGCCCCACCGACCGCAGATCGCAAGCCCTACGTGTCCTTGGTTCTATGGCTGTACGACAGGCACAAATCGCACAAAAACCCGATTTCGGGACGTCCTGTTTTGAAAGATTTTAGTGATGCGTATCTGGTAAGTTATTTGTACGTATACGAAAGCTAAATTGGGCCAAGAACCCTCCATGGACACTGAAAGTGGGTCGAATGAAACTCGCCCCAGATGTATGGGCATTTTTAGCTGTATCATAAAAAATGCCATGCGATGTGAAATCAATCAGATATTTCTTTTTCTTTTGAGTAAGACGCTTTAATCTCTCTAAGTTTGACATTGAGAAGGGTCAAGGTAGAGAGGAGCCATGTCTGCGGTAATCCCTTACTCTTTGAGAATAAATCCTACACGAACATTTGCACTGGTGGTCCAAACCGGCTGCTTCGGTTGGCCTGGCAGCGGACACTAGACCGAACGCTCTACTGCCTACTAGGCTACAGGAGGACCCCTCTGCAAAGAGATCTACCCCCTGCCACCATCAATCTAGAAATCAAGTATCTACACGGTGAAAGTCTTATATACAGAGTATATGTGCAATACACTACTTCAGGTCAGATAAAAGTTGAACTTTCCCGAACCATGACCTTAATTAATTTCGCACTCAGTTAGTTGTGGTCCATTGTGACACCAGCTAGGTCTGAAATAAACTCACCCCGACTTCTGCGACTTTGTATTGCGGCCCATTGTGACACTAAGTCCGGGATAAACCCATCCCGCACTCTTTGACTTGTTGCTACTAACATCTTACGTTGTATCGTAACGTTTCAGGGGTAATGAAATTGACTGTGTTTTGTTATCGCTGAGTTCAAATCTCTTATTCTATCCTCGCCTGAAAAGTACAGCTCAGACAGGATATGAGAGATTTCAGCCGAGATATATGTAATACACCTATCTCGATCGCACCCGAACCTTACAACGCTATCCGCAAATCCACTATCTATTAAATTGCATCTGGTCTAGCCCGCTCCATCCCTCGCTCGCTCACCAACTAGCGTTCATTGGAAACCCCAAATGGAGGCCAAAAAAAGGGTCAAAAATTAGGACTAGTTCAGCCGTTGCTCCGGTGCGGCGTTCCGCATCAGAACGAGGCTGGCGCTCAGTCAGTGCAAACTGACTGCTACCTCTATAAAGTGCGAGCGAAAAGTGAAGGTTGTAAATATGCCACGGTGTGGCTGTGGCTCTGGCTTCCATACGGCTTCTCTGCGGCAATCCCGTCGTCATCCCGGGTGCAAATTTTGATGAACGGGGGGCGGACGGGGGTGAACGGGGGAGGGGGGAGGGGAGGAGGGGATGGGTGGCGGGAGCCAACAGCGGGCGGCATGGTTGATTGATTTATGTGGGCGGGAGGCCAGTGGGGGAGGGGCGTGCGGGGGAGGGGAGTAGAGGAGGAAAGCAGGAGAGGCGGGTGGGAGGGGCGGGGGGGGGGGGGTGACATTTGAGCCTAAATCTCCCGTAGATTAGATGAGTCCATGTGACCCCGAGAGAGTGGGTCCGGACTGAGGTATATTGTAAGAGATATACCGTCCAGACAGGTCTAGAGAGACTGCCCAAGATGGTGGCTGCTCCGCCGAGACTATCAGCCAGGGCGTTGCAAAGCTGATGAAAAATCCAATAGCGTGTCGTGACCAGACATAACACCTGCCATTACTATATAGCAGGGATGTGGCTGGGGCTCAAGAAAAGAGCAATAAAACAAAAGAATATACTTGGCGGGATCAATAACCAAACCTGTCCCGGCAGGTTACCATATACAAGTCAATGAATACATGTCTAACATACATGTATAAGAAGGAGAAGATAGGTGATGAACAGGCTCAGTGGCCTAATTGATCACTAGCTGTATGTAAGTACATATAAACATGGACCGGGGTGCACAGAATAGAGGTATATATGCGTCAGTAGCCAGATAATGTCAACAGAAACGCCAGCTCAGTCGCCGGGTAAACGTAATTATATACTTACATATACAGTTACATGTCATCCGCTATCTGACGCCATCAAATGCGTTCTTGTGGGGGTAAATCGCAGCACGTAACATATTGTCTCACAAGGGAAATAAAACACGTCAACTTGTTAAGTTGTAAGTGTCACCATTTATAAACTAAAACGAAACACGTCACATATTGCCTATATAAAGGGGTGGGGGGGGGGTGGGGGCGGGGCGGGCCTTCTCCTTATAAGGTAATTAAAAGCGCGTGATCTAGTGGCAAACCGAAACACGTGATACATTGAGGTACCAATAGTGTAACGGTGCCATGACAAGCTACCGTCTGGTGCAGACAGATATTTACCGTAACGGTCTGATTTGATCTTACCCTGGTCTGTAATTGCTGATTGACCATAACGACAGCATTGGTCGCATTGGCTTCAGTATACTGTATTGACTTCGACCGCATGGATCAGATTGACGTCAATTTGTCAAGCATGTGAATGACTAAGTGGACCAGTTTCACTAGTTTGTCCACATTTACTTTATTGATTAGATTCATCAAATTGATTGACTAGATTGACTAAATGATTAACTAGACTGACTAAATGATTGACTAGATTGATAAAATTGATTGACTAGATTGATTAAATGATTACCTAGATTGACTAAATGATTAACTAGATTGACTAAATGATTGACTAAATGATTGACTAGATTGATAAAATTGATTAGCTGGATTGATTAATGTGACTTCATCGAATGAGAGGGAAGTCTCACACCCGACGCTTAGCCAGCGACAGCGGCGTGACATGCGCAGGAGAGACGGAAAAAGCCTAAGACGCTTAGTACCAAGTAAAAACACCTCGTCATTTTAAGCACCATTTTTTAGTAAGCTTTTCGCTCAGTGCGTTATTAATGTGTCGGATTCTCGGGGGTCTCAGATGCATTTACCCCAAGGGGGCAAAGAGCCGCCAGTACTGTATTAAACAGGTGTGCAGTTTCAGCTCGGTGGAAGAGTCAGAGCGAAAACATTGGAACTTTCCAGACTGACAAGTCAGCAGGTGTTTGGGCGGTGATTGGTCAATCTCTATACTGGCTCAGTATTAGTACCGCATCAGCTGGCGTGGGCGGTGGTGGGTGGGTGGGGGGGGGGGGGTCCCAAGAGCGTCCCCCATATTCATGGGATACCTTTCCTGGTAACGTTGAGTCTCCTTGACCATCGGGGTCATAGAGAGGTGATCAGTGAACAGTGAACATGCCATGTGACCGGTGGGTGGCTATAGGCCTACTATTTTGTCGATGATGGTAGTTTCTAGAATTAAATTCGTGATATGAAGGACACTTCTCTTTTTGTGTGTTAGTATAGTATTATCAGAACCACCCCTCCCCCCCCCCCCCTTCCCTCCCACACAATCCGTTATTTTGTCCGGGTCTCCAAAAAGGAAATCTCGTTGAAGAGTTTGTGGCTGACTGACCAGCAAGTACGACGAGCAAATACCCCTTCACGCGGGAATCACCGGCAGGGGTCGCAACTCATTGCCTGCGCATCGGAAACCGCTCTGTACCTTTGTTCCGATTGGAGCGGTGACGTCACCATATTCGTTAGCATTGCATGAGTATCCCCATTGTCTGTAAACTAGTACTTATAGAGCCTGAACAAGCGTCCCGGCACGCAACATGCGTCGATTAATATAAAATATTTATCGCATTTCCCGCGAAATCAACCCCAGCTTCACTAGTACCGACATAACTGGGGCGGACACCCTTCCCACCTTCTCACCCCACGCCCCACCCCCCCCCCCCCACCCCCCTCACCCACCCCCAGGAAATGGAGTGTCTGTAAAAAGGCGGAAGCGAACGGCAGGGATATATCGGACATAGCGATATCAACAGTCACAATGGCGGGTTGTCTGTGCCCCCAACACCCACCCGAGAGTTTCTCGCCCACTCCATATCCCACAATGCACATGTATTTCCGCCCATCGATGCATGGGCGGGACGCGTGTGACGCAGGGGTATATATATAGGAGGAGAATGATCCTTGATGCCGCGAGCGCAGTCACGTGTATGTTGTAAAACGAATAGGACCTACTGGCGATAACTAATTAAGAGGTCTGCCGCCAGTTGTCGCTTTCAACGGGTGATGGAGAGACGTTGAGACAGACAGACAGACAGACCGGCAGGAGGTCACATACAGACAGACCGGGGAAAGCGCCACAGGCCAACACAGCGCACCAGTGAGGGATAATTTCACCGGCGTTATATACTGACAACCATCAATCGGAATATAATTCAAGGTCTACTCTGTACGGATTTCCGCAGCCCGTAAGTGACGTTATAGGCCGACGCAGCGTGGAAGCTATAGCTTGATGTCGAGTTTGTGCGTGGTATGGTTAATCTTTCACAACAGACGCGTATTAATCACATTACTGCGCGTCTGTCAGCAGCCATTATTGACCAATGACGGGGGGAGATGTTATTTCGCGCGCATTCCCTCATCGGCGGGCGCCAAGTGAATCCCATCCCGGGAGAGAATGCTGACAGGACGGAAAGCGCGGGTGTGGGTGGCAGTAGAGGGGGTGGGGAAAGGGAGGTGAGTGTGGGGGGGGGAGTGCTATAGCCTATGATTATTTTCCTGGTTGCTGAAATCGTCGACTCGTCGTGGCACTACCCATCCGTCGCTAATGTATGTATAAGCGAGCCACTTGTTTTAGCAGTGGGTGTACGGAAATGTTTTGCCTGGCGTGGAAGTCATTAGCTTATATTTGTTTTACTATTATTAGATCCCTCCCCCTCCTACCCTCTCCTTCCCACCCACGTTGCGCACGTTATTGTTTGCAGATTGTTGCTATATGTAACACTGTGTGTGGGATACAACAGTACGCGAAGTAAAAAGTTGAACAATTGACCGTTGATCACCATGGCAACTGCCTGCATAGTGCTTCGTTTTTGTCAGTGGCGTGTGTTCAAGTTCGTGTGAAAACGCATTAGTCGTCTTTTTGATTTCGCCGCTTACCCATTTCGCCGCTTACCCAGGCTGCAACCCTTTTAGAGGTGTGTCCGCGAATTACCAATCAGGAGGCAATACTCTAATTTATTCCAACCGGAAATTGCGCCTATTGTGTGAGCAAAACAAGAGCGCGTGATCATCGCTAATATAAAGAGCTGCGATTCTAACTCCAATCATGGCATTGTTGCAGAGTCAATCGTCGCAAGACATATATCAATTTGTTCGGATGGTACTTTTCCATGAAACACTAAGATCAGCGCGCCTTGGAACTGCCGCTGTTCATCTGTAAATCGTATCCCTGATCTCTCTCTCCGCGAGTGATAACATAAGGCGGTGGCACATGAATAGTCACAATACGCGTCACTGCTGTCGGCAAAATGGCTCTCTGCTTGATATTACTGGGGGCGGGTTGCCTTAATTTTTTTCTCCTTACCAGTCGGCCGAAACGAAGCGTTAACACTCGCCAAGATGTAAACTTTCGGTGCAGATCGCGATTAAATTAGGTTGGACACCCGCTTTAATAGATCTATGTGTAATTGATAAATGGTTCGGAGGTGTTCAAAACTGGTGTAGAATTTGAAACTTGTTTTAAATTGGAACTTGTTTTGAATGTGAAGCTTGTTTTGAATTTGAAACTTGTTTTGAATTTGAAACTTGTTTTGAATTTGAGACTTATTTTAACGAGTTGGTGATTTGAATACGTCGCCAGTATTCTGCCAATATTATGCATATTGGCAGTAATACAAATAATGTAAATACTTTGAATACTGTGAATACTATGAATATATTCTGTGAATGTTTCCTGTGAATACCATGAATATATTCTGTAAATGTTTCCTGTGAGTACTACAAATATATTTTGTTAATGCATTGTGCGAATATATTCCGATTATAATACATCGTTATGTGACATTTTGTGGATACAATCCTCTCCTCCCCCCCGAATCGCACCCCCCACCCCTTGTCAAGTTGCTGGATCCGCCCCTGAATCTGAATATATGCTGTGAATACTGTTACTTATTATTATTTGAATGAATGACAAATAAGCATAGCGAACATTACCACGTCCGTTTGTGTAATCTACATTTTGTTTTATTTACGCAATAATTTTGTGGTGCGCTGTAAATGAATGTCTGTCTGCCTGTCTGTTGCAGAGAGCGCCTCTAGCGGACGAGCCGCCCCCATGGTGTGCCACGCGAGGGGCATCAACATGTGGGTTTGTTGGGCTTGCTTCGTTCTGGTGCTAGTGGCCGGCGCATGCTCATACAAGACAACCAGCTTCAACAACAATTACAAAATCAAAAATGGCAAATACAATGGTAAGTGTTCCACGAGGGTAACTAGCATATGACGCGGACGAGTATATGCGAATGTATGGTGTGAAATATTTAAAAAGGACAAAAACATTTTGGAGAGTAACAGCGTTTGTGCTAAATGGAGTAGCTCATATATTACTCACGCCATTTATGGCCATTAACGAGATCGTTATTGCCAGAAAGAAAAGTCAACAATTCATGGTTTATGCATCGGCTCTATACAAATATCGCATTGAAAGCGGAACGTTTAGAGATGAAAAAACGTTTAGAGACGAAAACAGTGGAATTAATCCATTTCGCAAAGTGCATGTCTTGCCCATCCACGTTTTAGGTGATATGTAGTCGTATGCCCACATTTTTTTTTTCGATTATTGCTTTGTGCGCACTGCTTGTTGGTATAGTACTACGCTGCACCATGTTTAGTACATTAACTTTTAACGTCACCGTGACGTAGATTTGTTTTTATGTGCATTACGCGGTCCGTGTTAAGTCACGGTCCTTTTGTAATTCTGGTACCTTGGCGAGAATACTCGATAAAAGTGGGAGGAATAATGGTCATGAATAATGCACTTACGTGGTGCAATATTCTTGGAACCAAACCTCTCATCGGGTTGCAGGAATGCAAATAGAGGGGAAAATCAATTATATTAAAGCCAGTTTGAAAAAAAAAATGACCAAAAATATGTTTTTATGATTATTCCTTTTTATAATAGCACGAAACAGAGTCATATTCTCTATATTACTGGAGAGAACGCATGTAAGCATCCTTAGGGATCTACCATGGAGGGAACGGAACCAACAAAAGGACCTGCCTTAAGCCGCTCTGGCAGATAACGCCTACTCTGTCAGCCCAGATTAATTGTAGCCAGCCTCCTCATCCAGTCTCTGCTCCCGCCCCCCGCCCCCCATCCACCCCTCCCCCACCCCTTCCCCCTCCCCAACTCCCACGCCCCACACACCCACCGAGCGCTAGCACCACGTGATGTCCTTGTATGTGTGCGTTTGACCTTGACCGTTTTGTCTCTTCCTAGTTCTGGCATCCATCCGTATCGAGAGCCTTAGCATAGAGCTGCAGGTTCCACCGAATTCATCCGACCCCGAAGGTACTTAGCGTCATAGCAACCACTCCCAGCGTCTCCAAGCGACTGCTGAATTATTGATGCGCAATCTCTTTCGGAAGAGGGCTTTCAAAGTCCCCCTTTTAGTGATGGATGTTCCACGGTCGTTTTGGATACGTTTTTAAGACGGTTCCATCACCAAAAGTGTGCCCCGATGAAGGACATGGGCAGCGTGTTACTATCTGTTGCATGCACGTTGTGTAAATGAAGAAGTGCGCGTGATTAATCATTTAAAAAGATTGTATTGTCAGATACAAGGTTGGTGGATCGGCATTAACAAATGGCATGTTACAACAATGCGACGGTGACACGACATTTGAGCGGTATTCATGATCCCCACTCAGTCTTATAAGAAAATCTACTTAGCCCCAAGTACAATAGTTCTCGAGCGCTTGTCTTGTCCAAAATAGAAAATCATTTACCAAGGATTTTCTTTATTATCTTTCAGAAAGATATCATTTCTAGATGCCGAGCACCACAACCATGAGGCTGAATGCCCTTTTGTCGTAGCTTCACCATCTCATTGTGGTGGTGCTCATGGTCACGAAATCATATTGTTAAATTGTTCTTTTTTGAACCCGATCATCGCTCGACAAATGTTCCACATAATAGCTTTAAGCAGATTTACTTAGCCAAGACAGGTGTGGTTCATGAATACAGCAACCGGTCGCTTGAAAGAAAAATCCATTCGTGTTAATTTCACGTTCCCTTTTCAAATTACATGCCGCCCTTTTAGGAGCGGCGATTGCGTCTTTAGGTAAATTATGCATTGTTTGGTGTTTATGCATAAATATAGCATCCTTAGGGCGGAGAGGCCAAGATATGCACAAGTAGAATTGTTGCCACTTTTGAGTACGATCGCAAACGCGTAGTTGACTCTTTCACGTATACGGTATGCACTGTCACCAATGATGTATTATTGTCTTCTTACTGAATAAGTATGTTATCCTGCCACGACGCTAAAGGGTACCACATGTTGAGAAATTTCTTTTATGTGCTGTCATACTGTGTGGAGAAGAACACGCTGAACGACTTTACTGTACATATATAAGTCTCGTGTATGCATGAATGGTGCCTGATGCTACATTTGCTTGGTGATTGTGTTAACTGAAGATGAAACCATGCTGTTTTTTTCTAAGCTCTTTTGAATCTTTGTGAGGCAAGGGTACTCTGTTAATTGGAAAATCTGATGCGATATCTCTCGATTATTAACTGGTCAATAGGTGAAATATATATCATTCTGTCTCGCATAATATGATGTGAACGGCGTCGAATAGTGATTCATCAAGGCTGATAGCTGGTTGTACAAATTATATGTTTATCCTGTTTTTTGACAATAATATCTCACCGACGGCCTCAGAATGAAAGAAGGTTCCAGTTTTACAAAACTGAAATGTATGACAATTAAGGTTTCGATGCATAACATTTGATACCATTATGGGAGTGATTCGCGACTTAACATAATTAACTGTATTTCAAAGGAATGTGACGTTAGCATAGGTGTAGATATCCTAATTGGGGTTTAATTTCCATTTGCGACAGGACAAAGCCATTGGAAGCTTTTGTCCTGGAGGTTATTTTAATCATCCGAGATAGAGCACGCCATTGTCACGGTAGCTCGAGGTGGTATATACAATCACGGATTCACCACTGTAAAAAAGAATAGAACCGTTCTGGCCTCAATTTATATTTATAACTGATGTCACATGCCTCCTCATGTTCTCGGGACGATCTATTAGAATGCCAGACATCTTTATACATAAAGTAGATATATAACTCTAGTATAACATATGAATATGCTGTAAATCTAATGGAAATGTAATAACAAACAGGGGTTGATACAATTTAGATGATGCATTGAGCGACAGATTTGCCGTGTGCTGACATGTGGAGACAAAGCTCTCGTTGCACTTTCGTTGCACTCTCGTGGAATCTCGTTACCGTAAGCGATTACGTGCACTGTATCACCTGTGTGCCCAACGCCACACTGATCGGGAAAGACCCTTCACATAATTCAGCTATTTGTATGATAACCGCATTTGTGCTTGGGGTGCTTGTTATTTTCAGGGATGTCTCACATCATAATGTTTCCGTGCATGTAGCAATTTTGCAAATTAACATTGGTAATATAAATAGTTGCACATGCGATGCGCAGACACTTTTTTATTTCACAGATACCTTACTATTCATGCATCATTAGCAGTCGCGTAGATTCATTTCTGTAGTAATTTTATCATAACTGTTTGTTTTTATTATTATTATTATTGCTATTATGAATGGTGAATTTTGTGACCCTGCATGAGTATGTTTGGACTGTATCCTCGCTGGCTTTTTTTGCATGTTAAAAGTAGTTTTTGGTTGTTTTGTTTTTGTGACTAATAATGAATGTCTCCCCTGGTCCCCTATGTTACAGCGGCCAAAATCTCGGAGCACAGGGGCCAACAGGCGGACGACTCTTCTCTAGCCACCCCGCTGACCGGATCCGGAAATGGCGCAGTGTCTCACCCTCACAAAGCCGAACACAGACTACAGGAAGAACTAGGGATCAAGGAACCCAAGGATCAGGTCGCCGAGAAGGAAAGCAATGGAATTGGAAACAAGGCGGAAGATGAGGGGTATGTAACATTTTAATATGATGGGGGCTGATTGGTTGTGTTTGATTAATTAAGTATGACATTTTAACGTCATGCCCCAACAATGGAAAGGGTCAAAGAAGAGAGGAGCCATGTCTTGCGAGGAAAGATCTGGGATCGTTATTTTGCACAAACATAGACATTTGCGGTGGTGGGGATCGAACCCCGTACCGGCCGCTTGGGCTGGTCTAATAGAGCGCGCTGAACAATTACTGTAGGCTATGCCTTCTTTTTGCATGTATGCATAGGGATAAAGTTATTCCTTTCAAATATTAACAATATTATAGCATGTTACCTCCCTTAGTGTATCTCTAACAATGAGTGGGCCCAGACATGCATGTATGGTTTCCGGTCGTCGTGTAAGCTTTATTGATATAATCCGTTGTCGTTGTTTTGCTAATCTTTTCAATGACCAGGCAGGGATTGACAGTTTACCGTTTTGTAAGAATCTCTCACCATGTACCCCCCTTAAGTGGTCCCTTAAAGCCTGCAACACATTAGTCCCAATCAAGGATGGTGTGGATTTATTGCAAGTGGTGTCTGATACAACTAGCACTGGATAAGGATTCACATCTAAACAGTCATTAGGTAATGTCAGGGATACCTCTACATATCCTAGACCTAGGAATGAGTTGATCCAGAGAGTAGAGCTCCAAGTCTGGTAGCTTGGACCTCCAAAAGCCCTCTGCCACTGTAGCCACCACTGAGCCAGTATCAAATAGGGCTGTACAGAAGCCTACTTGATTCACCAGGATCTCACCCTCATTGGGATCCCCATCTAGCTCAGTTTGTGTCTCGATTTGATGGGGCTAGAAATATCCCTGGTCCCCAGTTGCCCTACTCTGGAAACCAAACTTAGTTTGGGGTCTTTTTAGTCTGGGATCTTAACAGGAGCTCGGCCTGGACAGCTTCAAGCTTAGGATCATTTCGACAACGATCAGACATGTCCGCATCTTCCCCCACAACGATAACAAAACCCTCTGAAATTCCTTTTCTCAGTGTTCCTAGGAGAAAGTGCATGCAGGCTATTCTAATTGGCGTTTGTAAGACAACTCGGAACGGAGCTGATCTAGCTGCTTCTGGAGGCATCGACTCCATAGTGGGGTCCTCCTTAGGCTTCGCCTGATCCCTGGCGGCCTGAGCAGGCTGACACACTACCCGTTTAGGTTTTAATCTGTCTTTTCCTCCCGCCTGGCCTCTTCCCTTCTCACTGCCAGCAGCAGGTCAGCTCCTCTACCTTGAGACGCTGTAGCAGGAACTCATCCTGGCAACCTCGACTGGCCTGTTTTACCACCATGCGAGGAAGCTCCCCCTCACAAATTTCTTTCTGGGCCCTGATCTCTGATATGCCTGCAAACAACCGCTGAAGGTAGTCAGCTGCCACCTCGTTCTCACGCTGGTATAATCCAAAAAAATTGACCAGCAGGTCATGCCCATCCGGCATCTGCCCATATAACTTCTCTAACCGGTCTAGCCGTACACGATGGTCTCAGGGCCAGATATCCAACATGCTCTATAGCAGGTCTAAGCAGACTCTGGACCATAGCCCGCTTGACCTCCGAATCAGGAATCCCCGGGTCAAACTTCTGGAGGGCCAACCATCGCCAAGTGGTGTAGTCCACTTCCCCATTCCCTATCACTCTGTGTCCAGAAAAGAGACGGAGCTTTCTAAGTTGAGGTCTAGAGCCCATGGGAAATGACATCATAGGGACTGAACTGGACGACACGTGACCACCAACTCTCGCTGCGGTAGGGGGAATAATCCCAGGAGTCTCAGGTACAGGTCTATCGGCTACAGCACCACTAGCTAGAGGGCCGTCAGACCAGCGACAGGGGCCACAAGAGGGTCAACAGTTACACGGCCGGCCTGAATCGCTGCCTCTGCGGGTTGAGTAAACCCGTCAGTCAATGTAGGGAGGAACCTCATCCTTTCTCCTCAGCGGACAAACTTTGGAACAGTTCTGCAGCCTAGTGCTGTCCATCTGTGATATCTCGACCCAGGCTCAGTGGATAAAAGACACCAAGCGCCTCGGGCCGAATGGGAAGTTTCCTTTTTGTCTAATGCGCTAGATGTTCGCATTGGGTGCGAAGGGTCGCCGGTTCGAATCCTTCCGGGTCGGGTCGGGTAGGGAAATTTCGGCGTCCATTCCAGCATGGGACAAGATATACCACACATCCCTTCAACAGGAATATCTGCCTCACCACCCTCCTGACCAGTAACACTATCAGCACTCCCCGTTTGGGTATGCAAAGCGATGGGTTGGGGGGTGTTGGATGCAATCTTAATTATCCTGTTTTTAAACTTTTTCCCCTTTAACTCAGAAATGGCGTCAGAGACCTCCTGGCTACTACTAGACTGTACGATAGCAGCCCCAGTTGAACCTCCTAGTTTATCTAATATGATCTTTACAGACGGTAGATCCCCTGCTGGAGATAAGAACCCCTTGATATCTGCCTCCTTGGTTCCCAGTAGGAAACCCAGACACATGAACATACGACATTGTCCTACTGAAACAAGTACTATAATTGAAACCTTATGTAGCCCAGTAATTACCAGCGAAACAATAAGCTGGTCAAACTGAATAAAACTAACAAACCTATCTTAAATACCTTAACGATCGATACCAGCTCAATGCAATGCACACACCAAATATAATTTCCAACCAGAACCAGCAGATATATTAAATTTTGCTGATTTTCACTGACAATATAATGTCACCCCCAACAGTTCGACCTCTCTACCGATACACACTCTTAGACGTGCATCACACCTGGCAACTAGTGGTAGTTATTCCAGTTCAATTATTTCTAATTTTCTAATTATTTTAACCACACGCTCAGAGTTGCAATGAGTTTCAACGGATACAATTGAACAAACACTGCGTCCTTCATGGGCTGCAGACACAGGGTAGATGGTTGTCAATCTTCAGCCTCATGGGCTTCGGCTTCACCTTGCCACATGCTGTTCGTTCGAGTCTGCAGGGGGCTGGGTTGTCTGAAAGGAGGTGGACGTCGCCGGCGGCTCCTGTCTGGGTTGTCTGGTCTGGTCAGGGTCGTCTAGCTTTTCGCCACGCGTTTAGGCTGGCACCATGCGGATTGCCCCCAAATGGCAAGAAACCTTGCTTACCAGCTTTGCCCTGTGCCCAATCAGGGACGCAATATCGGGCACTTGTAGGCAGTAACAACACCAATGGGTGTATTGTGCTGGTCAGCGATAGTTTTATTCTCTTGTAAAACAAGGCAAATCATAACACAGTATAATTACATATTCCACATTCATTCGACCGTTCACTGAGTAAAAGTTTTCAATAAGCACACTGAGAGTTAAACTTACCCCAGACAGTGCAATATTTTTAAGCATAATTTCATACACGAGGTAACAGTCATTTAAATGTCCATGTGACAGCTCACATAACCCATGATGAAAAATAGACATAACCGTGAATGTTCTTAAACAGCCCTTTCCATTATGCAGGAAGCCCTCCCCTCCCAAAGCCGCAAACAGACTACAGGAAGGATCAGGGGTCAAGGACGCCGAGAACGAAAACAATGTAATTGAAAACAAGGCGGAAGATGAGGGGTATGTAACATTTTAATACGATGGGGGCTGATTGGATGTGTTTAATTAATTAAGTATGACATTTTAACGTCATGCCCCAACAATGGAAAGGGTCAAAGAAGAGAGAAGCCATGTCTTGCGAAGAAAGATCTGGGATCGTTATTCTGCACAAACATAGACATTTGCGGCGGTGGGGATCGAACCCCGTACCGGCCGCCTGGGCTGGTCTAAGAGAGCGCGCTGAACAATTACTGTAAGCTGTGTCTTCTTTTTGTATGTATGCATGGGGATAAAGTTATTCCTTTCAAATATTAACAATATTATAGCATGTTACCTCCCTTAGTGTATCTCTAACAATGAGTGGGCCCAGACATGCATGTATGGTTTCCGGTCGTCGTGTAAGCTTTATTGATATAATCCGTTGTCGTTGTTTTGCTAACTTTTTCAATGCATCTCATTTTAGGCAATTCTCAACATACACGAAACTTTATCATCATTACCTGAAAAGGTGGGTTTATTTAGTTATTTTTATTATATATACGACTATTAGTTAGTAAAATGTTATATACACCAATTTGATTAACGAAGGATTTTGCTTCAGACAGCGTACAGTTTGCAGAAGACAAGCCCAAAACAGAGTAGTTAAAAATTTATCATGGGAACGATAGCTTACGAGATGGGTTTCTACCACAGAAGGTCGAAGGGGGGAAGTCTGTACCAATAATGGATGGCACTTCGAAGGAAGTCGCAATATGTTTCCGCTGGCAGCGTCTCGAAAGGCATCACACAATTACCCCATACTTGTATTGCATACTTGACATAAATCGTACTTGCTATGAACTTCTAGACCATCATCGCTATCTATTACTGAAGCAATCCCTCACTGCTCACCCCACGAACCTAACAGGGGAGCTTCCCTGGTGTAGTGGTGAGCACAGATCACATGGTCATAGGTTCGAGTCTGAGTCCGGGCAACCTATTCCGGGGCATGTATCATCCATTCATCCTGACCGGAATGTTCATCGGTCCAGTTTAGCCCTTGTTTGCACAAAGGTTGCCAGAAACACCCACATTCCATTCATTCCATACGTTCCCTCCCAACAGACACAAGCCCTGGCTGCTGCTGCCCAACAACCGGATGTGCTTGAAGGAGCGCTGCAACGTCGACAGCGACTGCTGCCGGAAGTACAACATCTGCGACAAGTCTGCGGGTGTCTGTATAGACTGCTGGAAGGGCTACCCGTGTAGGTCGGGCGCCGATTGCTGCGAGCGCTTCCCACGGTGTATTTTCGACGAATATCTCAAGGACCAGACTGTTGGCTACTGCGACAATGACCTATAAAAAGGGAGGGGATGATGGTGGAAATGGTGGTGGTGGTGGTTGTACGGCGGCGGTTGCAGCCCCACCCTCTATTTAAACCCCTCTCCCATAGCGCTGCACCCCGCCTGGCTCCCAACATCCGGGGTCTTGTAGTTGTATGACGTCATCCCGAGGAGGTCTGGTTACTCCTACCGGTGTCATGCGTTTATGAGCTGGTGAAGTTGGCGCCCACGATTATATTATGTTATGCGTTGCGCGACTATTTGATCAATTACCGGGTTCATTCTTCGGTGGAATAGCTCAGAGTGGCACCCATTGGTTGAGTTAACACTGAAATAATTTATAACCGGGTAAAATAATGCGTTTGGCGAAAGCGATTAGGAGTTAAGATATTTGTCCCCTATTGGTTCCTCAGTAGCCTATATTAAAAAATAATTTAACACGATTTCTGAATACATTTTACAAAGAGAGGCCAAAATGCGAACGAAGAGCGGGTTCCTTCATGATAACCCTGTAAACTATCCCACCGCTCCGTCACCAAGTCCCATGTATATCTCGCATACCACCTAAGACATAATGACATAGTCTACGCACACACGTGGTCGCCATATTGCAAGCAGTAGCCCGGATGTTGGAAGTCACGCGGAGGAGCGAACGGTGGCGCTGTGGGTTTGTTTGGGTTTTTTTTTTTTTTTGTCTCTTTTAAATCTTAAATCAGATATGTGCCACGACAAATCAGCAGAAAGTAAAGCTATTTTTTGACACGCCACATGTGTGGTGGGGCGGGATAGAATGCTCAAGCGGACTACGACATTCTCGTCGAGTCAAAGGCTTTTTTTTTCCAGTGGATAAAACATTATGATAGTCATCGCCTGGGAGTATTTGGTTGCTTTATCAATAAATAAATCCCTCCGTAGTCCAGCTTCATCCTAAAAAGCTAGTTACTGTAGTGATAGAGAAACTCCCCTACAAGATATTCGTTTAATTAGAGCAAAACATTTCCTTCTGCATGTCTGAGAAAAAATCAATTTCACCATCAAAAGTGTTCAGCCATGTTCTTAGGTCATATTCTGGAGTTTCCTTGGCCACTTATCAATTCATGCTGATATTGTTCATTTACTCCGCCGTGTCGGAAAGCAAATTCGTGCCATGAACATAGTTTTGATCCGAGGCTGATCTCACCTGTCTTATTGTTATGGTGTTCTTAGCTTGACGAAGACAGGCACTAACTGGTCAAGTGCATATTTGTGAGAAACGTGTGGGACCCAATTAGTTATTATCACATTGCAGAGGAATATGATGGATATAACTTGCTACACCTACAACTCAGTGTATGAGATATATTTCCTTACCTAAAATCTTGAGAGAAATGTGTCGGATATATTTCCTCAATCTACATGTAAGAGGTGTGTGAATACGTGAGATATAATTCCGAAGCCAGCATATTGTGAGAATGGTATGAGATAAATTTCCTGAACATGAAATTTGAGAGAAACTTATGAGATATATATCACTAACAGAAATCTGAGAAGAACATATAAACAGAGTCTCTTAGAATAGAATACATGTACTTCATTTGCGAAGTGTCCTTCGTTGACAATAAGAACCGTGGTCTGGCATCAGTGAGCAATAATTTGCTCTTAGCCTCGTGTCATCTGATGGGACAACATATAAATTGTTAGCGCCCTCCACCCCCTATCCCCTTAAATGTGCTTAGAACGATTTCTTTTGAGCGCATTATCGTCACCAGGGGTCGGTACGTGCATGTCCAGTAAAAAGGTATTATAACGAAGGTGCTTTTTAACCTGCTAATAACATCACTGACTGTTAAAAAAACATAGGGAAAATTACGCAGTGGCTTGTTGCTTGGTTGGTTAGCGCAATTAGAGAAAGCCAAATTGCGCTATGGTTGAATGCTGTTATACAGCGGGTAGACAAACGAGGTGCCGCAGGAGGGCTTCGTCAAACCATAGTAGATAAAGCTTTGACAGTCTTGCTTTATGTATGTGGAAATTGTATCGGTGTCAGTGAATACAAGATTGAATCAAGGAACTCTGCGTGTAGAGACCAATGAAAAACAGTTCTAATTAATTCCGGAAATATAGGGTCTTTGGTCGTGCATTGCAAGTATCTAGCGTAGGTGACGATATGGCACCTTGGTCGATATGATTCATATAGATGGTTTAACTTTAACTTACACTTCTTCGTCTGCATAGAGTCTTAATTATTACTTTCCAATAATTTAACTTTGTCCATATTTTTCCGATCTGTCTTTGCGTTTCATTGTATAGTCATAGGGTTCGTATGTCATGTGTCCGGATTTGTTAAAAAGAGTTCGTTGTCGTGAAACAGACTTTTGGGCAATAAAAATCGTACTTTATGTATGGCATCGTTTGATGTTCGTGGCTACTGATTACTAACGGACAATTACGGCATTCGGCATGATGAAAATCTAAAAAGAACGCATTCAATCTGGTGAAAATCCACGAAATACGTCTTTTTGATATCATGGAAATTCACAAAGAAAGCATTCACTATCATGGAAATCGACAAAGAACGCATTCCATTTCATGATAATCAAGAAAAAAAAACTTCACTATCATGAAAATGCACAAAGAAAGCATTCACAATCAAGGAAATCCACCAAGAAAGCATTCACTTATGGAAATCGACAAAGAAAACACGCAAATCACGAACATCCACAATGAAAGCATTCCTTACGCTTCTGACGCGATGAAACCAAAATGTCATTTCTAGAGGTAACTATCATGTCTAGATGCCATGCATAATGCATGGTGATTTACTTTCTAGCTTACATAGCCCACTTAGCGGTTCAGTCAGTTACGATGGATTTTTAGAATGCGGATGACAGAACTGGCACCTTGATTAACGTAGCGCAATATTTATGGCATTTAAATCTAAATGTAGATTGAAATATATAAAAGTCCTCCGTGTTTAAGCGAGCTGTCATTAGCACACCCCGAACAGCACTTTATAGTGAACCAAAGTTAAAATCAAGTCCTAGTTATTGTCTTGTCCCAAGATGCCTGAACGGGTGCGCGTTTAATGATATACCCATAGAAGGATGGACCTGTTTCGAGGACCCCTGTGCTCAAACTAGAACAGTGAACATTGTAAATTGCGATCACCTGACAAGGCAGGCTACCAAGCATCACCTTTGATCAATTAGCACGGTTTGAATCCCCTGTCGCTTAAGATCACTCAAGGCCAGTGCTGATCAGGACAAATGCATAACATATTATCACTTCGCAAGCGATCTGGATAACGTGTGTATACGCATAGACCATAGTCCAGGTCTCTGGTCACGTGGTTTGTAAACCATCGACCCCATCCCTACACATAGTCTACCGCTATGCTTTGTGCGTACGTAGTCCTATCATCACACATGCAAATATCCATCATCGAAATTGTTCTGGGACAATGAGAGACCGATCAGTAACAAAACTACCACACTCACGATAGTATTCAGATGATTTCAAGATATTTATTTCCGCACGTCATGCTGTTATTGTCAACACTCAAGCCTATGCATTATAATAGATGATGACTATCGCTCGGCTTCTCTATCCTATATTTGCCTCTCCGGGTATTATACTACTACTCGGCATGTTCCCGTGCCTTGGAGCTGGTGAAGTAGTCCTGGTTGAAATACCAAAAGAACAGCGACAGGGCGAAGGCAGAACGGAAGACTAGGAGCTGGGTGGGCATGGCAACGAAGGCTTGAGATGTCATGGTCTCCACGACGAAGAAAGCGGCACAGCGGATGGCCTCAGAAATCGGCGCCCATCGCCTAAAAGCCGAAAACATCTTACTGAAAATGCACGCCTATTCACAACGACACGATACATACAATATAAGCAATTTTTGGCTTTTAGTGGAGTAGTTTGGATGTGATAATGGCAAGGCGTCTGCGAGATTTTTGCTCCAATTTTTTGCTCCTTCTGTATGGTCGAATGATGTTTTGTTAAATATATGGCAGCTTCTTAAGCTATTTTGATGATGGCTCATAAACATCAAGGAAGCAGATGTCATACAAATACGTCATGCAAATACAAGTTTAAGGATTATTGCTTTGGGAATTACCCCTTGAGTGACTCACTTGTGTTCCAGGAGGAAGCCAACATTGGATACCGTCCATACGAGAAATATGGAGATAGCTACCCAAGCCTCCATGGTGTACACCTGTAATTGAATTGATAATTGCATTAATTATAATTCATTGGGTGCGACAAACACATTGATCAGATAGCAGAATGCACAATAGTCACTTGATACGCGATCTGTGAAGTGTATATATGGAACTTCCTATCTACATGATAACAGAAAATGGTTAAGACCAAATACGATAATAACACCTTATCAAGGTAACAAGACTATCAAGGTGACCGTCTAGTCAAAGGAGTCCTAATAATATCAAGATATCTACCGTGCTATCAGCGGCATTTCAGCCTTCAACAGGTCCATGTTTCTCTGTCCATGATTAGCTTTACAACGCCCCAAAATAAAAGGGATTGGTACCGTATTGGACCATATCCTAAAACGAGCCGTCGCGAGTCCGAGATGAATAAAAAAAAAGTATATTTTCTATTTTTTATTTTATCCGCAGCAGGTATCGAGTACGAATATTTCAGGGCACAGGCATAGAAATATACAATAAACTGTAAAGCTGATCATTCAAATATAGGTCTGAGTGGTCCCCACTTTCTGTCAAATTTACTCAAAAAGGATACCCCCTTATACTGTACCCGATACATCGCTCTGTAAGATAATTGGACTTTATAACCCTGAGGCAAACTTTGAGGTTTCGTGTCTTCCCTTTGAATAAAAGATAAAATATATAAAAAAATAAATGAATAAAATATTATTTTCAACGATAAAAGCTTGGGTGTGCGGGGGTGGGGGGGGGGTCGTGTTCTCAGATCACGAAGAAGAAATGTCTTTATTTCCTTTTCCTTCCTTTCTTTATTTTTAGGTCACGATGAATTAAAAGAGTCCCAGCATACAAAATAAGGGCAGATGCATGTTATAAGTTGGCGACTTCCCGATTCACGGTTATTTAATATTAAAATTCTCTGTTCACGATTAATGAAATTTCTTGATCACGAAGGTCGGCTAATAACACATTCCCAGTTCGCGAAGAATCATTTGCCTCATTCCTAGTTCACTAAAAGAATTATTTGCCTCATTCCCAGTTGACGGTGAAATGAAAAGCCCATTCGCGAGGAACGGAAATACCCCTTGCCACCCCCCAATCCTAGTAGAAGATGGCTGGGAGGATTAGGGTTTTAGGCCACGTTTGTACACACATCGCCTAAACCGGCTCAAGGAGCCCTAGACAAAAGATCTCCAGAGTCAGACTCTTGATGTAAATCTCAATTTGGTAACAAGTGAGCCACCGATGTACCAGGGTCTACAACGAAGTCAACCGACGAGAGGCAGGACATTGGAAGTGTAACGAACGATAAAAACTAGATGAGCCAGTGTTATGTGGGAGCCTCCCTAGCCCTGTCGCTAAGCCAGCTGATCGAGCTGCAGATCATTAGGTAGTGGGTTCGAACCCTGCCACTGAGGAAATTCACATCCAACCATATTGCATTGTCTGGAGGATCTTTTCCTTCGCCCAAATTAGTCTTCATGTTTACAAACAGAAGTGGCACTGATAAAACACAAATATTTCGCTTAAGATATCACACTAATATAGCGTCTTCTCACCTGTTTGATGACGGGTATTTTCTGCAGGATTATCATGAAGAAGACGAGCTGTACGGCGCAGTAGACGTTAGCCCAGAGAGGTAGCTTCTTGTCGTACTTGTCTGTGTCGCCAGGCGTCTAGCAAACAGACCAAGGGGGGCTCATCAGCCGCGTCACCCCTTTCATTCTATTTTCCTTTGTTTCTACTTTTCGCAGTTGACAATAAAACTGCTGATAAATATTTGATAATGAAAATATCGCATACAGTTCCTCATTGCATAAATACAAACACACAGCGTGAAATCAGTTCTTGGGTTTGTTATAAAATAAGTGGAAAGTGAGGAATCTTTCTTACGTCATCAAAATCCCCTGTTGTGTTTGCCTTTCGAAAATACAATATATTTGATAGCGATCTCTAAATGAATTAACGCTAACAAGTCGTTCCGTCCGCTTAGGAACATGTGGTGAAAATAAGAACACACGTATATATATATTAGATTAGAAAATTGATAATACCGGTAGCTATAAAAATCCTTTTAACTGGATAATCGTACGTTAACGTACAAGGAGAGCGCATATACCTCCAGGAAACGTCATTTTGTCTGCGTTCTGGGGCCACGGTAACATAACATTCTGGGCGATAATATGAACATTAGTACAATTTTATAACTGACTTGAACCTGTTTGAAGCTTGAGGCGATTTGGTTAGATCATTGGCACGGACACGTACAACAGACACTAGATATCTAGGGTAATCTTACCTCTGGTACATCCTCCTCCAGTCCCAGTCTCGGCTTTCCCGGCTCCCATCCGGGACCTTTGAAGAAGACAGAGAGCTTGTCACCGATGTTGTCATACTCTTGGAACTTTTGGAAGACGTATTTCAGATGATGGACCTGCCAAACAATGAAAGGAGAGACAATAAAATAGTTGGCTCTTATATATCTCTGGTAGTAATAAAGAATATAGGCTAAATGTGAGCATCATAGGAGTTGACCTCAATAGGGGTAAGGGGTCAGGGGTCCTGGGGGTTCAGTGTGGCTGTCATGACCAGTTTCCGAATATTATTGAATGTTTAAATGTCTTTTTATTAAATATGTGATATTTAGGCGGTCTCAAAGTCCATGTCTTTAACCTCTTGATATCATTATATTATATTATAACGTTTCATCTATTGTTATCAAATATGTATCAAAAAAACTTGATCAAAAACGAATAAACTTGCCACTACGATATTACTTATACCTGATGCATTTACTACCAAGTTACGAATATGTAGCAGAATCTCAATGTTCGCTTATGAACAGAAATGTGTATGGTTAAGATTTGACCACGCCCTCTGTCGGGAGATTAATACGTCGCCCACAGCTTGTCGTGTCAGACAGAAAACAGCTCACCAGGGGTCAAACCCCGCTACTAGCGCGAATATAGTTTTATTTTACATGACAATTCCCTAGACAATCCAATTATTATTCGTAGCAATAATAATGATAATAATAATAATAGTTATTGTCACAATAATAACCCTGACATCATTATTGCCATT
This sequence comes from Arenicola marina, assembly GCA_964019135.1. NCBI lineage: Eukaryota > Metazoa > Annelida > Polychaeta > Arenicolidae > Arenicola > Arenicola marina. Next base: position 19,570,653 of record OZ025264.1, read on the forward strand.
TTATACGTATCCCGATCTCTCAGCACACAACACATGAATTCAGCGCTTATTTATTATTTAGTATGGATATGTATACTGTCATCTGCGGGGTAGGCGGGGGTTGTCGGTGGTGGGCGGATGGGTGGGGGCGGGCCATACATCTGATTTAAGAGCTTAATGGCAGAGGTTTTCACATGCATGGCATCTGTGCCCTTTGGAGTGGACAGCATTAATGATGTGTCCTCCCCTATGATGAATCATGGGTATATGCGAGGAAAATATGGAGCATTTTCTTTCCTTGGGGATACAGAGAAACATTCTGTCCCAGGACACATCGAGAGAAACGGCAGATTTCTGCTTCGAGACTGTCCAAAAATGGGTCACTTGGGCGGCACATATGTATACCTAACTATGTGTAGCTCCCCGGGCTTATTGCAATCGACCGCCGGTAAAGATTCCCACAAAGCAAAAGCGACGTTAGAAGAACTTATATATGGAATTTTGCGGTTTAATAATATTATGATCAACTTAATCCTTGTTTTGGTTATTGGTATTGATATTACCATTATTATTATCACAATTGTTTATAAAATGATTTTGATTACGATTTTTTATTAATACTATTATTATTATTATTATTATTATAGTTTTTTTTAATACGATTATTATTTTCTTTAATACCATCATTATTTTCTTTACTGCTATTATTATTATATTTAATACTATTATTAATTTTATTGATATCATTATTACTTGTATTATTATCATTATTATTATATAATACTATTATGACTATTAATATCATTGATTTATTACTAAATAAGATATATAATAGTGCGAACAAACCTGATTATTCAACGACCGACCATATGTATTTTTCCATCGATTTAAGCGGATGACAGACATGCCTATTAAAACAACTCGAACAAAATTGGATATACCACCACACATACATAATAGAAACCTCACCTGTATGTAGAGACAGTCCCAGCTGCGGATAGGGTGCACCAGACCGTAGGAGATGGGGACCCCCAGCCTCTCCTCCTCAAACGTACCTGACATGGAAACGAAAATAATGTCTGTTTTAGGCCGCCTTGGTGCATACACAGGGCTAACATGGGCCACCGATCCACTCGGGACGATGGAGGATGAAAGGATGAAACATGCCCCAGGTTGGGTTAAAACACGCCTGGAATAAAGAGGAGTCATATGTATACAATGGCCAATTGTAGTGACGCCTTAGAATTTTATGCCAGCATGCACCTTCCCCCTCCCCACCCCCCGGCCCCTCACAGCTACCACCACTGTATTTCTTACCGGTCAAATGTTAATATGTATGCGAGCACCAATTACACTTTAATACAAATTTGTATACCTAGTATTGAATATAGATAGTCATGAATATAATTAAATGTCATAGAAAATAATATTCACAGACCTTATTTTATTATTGCTATATTTGTGTAATCAGTAATTGTTTATGTTGCGGCCTCGATCTATAATTGCATTGCCTGTGTTCATATATGTATGTAGCTTCCGTTGCAAAAGAATAATAAAAAACATGGGATATTTATAGCAGCATAGACACAGATGCTTTCAAGCAGAAAGGATAGGGACCGTTTAAAATATTATAGGAGAGGGTCATTTAAAGCGGCGTGGTCAGGGGTCGGACCAGAGGGGGGGGGGCGTGACCTACTTACCGAAGAGCCTGTCCCACACGGAGAAGAGAGCGCCGTAGTTCTTGTCGATACAGTACCTGTTCCTGCCGTGATGGACGCGGTGCAGGCTGGGAGTGTTGATTATCTTCTCAATGAAACCGAGGCTCGGCACCGCCTACCCCAGTCACGTGTATATGCAACATGTAAAGTGAAACCTCGTTATAACAGAAACTAAAGTGATGGTATTTTTAGGCCAAATGTTTGAGCATGAAGTGCTAACGTGGGCCATGATTTGTACTGGGACAATGACTGGAAGATACATGGCCTGTCTGTGGCCCTGGCAGCATCCTTTCTAAATTGCGAGCCACAACGAGATTCGGACGTTCAATGTCCAAGCTACATATATCTAAATATTATTAAAACTTTTAAACTATTAAAGATGTTTTTTGTAATAGTTGTTATTATCATTATTTTAACGGTTATTTCAATGGTCATTGTATATATTATTATAATTATTGTCATACGCCTATGCATATATCCAAATATTATTACAACATCTTCTGTATCTCATTTTTATTATAATAGTTATTATTATCTCGATAGTTATTTAATGGTTAATTTAATTATTTTATTTTATTATTTGCATGATTTTTATTATATTATTGTTGTTACATTGTTATTATTATTCCTATCATTATTATTATGCTAATTATTAAAATTGTTATTCTCACCATTATATTTATGCTAATTATTAAAAACGTTGCTATTATAATGTTGCGATGTGAGTGATTATGTACATACGTTGGTGTGGATCCAGAACTGGTAGATGTAGTTGAGCTGGTAGTGGGTGTAGAACACGGAGGGTGGTACGAAAAAGGCACCAGGCAGGTAGAAGAACTGAAACAAAACATTGACCAAGCGACTGATGCCAATCCAAGGCTGTCGTTAACAGATTTTGCATCGCCATTTCTATGCAACTGCGTAATATATAAAATATAAAAATATATTTAAACAGAGGTCTTGGTTTTTAAGGCTTTATAATACGAGTCTTTAATTCAGAACATGACATTGATATCTTGCATGACAGCTATCATTCCCAACCCATCATCTTAGCTTCTTATAGTACATAGGATTTAAAACTAAATGTTGCTGCCGCGAAACAAAAACATAGCTTTCTCCCATGAGGTGGCTTGCCCCCCCCCCCCCCCCCATTGCACTCATATCAAACTATGTTTATAAATAGTTGAATGGTTTGCTTCACACCTAAGGGGATGGTGCATCACTTTGTCATTTAAAAATGTCCATTTGCAGAACAGGAAAACTGAGACGGCATTATATTTATTCTGGAGTGTAAGATGATCGCCATCTCACCATTGCAAATTCGCTTAAAATGACGCCAGCCACTTGAGAGTTAATGTCCTGCCCTTAATGGATATAAGTTAATGTCCTGCCCTTAATGGATATAAGTAAGTATACCCCACCGCCCCAGCCTACCCTGTAAAAGCTACACCTACACCCTATAACCACTGTGGGCAGTACAAAAGTTGGGTACGGGGAGATAAAATAGGGCATCTCACTCAATCTCCCGACTTTTAGCTGAAAGCTATTTAATCTTTGAGACGTGTTCAGGCAGTCGGTAGGTTCTTGGTGTGACTGTCATGCCCATCTCTGTCTGCTCAGCCACCTCGGCTGTATGAATGCATTGCCGCACCTCAGCCATATATATATATGGTGATAAGCATACACATGTCACGTAGCATGTGGTATTTCGGCGTTTTTCTGTCTTTTGTCGACGAATATATATCAGACATTTAAACGCATTTATTTTCACCGTAAATCTAGCTGAGAGTAACTTTGTTCTATTCAATATGAGCCTATGCACTTGGCTATAAAATGGGTAATTTAAGAGGGGTCTGTCTCTTAAATCCCCCCTCCCCCCCCCCCCACACACACACCGCACTACTTAGTAATAAGTATATGAAAATATACAGAAGAGGAGCAAAATAAAATTGAGGGGTGCAATGGGGTGGGGATGGGGGTGGGGGCAAAAATTAAGCGTTCAAAAGACCTATGCCCCCCCCCCCCCTTCACACACAACCAACATAGTGCCCCCCCCCCCACTAGGAAACATATCTAGGTTGCATTTTTCTTTTTCCTCTTCCTATTTTCCGAAAATGGTAATTCCAGTCGCTCTCTCTAACGAGAAATTTCCGAGTTATTATTTCAACAAAAACTAAAGTGCCTTTGTCACGTGACCTGTAAGCGGCGATGATGGCGGTGCACGATAGGGGTCTGGAAGGGGTAATTGGCGACACACGACACGTGCATTCGACATTGGGACTTTCGGAAAAGGCGACACTAAAGTAGTGACAGGGAACGTCGTGAAAAATAGGCACTCGACACTGAGAACTTTATATGCCCGTGGCACAGGAGATACGGGGTGATTGAGCAAATCATCCGTCAAATGCTTCCGACAACCTACACTGTCTCTATAGTTCCATCAAGAGAACAGAGCGATCAAGGACTGGATACGATGGGCTATTCTCCCGCACTTGATGTGGTAAATGGGTTCTGTCCACACCATATTGTCGAGAATGTCGCTGGGGGGGGGGGGGTGGTAGGAAGAGGGGTGCCTGTCATAAGATAGTAGAAGCACTTGCTGGAGGGAAAAGGTCAAGGAGCCAAAAAGTATTTTATTTGAGGAGTGGGGGTCTTTGGTTTGACCGTGTTCGCCCATTAACTCTCTCCGTGCGACTTTGCCGCACGTCGCATGGCGAAGCAGTCAGCCGTCTTTAAATATTGCAGAAGGTCTCTGCGGTTCCAAATCAAATTATCCTCTCGTCCGCGTCGCAGCAACAGCCAGAGCCAGAGACAAGGCTAGAGTATAGAGCCGGGCAACAGTCATAGGCATAGGGATACGAATAGGGATGGGCATAGGGATTGGCAGTGACATAGGGTTAGGCACAGGCACAGCCCGAGTGCGAGACAGAGCCAGGGCCAGGCAAAGGCCACAACCATAGTCACCCACAGCCACAGCCACAGCCACAGCCACAGCCACAACCACAGCCACAGCCACAGCCACAGCCACAGCCACAGCCACAGCCACAGCCACGCCCACACCCACACCCACACCCACACCCACACCCACACCCACACCCACACCCACACCCACACCCACACCCACACCCACACCCACACCCGCACCCGCACCCGCACCCGCACCCGCACCCGCACCCGCACCCGCACCCACACCCACACCCACACCCACACCCACACCCACACCCACACCCACACCCACACCCACACCCACACCCACACCCACACCCACACCCACACCCACACCCACACCCACACCCACACCCACACCCACACCCACACCCACACCCACACCCACACCCATACCCACACCCACACCCACACCCACACCCACACCCACACTTACGATGGCCACCTGACGGTTGAGGGAGGGGAGTTTGGCGCCAGTGAAGATGTTGAAATCCTCTGGCGTGTGGTGCACTTGATGGAACGACCAGATCAGGTTGATCTCTGAAATGATGGACACTATGAGGGGTCTGGAAGGTGTAAATAGGGATCTGGAACGGGGTAAAAGGCGACACGCGACACAAGCTTATATTTGAAAAATCGACATTCGACAGTGACCCACAAATTCTGACACTGAAAATTTGTGCCAAAGAGCGAGAGGGAACGTCGTGAAGAATCGACATTCGACACTGAGAACTTGGAAAAATTGACAATGAACACTGGACTCCCCCCCCCCTTCCAGACCCCTGCTACGAACAGTTCATTAATGAACAGTGCAGCTTATTGGGGATGATATCGATGTACACGTGATAACAAAGATCGTATAGTACCCTACATAATCTCTGATGATATTCCCAAGAGATACAATGGTAATACATGCAAAGGAGAGTAATTTGTCCAGCGAGGAATATTGGAACGATAACACTCTCCGTTACAGCTGTCGCCATATTGATTATGTTTGGTTCCTGGTCAATCACTCATGATAAAAGTAAGTTGTTGTGGCTTATAATTCTGCGAAACCAAACATGATGGATATGAATGTACCACGTCACGCCCCGTGTGCAAGCCACGTCACGTCTCGTGTATAGGCCACGTCACGTCATGTGTGTAAGCCACGTCACGTCTCATGTGTGCAAGCCACGTCACGTCCCGTGTGCAAGCCACGTCACGTCCAATGTGCACGCCACGTCAGGTCTCTTATGCAAGCCACGTCACATCTCATGTGCAAGCCACGTCACATCTCATGTGCAAGCCACGTCACGTTTCATGTGCAAGCCACATCACATTCCGTGTGCAAGCCCCGTCACGTTCTCACCGTGCGCCGCGCGGTGCCAGATGTAGAAGCCCAAGTCGGCAGCCAGCACCCCACAGAGCCACGTGACGGTGGAGTCCCAGGGGAGGGTCACCAGCCGGTAGTTATCCCAGACGTAGCTGTACAGCCCCAACTCCACGTTGCCAATGACAGCGCTGCCAGGGCGGACAGAGACAAAACATGCAGCGTGGAAAATATGCAACACTCTGTGAAATATGCAACATTCTGGGAAATTTGCAACTCTGTGAAATATGTAATATTCTGGGAAATATTCAAATATTTGAGTGTACTCACATAGACAGGAGGAGAGTGTACTCATATGTCTAGGAGGAGAGTGTACTCACATAGGCAAGAGGAGAGTGTACTCACATGGACAGCAAGAGAGTGTACTCACATGGGAGGGGAAGAGTGTAGTCAAATGAGGAGGAAAGAGAGTTTGCTCACATGGGCGGGGGGATAGCGTACTCACATGGACAGTAGCAGGAGGAGAGTGTACTCACAAGGGCAGGAGGAGGGTGTACTCACATGGACAGGAGGCGAGTGTACTCACATGGGTAGCAGAAGAGTGTACTCACATAGGTAGCAGGAGGAGGGTGTACTCCCATGGGCAGGAGGAGAGTGTAGTCATATGGGCTAGAGGAGAGTGTACTCACATGAGTAAGAAGAGAATGTGCTCCCATGAGCAGGAGAAGAGTGTACTCACATGGGCAGGAGGAGAGTTTACTCACATGGGTAGCAGAAGGGTGTACTCACATGGGCAGGAAGAGAGTGTAGTCATATGGGCTGGAGGAGAGTGTACTCACATGAGTAGGAGGAGAGTGTACTCAAATATGTAGGGGGAGAGTGTACTCACATGGCCAGGAGTAGAGTGTACTCACATGAGTATAAGGAGAGTGTACTCACATGGGCGGGGAGAGTGTACTCACATGGGCAGGAGGAGAGTGTACTCACATGAGTAAGATGAGTGTACTCACATAGGCGGGGAGAGTGTACTCACATGGGCGGGGAGAGTGTACTCACATGAGTAAGAGGAGAGTGTAGTCATATGGGCTAGAGGAGAGTATACTCAAATATGTAGGGGGAGAGTGTACTCATAAGGGCGGGGAGAGTGTACTCACATGGGCGGGGAGAGTGTACTCACATGGGCGGGGAGAGTGTACTCACATGGGCAGGAGGAGAGTGTACTCACATGGGCAGGAGGAGAGTGTACTCACATAGGCAGGAGGAGAGTGTACTCACATGGGCAGGAGGAGAGTGTAGTCATATGGACAGGAGGAGAGTGTACTCACATGGGTAGCAGAAGGGTGTACTCACATAGGTAGCAGGAGGAGGGTGTACTCACATGGGCAGGAGGAGAGTGTAGTCATATGGACAGCAAGAGAGTGTACTCACATGGGCGGGGAGAGTGTACTCACATGGGCAGGAGGAGAGTGTACTCACATGGACAGCAAGAGAGTGTACTCACATGGGCGGGGAGAGTGTACTCACATGAGTAAGATGAGAGTGTACTCACATGGGCGGGGAGAGTGTACTCACATGGGCAGGAGGAGAGTGTACTCACATGGGCAGGAGGAGAGTGTACTCACATGAGTAAGATGAGAGTGTACTCACATGGGCGGGGAGAGTTTACTCACATGAGTAAGAGGAGAGTGTAGTCATATGGGCTAGAGGAGAGTGTACTCAAATATGTAGGGGGAGAGTGTACTCACATGGGCGGGGAGAGTGTACTCACATGGGCGGGGAGAGTGTACTCACATGGGCAAGAGGAGAGTGTACTCACATGGGCAGGAGGTGTGTACGTGTACTCACATGGGTAGGAGGAGTGTGTACTCACATGGGCAGGAGGAGAGTGTACTCACATGGGCTGGAGGAGAGTGTACTCAAATATGTAGGGGGAGAGTGTACTCACATGGGCAGGGGGAGAGTGTACTCACATGAGTAAGAGGAGAGTGTACTCACATGGGCAGGAGGAGTGTGTACTCACATGGGTAGGAGGAGCAGCATGATGCAGCACATCGAGGTGAGTGCATCGTTCCATCGCGGCAGAGTCTTCCTCTGTATGAGCAGCAGGACCACCTCTGTCATCAGGTACATCGGCAGAAAGCGACCCACCTGTGGTACACAATGACATGAGTCATCACGATTGAAGAATATTCCTTCATAGCGCTCATAAAAGCAAGGGCCCTGGTGGGTATATCCACAAGTCCCTAATCAAACGCATTGGGAGGGATGTTCTTCTTATGTTTGGCTGAACCACTTGTTTCAGTGTTGCTCACGTATGACTCACGCCTACAATAGCGGTGAGCCTAACACGGAAAAACACCTTGTTGGCCGAAGACCAAGTGCGAACAATGGCCCAGCTCCACCCTCCGACACTAAGCCCCGCCCACGCTTGAGTCCTTTTGCGTTAATCGTGAGTATGAAATTGACAATCATAGCTGATGGTAGGTACAGGTGAGCAATACTCATCTCTGAAACTGACAAAAAAGTGACATGCTGCTTTGTTTGTCGGACTTGTTGGTCCAACATAACGCACGTGGAAGACTTTTTTTCACCACATGATTGGATAAAAGCGACAGTGACGTCAGTCAATGATTGACAGCCTGGATATCACTGGGCGTTTTTGGACTTGACGCCGGGCCAGCGTAGCCATGGTAACCTTACCTGGAGTAGGTAGCTTGGCACCTCCTCTAAGGTCTCGTGGCTAGTCTCGGACGGCTTGACCAGGTAGAAGAGCACGCGATATCCGTACAAGACATTCTGGAGCAGTGATCCAGACGCCAGCGTATCCGTGGCGTTGACGACCTCCATCCTGAACGTTCCACTTCCGGTTGACAGCTCGCCCGGCGTGGCTGATCCTGTAATGGGGAATCCTTCTGAGATCTCGCGAGAATTCAAGGGCTTCGTCTGCCTTTATGTAAACGGCTTAGTTGTGCGGACAGACCAGATCAGACCAGACGAGATGCATGCCGGGAGATTATTCCGGCGCACCTACCACCATCGCATCAGACTCGGAACGAAGCGTCTGAAAAAGGTTAACTGATTTAGCATTTCATTGATAAGAGGCGATATTATTGTGCAGCAATCGGCTATTTTTAGATCATCCGATGCAGCGAGATAAAACTCCCTTGGTAATCCCTTTTAATACGGCGCACTGCGTGATATGATAAGAGAGACGAAGATTAATCAAGGACGGTTAATCAGCGTTGTACTGCGTATTGGTCACTGACATATTTAAGACACAACGGGCTTCCCGGTTAATAACACATGTATTTTTGTCTTGATGGGTCTAATCAGTGCGAAGATAATTTGGTGTTTTAGACTCCTTTTACGGGCTGACCACTATAAAATGTAAACATTCTGAAGTCAAAGTTTTTAAATGACAAATAACTGCAGCTCAAAACATTGTCTGCCAATGGACTTGTCATGGGACGGCAATTATTTAATTAACTAGCCTTTAGACAGTTAACAAATATTTTATTATGTGACGAAAAGCGCTGAAAATTACGTATTACGTAAACTTGAGATCGTTAATTTGACGATTGACCAATCGTTTCTCAGGCGGTTCCTTGGTCCATACATTCAGGTACAGTTTATGTTACATAATTTCGGTCTTTTAGAATAGTTTTTGTCTTTGAGAGATTTCTCGACTTCTACATATTGCACATCTTAAAATTTTATTCTTGCGATAAGACAAAATCTAAAATGATTTTCACTGTGTCTGACTTTAGTTCGAATAGTTTTCGTCATACAGCCCTGTTATTGTAAGTTCCCTCTGTAACTCCGGGTACAGTGGTACGAACCAAACACGCTGAAGCGAAGGACAGCGTCCGCTTTCAAAGGTTATCCCTCAAGGTCATATATTATTGGTGTTAAATCGTTTAGCGACTACTCGCTTCGCCTTTCACCTCGGCTTCAAGAATAAAACAAAGAGCCTACATACCCAATGTGCCATTTTGGAAACAGGGAGGGAACTCTTTGTTTTAGGTACCTGATACCGTGTGTCACTAGGCCTAGTGCGGGTCCTCGGCAATGATTTGTCGAATTGCGCAGCCGCATTAGTCCTATCAATTTCACGGTAACCGATCCCAACGGTGCTCTAGCCGGCTTACAACGGCGGGCCCCTGAGGGGGGGTAGCCATGTCGCGTGTCGATTTTAAGAAAAGTTCCATGTCGCGTGTCGCTAAGTCTTGTGTCGCATGTCGATTCTAAGACAACCCCAATGTCGCGTTGTCGATTTTAAAAATCGCCGTGCCGCCGTGTCGAAAAAAGCCCCTCTGGGGCCCTAACGGGTTCTAGCAGGGTACAACGATTTCTATTTGAGGCACATCACAAAACAACAGCGTCAGTGTACTCGACACTGCAGAACAGCCACAGATTGGTTAACCCCGTCTGGTCATATCGCGTCATTGGGAAGAAAGAAATACTATGGAACATATTGGTTCCTTTTATTTGGTCAATTTGGCGAAATTTTATGTTGATATTCTCTAACCCGATCGCCTCCCTGAGTCGACCGATGTTTGGCAGTCCCATCGCCGTTCGGGATAGAACGGGGATTACTGTATTCTCTATATCTGTTAAGTACATGACTCCGTAGTACTTTTGAATGGGGTTCGCAAATTGTTACATTAGAGGGCAAAATGGTTGTTACAATTGTGATTGACAAATTTTACCACATTAGAGAGGGAAACACAGTTTTGCAGTTGCGGTTGACGTTTTAATACAATTTTTATGAAAACATGCTGTTACATTTGAAGGCGGTTTTATCTTTGTGGAAATAAAGCAACTACATTTGCGGGTCTTGTTAAATTAGAGAGCAAAAGTTGCATCATTTGCCGGTTTTTACATCAGATAGACATCGGTTTTCGACGAGTTGAAGAGAAATATCATGACAACAATTCCTCTGACACGCCGCTCTAGTGTTGACAACACAACAACAGTTGTCAGTTTCTCATGTATCTTTTCAAATACCGTCCACTGTACGTAGCTAGGAAGTATGGTCTGTATAATCGCTGATATGTAATTAAATTATTTGCCTCTTAATGCATCGTTTAGCATTTTAACGACCCAAAACAATGCATTTAATGATACAACGTGTCATGGTTCCTCGTGGCGAAGCTGGCCAATTTTAACATGTTCTAGTACTTTGGAGTCGCAGTGTCGAGACGGCGGCTGGCAATATAATAGCCCCAAGCGGCCTCGTTACGAGGGGAACTGGTTTCCCCCAGAAAACTGTCACATGGGAGTCATAGCCGCCATAACTTTAATGGTACCATATCTCTCACTTTTTATTGTTTAATAGAAATATTAAGGCAAATGTGTTTTTTTCCAGAGCGATGAGTAAACAAATGGCCAGGACTGGAACTGTTGACAAAACGAACCAACCGTGCCATATGGCAGCCGGCAAATAATCTCTAACGGTGTCCATAACGACTCTTTATTATCGGAGGTGCAACTGCGGTGCAACTCTGTTGCTCGCATTTAGGATGGAGCGAGTTGTAACTATTGCTCAACTAGACGCCGTGGTAATTCAGAATATACAGCGTCACGCGTTTCTCTTGTTTATTGTGTTAGAAAAAGCTTAAACTCAGAGTAAATTACCTACACTACATATTGATTCGATAAACTGTCAAACAACGTTGACAACGGGCTACAAACTGTATGTACAAGTATACACACGTATACGCCCAAATAATAACACAACAGCTAATTTTTTTGACGGATAACGACGACCTAAATCTTGAATATTTCCTGTCCTGTTTACCTAATCAGATGGCAATGAATATTTTATCAGTCTTGCGGGGTCTTAGCAGCACATTTGCACTTTAAAATCATTCAATAATCTGATTTCATCAAAACATTGTCCCCTATCTTGACTTATATCCAGCGTGATCGATGCTGCTCTGATATAACCCGTTGTAACCCGACTAGAGCACTATTTGGATCGGTAACGCGATATATAGACTATCGTGATATGCATACCGGTAATTCTACGGTACTTTCATGTTAGGGCGAATTATGGTTTCGCCCGCAGCCTACGTATTACTCACGACTACGATTTACTACAATAATCAATGTCGTAGGCTCTAACATGGAAGATGTACTATTTGTTCTTCAGCTCATTCCACATATGTTATTCCACAGATTAAATGCGAAGGGGTGAAGATCGGCGAATATCGAATCTGTGGGCGGATCCAGAAATGGTTCAGTGAGATTTACTTTGACAAAATGGTTTTCGTCAAAGGGGGATTATATCTTATTATAGTACATATATTGATATATCCACAAGGTTTCATGCTTTGCCAGGTTCTACTGGTCGCAGGGAAGCGACCCCCCCCCCCTCTCCACCCCCGGCACTCCAGGATGCGAATTGGCGGTTCCAGCTTGCAGTTCATAGCGTCATTCAACTACCACCGTGATGTGATGTTCTTGTTTCCAACAAATCGTTCGAAACATATCAGTTTGCAATTGGATCAATTTTATTGACAGACGATACAATAGTAGTGGAATGCATTGTCATCTCCATGGCATGACATGGCAGGCATAATTCGATAAAACATATTATTAGTCTTAAGTGTAATAATGCAGATTCAAACTAAGGGGAGACTTCAATGATCATTTATCATTTCGTCCACTTCCAAAACATGCGCTTAGTCTCAAGCCCAATCATTGTGTTCTTTACTTTTATGTGACTGCGTTTTTGACTGCGGCAAGTGAAAGGAGGCTACACTTTTAAGATCTCGTCTGACACATACTCTTTTCAATTCAACACATCTCTAAATTCAAATTAACTTCATAGAAGAAACATATAAATAAAACCGTGCATCAACGTGCATATAGTTGTAAAATAGTTGATACGTAGATGCACACAACCTGATGTTGACTGCTAATAAATTACCCAAGCTATAAAGAACAAATATCAAGAGTTTCTCATGAAAGAATTTATCGATGAAGAAGGGCAAAATAAAGAATAGTTTTCCCAAGATATTCATATCATACCACAAGAGATTGCATCGCATATTTAAATCAAGAGCGATCAGCAAACCAAAAGCCTGTATAGTATGTATCTGAGTTGCCTTAGTCGGCGTGCTGTGGTTTCTTCCCGAAGAAGACGTCCAGGTTGGAGTACCAGAGCACGATGGAGAGGGCGTAGATGGTCCTGAGGACTGCTCTCTGCATGGGGATGGTTGCCATGTAGTCGTAGATCAGAAACTCCATCACGAAGTACATGACGCAACGCAGTGTCTCCAGCGCGGGGGCCCACCGTCTGCAAGTAAGAAATGAAATTAAATGAATTGATGCACCGCCATACACATCAGCACTTTGGCCAGCCAGTTACACCTACGACAACAAACTAGGTGCACCGCCACACACGCTAGCTCCTTGGCCAGCCAGTTACGCCTGGGACCACAAACGAAAGGAGATTGGGTCCAGATTGGGTACGAGCGCTAACATCAGGGAGCGTAGTGTTCCCTGTAAGTTATAGCGACAATACAAAGACTGAGAGAAACTGGGAGGTATATGTAGTAGAGGCATTAGGGGCTGGGGCAGATGTGTCACGCACTGTGAGCCATTCATAGCTTTATATCTCTTAGAAAATCCTACACATCATATTATACATGTGATAGGTAGAGATGAGTGGTGTCGCCCCCTAGGGGACCTTGACGCACGTACTTGTTCTCCTGCATGAAGCCGATGTTTGCCATAGACACTCCGATGAAGCCGGCCACACCCCATCCCATGGTGACGGAGTACATCTGAAACAGAACATGACAGTCTCTACTCCTGCTGTCCAATTTAATAAAATAAAGCCATAAATTACTTGATTAGAATTACATAAGTTATTCATTGTAATGTATGAAACGAGGTATGCAAGATGGGAAATTAAATCTAAATAAATAAGGCAGCGTTAAGAAATGTTATCATTTTATTACAGTGTACACCTATTTGACATCGATCTGCTATACTAAATTCCTGAAATTTATCTATAACCGAAAATAACTACATCCGTTTGCAACTTCATAAAGATTCGACGTAAGAGCTTCCAATGTAACCTTAAAAGTAACTGTCAACAGTCCCTGGTGGACGCAGTAAATATCACGCGACACTTACCGCTGTAATGGTCCGTAACTTGGCGAAGATGACCAGAAAGAGCATGAGCTGCAGTGCGCAGTAGAGATTGACCCACAGCGGCGCACTCTTATCGTATTTTGTGGTGTCGTCAGGGAACTGCAGCACAACCCGGATATCAGAATTACGATAACAGAAATTGATTTAGAAATTGATAAACAACTTTACTCTGCAACATTTATCGCCAAAACGGGCAGGATAGCAGGAAGTCACGCCGTTGTTTTGTGCAAGTGTTTTTAAACGACAGGTACATATTATAATTATTAAATTTGAGTAAGCCTTTGAATTTATATGATTTGCAGAAGTGCACCATTTAGGCTAGTTATAATGCAGGAGCTAGACTCATGAATTGACATCGTGTCAGAACTGTCATTTGAGTTTTAATTAGTAAACAATTGCTGAGTTTTACTGCTTAGTAATAATGAATCAATATCACCAAGGTTTTATTAATTATTTATTCCCCTCATGACTCACAAAACCTGCATAACAGGTTAAAATTCAATTACCAATGTACTAGACATGCATTCTGTGGCAGCCGTTTAAAAAGGTCCAAATGACCCTTAGTTAATTACTGTACCTCAGGGATTTCCTCATAGTTGCCGAGCCTGGGTTTGCCGGGGGCCCATCCGGGTCCTTTGAACAGCACAGACAGCTTGTCGCCTATGTTGTCATATTCACGGATCTTACTGACCATGTAGCGGAGATGATGGAACTGGAAGTAAGTCCGACCAAATTAATGAACAAAGTTATTGCATAACACAGAGAAAAAACTTGACCTGGAAACAACACTCAATTAAATTTGCAATCCACAAGATATTTCCCATCTTATCCGATGACATGAATTTGGTGATTTTTCAAACTAACTGTTTAACTGCTAACTAAATGTTTATGATTTTACGTAGCAGGTTAAGTCATGGAATTCGGCGCCAAGGTACGCTGGTATTTAAGGCCGTGACGCTTCAGTGCCTATCATGTCATTAAAGTCTCCAACGTGTATGACCATTCATTCCACATGTTCCACTGACCTGGATGTACACGTTATCCCAGGAACGGATCGGGTGAACGAGACCGTATGAGATCTGAACCCCGGGCCTCTCCTTCTCGTAGGTACCTGCAACGTGTAATGAGAGGTGCAGGAGTCAATGATACACAGAAACGACCGTCATGCGATGACGCCATACTGACAGCTCGCAAAGACCCGAATAATACCCAGAATGCATTGCACAAACGCTGGCGCCGCCTCATATTGGAATAATACAAACGAACTGATTTGCGAACTCGTCTATTGGACCTCCTAACTGGTTTGCCATATTAGCCACTCGTGTATTATCTAATTACTAACAGTGGTTCGAGATTTCAAAATGGAGCCGGAAATAGAACAGAGCAAAGTGTTTTTAACCCAGTACATTTCACCGGCGGACGTGCACTCACCGAGCATGACGTCCCAGATCATGAGCAGACCGCCGTAGTTCTTGTCGATGCAGTACCTGTTCCTGCCGTGATGGACGCGGTGCAAGCTGGGGGTGTTGATTATGTACTCGATGGCCCCCAGGCATGGCACACACTGGACCACATACAGTATCGACATTAAAGGTAGTACAGAAAAATTCATTTGAATCAATATTGCAAATGAAACTTTATAATGGGTTAGGCACGGGAGGAGCTGGTGTAAAGGGGGAAGGCGGGTCAAAGATGGGGCAGGGTGTAGGAATATGGGATACTTCCATAGAAGGCTCGTGTTTCTGTCTGTAGCGCCGTCTAGCGAATGACGTTGGGGCGTTTTTCCATGTTATGGCGAACCATGGCTGCGTATGAGTCGCGTTTGACATATACTGTCAAAATCCGTTTCTCAGGGTTCTAACATGGAAGGTGGACCGCGGTTGGTCCCGTTTTCCCCAAATGTATATTTATTTATAATATCCAAAGTGAAGTCTAGTGTCATTTAATATGTATACCACTGCCGAATTCCTAACATAAATAAGGCCAAAGGTGAGAAGAACCACAGCATGACTGCACATAATCGAATCCCTATACACCACAAGCATCAATACGATCGAGAGATATAACATCACATAACTGGATCCTGGTGGATATAATGGGATATGCAAGATGATTTAACCGTTAAGGCCACGTGGTTGAGCTCGATCCGACAATCTACAACAGCTAGGACTCCACATAATAAAATCCCTATACGCCGAAAGTATAATATCATATCACATGGTGAGATATAACATCGCACAACTGGATCCTGCTATCCTAGGTCTCTTGGTTACTGTAGTATGATATAACCCTTTAAGTTATGGCCTGGAGCCGCACCATGTACTCACATCAGTGTGGATCCAGAGCTGGAACAAGTAGTTGAGCTGGTAATGGACGTAGAAGACGGAAGGCGGAACGAAGAAGGCACCGGGCAGATAGAACAACTGCAAGTAGAAGCCATCAAAATCCGACGGTTAACATATGCGGAATAGTTGCATCAACACAATGGCATTTTTGCTTGTTATAATGCATCTATAAAACGCAGCTTTGTCTTCTCGTTTAAACCCGTTTTATTACCATCATGCAGCAACTGTGGGATGTGAAATTATAAAAGGGGTCTCGTAGTCACTGGAAATTGGTATCAGATTATATTCGTCAAGAAGCAAATGCAATGTTTGTTTTATGTATCAGTGCCTTTTGGTGTGATTTAAAATGATTGACTTGTGGCATAACTCTATAACTTGATTGATTTGTCGCATAAATCTTTAAATGGACTGAGTTGTGGCAACAGTCCATACATTAATTGAGTTGGGGTATAATCCTATACAGGGATTGAGTTGTGGTAAACTGCTATATAAATAGCTCTCTGCAGTAGTATTTTGACAGAACGATTAGGTTCCCGCGTAATCTATGAAGCATGTGGCTGCATAGCTAATGCTCAGTCATGGCATGCCCAAAATGGCAATGCATGCTGCTCAATGGGCGATAATATAATAAAACCGTTAGTTATACACACCATCGCCACCTGGCGATTGAAAGTCGGCAGCCGGATGCCCGTGAAGAGGTTGAAGTCTTCCGGTGTGTGGTGCACCTGGTGGAACGCCCAGATCAGATTGATCTCTGCAATTGTGACAGCAAAACATCTCGTCAGAAACAGACTCAGATCAGAAGGTAATTAGCCTATGTGGGGGCAGGAGAAAAATTCGTTTGCGTTTCGTCCCGATAAAAGATGTAATGAACCCAGCAAAATGTAGTTAAATCAAGAAGGAATAAATTATAGATAATGTAGATAGACTAAGAAGAATATGAAAGAAAAAGGTGCTAATAATAATAATAATAATAATAATAATAAGAGGGTGGAAGAACTGAAAAAAAACATAGCTCCCCCCCCCCGCCCCTCCCCCCCCCCTATCAATATCATATGGTCGGTCCCTTAGTCTAACATAACAATTTACCGTGAGCCGCTCGGTGCCAGGTGTATAATCCGAGGTCTGCAAACAGGAGCCCACAGATCCAGGTGAAGGGAGAGTTCCAGGGTAAATCAACCAGTCTATAGTTTTCCCATATGTACTGGTACAACTTGATTTCAACATTACCGATCACACCACTGAAGAGAAATAAACATATAAATATTTTAGATAAATTTGTGACAGGAACCGAGTTCCGAAGCGTGTTACGACGTTCCGCCAGATGCAAAAGCCAAAACTTAAACATGAAGGATTTCATGATAATTCGACCCTTCACAATGACTGGACGGTGTTCCTAAAGCCGGCGATGCTGCATGTGGTGAGCTGGCCAAGTGTCTTTCGTGAATTAAGGGATGATGTTGGGAAGACTTATGCAATATTGCCAGTGTTTGTAGTCAGATCTGACGAGTTGCTAAAGCCCATTACTCAGAAACAGCAGGAACAAAGTCCCATACACTAATATAACGAGCTTGCGCAGCCATAACGTCTTCAAGATTTAGCGAGAAGACGAGAGGAGCGACGCATCTCGTAGGGAGCATGTGTGAAGCATCCAAGACGGTGCGGCGACGAGGTTGAGGAGTACTAACAGGGGAATCAGCAACAGGGCGATGCAGGAGGTGGAGATGAGGGCATCGTTCCAGCGAGGTGGTTTCTTCCTCTGTATCTTCAGCATGACGAGCTCACAGAACATGTAGAAGGGCATGAACATGCTCAACTGTGAAAGAGGGAACAGCGCGCAACGCATGTTATTGGAAATAGCCTTGGACCAGCATTGTGGTAAGCCGATGGACCGTGTGCACGGACCGTGCGTTAATCCGTTCATGATATTGGCATCGAATGGCCTTCATTAATCCAAGTTATCACAAGATTGAAGTGTGCGGGTCCTATGAAACTGATTCTAAATTGTCACTAAGTTACTAAACTAAGCAAATGAACAAAATTATTAAATACATGGAATGGAGGAATTATGTATTGACATATGTAGACAAAAGTATATAGCATTAATCTGAAGCAAGTCGTAATCCAAGTCAAAGTTATAAATATAACGATTTCACATAGCGTTAACTCCTTATGAAGGAATACTACTGAAGACATCCAGGTAATATATTCATTGTGAATACATCCTTCCTCTCCACTAGTGCCTCCGATATCCTCCAATAATATGATGCCCCTTTTGTTGCTGTTTCTTACCTGCATCAGATAACTGGGAACTTGTTCCAACTTTTCATAGCTGCTATCGGATGGAGTGAACAGGTAAAATAACAATCTGATGGAGTACCACAGCTTTCCCCCCAGTGACAAATCGAAGATGTTGCCTAAAGGGTCGGCGGCAGTCATGTTACTGGCCATTGCAGCTACGGCTGGGAGAGCCATGGTCGATGTCTTTCTCACTGGGCTGCACGGCTCGAAGGGAGGGCCTGTTTAGCCTCTGGTCGAGATGGGGTGAGTGACCCGATGTCCTCGAGAAGCTGTGTCAGAGACAAAGAAGGAGTTCCCGACTGGTTCCCCTTCTATATCTCCTCAGGTCTGGACTACGGATACCGCTCCCGGGCCCGCCCCTGTCTTTTATATGCCCACTGCGATCACGTGATAATCTGTTTATGTAACTGAAAGATTACGTTTAAGACGTAGAAGTGTTATCTTCATATTCGATGGCGGGCTTCGTGTCGTTATTAATGTGTGTGTGTATCATATCGACTGAAACTGAAATAGGAGCCGGTGCAGATAAGGTGTTCATCGTGTTCATCCTTATTTTAGGAACAAGTCCTGTTAAGAACCGCATCTATCCCGAAGCAATAGATGTACGCTTCAGAAATAGATGAATACCATAGGATAACCTTTATCAATGACGATCTGTCTCCGTCAGTTTAGGGCCAGGTCAGACGGACAATAAAGGATTTGCCACGACATACAAGTTTTGCCCGCACATGTTTTGTAAACTTCATGTCATGTCACATGTCCTGTCACTTCAATTCATGTCACGAAACTCTGACCCAGGGACCAAAGAATTGTTTTTTTTTCTTTTGATTCTCCGGACATGGATAACTTGTTTAGTCGTCGTCTCATTTTGTGGCTAGAGAGATCATATTGTGCACAAACAGCGTCATCCGTTTGTTCATTTCTGAAGTCAAGTCAAATACCCTAGTCCTGTCCGCCTCTACCGTAGCCCAGTCTGCCTCTACCGTAGCCCAGTCTGCCTCTACCGTTGCCCGGTCTGCCTCTACCGTAACCCTGTCTGCTTCTACCGTAGCCCGGTCTGCCTCTACCGTAGGCCTCTCCGCCTCTACCGTAGCCCAGTCTGCCTCTACCGTAACCCGATCTGCCTCTACCGTAGCCCAGTCTGCCTCTACCGTACCCCGGTCCGCCTCTACCGTAGCCCGGTCCGCCTCTACCGTAGCCCGGTCCGCCTCTACCGTAGCCCTGTCTGCCTCTACCGTAGCCCAGTCTGCCTCTACCGTAACCCGGTCTGCCTCTACCGTAGCCCGGTCTGCCTCTACCGTAGCCCGGTCCGCCTCTACCGTAGCCCGGTCCGCCTCTACCGTAGCCCGGTCCGCCTCTACCGTAGACGGTCTGCCTCTACCGTAGCCCAGTCTGCCTCTACCGTAGCCCAGTCTGCCTCTACCGTAACCCGGTCTGCCCCTACCGTAGCTCGGTCTGTCTCTACCGTAGCCCGGTCCGCCTCTACCGTAGCCCGGTCCGCCTCTACCGTAGCCCGGTCCGCCTCTACCGTAGCCCGGTCTGCCTCTACCGTAGCCCAGTCTGCCTCTACCGTAACCTGGTCTGCTTTTACCGTAGCCCGGTTAGCTTCTACCGTAGGCGGTCTGCCTCTACCGTAGCCCTGTCCGCTTCTACCGTAGCCGGTCTGCCTCTACCGAAGCCCTGTCCGCCTCTACCGTAGCCCGGTCCGCCTCTACCGTAGCCCGGTCTGCCTCTACCGTAGCCCTGTCCGCCTCTACCGTAGCTCGGTCTGCCTCTACCGTAGCCCGGTCTGCCTCTACCGTAGCCCGGTCCGCCTCTACCGTAGCCCGGTCCGCCTCTACCGTAGCCCGGTCCGCCTCTACCGTAGACGGTCTGCCTCTACCGTAGCCCAGTCTGCCTCTACCGTAGCCCAGTCTGCCTCTACCGTAACCCGGTCTGCCCCTACCGTAGCTCGGTCTGTCTCTACCGTAGCCCGGTCCGCCTCTACCGTAGCCCGGTCCGCCTCTACCGTAGCCCGGTCCGCCTCTACCGTAGCCCGGTCTGCCTCTACCGTAGCCCAGTCTGCCTCTACCGTAACCTGGTCTGCCTTTACCGTAGCCCTGTCCGCTTCTACCGTAGGCGGTCTGCCTCTACCGTAGCCCTGTCCGCCTCTACCGTAGCCCGGTCCGCTTCTACCGTAGCCGGTCTGCCTCTACCGTAGCCCTGTCCGCCTCTACCGTAGCCCGGTCTGCCTCTACCGTAGCCCTGTCCGCCTCTACCGTAGCCGGTCTGCCTCTACCGTAGCCCTGTCCGCCTCTACCGTAGCCCTGTCCGCCTCTACCGTAGCCGGTCTGCCTCTACCGTAGCCCTGTCCGTCTCTACCGTAGGCGGTCTGCCTCTACCGTAGCCCGGTCTGTCTCTACAGTAGCCGGTCTGCCTCTACCGTAGCCCTGTCCGCCTCTACCGTAGGCGGTCTGCCTCTACCGTAGCCCTGTCCGCCTCTAACGTAGGCGGTCTGCCTCTACCGTAGCCGGTCTGCCTCTACCGTAGCCCTGTCCGCCTCTACCGTAGGCGGTCTGCCTCTACCGTAGCCCAGTCTGCCTCTACCGTAGCCCGGTCTGCCTCTACCGTAGCCCTGTCCGCCTCTACAGTAGCCCTGTCCGCCTCTACCGTAGCCCGGTCCGCCTCTACCGTAGCCCTGTCCGCCTCTACAGTAGCCCGGTCTGTCTCTACAGTAGCCCTGTCCGCCTCTACAGTAGCCCGGTCTGCCTCTACCGTAGCCCTGTCCGCCTCTACAGTAGCCCGGTCTGCCTCTACCGTAGCCCGGTCCGCCTCTACCGTAGCCCGGTCCGCCTTTACCGTAGCCCGGTTAGCTTCTACCGTAGGCGGTCTGCCTCTACCGTAGCACTGTCCGCTTCTACCGTAGCCGGTCTGCCTCTACCGTAGCCCTGTCCGCCTCTACCGTAACCCGGTCTGCCTCTACCGTAGCCCGGTCTGCCTCTACCGTAGCCCAGTCTGCCTCTACCGTAACCTGGTCCGCCTCTACCGTAGCCCTGTCCGCCTCTACCGTAGCCCGGTCCGCCTCTACCGTAGCCCTGTCCGCCTCTACCGTAGCCCGGTCTGCCTCTACCGTAGCCCGGTCTGCCTCTACCGTAGCCCTGTCCGCCTCTACCGTAGCCGGTCTGCCTCTATCGTAGCCCTGTCCGCCTCTACCGTAGCCGGTCTGCCTCTACCGTAGCCCTGTCTGCCTCTACCGTAGCCCGGTCCGCCTCTACCGTAGACGGTCTGCCTCTACCGTAGCCCGGTCTGCCTCTACCATAGCCCGGTCTGCCTCTACCGCAGCCCGGTCCGCCTCTACCGTAGCCCTGTCCGCCTCTACCGTAGCCCTGTCCGCCTCTACCGTAGCCCGGCCCGCCTCTACAGTAGCCCGGTCTGCCTCTACCGTAGCCCGGTCTGCCTCTACAGTAGCCCGGTTTTGTCCGTATCGTCGTTCGGTCCAACCAGTTTACAAACGTAGACCTACTGCCCAGCCCAGTTCGCCTCTAAAAGAAGGCAGGCATTTTACGAATGACGTAATTCCGGCTTGCTTCTTGAGATTGCAACCGATGGCAAAACTTGTAAACCTCAGGTTTGATATAATCCCAGGCTTTCAGAGCATACCGTAAATGTTATGTTTACAAATCACGAACAACCAAAACAACGGCTGTCGTACGTGCTAACGGCAGAGGTAAAAAGCGTCCCCTTTTTTGACCTGGCCTTATCAGGTAACCCACGCACGTCGTTAATATCCTAATACAGACCGTCACATCCCGACTATAAATGTCGTTGTGACCGTGACTCCAGTTTCATGTGACATATGCCCAGTTTTATTTGCCAGCAAATGTATAAAGGGGTGCCGTTAAAGATTGTCTAGACATCGTCATGGCGGGTTAAATTATATGCGCAGTGAATGGCCATTTGGGTCGTTTAACTCGTTAAGTTTATTTATGGCCCCCTCAAAACTACTTGACAAAATGACTCATATGGGTCTTGAAGGGGTAAACGGCGACTCGCGACCCGGGCATATTTGAAAAATCTACATTCGATACTGACCCCCAAATTCCGACATCTGCAAAAGCGACATCAATAAAGATAGCGGCGAATTATTTTAAAAAAAGACACTGAACGTAGGCAAAAAGCGACACTGAACGTAGCCAAAAATTGAAACGGAACGTTGATTTTTTTTTTCAATCGACACCCGGTTTCAGATCTCTACTTACAGACGTTTAGGCCTAGCCGCGAGCAATATAAGCGGGCTGGTAAGCGTAAATGCCGCTTTACGAATCGTATAACTTATACCAAAACAAAGCTGCAAATCCATCGTCTTTCGCAGACGGATGCTAACCATTTGATTTCAAGTGATACGATTTGCGTCGCGGCATTTACGCTTATGCCTGTATCTGTGACCGACAGAGCTTGCCGCAGTCGTCGCATCGATGACCTGTCGGTAGGTCTTGGTTTGAACTCACTAGGTGCCTAGATTGGCGTTTCGCGTCCAGTTTCTCACGGCAACAGACGTACGTATTGACGGTTTTCATAAAGTAATAATTTAACAACGTTTGCCTCTTGTGATGATTTAAAAGCGCTCTCATATAGGCCAAACAGGGTCTGGAATTTGTAAATGGCGAAACGCAACTTTTTAAATCGACACCGATTTTTTTTAAGTCGACACCGACGCAGACGTGCGCCAAGGCCCCACTGGCGCGGACAATGGCTCCAGGTGCGGACTATGGCTCCGGGCTCGGGCTATGGCTCCGTTTGCCGAACTAGTGCTCTAAGCTACGGGCTATGGCCCCGGACGCGAGCTATAGCTTTGGGATATGGCTCCGTGCATTGGAACCTGGCTCCCTGCGCTGGACAATGGCTCCGGGCGCTGGACTATGGCTCCGGGAGCTGGACTATGGCTCCGGTCGCCGGGCTATGGCTCCGGTCGCAGGCTATCCACATAAATATAATCCATCAATATAGATTTGAAACGGCATGAAGGCAGGTCATTGATGCGACTGCGGTAAGCTCTGTCGGCCATAGCCCAAATGCGGCAAAGCAAACCTTTTTACTTGAACGAAAACAAGTCTGAAAATCTTTCGCAAACGGACAGATCTATGCCAACCGGGCGAGCAAGAAAGCGGCAAAAAATACACCGACTAATTTCAGATCACCAGCTCATGTTGGGTTCGCGTTTTCAAGCCTTAAAGCAATATATTCCTTACGTTTTTTTGTATTAACAACCTCTTCTCCGTGTCAAATAACTACATTTTGTCGTGAATTTAAATCCTGAAAGCCTGCGGGCTATCCGGAGAGAAGCATTTTGGTCAACGGAGCAAAAGTTGGTGGCCGGCTTTACATCCCTGCGCGCTTGTTCGCAGTTCGGTATTTTGTGTGTGATGCCGACCGCGGCTGATATGACGTCCGCGCGCGATATAAATAAACCGCGCAGTTTTATGTTGAAATGTTTGTTTTACAAACTCAAAGCGACATAAAACATGTGCATCATACATTTTGAGATACTTTTAGTATTAATTCAAAAAGTAAAAAAAATCTAAGATGGCGCATGTAAGTATATTGCTTTAAATGGCACCTGCATTTGGTGCACGTTTCGATCATCCAACCCAACTTGATTGTCCCGGTATCTTCCTTGGCCCAGTCTTTCCTTTGTGCACAACAGTGAATGATTTTGACTTCACTGCCGACGGACCGGGACATGAAGGCTTTTGGCATTGATCCAGATTCTTGGGGGGATCTGGCATCTCAAAAGAGGGGGATGGGCACGTGTCGTGCGTGACGGAATGGCCCACCACGACGGGCTTTGGTTTGTGAAACAGGACTTGAAACGCCAATCTAGGCGTCCACCAGCGAGCACAAACCTGGATCTATCGACAGGTCACCGTGGCGATGACTGTGGTATGCTCTGTTGATCACAGATAGGCTTATTCAGTCATAAGCGTAAATGCCGCATTACGAATCCTATAACTTAAACCAAACAAAGCTGCAATCCATCGTCTTTCGCAGACGGACGGATGCCAACCAGAGATGCCAACCAGAGCCGACGGACCGAGGGAACCAGCGGAATATTGCCTAATCCATTCGCCAGGTAGCAGTACGATCGCAATCAGGCTTGTACCACTGTACCTTCATCACGAAACAGGGAACTCAACTCCATGTGGCGTAAACTTCCGCTCCGCTCCACTCCCTTCACACCCTGTCCACCTCACCTACCTCCCTGTAGCCCAGGCCTACGTGACTCTATGAGTAATCACAGGGCAGGTATTACCCAAAGCCCCCCTTACCCAATATTCAGTCCCAGACTTCCTAGTTTGTGTTCAGCTGTTCAGCAGAAGGAAAGGTTGCAGCCTGGTTGCAGATATGCGGCTTTAACAGTTTAACTTTAACCATGGCGTTTGCCGACTCGCTGACGCTGTGGAATGACGCCTGTGTCGAACTGTCAAACAAGCGGCCGCAACAAGCTCTCGATCTGTTGTACCAGATTCAAAAACCAACCAGTATTATTTACTTCAACATCGCTACTGTGCTCCTCGGGGAAAAGAGACTACAGGATGCTATACAGGTTGGTGTGAGAACTTTTTGTGTGTACAGCTTGTCGGGCAGTAACGGATCACATCGCTGTTCACCGTCAAATCGTTTCTATTAAAAGCCACTAAATGTAATAAATTAGAACTTATCTCAAAGATAATTACCCACTGACCTGAAATAAGTCCAAAAACGTGAGGTTCTACTAATGTTTACACTCTTTTTACCTCAAATGCACTTCCAGTAACGAGCTCTTTGCTCTGCGAGTTTTCGAGCGAAACAGCAACTTCCATTTCAACAGGTCATTGTTGTCAAAATGAATACATCTGTTCATGACTGAGGTAATTTTTTCATACCTTTATATATCATGAACCTTCATAAAAATAATCAGATCCCTCCATAAAGTAGAATTGCTGTTGTCATCCAAATTGCGTTATCTGCTTTCTCTGCAGTAGCGGATCAGTGATGCACGTCTTTGCCGCCAAGCTTTACCAGCTAGCTTTACCGCCAGGTGGCATGGCATGAACCATTGGTCCCATATCACTAGCGATACGGCTCCAAAAATATAAAAATAAGCTATGGATTATTTTACCAAGCTATAAACTATATGCCATATTAAATCGTTGACAACCTGATTTCGTATTTTGGAGACAGTCAATGCATTATGATACCTGCTTTACTGTCAAAACAGGCCGCAAAATGGCGTGATCCGCTACTGCCTAAAGTGATCCGTTACTGCCTAATACAGTACTATACAACATGGACCATTTTTAGACAGGTTGTTGCAGGAGAATGATCAAGTTCGCTACACATGAAAAGAGCCTGCATTTCTGAAAAGAATGAGCCTAAGAGGATGCACCAGCTCCTTAGAAAACATTCTCAATGAATCCTTAGACAAAAGTGATTCGCTACTGCCTGACAAGCTGTAGATCTAACATATATTTTTGCTATTGACTTGGGCCTGTTGATTACCTGATTAATGTTGAGATGTGATAATGAAATTAGTGCCAGGCAGTGGCCAGGGTGATTTAGTCTATATATGTTATCATATTAAGATGTGATACACCGTAGTAAGTAATTATAAGATGTCATATGCATAGTAATTCAGCAAGGATTTGCAGCCTACCAGTAATGAAATTATTTTCTTATTTTGAAAGATACAGTTATATATCATAAGATATATATTACATTAGCAGTGAAATACATTATATCTAATGAACTTTGGGGACAAAGAAGAGGAAGCTCTGTATAATTATGTCATCGGGTTCAATGTGTTCTTCCTGGAATGCAGCTCATGTGGAGCTGAGCCTATGTGCACCTCTCCTTGATATATCTGTAAGATCATTGAAGGACCACTTTTTATATGTCTATTGCTTATACATGTGCTGCTTGCACCAGGCATCATACTTAAGCTGTATAATTATAAATTTATGTAAAATATCTTACCACTTTTACCACATATTACATGTTGACAGTACTACATATCTTAATATCACATCCCAACATGATAACATATCTCAACATGACTATATATCTCAACATGTCCATATATCTCAACATGACCATATATCTCAATATCAGTGCATGTCTCAACATGATCACATATCACCATATATCTCAACCTGCTTACATATCACAATATCATATCTCAACATCAGGCACGGGGTGATTACATTGTAAATGTAATCGATTACGATTACTTGGAAATTGCATGATTACGATTGCGATTATGATTGCAGGAAATGTGAAAGTAATCGATTATGATTACATTGAAAGTAATCATGATTACAATCATGATTACTTTCTATGTGTTTTCATAAATGGGCTCTGAACTAGACCTTAAATTACATATTTCAACAAACAGTGAACATTGGAATAGCGAGGCCACACATATTTGACGGGAAAGAGTTCAGAAGCAGGCAGTTTAATTACCAACAGTATGTATGAATACTAGGCAGCTTGGTTGGGTGGGCCCCAGATTTCTGATCATAGGGCTGTGCATTTAATTCCCGACGGAAACTATTGTTGAGGGCATTTAATGAGGGTTACAACCCACGGTAATCACTTGGTGTAGAAGAACCCTCGATCATAATAAGTTATTTTAAATAATCTTAATTAATCCAATCATAACTATAAAAGTTATTATATTAGTTCTTTTAAATAGTAACTAATGTAAAAACACACATTATATATTTATTTATACAGATCCGCTGGATTTATTCGTACCTTCCTTAGAAGGAGGTATGGTGCGTAACACAACTTATGGCCTCTATGTAAAATGGCAGGTAATAGAGGAAACCACAATGCTATTGGACACGGGGGTGTCTATACCATACTTTGCCGCACCCTAGTACTCCACCCATAACAACACCTATTCCAATCCATCTACACAGAGAACAATCACACAAGCATCTAACACCATTCCATCAAGTCCCCACCCACCCACTCACCAATAACACAGGTGGCTCTGGACAATCCCTAGTTATCAAATGCAAACAAGATAAGTATGGGATTAGAAGGGCGTCTACTTTCGGTTACCCAGCCAGCTTAATTGCTATGTCTGGTTATGTCTCGGATGGGGCAAGAACGACCCGAAGGGTAGGGGGTGTTTGGGAGGGGGGAGGGGCGTCTCTACAGTAGGACTGCAGTGGCCAGTTTCAATTTATGATACTGACGAGATAGAAAGTGTGAAGCTCACTTTAGAGACTAAAACAGCCTGAGTGAACATTGTAAAGTAATCATCAAAAGTAATCATGATTACGATTACATTAGCTATGTAATCGATTACGATTACGATTACATTGCTTTTAAAACCAATGTAATCGATTACGATTACTTGGAAAATGTAATCGATTACTAATTACGATTACCCATGTCTGCTCAACATGCTTACATACTGCAATATCATATCTCAACATGCTCACATATCGCAACATCATTTTTTAACATGCTCATATATCGCAATATTAGTATCACATCTCAACATGACTACATATCTCAATATCACCACATGTCTCAGCATCACCATATTTCTCGGGGCCGGCGTGATAGCTCATTGGGTTAGAGCACTCGCATTGAGTGCTCTGGCCACCTGAGAGCCTAACGGCACGTGGATCAGTGGTTTGAGCTCTGCTGTGGCCATGTCGGTGTGGTCGCAGGATAAAGATCCCATGTCTTTCTTCGTAAAGAGTAGGGGCTTAACCCTGGGGACATGGCTCCACTCTCGCTTCCTTCTCCCATTGACGCGATATGACCAAAAGTGGTTAAAGTGTCCTGAATAACCAACCAATCACCATATTTCTCAAACTGATGCCATATCTCAACATGATAGAAGCCATCTGTGAATAATGCCATATTTTAACATGATGCCATATCTCAACCTGACCACTATCAGCAACAATCCTCATTGCCATAAGTCACTGCCATCACAATACAAGTTTGCAACAAGCAGGTGCTGAGACATTTTCACTCCAAAAGTATAAAAAAAGAACAGAGCTAGATTTGTGCTTATGAAGTAGCGTAATGATATGCAAATTAACTACTTATCCTAAGATGGTCATGTATAAAAATCAACTCAAACCCATATATCTTAACTTAACCACAAAACGCAACATGACCACATATCTGATATATATCCCAACAAGTACTTATGTATTTATCTTCACATGCATATCTGCCTATCCTGACAACTATGACAATCTACATATCTCAATGCAACCACTTATCTCAGTGTGACTACAAACATCTCAACACAACCACTTATCTCAGTATGACTGCATACATATCTCATCACGATCTCCATATGGCCACTTGGCAACACTAACCACCTCATTGTAATGAGCTATGTTCTTGAGTCTCCTGTGCAAGTGATACCACTGATCTGCTCTGCAACTGAAGCCATCTATGGAGTGGCTCTTACCATGTGTTATATCACTTCAAAGGCATGTTTCTCACCCCCAGTACTTCACCAAGGCCATCGATCGGGATAACCACTTTGCTGTGGCATATTTCCAGAGAGGCTGCGCATACTTCCATAGCAACAGGTCTGTAAATAGCAAAGCCAGCCGTCCTGGGTTTTATTCCCAGTGGCGACATCATCATTTTCGCATCTTTTCGTATATTATAAGTTTTTTTTTTTAAATACACCATTCATCATGTGCCGGAGCGTTTGTCAATTAAAACAAATGTATAACTGAGGGAGTTGGTTTTGAGATTTCATGCTAGCTTGATTTCCACCAGGGACAACACCAGCCCGTGCCGTCACACATTTATAAGTAAATATTTATCTATAGATATCTACATCTAATAGTAACTAGGCCTTGTTAGAGGCCTTGCCTGATTTCCAATTGAAAAATAAAAATATTTTTAATAGTAGGTTGGCTTGATTCTTTCTGAATTAAACATGCTGGAGGTGAAGTCTGACCGATCTATCAGATTATGGTAAATCTCCGCCTGTGGTGAAGAAAAAGGAGTGAAACATGGATTGATGAAATGTTGATTGATTGCATTGTTTTTTTTAGGCTTGAGGAAGCCTTTGATGATTTCGTAAACTGTCAGAAGAAGATGATTGCACAAAAGCCCCAAAATTACACCCAGCTGGGGCTTCGTTATACGCTATATGTTTGTGAGGTAAGTACAGACCCTATTAAGTTTAGACTCTTTTGAAGTAAATCAAAGTTTACAGTAATCTTTCATTTTATGTATTAGGACTTGGAAATGTGTTAGTGTTATGTACTCGTGTGATGAATATGGCTATGTTAAAAAGACAAAGTACATGATATTTAAGTCTGCCAAAAAAAAACTTCATCATTGTCCTGATATTACCGTAATTTCCGTGTATAAGTCGCACCTTTTTTCCTCGCGGCCGAGGGGTGCGACTTATACACCGGTGCGACTTATATATGGCCCAAGTCGAAGTTTGGCTCTCGGAGCCCCCCTCCCCCCCCCCCCCCCCACCTCTGGGTACCCTCCTCCCCGAACAACTGGGCCAGCCGGGATATCGGAAGTCGCCAATGCACCCACCCCGCCTATCATAATCCCATCCGGCTGAAGAGGCCAAGAAGCCAATTACACCGGCGTGGTTCCATTGCCCCGTCGCGGCTATATGGTATCAAGTTTCTATCTTGCCCACTTAGTCTAATATAGCAGCTGTATCAAGTTACACCACCGACTGCCGCTTCCCGAACCGGGCCCCGCCATTCTACGAGTCCAGTCGAAATTGGGCACCGTGCCAACGTCAAAATATATGTTTAAGAAAGAAGCTAAACCTATCATATTAAGCACGTTCGTCGTTGAATAGGCTTTGCCTTTATATGTGTCCTCTTATACTGTGGCTAGCTGTGCTAGACGTTATGTAACATTCAATGGCTCACATACTTTTATGTTTATTTATTTAACTTTTGACTTCAGCTTGCTTGCAAATCATTTTTAAAAAAAACACGTTACCAAATAAGAGCGAATAAGCCTTTGGCTTCTGCTCTTGCCACTATAAATGTCTTGTAAAAATGTACTGAATGAATATAATTTGTGTGTTCTTGTGGCAATAAACTGATTATTATGTAAATGGAGTATATCAACGATAGGGACGTGCATTGCCTTCCAGATATGCACATACATACATATCCATTATGCATATACTTCAATATCTCTTGAAGGAACTCCTGGACACATTGCCTGACTATGTGAATGTTGACTCCGGGGAAATATTGCTGTATGTGTAATTTTAAGTTGAAGTTCATCATGTTGTATGTCGCTCCTGTTCCCCGGTAAAAGTGAGTTCTCTTTTGCAGCCGCTTTATAATTGCGGCGTGGTGTGTTCGAGGCAAGAAAAGCTCACCAAGGCCATGGAATACCTGTTGGAGGCCCAGAAGGCAGCGCCAGAACCTAGACACAAAGTTATCAAAGAATGCTTGAATGAAATCGACAAGAGAAAGCAAGTGAGTTGATGAGACGGCATTATTTTGCCACTCATGCACACATCTGAGTCATTTTGGTATGGGACTTAATTATTATGACTAATTATTACTATGTTATTTCCGTGAGCTTATGGCAAAGTACTTATGACGTGTGTGCGGTCAAACGGTGTTTGACAGTCTTTTTTTTGTTTATTTACAAAATGTGGTTGAATACTTTGAAATCCCGTAAGCCACAATGTAAAGAACTTGCGAGCAATGCAACATTGGTCACTAATTTATTCGGCTGAAATAAATTAAGCAAATAACATCAAGTTTGGTTTGTCTCTCTCAGTTCGACCTTGATATGCCCTTGATTGAACTGCCGGTCGCCGCTCTCTTCCTGCCAGACAAGTCTAAAATCGCCAACTTGAAGAACAACATCAACTACTTGGGTGAGAGTGAGGTAACACATCATACTTTCACCGATATACGCAACTGACATGTACAATGAAAGTGACTCATTATGTAGCGTACAAAATAATATCCGGATTTGAGAGTTCTGCCATAGATTCCACAAAAGTGATGATGCTTGAAATCAGCCTATACACTTATAGTTCAATCAGTAACCAAATATAAATAATTATATATATTATGTTTTACTCTTTGAATGTATATGTGTCTATAATTTATGTTGTTACCGTTCATTCATTCTATTGAAACTGTTCTATTGACCTTGACGTGCAGTGACCTTGATGTGTTAACTGGTCCAATGACCTCGACGTGCCATGATCATGACATTCAATGACCTTGACTGCGATTACCTTGACGTCTAATGACATTGTTTGTTTCTACTTTAGGTGCTGCACAACGGCGAACAAAAGGTTGGTGTTTCCATTTATTCAACATCGTATACTCCTGTAATAATAATAATAATAATAATAATCAGTTTATTGTGCACTGTAGGCTCACAGCCTCAAAGTACAAATATATGTATATACAAATAACATCAAGTAAATAAAATAACATTTTGAAACAGTTTTTCCCTTAATTTGTACGCATCGCGGAGAAATAGCACTATGTTATATAGGGTGGGGGTATCTATTGACATCATCAAAAAGGTAAATTCCCAACTCAAGTTCTGATTCTGGTATACTCCTGTACATACTTAGGAATCATAGTTGGCGTGATTGTCGATGTCTCTACGCACTATATTTCTAGTGCATTAATAATACCGTCTTTCATGTTGGTGTTCTGACTTTCATGTTGGTGTTCGGACCCTAAAAGAACATCAAATGGGTAGTTTGAACACTTAAAATAAGACATGAATTTACGCAGTCTTCTGTCCGAGTTAATAGTTATATTAAACATTAGTAGTCCGATCGTTTACGCTCTGTTGAAGCCATTACCTTTGGCTTTTGTGTTCCCCATGTGCCTTCCCGCGATGTTGATATATTGGCCCAGATTAACCTTCATGTGCACAAACATGGCCTAAAACACCAGTATTTCATTTCATTTTGATCCTGCTCTTTCCTCCCTAGTGTGCATCTCACCATATCTCACGACGCGTTTATTTTGCCCAAGTTAACTTCATGTGGCCCAAAACCTAAGCCCTTTCACTTGACATTTCCGACCTCGTTATTGTAGCTGGCGATCCCGGGTAAGACGACGGCTGCGAAATCCGCTCCCTCATCACCCCTATCACCGCGACGGGTGGCCCCAGCCAGTGGGGGTGGGGGTGGGCTGGCTCCCCCGGTGGTGGCCAGACGCCCTGGTCGTCAGGGGTCGCACTCCGACCCGTCCTCCCGGAACCCCTCCCCGTCCCCGCCGCCTGCCGGGTCCGGGTCCTCGGCGACCCGCAGGCCCTCCCCGGGCCGCCCCGCCCTACAGCCACCCGGCCGCGCCCCTCCCTCGGCGGGCAGCATCACCGCCGGCCTGAGGATGCTCAACATAACTCCACACAGGGCGCCGCCACCCGCCATTGCAGTCTCCTCGGAGGATGAGGGGAGTCACCGCAGGACGCCGGGCGGTGTCACCGCTGCCGCCAGGGTGGGGTTCCCGTTTCGGCCGGCCCCCGGCCCGCCTGGCCCCCCTCCAGGCAGCGACCAGGCACCCGTCCTCCCCCCTAGAGCGGTAATGGCATATCTCATTTTTTTATTTTCATTTTTTATTGCATCAGTTACGATTATATTAGCTCATACATTCGATGTTAACAGCAAAAATATATTTTTAATGGTAATGGTAATGGCATATTTTTCTCATACTGCCAATTGTTCCTGTCGAGAGGCTACACTTAAAGGTCAAATATATATATATATATATATAATTATGTACACGTTGTCAAAATATGAATTTAGAAAAACAATTGTTGATTGAGTGAATACATTTTTGTTCAGGTTAGCTATATATATAATTATGTACAAAATATGAATTATTTTTGTCGTAGTTAGTATGTCATTTACCGGGGAACATACTAAGATATGGCACTCTATCGCCTATATTCATACGATTATTTGAGTCAGTTTTTCTTCAGGTCAGATATATATATATGTATCACATACTTTGATAATGTGTTGTGGTGACGTTCCAGCCGCTGCCGAGAGAGACGCTGCCGTCGCCCGGCAACAAGCAGCGCCGCAAGGTGCGCGTCAGGAAGTCCCGGGATGTAACCAAGCAGCAGGCGGCCGCGGCACAAGGTCAAGGTCAGTGGAGAACCTCACTAGATGACTTGTCAAGCGACCTGATCTGCACAATCAGTAGCTCATGGGTTGTCGCTCTGGCCCCTGTGTCTAGGGTCATTGTTTCAGCATAGCTCCCGTATGACTCACGCCTACAATTTCCGACAATAATCCATTTCGTCGGCTCTAACATGGAAGATGGATCATCAAAACTTTCATCAAAACTCATTTTATTGTCCCGGGGGGCTTCTTCGACCACTTTCTGTGGCCTTAAAAAACTGGCCTAAATTTAATTTCAAGGCGAGTGAGACGCCGCGAATCAGTCACTTAGTGCACGCGCACTGACAAAGTGTCGCCCATAACATTCGAGGACGAGAACCAAAGTGGAAACTTCATCATAGTGACTAAATCCTCAGGCCATGTTTTCAAATAACAAATACAGGTATAACAAATAATGCATATGACATATGAATAAGGTCTTGCCCTTTTCCAAAAAAGTCCACATGTTGAGCTTCGTGGAAAAGGGATCGTTGTATATTTACAAAACCGGAAACGTAGTTTTGTTTTCAAGATTATTTTTCGTTTTCTCACTTCAATATTATGATGGTGCACTCTTCCGGGGGATAACGTTGCGATATTATATGTTTTTCTTCGAAACTTGCTACACTTGGTCAGCTTTTGTATTGATGTTGGAAGTTGATGCTATGTTCCAGACGGAGCTGGCTCCGCCTCAGCCCCGCCACCGCCTACAGCAGTGAGAACGCGCACCGTAAGTCGTTGGGTTATTTTTAGCACCGTTTGCGACACTGTACAATTATGTGCATGTAGCTATATCCCAATTAGAGTTTTATAACCGAATTGGTTTTTTTATAGATATTTATATTTTATAGCCAAATATTTTATACCCCCAATATATTTATCCATTTTGGCCAATGCTCCAAATTTTCATTTCTGTATGGCGGAGACTTTGGTTAATAACTACTAATAATCTAGACACTTCAACGGTGACTTCATGGTTTTAATATTCCGGGTAGAATGCTAACTATTGACAGCGTCTGCCAGCTGGCCGCTGTTACACTTACAATCTGTCCTCTGTACTTGTAGACTCCTGGCGGGAACAAGGTCATGGTCACAGTACGTCTGACGTGTCAAACGGTCCGTGACGTCACAGTGGCCGCCGGAAGTTCGCTGCTCACCCTGCAGGGGACAGCGGCCCGCACGTTTGATCTAAAGGAAGACTCGTTTGACCTTTGGTAAGATAAGTTTGATATTTCGCAAGATGATTGATTAATTGTTCTTAAGATTAATTTTATCTTTAGAAAATCCAGTTTACTCTACGGCAAATCCACTTAGTTTAACCTTTAGGTACGATTAGTTTAAAGTTTTCTTATAATATGTAAGTCATAAATAAATTTGTGATTTATTTCATTTTAATTCATTCATTTTATTATCTAGCTCTGTAACCTTGGTCTGGCTCTATAACATCACTCAACCTATATCAGCCTAATGCCGCTATACCTCAAGTTCCAACTGTGCCGTGTGTTTGCAGGCGCCATGACGCCGGCGATGACGCGTATGACGTCATTCAGTCGGAGATGGACATGCAGGACGTATGGCGTGACGTCACAGATGGTTCTCTGTCCCTGTGGCTCTTCTCCAAGCAGTGAAGCGACGCTACCGAACGTCCGTCATCGTCATCAGAGAGACAACATCTGCTGGACTCCACAAATGCATTTTCTAATTTGGAAAACAACACAAAAATTGAACTTAAACATCACCACGTGCGTAAGCTAGGAAGGCATGATGAATGCGGGTCCAATACCGGTAAATGTTGAGTATTTCTACCCAAGAATGCTATTATCTTGTTAATTATTTCTTCACGCTTTTTGTGTGTTTGCTCCATGCACGCGAGTTGTTTTTGTAGAACGTTGAAGTAGCTGGTTCTCTTCTCCATCTATCAACTTTACTTGTTTTATACAGTCAATATATATGTATATGGCTTTCACAGGCTATTCTTCGTAGTTTATCTACCAACCTTTAAATTGTTGCTATTTTTTTTGTCGATGCTGCAATAATGTGGGTGACGTCAATTTAAGTGCCAGCATTATTTATTAGTTTGTACCTTGTGGAACTTCGAATATTAGCGTTAGATCTGTCGTCCGGTGATAACCTGTACAGTGACACATGTCGTTAATGCCTCATGGCGACCAGCTGCCCACTTGGACCAATAAGGGGTGTTCGCTTATCTTCCTTCATTGCCGTATTCCGTAGACCGCATAGTAGTACAATGTCGCTTCTTTTCATTTTATTGCCGTATTCCGTAGACCTCATAGTAGTGCAATGTCGCTTCTCTTCATTTCATTGCCATATTCCGTAGACCGCATAGTAGTACAATGTTGCTTCTCCTTTAATTGCCGTATTCCGTTGATCGCACAGTAGTACAATGTCGCTTCTCTTCATTTCATTGCCGTATTCCGTAGATCGCACAGTAGTACAATGTCGCTTCTCTTCATTTCATTGCCGTATTCCGTAGATCGCACATTAGTACAATGTCGCTTCTTTTCATTTTATTGCCGTATTCCGTAGACCTCATAGTAGTGCAATGTCGCTTCTCTTCATTTCATTGCCATATTCCGTAGACCGCATAGTAGTACAATGTTGCTTCTCCTTTAATTGCCGTATTCCGTTGATCGCACAGTAGTACAATGTCGCTTCTCTTCATTTCATTGCCGTATTCCGTAGACCACATAGCAGTACAATGCGGCCCTAGGTATAGCCATTTAGTCACCCATTCAACATTCCCATGTAATTATGGCATCTCAGGCATGTAAGGCTCCAGGCACTTACTCAGATATGTCTTTATATTTATGTACTTCTTCAGATCTTTGTGTATATAATTCATTATTTTTCAATCGCTATGTTTTCTTCTCGTCTGGTAAGGTCCATCTTCCATGTAAGAACCCACGAAATGTATTATTGTAGTAAACGTTAGGCGTGAGTAATACGTGAGCTATGCTGAAACAATGGTTCGCCCTTACATGGAAGAACGACCTCTGGTAGCTAGCAACTATTTTTCGCGTGTACAGAAATTTATGACCCTAGTAAACCAAAAATTTACGTGATCGATCTGAAGACGCTATGTCGCCTTTCGGTGAACCACCATGACAAGAATGCACGTTGCTATGTTTGATCGGCTTCGTAGGCATTTTATTTATGGCTAGTTTATAGTATAAAATGCGTGCAAATGGCAAGTTGGCGAGGTGTTCAATACGTAACACCGGTGATGTACCTTTTTGTGCCTTTGAAATCATTAATATTGACTGGACTTGCAAATAAAATGAAATTTGTTACCGTGGTAAAAGGGTACAAACTACTAAACTTTCGTCAAATTAAGGGGATTGGACATGCTGAAGGTGGCTGACGGTAAATACAGCTGAGTATCATCGTGTACTCAGCAGATTGTTCTTATTATAGTACCTATATTATAAGTAGTGCTACAGATACATCGATGTATGTGAGGGTATGTTCTTATTATAGTACCTATATTATAAGTAGTGCTACAGATACATCGATGTATGTGGGGTATGACTTTCATAGTCGCGTAGAAGACTCATATGGAAGACAGCTCCAGAGTTGCAAGATGTTGCATTTGACCTAATCAAATGTCGACAATACATTTACCTTTCCATATGAGTAATATTTTAATCAGAATAGGAAATTCCAAATGCCGTTAAATAGATAAATGTATATGAACTTTAAATAGATAAATGTATATGAACTGTTAAATAGGTCAATTTATATGAACCGTTAAATAGATCAATTTATATGAACCGTTAAATAGATCAATTTATATGAACCGTTAAATCGATCAATGTATATGAATCGCTACGTTTCGTATATATTCTGGGACAAAAAAGCTAAATTGACAACATAGAAATAGTCTTTAGCTGTATGTTTTCAGTCCGGCGGACATGCCTAGGTGCCCTCCAGTACCCGTTATCATCTGGTGCTGAGCTTGCTACCAATTGTGATGTTGTCGTTGAGAGGCATTGGGGGACAATTGTAGATGTACGCTCCGGTCATTGCGAAGTCCTTCGGTGAGCCCATCACCTTTGACATAGTCGAGTCGAGCACAGAGTATTTAAAGCAGTGTAGTAAATTATGAATAGGTAGACAATTTAAGCAGATTTATAGACCTCAGTCCAGTGTTTTTACGTGGTGCTGGCCCTTACATCATAAAGAATTCCGTCTTTCTGCGATATTATTCCTGTAAATTCATGGTATAGCCGATGATTATCGATCACTGCACTTCTGTCGCACTGCACTTAGACGAGACCATTGAAGTCACCGATGTTCATACAGCAATATATATTGAGAAACTGGTTTTACTGTTTTGAATGGAAAGAATATCTCTAGGTTCTTGGTGAATAAAGACAGACTCGTTGTACGTATTAAATAGCGGCAAGTTGTTAACGCGCTTGTTTTGGTCGATGTGGTGGGTCTCATTGTTGTGTTCTACGTCATCAAAATTCGAGCGTCGCTGCAGTTTTTGCCTTTTTAAAGATAACATGTATGTCATACCGCGATAAAATTCACACAGTCAGATATTGTGGCCAAGACATTCTCGACAAAGTTTAGAAAATTATAATATAGTTGGAAAATTGCTGTCTGAGCAGTTTTTAGTCCTTGGATGTGATGTACGTATGGGCAGGATCATTCAGTGAAACATCCAGAACAAGGTTGCGGCGACGGTAGTGTATTAACTTATGTGTAGATACACGCCGAAAACAGATATGTTGTGATAAAAGTCTAGGGTTGCTAGACCTCAGTCAAAATGTATGTTGTAACTTTGTGCTTATCATTCCAGCTGATGTGTCCATCTGATACAATCTTTCTCAGATTGGTGGACTTTACTAGTCCAATGTACGGAATAGCTTTAAAATTCAATTGGCACTTCCATCAGTATAGATAGAGTTTGTACTTTATTAGGATTTTGTTGGTGTTCTTGAACCCGGAACAATATTGGATTTATGATATACATGTATATAGTATTATTATATTAAAGTATAGTAAAATATAAGTAGATAGATGTATGGTGATAACAGGCTAAGTAGAACTATCCCTTCTAAGTCGTAATTTTTGTCGTAAACATTCCGTCGCCCTAGGTTTCCAATATATTGCTCAAATAACTAGACCGGAATGAAACTTGTCGCTTTGTGCTAAACAAAAATCTTGACCACGCTGTCTATAGTAATAGGGATAATCGATATTTCGTTAATT
The DNA here is from genome assembly GCA_964019135.1 of Arenicola marina. Classification (NCBI taxonomy): domain Eukaryota; kingdom Metazoa; phylum Annelida; class Polychaeta; family Arenicolidae; genus Arenicola; species Arenicola marina. Next base: position 19,609,815 of record OZ025264.1, read on the forward strand.
TGTAAGTTATTTCTGTGATGGTTTTCCATTGATATGGATCTCCAAGCATTGTTATTATTTTGAGTTGTTTGCACTAAAGGAAGAACGGTCATTAGTTTTGCGGTGCAACGTCTACACTTTTTGTCTATAAATAATTCCTGCTGTGCTGCTCCTGTGTACTGGTGCTGGGCTGTCTTTTAGTATTCGGAGATCATGTTAAATCTTATATTAATTCAATTTCCTTTCAAATTTCCATTATTTTGTTTTTTTATATAATAAAGTCTTCAACGAATGTAGATAGATTGGTGTATTAGACAATCATTTTGTGTGCGGATGAACTGAACGAAGAAATCTTAACTAAATTCATAAATAATGCATTGGTGCTTTAGGATCTTTCTGTACACAATACAAGCCGCCAGCCTGGCCTCTAACGCTGCTTTGCCGATTCATATAATACTCGAGTGTCTATCCTCCAAATTACAGAATTTTCCGTCCTGTACGCACGTGGTTAGATTAACGGCTTGTTTTGGTGGGACCCATTTGTATCTGCGAATTATAAAGCCGGGCTCAGAGACACAAAACAATCATTTTCTATAAACAAACGAGAGACTATATTGCTTCTGGCGCTGGACAAGACACATGAGCCGTATTATGAGTTGTAAATGTTTAATGGAGACCTATTTAGGAAAAGACCATATGAGACGTGACTGTACTGAACACACTGCGCATGATAATTACCAAAACCTGGATCTCCAACTTAAAAGAAACTGAAAAATTCACTTAATTCATATAAAACATAGCAATGTGAAGTCAATACATTTCGTTGCTATTTAAAGTCTCGATATACAATGTATTTTAATTGCAAATTAAAACGAAGAAATCCATCCCCTATACATGTAATAATTGTTTTATATATCTTTCGCGCGATGTCATTATTGTTGACCTGTCAATTCAGAGTATTTACTTTTCCACATTTGCTTTAAATACTAAATACAGATTTCGGTTACCTTCCCGATCTCCATGTTTACGTACTAAAACGACTACCAGTACAACAACCCGATTTGGCTTTCCATTACTTCCCCAGGTGTACAAGTAACACCCATAGTTGTTTACATTTACTCTCAAAGCAGGTACTGAATACGTTATGGTAATCCTTCTGAGTCATAACGTGTTTATAAATGGATATATATATATATAAGATCTATATATGTAATATCAAGCTGTACACTATACGCTGTACACTACACACACACATAATCTATAGATACAAAGACACGTTTTTTTACACATTGTTAATTCCTTTACACAGATGAGGAATCTACAACTGAAAGCAGACGCAATCAATCTACCATCCATGCGGTCTGGCGGACATAGAAGTCCTCGTCACGCGTACATTTCACCATCAGACGAGCGACGTCACGGTTACATCCTGGTTGGACCACGTGGTCGTTACTTTCTATATTGCACTTCATTAGTATATTCTTTTGCTTCCTACCGTTCGCCACGACGAAGCTATAAGTACTATACAAACGTATCCTTGGCAACCCTCTAGACAATACTTCCAAGGGTCCACGTGGCATTTCTTGGTGACGACATAAAAAACATTCAATCGCTTTCGCTGCTCCCCGCTTCCACGACCTCCGAGCGCAGTTTCCCACATAGATACAACATAAAATGTCCACAAAGAAGGACAGAATGAACGGCACTGTTGGTATATAGCATAACATAACAACGAAGGTCTTATTAAACGTGGCATTTGTCAATATATTTTTATGTATATTACTATCCAGCTATACATGTATGCAAACACACACGATGGATGTCTCCTGCGTTGCAAACAAGTCCTCTCATATCTCAAATCCAAGCTCTGGCATATATATATGTACATACCGCACAATATACCTTAAACATACATTCCCGGTGTTCATGGATGGAAAACCAAACAACATTCGCTGCAAGCTGGGTGAACTCCCTAACACATCCCCCCATCCACACCCCCCTCCCAAACCCCGATTCGCATCGGTTTCGTTCGTATCGCAGTAAGGCGTCAGGAGTGTTGGTGGTCATAGCGGTTAAGGTGGATTGAGGTGAGTGGTCAGGGAAGGGGAGGAAAGTTTCTGGAGGCCACCCATCAGGATAGTCGTCCAATGAACAAAGCCTTTTCAGGTCATGAAATCAACAACCCTTGAACCGATTATAAGTAACTCACCCCCGTAAGAACACTGCCGGACTACCACGTGATATGTCAATACTTAGTATGTGTGGGGGCGATTTCGGATGTATATATGGATCTAGTCCAATTGCGGAAGTTTCAGTGCTCAGATCTGGCTCATCCCTGGCTGGCGCCAAGAAGAACGTCACTACATTCAATATGGCGCCCATCCTTCTGAGAGACCAGAGCACGTGCTCTGGTTGGTCGGATTACGGTACCGGAAACGCGTCACTAACAGCGCGAACTCCGGCACGGTGGTTGGCTGCTCTGGCAAGATAGGTATCTGGAGAATCGGCTACCAACTCAATTTGGCCCATGGGCATAATTTGGCCATGGGACAAGAACTATTTTTTCCTGCGCAAAAAAAACAAAAACCTAATGTCCCCCAAATGCATATCTGAGGACTAAAGATATGTTTTAGGAATGAGGTCCTTGCCTGGCCTATTATTGCGAAACAGCTCCCGTGGAAATGACCATTACAACCCTTAACGTCACAGTAGTGGGCACAAATGGAGAAGGCCATTACTTCTAACTGAAATATATACATAATGGTAATTGAGGACGAATATGCCAATTTGCCACGAACAGCAATAAGAAGCCACGAATAATGTCAGTTGTAATTCCTCCCTTATAGTAATATATAGATCTAGATTAATCACATTAAAAAGAGTGCGTAAATATATTAATACAGTGATAATGTGACTGTATGTAAGACACATTGACTGATACACACGAATGACGCATAGTAAGTTTTAGCACCATTAAGAGTCGATTCCACACTGTTCTTGTAATACCGAGCGTCCAAATAGGAGTGCTTAATCAATGAACTACTTAACATCTGTCAATTAACTGCAGCCTGTGCTGTTATTTCCGAAGCCAATGATTGTTTTCATCTGTGGTACCTTGCAGACGTGGCCATAGCAAGCTCAACATCAATATATGATTTATCTGAACGCTCAAAAATAATTACATGGAACACAAATCAGGACTCATTACCGGTCGCTGTTTACCACCAATAAGCTCAACTTAAATTGAAAAAAACCCGAAGTAAATGATCCTATATATGGTGAAAAAAAATCAATATGACGACCATAAAAAGCCAACTGCGCTTCCAGCTAAACATAATTCAGACATAAACTTCAGCTCAACAGACAATTCCGCGGGGTACATACATACCCTGTGTATAATATAGCTTAAATAGTAGCTCTAACAGTTCGATATGGTAGTCTGATGATAAGCGAGGCTAGATGATCAAGTAGCTGGTGCATACACTGCAAGCATTACTCTCTTCCCAGACCTAGTGGGAGACGCCGCGACGCGCGTGGAAGTGTCGCCATGGCTACGGAATTGGGTCATGAGCATGCGCAATGCGCTGGATTGGAAGACAGGATCAGCGGACAGAATAGTTATTATCATTCCCATTAAACGTTGGGGACGGTTCCTCTGTTGTACGGACGCAATGCGGAATATGTAACCCACCCTACCTCCTCCTTCTCAGGTACTGAGATTATTCAGTTGTGCAATGATAAATCGCTCCCGTTTTTTTTCTAGTTTTTTTTTGTTCTTCAGATATAGAGCTGGCGTGACGGTAACAACAAACACTATATTGTTGTACCACTAAATGGGATCGACAACAGGTCATCATAGACTTAGGTTTCAGGGATAATCAAAAATAAAGAGAAGAAAAACTCTTTTTGGCCGTTACTTATGAAAATAGTGGCTCTCTCCAGTTCCGCCCAACGTTGCTTGGATAGCTCATTCTGACAGTAGTTTGACTAGAACACAATGATATGAACCTGTTGACACATCCGATTATTAAAAACACCTTGTCCAGGTGACAGACCCCCCGTGGCGGGGTATCGAGTTTCAAATAAATATTCTCTCGGGGCGGCATGTGACGTCATACCTCACATGGCGGCACGTGACGTCATACCTCAGATAGCGTTACGTGACGTCATGACTCATATGGCGGCCCGTGACGTCATACCTCTCCGGGCGGCACGTGACGTCATACCTCTCTGGGTGGCACGTGACGTCATACCTCACATGGCGGCCACCAACAAGGTGATTGTTCGGCGTCCATGTGTGAATATATTTCTACCAGAAGATGACGCCGCCACTGAGATGTGGTTAACTTACAGCCACCTGTAGGGAGCCACACGGGAGCCACACGGGCGCGTCTCCGGCAGAATGGCACCACGTGGCGCCCGAACGAAGGTCACGTAATGTCCACCTGAAGGTCACGTAGTGTTTGTGTGAAGGTCACGTAGTATTCGTGTGAAGGTCACATAGTGTTCGCGTGAAGGTCACACGGTATCCCGCTTAAGGTCACGTCCTATCCCACTGGAGGTCACGTAGTGTCCACCTAAAGGTCACGTAGTGTTCGTGTGAAGATCACGTATTGTCCGCCTGAAGGTCACACGGCGCGTCCGATGTGAAATCACTTGGCGCGTCCGCCCTTGGAGCACGTGGAGTTCGCCCCAAGGTCACTCGACGTCCGCCTCAGGCCCCAGGGCCACCCCCGCCCACACGGCCCTATATGAGTCGCTCCTCGGGCGGCGGCTTGAGAACGTTGCCCATCTCGACCCTGGAGCCGACCATCTCCTGTCGACTGGGGCTGTAGGTGCCGCGGGTGGCCCGCTTGTCCTTGTAGATTACCACCAGCACGATGATGACTGCCAACAGGGAGACGACAGCCAGTTAGTGTCAAACATACAAACATCACTCTTACGGATAAAAATAAGATTGTTGATATAAATTAAAAATGGTGCCGTCCCTTCTCAGCTTTAAAAGCGTGTAACCGATGGAATACAACAGGAGTTATCACTGGTGTAAATGCAAAGACACAATGGAATAGAAAGGCGCCCTGCTTCAACGATAACGGGCTGGATGAACATTAACGCATAACATGCGTATTAATATGAGTCACACTAAATAAATAAATGTTCTTATGGTAGTCAAGATCTTTCGTTTTCATGCTTATCCCGTAAAATGCTTAATCGTATAAATCATAACATGCAAGTAAAGGATGGAAATTATGTAACATTGTGTACAGTCATGCAAAGTGGGTTAGTTACCGTGAGTGTTAATAAGATAGGAGCCACGCCTGTCGGGCAACTCTTTGCGAAAGGACATGCAAGGTTCAAACCCGCCTAAAAAGTACACATTTGCAGAGGTGGGTTTCGAACCCAGCACCCGGACCTTGCACCAAAGCTCACAGCTACTCTCCCGGCTCCGAATTAATGCACTAATGGACGCACTAACTCAGTCCATTATCGTGCAGATTATCCACAACCTGAGTTCGGCCCCCCGACAGGGTGTACAGCTCGAGCGTATGCCTTCCGTGGTGGTGAACGTACATACCTATGATGAGCGCGGCCGCCACCAGCCCGACCACCAGGCCTATGACCAGCGCCAGGTTAACACCCTCATCGCTCTGTTAGTGGAACGAAACGGGGAACGGGTGAAACAACAGGCAGGCGGGCGGTTAATAGGAAACAACGTGCGGGGAGAACGACAACAAAATGGAGGGGTGTTCTAGAACACGGATCAGCAGGCACGTAGCTCCCCGTTTACTCCAGCTCTGAAAGGAAGCCAGTCAGTTTTGTTAGTGAAAACTGGAGGGGAAAACACCATCGGTCGGTTTGTCAACGTGATTGGTCATGTCATTTCAAGGTAGAATTTTTCTCAATGTCGTGAAGTGAAGTCGGTTTTTACAGGTCATCTACATGAGATCGGTTTTCCAGTCGCACAAAAGTCGGTTTCCGAAGGTCACTAGTGAGGTCGGTTTCCGAAGGTCATCAGTGATGTCGTTTTCCGAAGGTCATCGGTGAGGTCGGTTTCCGAAGGTCATCAGTGTGGTCGTTCTTCGAAGGTCATCAGTCAGTTTTAAAGGTCATCAAAAATAATTAGTTCGGTCATTTTTGGAGGTCGCTGTGGTAGGTCCTCATGAGTGAAACAGGTTTTTAGAGGTCACGAGCGAGGTTTGTTTCCAAAGGTCATCATCCTAAAGCCATCACTGAGGTTCGTCATTCGTTTCTGAAGGTCATCGGTGAGATGAGTGTCCGAAGGACACCAATGAAATCGGTTTCTCAAAGTCATTTCTTTTTTAAATCTTCCGTCAGGCTGCTTTCTAAAGCTCATGCCTCCTATGGAGCTAATCAAATCCATCAGGTCAGTTTATCGCCGTCACGGGTCAAGTCGGGATGTTAGTAAAACACGGCAATAGTATTTATAGAGCAAGTGGGTGCACATTCCGGGGGGTCAGGCAGGCAGGCCCATGCAGAGTAAAGGCGTCCACACAAACCTATGATAACGATGAGCACAACGCCTGCAATCACAACGCCGATTATAATATCCAAATTGCTGTCCGGTTCCACGGGTCGCTTGAACGGCTCCTAAAAGACAAACAGTCAGGGGGATATGACTAACGGCGTACGTCGGGTAGAAAACAAAGAAATGAAATGTCCGTGTCTTGTTAGTCAGTTTTGTACACGTGACTGAAGGCTAAATCGGGTCATCGCAACTAAACTGTGGTGGCCACTTAAAAATATAAATGTCAGGTCAATACAGGAGCTAATGTTGTGACCACGGTTCTGTATCTTCGGCATAGGTTTTTATGAGAATCTCGGAAATGATATAACGCCTACGGCAACTACGGAAAAACGAGGACGACACTCAATGTCGCACTAAAACAGAGTACAAATCAAATAGAATATCTCGAAGTAAATCATTCAGAAATCATTTATCAAAACTTGTCTAGAAACGTAGTATACGTTCTTGTTTATTTAAATTATCAATCATTGTGACGAGAGACGACTTCATAGGAAGTTATTACATACACATGTATCAAACCTAAATGTTAATGTCCCTTTTGTGTATATATGACACTGTTTTTATATTCTATTCCTACCACATAAATGGGGCACACAATATTACCCTGTTCGATGGCATCCCTTTCAAGGGAACCTCAGTAAAGAAATGATGTTTAAATAAATAAATAAAAAACACAACATTACAGGAATATCAAAAAGAGATTTCTTTGTAACTTAGGTAAGCATCGATAAAATATTGAAAATATTGAAAATATTTTATATTTTAAATATTAGTTACAAAGAGAGAAAAAAAGTAACGGACGCCTTACCGTGAATTCGCACTGAGGGCCGTACCAGGGGTCCACGCATGCGCATACCACGGATACATTCTTCCACTCGTCGCTGACGAGAGCCGTGCAATTGGCGTCATTCAAGCAATAGGTGGCGTTGCACGGATCCAGCGAGTGGCAAGTGTTGCCAAGGAAACCGGGGAGGCACGTGCAGATGAAGGACCCCGGCGTGTTCTCGCAAGTCCCGTCGTTCTGGCAGATGTCGAAGGCTAGACACTCGTCGATGTCCGACTCACACAAGGTCCCGTTGTAGCCTGGCAAACACACACAACATGCCGTGACTTGTGAGAAATACAATGAAAGAAATCTGATGTTTTAGACCGCTTAAGAACACACAAGGGCTACTTCCAGGGACGATGAACGGTTGAAATATGTCCCAGATTATGTGTCTGGGCACGGATTTGAGAGCTATTGATCTAAAGCGCTATCCACTATACAAGGGAGGCCCCGATGTTAATACAATACAAACTTTGTACACTCACTGCTGCCCATGTATGGACAAAATACCTGTATACCCAGGCCCGGATTCGAAAACAGGACCCACAGATCTGCGGTCTAGTGCGCTAACCATTACACTAGGGGGATTCGAACCCAGGACTTATTGATCTGCGGTCTGGAGCGCTAACCACTACCGACCTACACCAGGGAGGCCGCGTGGATAAGGTACCACCACCTCTGTACACTCACCGGTTCCCATGCAGTCGCAGACGTAGCCATTGATGAGGTCCTTACACTGGGCGCCATTTAAGCAGGGATTGGATAAGCACTCGTCTATGTCCGCCGTGCAGTTCTGGCCGTCCCACCCCGCGACGCACGAACACTCGTAGTCCCCCTCCAGGTTGGTGCAGTTGGCCTCGTTCTGACACGGACTGTATACGGTACACTCGTCGATGTCTGTCGAGCAGTTCTTGCCTTCCCAGCCTGAGGCAACGAGGAGAAATCATACTCAATATCAAAGTGAAATGGTGGTGTATTTGTGGGGATTTTTTCTTGTTTTTTGTTTGTTTCTTTTGTTGGGTTGGGGGGGGGAGGGGGTTATGCGATTATGTCTGCATATGAATGTTAACTTGGGTCAAGAAACCTCCCAGGACACAAAGAAATGGGGGGTTAGATAAAACATGCTCTCCAAATGCCGGTACCCTCGAACCTAAGTGTTTATCTGTAGCTCGCCCTGCTTACCAACTGAGCTGGAGAGGCACCCCCACCCTGTGAGGTGAACAAGTCATAGTATATCATGTCTCTACGCACTCTAAGCCCTGAATGTAAGAATACGGTAACTGCACATAATTATACATGCAATGTATACAGACTGTCAATCAATCACTGACGTCACGGTTGCTTTTATCCAATCATGTGGTAAAAAAAAGTGTTCCCCATTCGTTATGTCTGACAAACAAGTCTGACAAACAAAGCAGCATGTCACTTTGTTGTCAGTTTCAGAGATGAGTACTTCTCATGTGTTCCTACACTCAACTATGATTGTCGATTTCCTACTCACGATAAACGAAAAAGAACTCAAGTGTGGGCGGGGCTTAGCTCGGGGTGTGGAACGGTGCATTGTGATAGATACTAGGCGAATAGAAACACGTGAGTTATATGTGAGCTATAATTGGTGATGACTGACCTGAGAGGCACTGGCAGGTGTACTGGTCCCCTTGCTGAGAGCAGTCGCCGTTCAGACAGGGTTCGGCCACACACGGCCCTAGGAACTCACACTGCTCGCCTGCAAACAACAGAAGACGCTCACATTCAATGGTGACAGTGGGGGTATCAGCAACAACAGTGATGTATTAGATAAGGAATGAGTTGTAGGTCATTATTGGGATCGAAGAACTTCGAGGCGTAGCCGAGAAGTTGTGAGATCCCAATAATGACCTACAACTCATTCCTTATATGGCTTAATGCATACTTCTATTGTTTCCTCCGAGGAGGCGGCGATGGCATGGAGTGTGTGAGCCAGGGGTCATTATTGTGACGGAACTATAATGACCCGCTCTGGTACAATAATGACCTCCTGCTCACGGTCCGCAGGTCCTTACCGGCAAAGCACGACTCCGAGGAAACAATAGAAGTATGCATTAATATGTCATGAAGATGACAATACACGTGCAGATCATCATACAAAATTGCTTCACGTTTATCTCTTTTTCTCTTATAGAAACATTACTGGCCACATTTTTAGTGCTAATTATGCAACAATTGTAAGCCAGATGATATCAATCGTCATGGCAACAGTAAAAAACAGTCGATGCCCGAATCCTGATGACGTAGTACGCAACTAAATGACATCGAGTCTGGCCAAAAAACGACTTTAACGAGATTCAATGCTAACGTAATAATATATATCATAATGTATATATATATTAACTAAATAAGATGTCTGTTTTAGTTACTTCAGAATAGATTTCTATTTCCACAACAAAGACCTAAGTCCATCGATTCCATTTAAAAAAATGTAACCTGATTCTTAAGACCAAATAATTACTATATGAGAATCTTTAAGACCCTGTTCCTTATATAAAGTCTCATGCTTTTGATACAGTCTATACATTTAAAAAAAGGTTTACAGCAAGGTCTCTCGTCACTCTTAATAAACAACTTCAATTGTATGTTAGACCATTCTTCTTGTTCATATATGTTTTCTTTGAGTCAATAACAAAATGAAAAATACTTTTTAAAAACCCATTAATAACTTAATAACTTAATTACTTAATCCTTCTATTACCTTCCACGAACTCCGGACACTGACAGCTCCACGTGCTGTCGGCGATAGAGCAGTTACCGTCGTTGAGGCACTGGTCGTGGCTACAGTTAGCCGTCTGACAGTGGATGCCCTCGTAACCCAGGCCGCAGTCACACAGGTAACTGCCGGCCACGTTGCTGCAGTTGGCGCCGTGCTCACAGGGGGCGTAAACCTCACACTCGTCGATGTCCAGGTCGCACAGAAAGCCTGAATGAACACCAATGTAGATATTGACTGTCTACTGTAGGTACAGATACACCAATACAGATATTGACTGTCTACTGTAGGTACAGATACACCAATACAGATATTGACTGTCTACTGTAGGTACAGATACACCAATACAGATATTGACTGTCTACTGTAGGGTAATACCAATACAGCTACACCAATACAGATATTGACTGTCTACTGTAGGGTAATACCAATACAGCTACACCAATACAGATATTGATTGTCTACTGCAGGGTAATACCAATACAGCTACACCAATACAGATATTGATTGTCTACTGTAATACCAATACAGCTACACCAATACAGATATTGACTGTCTACTGCAGGGTGATACCAATACAGCTACACCAATACAGATATTGACAGTCTACTGTAGGGTAATACCAATACAGCTACACCAATACAGATATTGACTGTCTACTGTAATACCAATACAGCTACACCAATACAGATATTGACAGTCTACTGTAGGGTAATACCAATACAGCTACACCAATACAGATATTGACTGTCTACTGTAGGGTAATACTGCCCGACTGAGGTTACATAAAGCCCTGTATTTACAGAAATCATGTCTAAACCATAACGTCACAAGTAAAACAGCGTCAGCCAAACATGAAACCATTATAAAAATGATACAAAACCCACTTTACTTCACGCACAAGGCTAATAATATAAAGCACGCGAAGGCTCGCAATGATATTTAAATTTCTCTGATGCTTTCTTCTGACACACTTTGGGATTTAAATATAAAATAGGTGTTCGCTACCGTATTTACGCATGGCTTACATAGCATGAAATTACCAGGACGTAAACGTAAAACCATCGGACCGAAAATACTCAATTCCACGCCTTCTACGATATAAGTTCAATATTGAATAACAATGGAATAAAAACCCCTTAACAACGACTTGCTTTTCCTCAATTATCGACCGCGCGAGGACAGTTTCGGTCACGTGGTACGGACGTCACTTCCTACCTTCGAAGCCTGTGTCTGTACAGTTACAAGAGAAGTTGCCAGCGGTGTTGACGCATGTGCCGTGGACACAAGGGCCGGTGGTCGTTCCGTTGCATTCATCAATGTCTATGTCACAGTCAGGGCCTTCCCAACCTTGAAAACATTTAACAATTAGTATTAAAGTTATATTTGTTATTAGTATTATTATTATTTTTCATTTATAATTCATTTATATTTATATATATCACACGACAATATACACACTAAGGCAGGTATTAGGTAAACAGGTAGTGACTAAAAGAGATATATGTGATATCAAACTCCACTTGCTTTATTTTCTTTATGTAATTCGAGTCACTTTGGTCATTTATTTAAATAATTGACATCACCTGATCAAGGTCAATAACATATAGAAGAAATAATGGGCAAACAGCATATAAGTCGGTAAGATGTTAGATCAATACATCATAGAGATAAATAGTACATGTTGACATCGACATATTACATGACGGTATATAAAACGCTAGCAGAAGCACAGACAAGTTTAAACATGGCAAATGCTGCTATATTAACAAGATTAGTATTCTATATCAGGCGGAAGAAACAGAACCAGACCGAAGCATTATCGTTCTATCATGAAAGACGAAAGTTTCAACCACATTTTGCTTGGTGTCTGTGCATTTGTTTGTATATGTATGAATACACTTTTTCTTCAATAATTACAAATCCCACGTAAGTATCTTATAGTCTCAATCAATTGCCCGCAAAAAACTGTGCAAAAACTAAGTCATCAGATATATATTGTCAGGGACAAACACGTCTCTGTGAGTGTACAGTGGGTGTGGCGGGTAGTGTGAGTGGTTTGTTTGGTTGGTTATTCAGGACGCTTTAACCACTTTTGATCATATCGCGTCAATGGGAGAAGGCAAGGAGAGTGAAGCCTTGTCCCCGGGGGTAGGGTGGTGTGAGTGTACGGAGGTGTGTGGTGGGTGTGGCGGGTGGTGGGTGTGGCGGGTGGTGTGAGTGTACGGAGGATGTGGTGGGTGTGGCGGGTGGTGTGAGTGTACGGAGGATGTGGTGGGTGTGGTGGGTGTGGCGGGTGGTGAGAGTGTATGGAGGTTGTGGTGGGTGTGGCGGGTGGTGGGTGTGGCGGGTGGTGTGAGTGTACGGAGGATGTGGTGGGTGTGGCGGGTGGTGAGAGTGTATGGAGGTTGTGGTGGGTGTGGCGGGTGGTGGGTGTGGCGGGTGGTGTGAGTGTACGGAGGATGTGGTGGGTGTGGCGGGTGGTGAGAGTGTATGGAGGTTGTGGTGGGTGTGGCGGGTGGTGTGAGTGTACGGAGGTTGTGGTGGGTGTGGCGGGTGGTGTGAGTGTACGGAGTTTGTGGTGGGTGTGGCGGGTGGTGAGAGTGTACGGAGGTTGTGGTGGGTGTGGCGGGTGGTGAGAGTGTACGGAGGGTGTGGTGGGTGTGGCGGGTGGTGTGAGTGTACGGAGGGCGTGGTGGGTGTGGCGGGTGGTGTGAGTGTACGGAGGTTGTGGTGGGTGTGGCGGGTGGTGTGAGTGTACGGAGGGTGTGGTGGGTGTGGTAGGTGGTGTGAGTGTACGGCGGGTGTGGTGGGTGTGGCAGGTGGTGTGAGTGTACGGCGGGTGTGGTGGGTGTGGCGGGTGGTGTGAGTGTACGGAGGGTGTGGTGGGTGTGGCGGGTGGTGTGAGTGTACGGAGGGTGTGGTTGCTGTGGCGGGTGGTGTGAGTGTACGGAGGGTGTGGTGAGTGTACGGAGGATGTGGTGGGTGTGGCGGGTGGTGTGAGTGTACGGAGGATGTGGTGGGTGTGGCGGGTGGTGAGAGTGTATGGAGGTTGTGGTGGGTGTGGCGGGTGGTGTGAGTGTACGGAGGGTGTGGTGGGTGTGGCGGGTGGTGGGTGTGGCGGGTGGTGTGAGTGTACGGAGGGTGTGGTGGGTGTGGCGGGTGGTGTGAGTGTACGGAGGGTGTGGTGGGTGTGGCGGGTGGTGTGAGTGTACGGAGGTTGTGGTGGGTGTGGCGGGTGGTGTGCGTGTACGGAGGGTGTGGTGGGGGTGGTGTGAGTGTACGGAGGGTGTGGTGGGTGTGGCAGGTGGTGTGAGTGTACGGAGGGTGTGGTGGGTGTGGCGGGTGGTGTGAGTGTACGGAGGCTGTGGTGGGTGTGGCGGGTGGTGTGTGTGTACGGAGGGTGTGGTGGGTGTGGCGGGTGATGTGAGTGTACGGAGGGTGTGGTGGGTGTGGCGGGTGGTGTGAGTGTACGGAGGGTGTGGTTGGTGTTGCGGGTGGTGTGAGTGTACGGAGGGTGTGGTGGGTGTGGCGGGTGGTGGGTGTGGCGGGTGGTGTGAGTGTACGGAGGGTGTGGTGGGTGTGGCGGGTGGTGTGAGTGTACGGAGGGTGCGGTGGGTATGGCGGAACACAAACCAGGGACACAGCTACAGTCGTAGCCAGCGATGAAATCCGTGCAGATGGCGTTATTCTGGCACGGGTTGGACGCGCACTCATCAATGTTAGTCTCGCAGTCGACACCGGTAAAGCCTGCCATTGGTGGAAAATACGACACGCAATAATAACATGGCGGGGGGGGGGGGGTGCAACAATAAGTCTGACGTAGATTATGCTGGGGGCAGACAAAATAATACGTACGTTGTACAATGCATGATGTATATTCAACTATTGTTCATTCTATTAGTATTTATTACGCGGAAAGGTTAAAGCTATGCATACAGATATTTCCCACCAATTACAATATTCTGCATATTATGCTGCCATGAAACATTATGATTTACAGAGCTGTGCTTTCTTAAGCTAACATTATCATGCTGTTGGATCTCTGCGATCTCATACTGATTACCCCGATATCAACTACAGAAAATCATCAAGAGCACATGACAAGGAACGTACGCACAGTTCAGCAGCATGCTTTTTACTCACAAATATAATACAATATACGTAACACTTCTTAGATTTATCTTGCCATGAAAAAAGGATATCTTGGCTCAAAAAAGTGGCGCTTCAGACCCCCTAGACCCCCCCCCCACCTCCCCCCCCGGCGGTCCGTACCTAGCACACAGGAGCATACGTAGTCGTAGATGGTGCGGTTGGAGAAGCACGTGGCGTTGTTGAGGCAGGGGTCCCCCTCACAGTAGTCGATCTCGCTCTCACAGTAGCGACCCGTGTAGCCACGCTCACACGTGCAGTTAAACGTCTCCTGCAAACCAACAGGAAACAAGTGAAATGAAAGGTTAATGGGGACGTCTCCTGTAAAGAAGGAACATGAAATGACCTATAAAGAAGGGACATGAAAAAACCTAAAAAGAAGGGACATGAAATGACCTATAAAGAAGGGACATGAAATAACCTATAAAGAAGGGACATGAAATAACCTATAAAGAAGGGACATGAAATGACCTATAAAGAAGGGACATGAAATAACCTATAAAGAAGGGACATGAAATGACCTATAAAAAAGGGACATGAAATAACCTATAAAGAAGGGACATGAAATAACCTATAAAGAAGGGACATGAAATGACCTATAAAGAAGGGACATGAAATGACCTATAAAGAAGGGACATGAAATAACCTATAAAGAAGGGACATGAAATAACCTGTAAAGGGACATGAAATAACCTATAAAGAAGGGACATGAAATGACCTATAAAGAAGGGACATGAAATGACCTATAAAGAAGGGACATGAAATAACCTATAAAGAAGGGACATGAAATGACCTATAAAGAAGGGACATGAAATGACCTATAAAGAAGGGACACGGAATAACCTATAAAGAAGGGACATGAAATGACCTACAAAGAAGGGACATGAAATGACCTACAAAGAAGGGACATGAAATGACCTATAAAGAAGGGACATGAAATGACCTATAAAGAAGGGACATGAAATAACCTATAAAAAAGGGACATGAAATAACCTATAAAGGGACATGAAATAACCTATAAAGAAGGGACATGAAATGACCTATAAAGAAGGGACATGAAATAACCTATAAAGAAGGGACATGAAATGACCTACAAAGAAGGGACATGAAATGACCTACAAAGAAGGGACATGAAATGACCTATAAAGAAGGGACATGAAATGACCTATAAAGAAGGGACATGAAATAACCTATAAAAAAGGGACATGAAATAACCTATAAAGGGACATGAAATAACCTATAAAGAAGGGACATGAAATGACCTATAAAGAAGGGACATGAAATGACCTATAAAGAAGGGACATGGAATAACCTATAAAGAAGGGACATGAAATAACCTATAAAAAAGGGACATGAAATAACCTATAAAGGGACATGAAATAACCTATAAAGAAGGGACATGAAATGACCTATAAAGAAGGGACATGAAATAACCTATAAAGAAGGGACATGAAATGACCTATAAAGAAGGGACATGAAATGACCTATAAAGAAGGGACATGAAATGACCTATAAAGAAGGGACATGAAATAACCTATAAAAAAGGGACATGAAATAACCTATAAAGGGACATGAAATAACCTATAAAGAAGGGACATGAAATGACCTATAAAGAAGGGACATGAAATGACCTATAAAGAAGGGACATGGAATAACCTATAAAGAAGGGACATGAAATAACCTATAAAAAAGGGACATGAAATAACCTATAAAGGGACATGAAATAACCTATAAAGAAGGGACATGAAATGACCTATAAAGAAGGGACATGAAATAACCTATAAAGAAGGGACATGAAATAACCTATAAAGAAGGGACATGAAATGACCTATAAAGAAGGGACATGAAATGACCTATAAAGAAGGGACATGGAATAACCTATAAAGAAGGGACATGAAATAACCTATAAAAAAGGGACATGAAATAACCTATAAAGGGACATGAAATAACCTATAAAGAAGGGACATGAAATGACCTATAAAGAAGGGACATGAAATGACCTATAAAGAAGGGACATGAAATGACCTATAAAGAAGGGACATGAAATGACCTATAAAGAAGGGACATGGAATAACCTATAAAGAAGGGACATGAAATAACCTATAAAAAAGGGACATGAAATAACCTATAAAGGGACATGAAATAACCTATAAAGAAGGGACATGAAATGACCTATAAAAAAGGGACATGAAATAACCTATAAAGGGACATGAAATAACCTATAAAGAAGGGACATGAAATGACCTATAAAGAAGGGACATGGAATAACCTATAAAGAAGGGACATGAAATGACCTACAAAGAAGGGACATGAAATGACCTACAAAGAAGGGACATGAAATGACCTATAAAGAAGGGACATGAAATAACCTATAAAGAAGGGACATGAAATAACCTATAAAAAAGGGACATGAAATAACCTATAAAGGGACATGAAATAACCTATAAAGAAGGGACATGAAATGACCTATAAAGAAGGGACATGAAATAACCTATAAAGAAGGGACATGAAATGACCTATAAAGAAGGGACATGAAATGACCTATAAAGAAGGGACATGGAATAACCTATAAAGAAGGGACATGAAATGACCTACAAAGAAGGGACATGAAATGACCTATAAAGAAGGGACATGAAATAACCTATAAAGAAGGGACATGAAATGACCTATAAAGAAGGGACATGAAATGACCTATAAAGAAGGGACATGGAATAACCTATAAAGAAGGGACATGAAATGACCTATAAAGAAGGGACATGAAATGACCTATAAAGAAGGGACATGAAATGACCTATAAAGAAGGGACATGAAATGACCTATAAAGAAGGGACATGGAATAACCTATAAAGAAGGGACATGAAATGACCTACAAAGAAGGGACATGAAATGACCTATAAAGAAGGGACATGAAATAACCTATAAAGAAGGGACATGAAATGACCTATAAAGAAGGGACATGAAATGACCTATAAAGAAGGGACATGGAATAACCTATAAAGAAGGGACATGAAATGACCTACAAAGAAGGGACATGAAATGACCTATAAAGAAGGGACATGAAATGACCTATAAAGAAGGGATGAAATGACGTACTGACGTGCAAAGAAGGGACATGAAATTAATTCTATTTTTTTAGGTAGCTCTAATGCACATGAAGGTTACAATGGAGGAAGAAACCAACCCCGCGGGACAACGAAATGGGGTTGGATGAAAGGGTGGTGTTTTTGGCCGCTTTTGTGGACACATGGATTAAACAGGGCCAAGGAACCTGAAGGGACGATGACGGAAGAAACATGCCCCAGATTAGTTGCCCGGGCCCGGATTCGAACCCAGGACTTGTTGATGTGCGGTCTAGTCCGGGAACCACTACACCAGGGAGGCCCCCAGGGCTGGATGAAACGTGCCCTAGACGCAAGTTACAGAACAATCATCATAACTGCCATTATATCTAATGATAACTTACGTAAATGTGAAAAGATATGCAACTTATACGTCTTGAAACCTATGAGAATTTGAAATAATATTTATATATTTCAAAGCAATTTAGCCAGCAAACATCCTCCGAAAACCAAACAGGGTTGGACGAGAAATGCCCCAGGCGCCTCATAAATTCTGTAAATTCCAAGTTTATGTGGCTGAAGGTCGTTTTAAGGGTGTACTTACGACGCCGGGGTATATGGTCTCAACCATAGTACACGTCCCGTTGTTCAGGCACAAGTCCAGGTTGTAGTCACAATTCTCATTCATCTGAAAATAAAATACGAAAATAGACTGATTAAATAAAATCCGAAATATATTAATCTCGTAACCAGGTTAGCATTCAAGTCTACGTACGCAACGTAAGGATCACGTACTAGATACTCACTTGTGTGCTCATTAGAACGGCAGTTTAGAGAAAACTTGGTTAAAATTAGCGAAAGGGAACAATAGCGGTAATCGACAACAGGTGGTTGTATATTTCATGAGGATTGTAATGAGCTGTTGTTTTTTTCCTAAGTACGGGTGTTGGTAAGGTGGATTGTCAGACATGCGCATTTTTTCTTCACACCTCATCTTATCACACTACAACGGAACGTTAAAGGCTTTAAGTTTAGATGATAGACAACATAGTCCAAATACCAAGTTTATTTCCGACCAATAAAGTTAATAGCGATAAACTTAAAGTACCGTTATATTGATTATATTTACACTTAGTTCGGGTAATGTCTTATTTGAATGTTTCGTGTTTATTTATCATTACAAGTATATATTTCGAATCAATTAGAAGATTGGTTGGTTGGCTATTCAGGACGCTTTTGGTCATATCGCGTCAATGGGAGAAAGAAGGGAGAGTGGAGCCATGTCCCCACGGTAACCCCCTACTCTTTGCAACGAAGGACACTGGATCTTTATCCTGCGACAACACAATTTAAAGCGGGAGCAAAAGATATATATATTCCACTGTTACCCGTTACCCTCTACAGATAAACGAATTTTCGAGAACAAATTTATTACGGCTATTAATATAGTTGTTTCTTGTCAAAATCATGTCGGGATCTAAACTGTTAACCCTTTAAGGCGTAACCAGCGTATTAGTGATATATTCTTATCAATAAACGTCATTGACTGGAGCCTGCTTGGTATCCCTAAAACGGTGCAATAAACTGGTAAACCACCCACAAACATGTGACATATTGCGCATTGCTTTGACCGTATGGTCAGATGTCCAGCAAAAGAAACTTTTTTTGCGAGACTTACCATTACATTTTTAAGCAAATTTTACGGTTCCGGTACATGTGAATGCTGATCATTAATTACCGCATAGTAAGCCGATTATTTAATTTAATAAATATCTGTTCACATAGCTTCAAAGCTGCTCATGCAGCAATTTTTTTTTACTTAAATTATGGTTTTCGAAATATTTTGGAAACACATTTGGAACACATTGTCTGACTGCATAAATGTAACCTTCATGAGAAATAAATCTGTCATCGCAGGATGAAAGGTATAAAACTGCAGCAATGTGCCTATTTCCATGACGAAGTACACAAGAAAGCCACACTTTTTCACATGGGATGCACTAATTTTGCACACAAAAAAAGAGGGTTAACAACATATCTGGGTTTTTATTGCATACAATAGGTGTACTTCTATGCTAAGAATATAAATACATCATTTCCAATCAAAATAGTTTTTACATTTTTCAAGATAAAATATTGCTGGATGAGTAACTTTAACTGTACTCGTACAACAGGTAAAAATTCGCACCGTTATGTACTCGTCAAACATCCAGTAGACGTTTCTCCCCGAGCTGTTGGCCTGTGCCTGCCCCGACCGCCACAGTAACATGGCGACAGCCAGCAGCAGCCACGAGGTCCCAGCCATGCCACGTGGCAGCAGGGAACCAGCTGGCTATATATGAGGCGGGCACGGGGTGGGGTATAGGGTGGTGCCCCACCCACTGTTATAGTATCGTTCAGGTACAAGAGGAAGGCACGACGCCGTGTACTGATATCCAATACTGATGTGGTCAGTGTAGACTCATCTATTGATATCCAATACTGATGTGGCCAGTGTAGACTTATCTACTGATATCCAATACTGATGTGGCCAGTGTAGACTCATTTACTGATATCCAATACTGATGTGGCCAGTGTAGACTCATTTACTGATATCCAATACTGATGTGGCCAGTGTAGACTCATTTACTGATATTCAATACTGATGTCGCCAGTGTAGACTCATTTACTGATATCCAACACTGATGTGGCCAGTGTAGACTCATTTACTGATATCCAATACTGACGTTCTCAATACAGATTCATGCATCTACAGATGTTAAATTTTCAGGTGGCTAGTTCAGACGCATCATCTACTGATATCCAGGTCGGATGTCGCTAATGCAACTGACGTTGAGATCTGATATGGCCAGGGCGAAGCCAAGCGTACGGATATCCAATTCTAATACGACCAGTACAAACCAATCTACGGATATCCAATTCTGATACGGCCAGGAAGGACCAATCTACCGATATCCAGTTCTCATGTGGCCAGCACAAACTCATCTAATGATACCCAATGTTGATTTAGATTGGTCAGTTCCAACGCATCTGCTGGTAACCAATTCTCATCTGACCAGGGCATACTCATTCACTGGTGTCCATCTCTAATCTTGCTAGTGCAGATTCCACAACGGATATCCATTGGTCTGTTCAGAGCACCCTACTTATATCCCGTTCATATGTGTCTCAGTATGGACAGGGCTTCATCCCATACACCATACATGTAGCATCTGACATGGCCAGGGTACACACTGTCTTCTTAACATCAGCTCCGATAACCCAAGAATATCCTTCCATCAGGGGGGGTGAAACCCCCATATTTATATATCCTATTGGTTAAGGCAGAGAAACCGCCCAAATGACCAACAGTCCGTTCAGCATATGTCCTGGGTCTTAGCTCAGGTATAGCTCTCGTATTAAACCGGTTCGCCTTTATATTCCAATACGCTATATTACTATATTCTACATTACTCAGTTGCCTAGAACTACCAATACCAAGAATGGTGTTAGCACGGCGCACCCAATACCGCCCTCTTTTTACTCAATATTTCAGATATTCCTGACGCTGATATTCGATCTCAGCTGGGTCGCACTGCCACTGAGGAAAGGTGCGCCAATCAACTGACAAGTTTGCTCGCCGGGTGGAGGTTACCATAGCGACTGTTGTTAAGTCTACCCTGCAGCCACCCCCCGCTGCGGATGTGACACGTGGTCTACGGCTGGCGACCTGGGCTGGACCCTAATTAGAACCCCCGCCCCCTCCTCCCCCTGCCGCCCTCATCAGCGTAACGACTGCCGACCAGCCGGCTGCCAGCTGACACAATCACCCACACGTCACAAAGGTCGCCATAGCAACCCAACTTACAAAAAAAACACGAAGATGCAGGGAGAAATTGGGTCATCATACGTGGCGTCACCAAAATTATCACTAAACACAGGAGAATAA
The DNA here is from genome assembly GCA_964019135.1 of Arenicola marina. NCBI lineage: Eukaryota > Metazoa > Annelida > Polychaeta > Arenicolidae > Arenicola > Arenicola marina. The sequence continues at coordinate 19,631,049 of OZ025264.1, forward strand.
ATCTTTGCATAATTGTTATGGATGTGATGGACAAACGGATCTTAAACTGCTCCCGATATTAAAATATATACGTGATTCTCTTTACATTGCAACTCAATTTCCGGAAGGGCTGTCGTTTTTATCTAGACCCCCACCCCCCACCCCCTCCCCGTCTCCACCTTCCTATCCTATTTGACACGCGCTGGCGCCGGGTCAGTTTCACCCAGCGCCCCGGGGGACAACACCTCCAATTAATTGCCATAGCCACTAACATGTCGGCGGTGTCTGGCGAGTGTTTGTGTACAAATCATTGACCACGAGTCGTCCGTCCACAGCGGTCTCAAGCGCTGCCCATGCCTCTTGTTACTAAACTACGGGGTTATGTATACATGTATAGATGTATATTAATCACTGTTCACTTCACTATGTAGCCTAACGGCACGTGGATCGATGGTTCGAGCCCCGCTGTGGTCGTGTCTGTGTGGTCGCAGGATAAAGACCCCAGGTCTTTCTTCGCAAAGAGTTGGGGGTTACCCCCGGGGACATGGCTCCACTCTCCCTTCCTTCTCCCATTGACGCGATATGACCAAAAGTGGTTAAAGCGCCCTGAATATACAACCAACCAATCACTTCACTATGTATACAACTGGTCATAATACGTAGAATGGATCCAATCAACACACAGTTATTAATAGTGACTTTTACTCTAAAACCGAAGTGTGTGTGCAGTACAATAAAGTGTTGGTACAACGTTATTGTTTGGTTTTGAAGCTAACTTTGTCTGGGGGACATAAAGAAATAGCACATTAAGAAATGTGCTTCAATAACAGGATACCATCTTTATGCTATGAAATCAGTAAAGACGCACAGCAAACTGAGGTCCGGCCTGTTTATTCTGGGAGCATTGCCATGAGCGCTATTTGGAAATGACTCTACGACGTAACAATATAGACATGCGGGCTTTAACGTTGCACATACAGGCATCTGTTGTTGAGGGGGTGTACAGGTACTCATGGTTGAGTGCTTTCTGTTCAAGATAACGACAAGGGATATTCAGAAGCTCAGCGTGATGGCGGGAGGGTTTGTGCTTCTTCATGACGTCATTTACCCCCAAGCTAGGAAGCTAGGAATTCACTCAGAATAATACTGCTAACTACCACGTGAGCGTTGTAACGTTGGGGGAATATAAGAGGGTAAACACAGGAGACTAATATGAGCTATTTCTATTGGCGCGTCACCAATTGTTAAACCAATGTTGCTGTGGCCGGCGTTCTTTGGCTGAGGTAGATAGACACAGATGGGGTTTGAAAAAATTACGTGTTGGATGCCTTCGGAAGCTTTTGTGCACATGGAGGTTAAATTGGGCCAAGGAACCTTACACCTGGGGTAATGAATCGAGATTGGAATAAAACCAAGGTTCGTTCTTAGCCACGACCTGTTGATCTGCAGCGCAGCGTGCTTACCAACTGAACTAGAGAGGGCCCCGGTCTGCATTAAAGTACGCCGCCTCTCGACCACGACCCTTGACCTATCAAGGCGAGAGGTCAAGGGTCAAGCGGAGCTATGTGCCCGGGGCAACTGACCACTCCATTCTAAGGAGAAGCGATGTTTAATCCGCACAAATATTGACCTACCCAGAACGGGGTGCGGCCCCCCTCCTTAACCATACGTCACCCCACCTCCACCCTCAACCCACCTCCACCCTCCCTCACCCCACCTCCACCCTCCTTCACCCCCCCCCCACCATACAGGCCACCACTGTCCATGTCTGGCCGCACAGAGCTCACTCGATAAGAGAAAAAAACAACGCGTCGGCCAGCAGACCGTTCACTTACAGTCAGCTCTGCGCCAACCTTTCCACGTGTCATACAAGCCGTATAATGCCCAGTTTTCATGGATCAAACAACCCCGGTTGGCTTTATAGCCTCGATAAAGTCTGGTCTCCGGCGTGAACCAGCCCAATCTAATGCAGATTGCCCAGCGGACTTGGCTATGTTGTATTGATCCAGACATGTTGGATCAGTTGGCGGCGACTTTGGGTGACAGAGTCCCCGTTCTACATCAATGCATTGTAAGTTCATAGTCCAAGTTCTCTTAAAGACACAGGCACGGGGATGTTGCGTAACAGAGGTATGAGGACTAAATAAGGCAATATCAATGGGTCAACTACTAGACTGCAAGACGCAAAGGGTATTAACTGGAGACCCCCCAACCAGAGCGCGCTCCGCTAATGCTATATATAATTCCTGTGCCCCGCGTAAAAAATGACCATCAGAATTATCCATAGTATGCGAAAAATGAAAGTGATTCTTATCGAATAATGATTCGACGTTTGGCAATTCAATATGCTGCAATATGTACAATATGGCACAGTATGGCACAGTATGGCACAGTATGGCACAGTATGGCACAGTATGGCACAGTATGGCACAGTATGGCACAGTATGGCACAGTATGGCACAGTATGGCACAGTATGGCACAGTATCCCACGAAGCCGTTCAATTACGATTAATTTGGGGCCATGTTATTTTCGAACTACATTACTTACTTACCAGCGAGGTAAAACGCGCGAAGCCCTTTAACGTTTGACCCATGTCAATGTTATGTTGATGTAGTTTTTCGCTTTAGTCCTCAGCTGAGATCGCACGACAACGGAATTTCTATATTTGTCAACTCATGCATCCCAAATCCTAAATTCAACCTAAGCGACAATCAAAGTCCGGCAGAGGTGATGCGAGGAACGAGCTTCCTCCGCTGGCAGAGCGATACATTCATCTAACTAGACAGAATGGATACGCAAGATGACTTGCCTCAAGATCTCGCAGTAGATGGGAACGGTACTGGCCTCAAGATCTCGCAGCAGATGGGAGCAAAACTTACCTCAATATCTCGCAGTCAACAGAAGCGGAACTTACCTCAAGAACTCGCAGTAAACAGAAGCGGAGCTTACCTCAGAATCTCGCAGTAGACGGGAGCGGTACTTGCCTCCAGATTTCGCAGTAAACAGAAGCGGAGCTTACCTTAGTATCTCCTAGTAGACGGGAGCGCACTTACCTCATGATCTCGCGGCATACATTAAATTCGCGCGGTACTCACGTTGATCTCGCAGTTGACGCCGGTGTAGTTTCCGGTACAGTTGCACTGGTAGGCGTTCACGTCGTCCACACACGTGCCGTTGTTCATGCAGGGCGAGGATTCGCACTCATCGATGTCCGTGTCACACCTGCCGGGGAGAGGGAGACAACACAGCACGGTCAGTGTCAGCAATAGTGTCCACAACGACCGCCGCCGCGGCCGCTGCCGCCAGCCAGAGGCACCATCGCAGGAGTCCCGCGACGCAGCCGGTGGCGCCACCTGGGGAAAATCGCGTGAGGCTACTGATCTTCCCATCGCAGCGTCGTTCAGGCGTTTAAGCACAGTTGTAAGACAGAAGCGGTAAAGTAAGTTTTGATTGGTTTTTCCTCTACCGGTGTCCCCGTGAAGACGAGTCAATCTCAGCCAACACGTCGATGGGGACAGCGACACCGGATCAGCTGCGGGCGGGAGGCTGCCGTGGCCTTCTGGATCCGCTATCCGGAACGAATCCCGGATCGGCGCCTCCCGTTGCACGTCACAGTCACACGAGATCTCGAAGGAAAGGCTCGGAATTTCTGATCTCTCCATTTCAACGTGATGCGTGCGAGGCCAGTTTTTTCGTTATTTGTGGGAGGGGAGTATCGCGATATCCGTCAGGTGGCTCTTTTTTGTTTTCAGATCATCGCGGGTTCACGCCCCCATCGGCCGTACAGCTCGCACAACGGACAACATCCGGTATCCAGGGGCAACCTCCAGCAGATCACATGACCTCAGCGACCGCCTCAAGGTCGCTGGCTTTAATCCAAAGAAAGGAATAATCCTCCGTCGATCCCACACCTAAAAGTCACGATTACTTCACAAAGACGCCATCAAGCTGATTAATACTAATCAGGTGTGTGCGGCTTATATGGCACGTAGCGAGAAGCCGTTGACACCTCGATGAACGTGCACAGGCGGCCTAAGGATAATCTCATCAGCATATAACAGTGACGGACTCGTTTCGCAGGGGCAGAAGTCGTGGTAATCCTATGGCGGAAGTCCCCAAAGGGTCAATGCAGACATGTTCTGTGGACGGCTAGACAGCCCGACCCCCCGACCCTCCCTTCCCCTCCCCTCTCCTGGTAGGTGGGTGGGTGGGTGAGTGGTGGTGTCGGGCAGACTAGCCAGACACCAGTCGGTCACTAGGTAGCGCCGGTGCCAGGTGGCGACAGACTGGCAGGAAAACACATACATACATACATACAGTGGGGGACGAGTCTAGGCGTGAAACAGGCAGAGAGGCAGGTAGGCAGGTCGGTATAGGTGGGTAGGTACGTAGGTGGGTAGATAGGCAGGTAGGTAGCTAAGTAAGTAGGTGAGTATAAGGTAGGTAGGTAGGTAAGTAAGTGAGTATAAAGTAGGTATAGGCAGGTAGGCAGGAAAGTAGCCAGCTATAGGTAGGCGGTATGTACACTGAACACGCAAACGTCGATCAGAGTGGGAGGGACTAAGGTATGCGTACCCTCCCCAGAGTTGAAACAGTACCCACTACACACCACACACACCGTACACTACACACCCAACACGATCAAACGACACCACCAGATCGACACCAGCGAACCGCCAGCGGTCATCCGTTCACCGGAGACCTCCTCAACCGCATGGGAGACTCATCCACCGACTAATTCATCAGTAACAAGCCAATGGGCGATAATATGTGTCGACGCCCCCACGATGGAGGGTATTCGCACCAGGAAGCGCCCGTTCGTGACCGTTCGGCTTTCAAATTATCCCGTCCACTCAACGTCCGATGTCATCCCTCTCGCAGTCCCCTCTAGCGCGATCGCCTGTATATATACGTTCACGTAAACGGCGTCGCTCAGGCGTCCTGCTAAAAAGGGTTGATTTCCTAGTTTCGTTCCAGCTAGGTGGAAACTTTGTACAAATCGGGTGCGTGACGTAGCTTAACTGACCCACTGGTAGTCTAGCACACCGACAGACCCAGTGTGACAAAGCCGTACAGTCTATCCGCTATCCGTTATACAGACGGGCAACAGCCCGCTTCGCTCCACTTATACTATGGGCCAATGAGAAGCGCGGTCATGGTAAGCTGGCCACGGGGCGCTCTCTGGCGACTGAGGGTGGATTTGTGTTATTTTTTTCTTTTTTATGGCCGCCAACGTTTGGGAACACATGGGGCACTAACACACAAACTGGGCCCAGATTTCTGCTGGGGTAATGGGAGCACTGAGCTACTTGGCGAGTCGTCTATTCCGCAGGCTCTCGAAATGTAACCACTTATCAGCCTGGGGGGGCCTTCATTTATAATATCACGTTTTTGGTCCACATATAGCGACAGCAAACAGCCAGCCAACTACAGAGTGAACTGCTGTATTCCGTATTCCAGAATTAATGTCTTAATTGGAGTGCCCTGAGCCGAAGTGGTGTAGATCTACACTCTGCACTAACGCATGGTATGTGTTTTTTTGTATCGTTTTATCGCCGTATGGCGATGCAAGATCGCCATATATGCAAAAAAATTCCAAATATTGGATTGACCAAATGGGACATATATATATCTACGTAGGGCAAGCCCCGTAATTATATGACGGTAGTGATCTCCCGCCTCGATAGAGGGAGCCTCTGTCGCTCAGTCGCGACAAAAGCTGAGTTGCAGATCACCAGCTCGTGGCTTCGTGCCCTGGTACCTGCATCTGGGGGATTTGTAAGTCAACCCCATTCCATTGTCCCCCGGGTAGCTTTATTGGCCCCCCTTAGCCTCCATATGTGAACACGTGGTCTACAACACCAAAACTTCGTCCCACTCCGCCACTCCGCGATACCAAGTTTTCTGTCAGCAGCCGGAGCGTATATAGCGCGGCATACGATCAAGTTTAACTCACTGCTACATTCACAGAATATCCAGAATCGTGTCCTTAATCCAGAGATTGTCCCCAGAGTCCCAGACGAGTCCGAGACGCTGACGGTCAGCTTCAGAGATGAGGTTGTCACACTGACTATATTGCACTGAGGTGCCGTCGGCTATACAGGACCCAGAGAAGAGCGGAGAGGGAGGGTAGAAGGGCGGGGGACGGTGAGAGGGAAGGAGGGCGTAAGAGGGGACGGGGGGGGGAGGGGGTAGGCGGAAGCCCCCAGGGTCCCCTCACCTGACTGCAGCCAGACCTGACAGCCATTCGCCATGGTGACGGGCCTATCTATGGTAGAGGCCCAGGCTGACCGCAGCTAGCACACC